>JARQOC010000005.1:458787810-459387810 GCA_033576535.1 Allobates femoralis | reverse complement strand
CTGCTGCTGTATACTACCACTGGGGCTGCTGCTGTATACTACCACTGGGGCTGCTGTAGTATACTACCACTGGGGCTGCTGTATACTACCACTGGGGCTGCTGCTGTATATATCACTGGGGCTGCTGCTGTATACTACCACCGGGGCTGCTGCTGTATACTACCACTGGGCTGCTGTATACTACCACTGGGGCTGCTGCTGTATACTACCACTGGGGCCGCTGTATATACCTCTGGGGCTGCTGTATACTACCACTGGGGCTGCTGCTGTATATACCACTGGGGCTGCTGCTGTATACTACCACTGGGGCTGCTGCTGTATATATCACTGGGGCTACTGCTGTATACTACCACTGGGGCTGCTGCTGTATACTACCAGGGGGGCTGCTGTACATACCTCTTGGGCTGCTGTATACTACCACTGGGGCTGCTGCTGTATATACCACTGGGGCTGCTGCTGTATACTACCACTGGGGCTGCTGTATATACCTCTGGGGCTGCTGTATACTACCACTGGGGCTGCTGCTGTATATACCACTGGGGCTGCTGCTGTATACTACCACTGGGGAGGCTGCTGTATACCACACTGCTGAGGGCTGTATACCTGTGATGGGGTCCACCCTCGGCTTATACACGAGTCAATAGGTTTTCCCAGGTTTTGGGGGCAAAAGTAGGGGGGTCGGCTTATACACGGGTCGGCTTATACACGAGTATATACGGTAAATGTTAAAAGAATATATATACTGTTTAAAATTGTATGGTCTATAATTGATTAAACATGCAAAAACAGTAAACAAGTATGACGCGTAATCAATAATTATGAGAATGATTTAAAGAGGTAAATAAATGAACAGAAACATTATTATGTACAATAAATATAGACATCAACTTGTTCTATTATTAATTACGTTTTTACTCCAAATTCAATAGCTATCAAAAGAAGTAAAGCTTGCTTAAAAAATAATTTTCATCAGCTTGAGCATGTTAAACTGGCCTCATAATAGAAAAGTGGTTGCCAAGGTGAGAAAACCATGTTTTTTTCATTTCTCCTCTTTGGAAATATTATCTTATAAAATTTAGGTTATGATTCAGGTAAAGCTGGAGCATGTTCTTCTTCCTTTGCCTGAGGTTGACCAACCATAAGCAGGCAGCATCATGCATGGGAGAAAGAAAATGTCTTCATCTCGTCACTGAGCTCTGTATCTTCTGTGTACATATTGCAAGGATGACTTTTGTATCAATATAAACCCTTCTAGATCTCATCTGATGGTAGGCAGAGTGGGGGAGAGTGGGAGCTGACAGCATTCTGAGATAAGATATGGAAGGGTTTGCCTTCACAAATAATTCAGCTCTACAGAGTGTGAGCATTTGTAATTGGCTGTTACCGGTCAGTGCAGTGAATATGCATGAAGCTTAATGGGTGGCCATGGAAGCAGCAGTGGGAGACTGGTAAACCAAATCTAGCTATTTCTACTATCTATCTATCTATCTATGTATCTATCTATCTATCTATCTATCTATCTATCTATCTATCTATCTATCATATTTATCTATGTATTCTATTCCATTTATGTATCATTCCTGTCTTTCTACTCTTTTCTAACTTTATACAGCATCAGAAAGACCATGTTAAAAAATCATTGCACATGGACACCACTCGGATGTCACATGGATGTCACTGATTATAGCTGAGAAAAAAATCCACAATCTCATTGCCTTTGCATGCCACATGGATCCACTCTCGTCCTACTCTGCTGGATGAGAGCCGGTCAAATTTTTTCATACACTCATGTGTTTCCAGCCTAAATATGAGTATGGCAATACCATACTAATAAAGTTTTTTCCTATTATTTTAAAGGCTTTAAAAAAAATCTGAACTTTCTACAAAAAAACTGAAAATTTGGTTGTGAAGCCATTTTCCAAGACCCATAATGTTTTTAGTTTTCTGTCAATAGATCTGAGTATTTTTTTTTGTTCATCGTGAGCTAATATTTATCTATACCATTGTGGGGTGAATCTTGTGTTTGGATAATTTTTTTTCATTTTTGTTTGCTGCTTCAGTTTTCGCTTTTTTGCATTTTTTTATACTTTGATAGATTTGCCATTTTTGTATGCCGGTATACTAAGATTGACTGAAAATTAATGCCTCCACCTCCGTATCTCCTCAGTAGATGGCAGCACTATTATTCGGCAGGTACTGTCCTGTTCAGCAGACTCTCCTCTACAGCTTAAGTTGGCAGAAAGCCTTAGCAATAAATGATTATGCTGTTACAGTGTCAAGAACGCAGATGGTCAATCATTTCTAGTTAAGCAACGTGCTTAACGTGCTTTAAATTATTGACAGCAGAAGACCAATGACTAACAAGGGTCCGAATGGAAATGATTTCCTGCAGCGTAACAATGCCAGACCACACACTTCACATGTCAGAACTTCAGTGACTGAAGCTCACCATCGTGCGGTTCCTCCATATAGTCCAGATTTGGTGCTGTCGACTTCCATCTATTCCTGATAATGAAAGAAGGTCTGTGGGGACATCACTATGCATCTGATAGTAGTTGAGAGAACTGTGAGTGGCTGGTTGCAAAAACAGAGTGTCAACTTTTTCGTGACAGTTTCAGAAAACTTGTTCATTTTTCGCAGAAGTGTATTCAATTGTCTGGTGATTATATGGAAAGTCAATATCAGTAATTAAAGAGCACATTTTAAGGATTTTTTCTGCATTTGATATATTAAAATATTGCCATTGAAACCCAAGTTACAAAGGTGGAGGCATTAATTTTCATTCAACCCTCATAACAAATATCTATATAGTTCTTTATTTTCAATTATAGAAAAGTTGTAGATTTTTTTTTTATACGTAGATTTTTTCCTAACTTTCCTATTCACTTTTCATTGATTTTTTTTCAGTACCCTTATGGGACTTAACTTGAGATCACTTGATTGCTTTGACCATTTGCCTGTATGCAGCAATATCACAGTATTAATGCACACAGAAAAAATCCATGTCTGCTATACCACCTAACCTCAGGCTAAGGCTAGGGTCACATTAATGTTTCCGCACCCTCAGGGGGGTCACGCTATAAACTTAGACTTTGGCAGCATAAAGGTGATGCTACCACCAGGGTAGCGCCGCATTACTGCTGCCAATGTTATCTTATGGACACCCGGACCTTAAAACTGCTCTAACTCCGACATCTTAATGAAATCTCGCGTTATTTCCTAACATGATCAAAGATTCTTTCAGAAGCGTGTTTGATCGTGTTAGGAAATAACACGAGATTTTAATCAGATGCCGGCGTTGGAGCTGTGGTAAGGCCCGGGTGTCCATAAGATAAAATTAGCAGCATTAACGGGTGCTAACATGGCGTTAGCACCGCATTATTGCTGCCAAATCCTTTAGTTTTTATTGCTTTAGTGCTTTCCAGCAAATCATTAATGTGACCCTAGCCTTAGTGTCACAGATAAAAGTTCATGACAGACTAAGGGGCCTCCAGTCAGCTCCCACTGTCTTAGCAACTCATTGGCTACTTGCCGGAGGGTGTGGCACGTTGGACACCCAAAAACAATCTCTGGACTGGATTGTGGCGCTTAAATGAAGTGATTGATTCACAATGGCCTTTAAGAAGTTATCAGCAGTAATACGCTGCAGTTAATCCTTTCACCACTGGTCGATTTTCTGTTTTCCATTTTTCTTTTTTCCCTCCCCTTCTTAAAAGAGCCATAACTTTTTTATCTTTCCATCAATATAGACATATGAGGGAATATTGTTCGAAAAACGAGTTGTATATTTGAATGAAATTACGGTATTTATTCTACCATATATTGTACAGAAAGATGGGAAACAAATTCCAAGTGCTGGAAAATTGCAAAAGAAGTGCAACTACAAGTTGTTTTTTTGTGCTTTCATATTCACCATGTTCACTATATGGTAAAATTGACATGTCAGTATGATGCCTTGGTTCATGACGAATTTGTAGATACCAAACATGAATCCTTTTACTGTTATCTAAGTGAGGAAAAGAATTTCAGAAGTTTTTAAAGAAAAAGAATTGCTGTTTTGTGCCATTTTCCAAGACCCGTAGTGTTCTCAGTGACTTATCTTTTTGAGGCTTGAGCTGAAGTTTTTAATGATACTATTTTTGGGTAGATACAATGTTTTGATCGCCTGTTATTGCATTTTATTGCAATGTTGCAGTGACCAAAAAACTTAATTTTGGTGTTTTGACTTTTTTTTTCCATTATGTAGTTTACAAATCTTATTAATTTCTTTTTGATAGATCGGGCATACCAAAAATTTCAATACCAAAAGTGTATAGTTTTGTTTATGGTTTTAATAGTTTTATTTTCAATGGGGTAAAGGGGGAGTGATTTGAACTTTTGTTGGTTTTTTCATAATTCAAAAAAAATATTATTTTTCTTTATTTTACTTTGCCCACTAGAGGGCATCGGTGCTCCTCTGTCTGATCATTTTCCCTGTGTTCGGATCAGCTACAGCACATCCGAATATAGGGAAAGTGATCACTCCCTGCTGATGATGTCACTGGAACATCAGAGGGAGGAAGGAATTCAGGACAAGGCCTGGGGTCATTTTAAGAATCCGGGATGTCCAGGTAAAGCATGTAGGTCCTGTGATTGCATCAAGGTACCTCTGATCTCGGCGGGGAACAGGGCGATCCCTACTGCGGGGCAATTGTATTAGCTACACATCTCAGCTGATGGTCAGCTGAAATGTGGGGGGAGAGAATGCGAGCTCACAGCGTGACCTTGTATCAGGGGGCGGGACATGACCAAGGACATACTATTACGTCATTGGTCGTGAAGAGGTTAAAGGCATATGCTCAATATAAAATATAGCAGTTATTTGTCCTGTGTGGGGTGGGTTTAGCTTCTGAACCCCTCCAAACACCCTGACACACTCCCCAATGTAATAGTCATGGAGCATTAACGGATCAAAGTTAATATTTCCATCATTTCATGTACAGAATAAAATAAAACAGGAATTTTAGATAGATGTGTTAGGGCAAATGTGAAGACTGATATAAGTGCGAGAAATGTTACAGTTCATGAGAAAGCCTACAATGAGTTTCTTACAATTGACTTTGCTTCTAGATCAATATTAAATAGTAAATGACAATAAATACTTAATGTAAATAAATAGACTATTTCACAGTAAATGCTTTTTCTCAGGTAATGCACAAAAAAAACTTTTTTTTATGCTGGTAATTGATAGAAGCAGGACCAAAGGCAAAGGCAATTAACTAAAGCTCTGGAGGCGCCAAGATTTTATTGATGTCGAAACAGAGCTCAGATAAACCTATTACATATCTACTAAATTCTGCATCAGTTCTGAACAGATTAGTAAAGGTGACTAAAAATAGATAGTGCTGAAGTATAAGAACTTCCAGAACATGCTACGGTGACAGCTTATACAGTATTATATATGACTAGACTATTGCTAAGTACTAGTGCTGTATAAATACAGGAATGCAAGTGAATGAAATGGAATGCAAATGTGCAATCTTATTTGTCTGCAAATTCTTCCTCTATACCCAGTCTTGCATTAGAGTATATTGGGCCCAGTTAACATAAAGGAGGCCGACTTCAGACACTTAGGATCCTATCATGGAGTCAGTTATTTTAGTGGGAAGAAAAGTACTTTACACTGTTAAAGAGAGAAAACCCAATTCCCAAACTTATTTTAACAAAAAATACATTAATTTAAGTGAAAATGAACACAAAGGTTTTCACAGTCTTTAAAGGGAACCTGTCAGCTAGGGTGTGCCTCCCCAGCTATCACTGTCAGTAGCTGCAGCTTTATAATACTATTCTAATCATCCCTGTCTGAGCTCATAGTGTAATGTGAAAGGTGAAAGAAAAGCATTTAACAGTGAAATAACAGCTGCATGCAGCCGCCGGTATCCGGTTCCTGGATCCTCCCAGATCGGGGCAATCCGGCACCATAGGCTCCGGGGGAATCCGGGAGGATACGGGAGACACCAATTTGGGGAGATTTTTCTCCCCGGACACAAAAATGTTGCAAGTAGTGATGGGCGAATCCTAAATTACTCGGAATCGCTTGACTCTAGCGAGTCCGAGCCCGGGACTCGCTACTCGTTGCGAGTCTAGCAAGTCCAATGTTAATGAATGGGGAAGCGAGTAATAGCGAGTTATGTGCGATTTACAAATTGCAGATGTGCCTCGGAAGCTTCAGGCTCTATCTGCTAGGACACGTTACTCTGCGAGTTTCTCAGCGTTTACTCACAGTAACGAGTCCAATGCAAATCAATGGCAATCCTAGTTTTGTCAAAGACTCTGACAAAACTAGGATTACAATTGTCTTGCATTGGACTCGCTACTGTGCCAGTGATAGCAGGGAAACTCGCAGAGTAAGAGCTGTCTGCTCTGTGCAGCTCCAGGGTCCTAGAGCCCGCCTGCTGCCTGATGTAGCAGAGCTGCTATTGTTCTCAGTCTGCTCATTCCCTGTGCATAGACATCTATATCTATGCACAGGAGATGTAGCAGAGAGGACATCGCGTTTTGGACTACGTCGGACGGAAGATGACTTTTTTAATTAAAGATGGAGTCCTTAATGGCTTTTTTTTTTATATTTTAATAAAAATTTTCTCTGTGTTGTGTTTTTTTTAACCCTTTATTGGAGATTCTTAGTGGCCGGGTCAAACCTGGCTTGACATTAAGAATCCCGGGCTTAATACCAGCTTGTATAACAAAGGTGGTATTAACCCCTTTATTACCCAGCGTGCCACCGCCACCAGGGCCACTGGAAGAGCGGGGTTCAGCGCCAGAGGATGGCGCTTCAATGAACGCGCCATCTTCTGGGGCGGCTGCGGGCTGCAATTTGCAGCGGGGGGTGCCCAGAAAGCTTGGGCCTCCCTGCGCTGCGGATTCCATCCCCCAGCTGCTTAGCTGTACCTGGCTAGACATAGAAATTGCGCGGAGCCCCACGCGTTTTTTTTTATTATTTCATGAAATTCATGAAATAATTAAAAAAAAGGGCTCCCCTATATTCTTGTGTCTGGCCAGGTACAAATAGGCACCTGGGGGTTGGGGGCAGCCCATCGCTGCCTGCTGGATACGGCTGGTTCCAGAAATACGGCGAAGCCCACGTGAAATTTTTTTCTGACAAATCCATAAAACAATGTAAATAAAAGGGACTGCATCTTTATTAACCCCTGGACCATGGGCGAGGGGTTAATAAAGATGCAGTCCCTTTTTTAGGATTGTTTTATTGATTTATAAAAAAAAAAAATTACATGGGCTTCGCCGTATTTCTGGAACCAGCCGGATCCAGCAGGCAGCGACGGGCTGCCCCCAACCCCCAGGTGCCTATTTGTACCTGGCCAGACACAAGAATATAGGGGAGCCCTTTTTTTAATTATTTCATGAATTTCATGAAATACCGTATTTTTCGCTTTATAAGACGCACCTGATTATAAGACGCACCCCCAAATTTGGTGAAGGAAAAGAGGAAAAATTAATTTTTAATGTTAAATGGGGTCCGTCTTATAATATCAATGTCCGTCTTACAAATCATATAGGGTATATGTCCTTCATAGCCCCCTCATCCTGGTACATGGTCCCTCATCCTTGGATATAGCCCCACATCCTAGATATGGCCCCCTTATTCTGGTTACAGCTGGCACACGTCCCCAAGTGATGGTACACCCCCCCAGGGTTGGCACAAGCCCCCCAGGGCTGGCACACATCCCCCAGGGCTGGCACACATCTCCCAGGGCTGCCACATGCCTCCCAGGGCTGGCACACGTCCCCCAGGGCTGGCACACGTCCCTCAGGGCTGGCACAAGTCCCCCAGGGCTGGCACACATGCCCCAGGGCTGGCACACGTCCCTCAGGGCTGCCACATGCTTCCAGATGCTGGCTCACATTCCCCAGGGCTGGCACACATTCCCCAGGGCCATCACACATGTCCAGGGCCATCACACGTCCCCAAGGGCTCGCACACGCTCCCCAGGGCTGGCACAAGTCCCCCAGGGCTGGCACATGCCCCCCAGGGCTGGCACACATCCCCCAGGGCTGGCACATGCCCTCCAGCGCTGGCACATGCCCTTCAGTGCTGGCACATGCCCCCCAGCGCTGGCACACGTCCCCCAGGGCTGGCACATGCCACCCAGGGCTGGCACATGCCACCCAAGGCTGGCACAAATCCCCCAGGGCTGGAACACGTTCCCCAGGGCTGGCACACGTCCCCCAGAGCCATTACATGTCCCCAAGGGCTGGCACATGCCCCCCAGTGATGGCACAAGTCCCCCAGGGCTGACACATGCCCCCCAGGGCTGGAACACATGCCCCAGGGCTGACACATGCCCCCCAGGGCTGACACATGCCCCCCAGGGCTGGCACACATGCCCCAGGGCTGGCACATGCCCCCCAGGGCTGGCACACATGCCCCAGGGCTGGCACACATGCCCCAGGGCTGGCACACGTCCCCCAGAGCCATTACATGTCCCCAAGGGCTGGCACACACCCCCCAGAGATGGCACAAGTCCCCCAGGGCTGACACATGCCCCCCAGGGCTGGAACACATGTCCCAGGGCTGACACATGCCCCCCAGGGCTGGAACACATGCCCTAGGGCTGACACATGCCCCCAGGGCTGACACATGCCCCCCAGGGCTGGCACACATGCCCCAGGGCTGGCACATGCCCCCCAGGGCTGGCACACATGCCCCAGGGCTGGCACACGTCCCCCAGGGCTGGCACACGTCCCCCAGAGCCATTACATGTCCCCAAGGGCTGGCACACAACCCCCAGAGATGGCACAAGTCCCCCAGGGCTGACACATGCCCCCCAGGGCTGGCACACATGCCCCAGGGCTGACACATGCCCCCCAGGGCTGGCACACATGCCCCAAGGCTGACACATGCCCCCCAGGGCTGGCACACATGCCCCAGGGCAGGCACATGCCCCCCAGGGCTGACACATGCCCCCCAGGGCTGGTACAAGTGCCCCAGGGCTGGCACACATGCCCCAGGGCTGGCACACGTGCCCCAGGGCTGGCACACGTCCCCCAGAGCCATTACATGTCCCCAAGGCCTGGCACACCCCCCCAGGGATGGCACAAGTCCTCCAGGGCTGACACATGCCCCCCAGGGCTGACACATGCCCCCCAGGGCTGACACATGCCCCCCAGGGCTGGCACACATGCCCCAGGGCTGGCACAACCCCCAGGGCTGGCACACATGCCCAAGGGCTGGCACACGTCCCCCAGAGCCATTACATGTCCCCAAGGGCTGGCACACGCCCCCCAGGGATGGCACAAGTCCCCCAGGGCTGACACATGCCCCCCAGGGCTGGCACACTTGCCCCAGGGCTGACACATGCCCCCCAGGGCTGGCACACATGCCTCAGGGCTGACACATGCCCCCAGGCTGGCACACATGCCCCCAGGGCTGGCACGCATGCCCCAGGGCTGGCACAAGTGTCCCAGGGCTGGCACAAGTGCCCCAGGGCTGGCACACATGCCCCAGGGCTGGCACACTTCCCCCAGGGCTGGCACACGTCCCCCAGAGCCATTACATGTCCCCAAGGGCTGGCACACGCCCCCCAGGGATGGCACAAGTACCCCAGGGCTGACACATGCCCCCCATGGCTGGCACACATGCCCCAGGGCTGACACATGCCCCCCAGGGCTGGCACACATGCCCCAGGGCTGACACATGCCCCCCCAGGGCTGACAAATGCCCCCCCAGGGCTGACACATGCTCCCCCAGGGCTGGCACACATGCCCCAGGGCTGGCACAAGTGCCCCAGGGCTGGCACAAGTCCCCCCCCATGTTAAATATGGCCCCCCATGCTGCTGCCTATGATAAAATAACAACTACATTACTCACCTTTTCCAGCGATGTCCTGGCTCCCTCCATGCAGCTGCACTCCTCCACTTCTCTGTAATGCCAGTAATATGATTGGGTGCACAGAGATGATGAGACTGCTGAGCCGATCAAATGACCGGCTTCACAGAGAGAAGAACCAGGAAGTGGAGGAGTGCAGCTGCATGGAGGGAGCCAGGACATCGCTGGAAAAGGTGAGTAATGTAGTTGTTATTCTATTATTGGCAGCAGCATGGGGGGCCATATTTAACATGGGGGGGAGCATGTGCCATCACAGGGGGGGCGCAGACAGTTTAATATGTGCTGCTCCCCCAGTCCATCACCGTGGTGCAGTTTCAGCACCACAGTGATGGACAGCGGCAGTGCATATTAAATGAGCGGGAGCAGGAGATCTCCCGCTCTGTCTGCAGCCCGCTCCAGTCCCCCCGGCACCACTCCAGAGCTGCCCCCACCTCCCCTGCCCCCACACTCCATACATTCGGGCTATAAGACGCACCCCCCACTTTCCCCCACAGTTTGGGGGAACAAAAGTGCGTCTTATAGTCCGAAAAATACGGTAATTAAAAAAAATGCGTGGGCCTCCGCGCAATTTCTATGTCTAGCCAGGTACAGCTAAGCAGCTGGGGGCTGGAATCCGCAGCGCAGGGAGGCCCAAGCTTTCTGGGCACCCCCCGCTGCAAATTGCAGCTCGCAGCCGCCCCAGAAGATGGCGCATTCATTGAAGCGCCATCCTCTGGCGCTGAACCCCGCTCTTCCAGCGGCCCTGGTGGCGGTGGCAAGCTGGGTAATAAAGGGGTTAATACCAGCTTTGTTATACAAGCTGGTATTAAGCCCGGGATTCTTAATGTCAGGCCAGGTTTGACCCGGCCACTAAGAATATCCAATAAAGGGTTAAAAAAAACACCACACAGAGAAAATGTTTTATTAGAAATAAAAAAAAAGCCATTAGAGACTCCATCTTTAATTAAAAAAATCCTCTTCCGTCCGATGTAGTCCAAAACGCGATGTCCTCTCTGCTACATCCCCTGTGCATAGATATAGATATCTATGTACAGGGAATGAGCAGACTGAGAACAATCTCAGCTCTGCTACATCAGGCAGCAGGCGGGCTCTAGGACCCTGGAGCTGCACAGAGCAGACAGCTCTTACTCTGCGAGTTTCCCTGCTATCACTGGCACAGTAGTGAGTCCAATGCAAGACAATTGCAATCCTAGTTTTGTCAGAGTCTCTGACAAAACTAGGATTGCCATTGATTGCATTGGACTCGTTACTGTGCGAGTAAACGCTGGGAAACTCGCAGAGTACCGAGTCCTGCGAGTCCCTTACTACTCGCAGAGTAACGAGTCCTAGCGAGTAGATTCGTCCATCCCTAGTTGCAAGCAACGTTTTTGTGTCGGGGACAAAAATCCAACTTCTCCCAGATTCAATCAAGTATACTATGGGACCAAAATCCGGTCCGGGGCTGTCTGGTTTAATTATTAAATAAATCTACCCCACAACTCTGACATTGTTGGGAATTGTATTTATGGCATAAATTGTGTGGTGAAAATTACACCATTTTCTTTATGAGATCAGTATGATTATAGGAATATCAAACTTGTGTTGTAATTTTTTTATTATTGTGGTGGTGAAATAAAAAAATCAGAAATTTGTAAAAATATATATACCGTATATACTCGCGTATAAGCCGAGTTTTTCAGCTCAAAAATTGGGCTGAAAAGTACCCCCCTCGGCTTATACGCGAGTCAGTGTGGGGGCTGCTGTATACAGCGGTATAAAGCAGCCCCCGCATCCCCAGTAATGCAGGGCCCCCCCCCCTCATGCTCCGGTCACCTGTAAAGCAAATTATACTTATCATTGTCCCGCTGCCGTCCGCGCCCGCATCTGCCAACATCGCGATCCTCCATCTTCATGCGTCTTCTTCCTGTTTCTGTGCGCGTCGCAGGCAATGACGTCATTACCGGCGATGCGCACAGGAAACAGGAAGAAGAAGACGCATGAAGATGGAGGATCGGGATGTCGGCAGATGCGGGCGCGGACGGCAGCGGGACAATGATAAGTATAATTTGCTTTGCAGGTGACCGGAGCATGAGGGGGGGGGCCCTGCATTACTGGGGCTGCCTGTATACTACCACTGGGGCTGCTGTATATAGGGGCTGCTGTATACACCACTGGGGCTGCAATACCACTGGGCTGCTGTATATAGGGCTGCAATACCACTGGGGCTGCAATACCACTGGGGCTGCTGTATATAGGGGCTGCTGTATACACCACTGGGGCTGCAATACCACTGGGGTTGCTGTATATAGGGGCTGCAATACCACTGGGGCTGCAATATCACTGGGGCTGCTGTATATAGGGGCTGCTGTATACACCACTGGGGCTGCAATACCACTGGGGCTGCTGTATATAGGGGCTGCAATACCACTGGGGCTGCAATACCACTGGGGCTGCTGTATATAGGGGCTGCAATACCACTGGGGCTGCAATACCACTGGGGCTGCTGTATATAGGGGCTGCTGTATACACCACTGGGGCTGCAATACCACTGGGGCTGCTGTATATAGGGCTGCAATACCACTGGGCTGCAATACCACTGGGGCTGCTGTATATAGGGGCTGCAATACCACTGGGGCTGCAATACCACTGGGGCTGCTGTATATAGGGGCTGCTGTATACACCACTGGGGCTGCAATACCACTGGGGCTGCTGTATATAGGGGCTGCAATACCACTGGGGCTGCAATACCACTGGGGCTGCTGTATATAGGGGCTGCTGTATACACCACTGGGGCTGCAATACCACTGGGGCTGCTGTATATAGGGGCTGCAATACCACTGGGGCTGCAATACCACTGGGGCTGCTGTATATAGGGGCTGCAATACCACTGGGGCTGCAATACCACTGGGGCTGCTGTATATAGGGGCTGCTGTATACACCACTGGGGCTGCAATACCACTGGGGCTGCTGTATATAGGGGCTGCAATACCACTGGGGCTGCAATACCACTGGGGCTGCTGTATATAGGGGCTGCAATACCACTGGGGCTGCTGTATATACCACTGGGGCCTGCTGTATATCATACTGCTGGGGCCTGTATACCACTGCTGGGGGCTGTATACCTGTGCTGGGGTCCACACCTCGGCTTATACGCGAGTCAATAGATTTTCCCAGGTTTTGGGGGCAAAAGTAGGGGGTCGGCTTATACACGGGTCGGCTTATACACGAGTATATACGGTATATATTTTTAATGTGTCGCCATCCTCTAAGACCTGCAATAGTTTCATTGTTTAGTTGAAGAAGCTATATAAGGGCTGAGTTTTTTGTGGGGTGAGATGGCATCCTTATTGATACCATTTTGTGATAGATGTAACATTTTGATCACCATTTTAGCAATAAAATAACTTTAGCCATTCTGAACTTCTTCTGTTTAGGGAGTTTACAGATCAGGTAATTATTTCTGTATCTTGATAGACTGGACTTTTGTGGAAGCGACGATATAACAACATATGTGTCTTCAAAAAGTATATATCTATTATATAATTGCGAATGGCTTTTTTGCCCCCGGTGTGGTCATGTGGATACGCGCGAAGCATTGGCCGCTGCGCGGCCATTGCGAGTCGTGCGTGGTCATGTGGATACGCCCGAAGCATTGGCCGCGCAGCGGCCATTGCGAGCAGTTCTAAGGCGACTCGCTATGCCCACGCAGCGGGCATGGCGAGTCGACTTAGCAGCGCGATGCATTGGCCGCGAAGCGGCCATTGCGAGTCAGAGACTCGCCCTTCTAGAATCCCGATGCATGTGCATCGGGCTCCCAGCTAGTGTTTAAATAAGGGAAAAGGGGGTGGTTCAAACTTTTTTTTCATATTTTTTAAACTGATTTTCTGCTGTATGCATTATTGTCTTTAGGGGAACCTAATCTGTGATCGATCACTTTAACTATACACAGCAATACCACAGTATTGCTGCACATAGTAAAAATATCACTGTGTCTTTTGAATCCATGCTTTAGACTAGATTTCAGAAAAAGTTTTATGATGAAAGGAACAGAGATCTTCAACAGACCCCAAATCAACCACTGGTATTTTGTAATCACATCACTAAGGAACTGATGTGGACTTAGAATGACTTGTCCCTATGCAGAAAAGCTTCTAAAGTCACTGTCAGAGTTTGACTGGGGCATTTAACAGGTTAACAATTGCAGATAGCTATTAGAGGCAATTCTTGAACGTGTACCTTATCAGTAGTGATAAAAAAGGAGGGGGAACAAGAGGCGCAATAGTGCCCTATCAATGTGGCACTGAGTGTGTAAGCGGTGAAAATAGGGATTCACTCACCTGGGGCAGTTGTGTAACCCACAACTGGCTTGAAGGCGTTTATTGATGATTGTTACCAGATAGCCGCTGCAGGACTTCCACCGTCCACACAAGTGTGGAAATACATCAAATGACAGGGAAAAAATGGTGTGTCACAGTCCGCGCTGCCACGGGATCCCTGAGGAAGGTGCCAGGAGGGCACCGAAACGCGTAGGAGGCAGGAGGAAATAAAGTATTTCGTGGAAGTTCCATCTTCACGTGTTTTCTTTGGAGTGGATGATCGTGGCAGCGCGGACTGTGACACACCATTTTTTCCCTATCATCTTATCAGTAGTGATGGGTGAACGCATTAATGTTCGGGTTCAACAAACTCGTCCGAACTTTTTTTAAAGTTCGGGTTTGCGGTTGAAAGTGGCTCGAACTTGAGTCCGAACCCCGAACTCGGAATGTAAAGCTATGGGATGGGGGCTAGGAGGCTGTAAAACAAAGAAGATAGTTATTAAACAGCATTATATTTATTGGCGTCCACTCGCTTGTACTTCCTGGATCGCTCATTAACTTCCTGGATATTCTTTGCAGAGGGACCGAGCAGCCAATCACAGATGCTGTCACAGAGAATAGGCGCACCAAAACCATGATGTGGTTTATGCTGCGGATTGCATGCTCTTTTGGTGCAATTTTGGCACAAATGTGTTAATCTGCATCTCCTGGCCCAAAAAAGCATCTCAACCACAATGCAGTTTTTGCCACAGATTAAATTTTTTTGGTACATTGTGTTCAATGTGTTCATCTGCATCTCCTGGCCCAAAAAAGCACCAAAACCACAACATTGTTTTTGCAGTGGATTTCATGCATTTATTGGTGCAATTTTGGCATAAAACTGCATTCATTGTGTTTAATGTGTTCATTTGAATCTCTTGGGCCAAAAAAGCACCAAAACTGCAATATAGTTGAGCCCTTTTTATAAAATTATTCCTTTAAATAATTTTTAATAAAATGATGCGGTGCTTCACCATATTTTTGTATGCCATCCAGGTACAGCAGGCAGGTTAAAGCAGCCCCCTACCCCTAGCTTTCTATTTTCACCTGGCTTTAAACCAAAAATATAATTTGAATTTCATGAAATAATGTAAAAAAATGACATGAGGCTTTGCTATATTTTTGCCTTCAAGAAAGGTAAAACTAGGCAGCTGGGGGCTGGAATCCTTAGTGCAGGGTGGCCCATGCTTTTGGGGGCCTCCCCGCTGTGAACTACAGCTTGCAGCAGCCCCCTTAAATGCTACATTCATAGAAGTGTCATTTTCTGGAACTGTACCCTGACTTTTCCAGTGGCCCAAGTTGCATTGGCACACTGGGTAAAAAAGGGGTTAAAGCTAGCTATGTGTTGGCTGCGGGCAGTAAGCTTGAAATTCATGGCGTAAGCAATAAAAAAAAAGACAAAAAAAAATTAAGAAATAAAATACAAGACAACCCTGTTTCCCATTTTTAATTAACAAAAAAACCCTCCCTCCAACATAATCCACAGGGAACATGTTCAGCTCTGCTGCATATCTCTGTGAGCAGATGCCCATTCTCTGTGTCAGCATCTCTGATTGGCTGTTGGGCCCCTCTGCAGTTAATATCTAGAGTAGCACCAAAAGTAGTTGCAGCAGGATGGAGGGGCGGTGGGATGCGGTAAGTATAATGCTGAATAATAACTATTTTCTTCCCGAACCCAAACCCAAACTGTAACATTAACTTCCCAGGAAAGTCTGTGTTCAAGATCTGTGCCCGAACGCTAGGTGTTCTGTACAAACCCCGAACTTTACAGCTCAGGTTCGCCCATCACTACTTATCAGTTAAGTAAGTGTTGGGTTCACTTTGAGCGTCATCTCTATACACCTTCTATCAACTTGCATCATTTAAGTATGGTGGATATTGGTAAGCAGTTGAAGTAATTACACGAGATTCATCTGCTTAAATGCAAGAAAAACAAATGTATCTTACATCATATAAAAGAGAAAATCTTTGTTGAAATCCTGTAAAGTCATCACTTGGAATTCAAAAAGCCATCTCTATTTTTTCTGTATAAAAAGGGGATCAAATTCTCACCCCTTATGTTTGAACATGCTTTTAGTTCATAAATGGAAACTTGTGAACTTTGCGTGCATACAGGCCATAGAGGTTGAGTGAAATACTGTTTTCTTTAAAACACTTGTACCTGCTGATTTAAATGGGAACTCTGGGGAGATAAACAAATGTTGAACTGTTCCTGCCCTCCTATGTGATTAAGCAGAGCTGGGCACTTCAGTTGTAGGATCTATAGATCACTCACAAATCAATAAAATCATATCTGCTCCTCAGCTCTCCTCCCTCTCTCAGGTGACATGGAAATTCAGCCTCATGCTGCAGCATAGATCAGGAGGTGTGTTTGGGACATGAGCAAGTTGCCCTTTAAGGTTTTTCTGTAATTCTTCACAGGTGGTTCTTGGCTTTTGGACAGGTCTACTGATAATTGTTTTCACTCTTCTGTCTAAAAGATTCTTGGGAACACTTGGTTATGGCTGTTTTATGATGAAAGGATATTTTTTCCACTTCCAAATTATTATCCCAAGAGTGCACACTGGTAACTTCAATACTTTAAAAATTCTAAAACCAATGTCATCAGTATGTTTTACAATAAAAAGGTTGAAAATTACTTGAGACAGCTCACTGGTTTTACGTTTGTTTCTTGTGTGGCATCTTGGTAATGATACATCTTTTTATAGGCCATCAATTGAACCAGTTGATATTATTTTTTTATTGAAAGGCAGGATTGCTTTCTAATTTCTGATAGATTTCAGTTGTTGTCATGGCTTTCCATGTCTTTTTGCAACTGTTTTTCTGCATATGTTTAATACTTTTTCTCTGTTTCATTTCTCATCATTAGGCCACGATAACCCGTTCAGTAAATGGTCAGTATTTTATATCAGTATTTATAAGGCTGGGTTCAAACGTGGTGTATTTGCAGCGTATTTAAGCCAAAACCAGGAGTGGGTAAAAAATACAGAAATGGTGAAATGTTTCTATGGCTAGAGTCACATTTGTGGTTGCAAATTGCAGATCCTAATGCTCCAAACCAGATCCAGATCCACACCCATAGGCAGCAATACAAAACCGGATCATCTCAACAGCATTGCGTTTCCTGGATCCGGTTTTCCGATGTGCGGAAAAAATCATGCAAGCAACATTTATCGGACAGGTTTCTAATCCGTATCTGGATTTCAATTGGAAACCGCAAATGTGAGTGGAGCCGGGTACGGTAACCGGATCGGGTACCGCAAGACACATGAATGACAGTATTGCCGCAATCGTTACCTATGGCTCCGGATTCATCCGGATGGAAGTGTATTGGCGTCTGGTTTTGTGCTGTCCGGGTGGATCTGGGTGAATCAGTTTTCGGTCCGCGGGACCAAAAGAATCATGGATGATTGCTGTAGTCCCGTGCAAAAATCAGATTGTCCCGAATTGTCCCGGATTCGCCCAATCCGGGACAATCCGAAACAATCCAATTTCAACCAATTTAATTCCTGAACAACAAAAATCATGCTGGGAAGCCAGGGAACGTAGCAATCCGGTTACTTTATGCGGATTTAGGGACACACTTGGAGGGCAAAATTAGTCTGAAGGGATGAAGGGACATGAGATTACCACATCCGGATCTGGATGCGGTAACCGCATTTTGCCTTCTAAATGTGACCCTAGCCTATTACACTTTTTCTCTGATTGTTCCACTCATGATTTTGGCTTACAAATACTTATGTAAAATACTGACCAAATACTGAACGTGTGATTGTGGCCTTAGGGTGCGTTCACATCTGTGTATATAAAATTGCCTAGATTCTCATCCAGATAAGTAAGAGAGCTTCATGCATTTTATTTCCTCATGTAGCATGCATATTTCAAGCGTTTACCATGCATATGTCATGCAAGTGCCTTTTTTTCGGCTAGAATCCATATGTCATGCAAGTGCTATGTAAGTGTGCTTTTTGCTTCTAGGTGAGAAAAAAAGCATGCTCAGGCTAGGGTTACACATGCCATCCGTTTTGCCCTGGATCCATTATTGGCATCAGTTTTTTGACTTTTTTTCTAAGTGCAAAAACGGATTGAGCTAACGGTTGGGGCACTTGAATGTCACTGTGTTTTTCAAAAACACTATTCTGTTGTTCCTGCCTCCAAAAAACGCTGCATGGAAAAAAACACTTAGCGTTTTTTTAACATGGGACCCTATGGGAAAGGCATCCGTTAAAACATGGTACATATAGGTACCATCCGTTAACACATGCATTAACGCATAGCGTTTTTTCAGACAAAAATGACTAAGGCTGGGGTCACACTTTGAAAGTTAATTGCGGTGACCGCATCCAGATCCGAATGCGGTAACTGCAATTGTCTTCACACACATTTTAGGAACAAAAGTTGCTCCTAAACCGGAATCCGGCAACCGGATTGCTCTGAATGTGCAATCCGGTTGCCGGATACTTTTTTCATCAGTTAAAAGATGTGGGCAACATGTCTGTAGCGAGTGCCCACTCTCCCTACAGACATGTTGTCCCATTAGGTGGGCACAGCAAGGGTTAAACAGCATTAATTTGTAATATGCGGCTATTACCATCTTTTATTAAAACTAAATGTTCAGCGGGGATAATTAGCATTGAAGCAGATACAGTACGCACTGTACTGTATCTGCTTCAATGCTAATAGCCGCCGCCGAACATTTAGTTTTTATGAAAGCAGGTAATAGCCGCATATTACAAATTAATGCCGTTTAACCCTTGCTGTGCCCTCCTAATGGGACAACATATCTGTAGGGAGGGTGGGCACTCCCTACAGACATGTTGCCCACATCTTTTAACTACATGAACCCTTTGTTCATCCCTGCGGCAGCTGGGTTAAATATTAATTTACCATGTGGGCAACATGTCTCTGGACCCTGGACCCTGGAGAGCAGCCAGTATCCTACGCAAATTGCTTAAGCACCACTGACAGCTCCTCATTGAGGATGCTGTACTGTAACATGTAAATTGTGTAGCATAGTGGTCCTGATATTGGAGCCGGCGCCTTGTAATAGAAAGAATAAATGAAAGTCGACAATAGCGGCGATGGGGTTAACAGCTAAGTTAACCCCTGACATGCCATCCTGTGTGGACAGCATGTCTCTAGGGGGGTTAAAACCCCCTAGAGACATGTTGCCCACATTCAATATTATTATTTAACCCTTTGTACATCCCTGCGGCAGCAGGGATGAACAAAGCCGTCAGCTGCCGCAGGCATTCACATATGCCTTGCGGCAGCCGCATGGGCTCCCATAGGAGTCCATTATAGCAATCCTTGCTGCGGTTTCCTAACCACTGTGAAAACTTCAGACTGCATGATTTTTACCACAGGCTGCAGATCTGCAAGCGGTAACCGGATTGCATGTAGTGCAATCCGATTACTATAATGGGCTCCTATGTGGAGTGGTTCCTGATCCGGTTTTGAGCTTTTTAACAGCTCAAAACCGGATCAGGATCTCAACATTTTAAATGGATTGCCATGTGTGACTCTAGCCTCACATAGCACTTGCTTGATATATGCATGACATGCTGATGCTTAAGAGAGTGGCTAAGAATTTCTGGCTAAGAATTTAGGTGATTTTATTTACGCAGATGTGAATTCACCCTTATACAAAACTTAATTTACGGACATCTATGGGTTCATTTCATTGCCTGAGGGGATTGGGTATCTCGTGAAAATCCATGTCAATAGCACCTTTAGATTACATTTACATGTTCAGTATTTGGTCAGTATTTTACATCAGTATTTATAAGCCAAAATCAGTAGTGGGTAAAAATGTAAAATATTGACAACATACTGAATAGTTGAGTGTGTCTTTGGATACATATTACTTAGAAAATGGCTGGCGAGTTCAATACTTTTTTCACACACTGCATGTTTGAAATGTGGGAATCCCTGTTCAAACTGTCCCAAAAATAAGTAAGTATATTAGAAATATCATACTATTGGTTATTAATAGAGATGAGTTGATGAATACACAGAGGTTTGAATATGAAAAGAATTTCTGGAAACCTGCAGTTTCATGCAAATTTGAACAATCTGCAATTAAATTTACGATAATTATCCCCCAAAAAAACATCATTAAACACTTACTACATAGTTGGTGAGCAGGTTAAAGCAATAGGCCCAGAAGCAAGGGCTTTCTCATAATGACCTCAGCAGTCCAATCACATGGTGTATTACAGCCAATCAGAGGGCTCTCTCAGGCAATATAAAATACAGCAGCAAGACCAGGAATGCTATTTTATCACTGTGCTGTGTAGAGATAGGAAAGTTTACAGTACATAACAAAGGGATAGAGAAAGCCCTAATATGCTGTGGAGCACTGCTGTTAGGCTGGCTTAACACTTGCGTTCCCTGTCGCTGCGTATTGCGGCGGGGGAACGCAAGCCAAGCGCAGACACCACGTAACCCTATGTTTAACATGGGGACGCACGGTGTATGTGCTCGGGTGCGCATGGCCGTGCACACTCATTGCCCGCCATGTGTGATTTGTACGCATGCGGATGCTTGCATACAAATCACACATTCTCGTCCGCACCATGAACACGACATGTCGCGTATCGTGTTTTTTAAAATATTTATGTATTTGAGACATGGGGTTCCTTCTATTTTGATATCCAGCATAGATAGCACAGACAGAAGTGAGCTGGTAATATCAGGGTGGGAAGAACCAAGGATATTTGACCTTTCACAGCCTAATATTAGCCCACAGCTGACGGCTTTCTTTTTACTGGTTATCAAATATGGGGGACCACACTTCATTTTTTATCATTTATTTATTTTTAAACTATACAGACAGCAGACGGACTACAACCAATCACATATGCTGGCACATATGGTTTTGACGTGTATAGCAGTCTATCTTACTGCAACCAATCACAGACACTGTCATAGAGTGTGAGTGGAGGAACCAATGAATATTCATAAGGTTTAATGAGCAGGCAAGGAACCAGTCTGACAGTGGGTGATATATTCTGGCAAAACAAGCTAACTATATATTAACTGCTTTAATCACCATTTTGCTTCCTAGCCCCTTAGCTAGCGCCAGCCAGCTAAGCGCCAGTGCGAGTGTTCTTGTCACTCAAGTGCTGGCCAGAGGAGGGGT
Source organism: Allobates femoralis (assembly GCA_033576535.1). Classification (NCBI taxonomy): domain Eukaryota; kingdom Metazoa; phylum Chordata; class Amphibia; order Anura; family Aromobatidae; genus Allobates; species Allobates femoralis. The sequence goes on along the minus strand of JARQOC010000005.1, from coordinate 459,366,446 downwards.
GGCAAATTTGAAGCATGTAGGGCAGGATTTGCAGCCAGGGGGGTGGCGAGACGTTTCCTCACCATGACTCTATACCAGCCTCCGTGACTCAATAGGAGGCAAGCTCTGAAAAGAATATAAATTCATTTCATAGGTATGTGGGGTACTTCTGGGCAAATACAGGGGTTACTAGAACTCTGTTTACATGATGAGTAACCTAGTGGGCATAATATAAAATGCCCTGGGGAGAGTGACAAGTTCCCTTTAAACTTTCGAGAAAAATTCAACTAGCAAAATTTCCAAAATTTTGCTAATCTTTAGTTACTATAAATTGTAACTAATCTCACTTTATTATTCTTGATGTGTCTCTCTAGCTCTTAAAAAAAGTAAAAGTCATGACTACAGTATTATGGCAACTAAGTACCCTATGTTATTTACATGTACTATTTCTATTCATTTACTGTCTTACTGCAGTGTATTTACTCCTTGTTTTAAAACCTAGGTAGTGCATGTTAATGGACAGAGTGTGCCCCAACACTTTGCACTAATTTAATCAGGTGTGCAGGGACATTTTTTAAGTTTACTTTAGTTGTTTATAGTTTGTGCTAGTGATGAGCGAGTAGCAAAATATTCGTAATTGCTATGCTCATAATGTGCACTTTGTAATACTCACGTATTCGTTTGAATAGCGAGTCCAATATTAATCAATTAGTGACTGGCTCCACCTACACGCATTTGGCCATAAAATGAATATTTCTGGGACAGGGCGGGAAGGTGGTCTTTTTTGCATTTTCAATGCTTAAAACACCTTGGAGTGCCCCCCAAAGAGAGTCTACCATTCAATCTACTCTCACTGGTGTGCCGACTCCCTTTGTGTATGAAGGGAGCTGGCAATTTGTGTAAGATCAGTTATGATTGACTCATCACCCAAGAGCACCACTGATACTCTCGGAGTAATGAGTTTCGCGGATACCGTACTGTCCATGCGAGTAGAGAATAGTAACGATTACACTTGCTCATCACTAATTTGTACATATAGGGTGTTTTCAGCCTCTTTTGGGGCTGTGCATCTTGTTTTTAAAGCTTTTCATGAACAGGTGCAGGTCTGCCAGTGTTAGGTCCTGCTCTACCTCCATTATTTATTAATAAAAATAGTGTCAACTAAATACCCTATGTTAATTACAAAATACTATATTTAGTTACTGATGTATTTTTGCTTTTTTATTTTATCCTAGGGATCATCTGTTAATGACCAAAGTTTTACAAAGGAGCAAAGCTCCAGTTAGTGCAGGGGATGCAGATGTACTCAGGCTCTTAAACCTAGGTGTGGCCAAAAGGCCCTCTTGGTCTACATTAGAAGATCACTACTGTTAAAGACCCATGAAATTTGGGGGCGTTATTGGATATTTTGTATATAGTTCCCCAAGCTCCAAGCTGTGACACTGTCACTATACATATTTTGCAGGGTTTTCCACTTATAGATTCTTGCCCTTTTAAGTAAAAAAAGGTAACTTGAAAGTCATTTTAGATTCTAGCAATACAAATGTGACTCTTAATGTGTTCTGCTTGCAATTGTAAGAGAAGAAAGAATATTCCTCATTTTGTTCTCTAATTCTTGAAGGTCATTAGAATTAGCTTACTGTATCAAACACGTTTGTGTAGCTAAATGTCATTCCATAAAAAAAAATTCTTATTCACACGATTCATAACAAACTAAAAATGTACATTTTTTAAGAGAATTTTATGAATCATTAGTACAGTAGTTAAAAAAGTAGATTATAAGGCTTCTTGTACTATTTAATTTGTTTATGCTAATTATACATCTCAATGCCTTCAAACTTTAGTGCTGGAGAAAGATGTTATCAATACCATAGATGGCAAGAACAAGCAAATCAATTTTGTAACAAATCAAGCCAGACATGTCACCAAGCTACGCCTCGTCTACTTTGGAAACTGGAAAAGATCACTAGAGATCACTAGATTTTGGTAGGAAGAATAGAAGGTACAAGGTGAAGAGGAAGACTAGCAACTCAGTGGCTTAATACTGTCTAGATAATGGGGGAGAAGTGTCTGGTGGACCTATCTAGACTCACGCAAGATCGATCTTCCTACATCCATCAAGTCGCCATGGCTTGAGATCGAGCTGAAAGCCAATAAATAAATAAAATGAATAATAATACATATTAGATTCTAGGATAAGCCTCCAATTTTGCCACTAGCATTGTGCCTATATATATAAGATTCATGTTAATTTCTGTCAATCAATTTTTGTCCTCAATGTAAAGTATTAATGCTATTGTGATCAAGTGCAGTCATATTAATATATTGAAAATGTTGCTGAGCTTTTTGGTCACATTTACTGTTGCCAACTAGGGAAAGTCTTTTTGCATATAAAGGCTCAAAGGATGTTACTTTCTGTCCATATAGCTCCTATCATTGGATTATTTTATCAATCCTACCAGCAAAACTCATTCCATTCCATCCCATGACTGCTTTGATCATTTTCTATTTTTCCTCCATATATTTGTATATACAGTAACCTAATTCTAAATTGTTTCAGTTACTTAATCATACCTTTTAACATAAGGCTACGGCAGCAACTGCTAATATATTTGATACAATCGTTTCTCTTATTAATTAATTACCATTGACTAATAAAAATTGAATGATTGTGTTTTAATAAACATAAAAAGAGAAAACCAAAGAAACGCAAGTTGAAAAAAACCTCAAAAATCAACTTAAATTTTTCTCTGTAGCATGAGTGGGATTTGCTCATTGACATCTTTACTTAATAGAAAGAACTTTAAGAATCCCAAAATCAAAACTGCCTATTTTGCAAAGTAAGGTGTATCTATGAATATATTTTTCCTGTACCAATCTCTAAAGATAATTAGAGACCTGGCAATATCACATCTTCCTGTAATACATTAAAGATTTGTTTCTCAGAGAGGGTGTTGCAGTTATAAAGCAGTCTATTCTCACTGATAGAGAAAGGACCCACCTCTCAGAATAAATATTTTCCCATGGATAAACCTCAACCTTACATGCTGCTTATTTTTCCTTGTAATTGTATGTACAAACTAATACCCACAATTTATATTTTCTCTTCTCAATAGGTTATGTTTATATATGTTAATCTCTTACATTTTTAAACAAATTGTAAGTATTTATTACACCTGTGACTGTTGGATTGCATGAATAGTGAAGGCATTAGCTGTCCCTCAACCTGGAGGTCACTAGGTTAATCCCTGATCCCAGGGAAGGTTGGATGCCTGTGCATAATACCTTGCTATGCTCCTAGTTATGACTAACCTAGATGTCCCCACCTCTCCCTCTAAGGGAGTGCAGGCAACACAGATAAGGGAACAAACACATAAAGGTCTCCAAAATCTTCTCCATTTCGCAGCTTTGCTGCTGCTAAAGGAGTAAACACCTCAGCTGTAAAAAAATGAGCCCCTCAACCATGGTCAGAATATGAATTCTATATCTGGCAATGAGTGAAGCCAGGGGCAGGAAAATATAGCAGAAGGGAGAGATAATCACAACTGCAGTTGGGATAAAGGTAAGAAAACTTTTAGACAACAGGGAAAAGACCCTTAAACCCTTTAGCATAGAAAGGAAATCACATCTGCAAGATATTAATCAGTGGAGCTCCACAGAGGGCCTGCGATCAATTAAACATTGAGACCACCCCAAGTCCCCAAGAGGTAACATCACGACGTGGCATACTCATGTCAGTATTTTTGTTGTCATGTGTAAAACTTTAAGGTATCCTAGAAGTATATTCCATCCATTTTTAGCTTTTTAAGAGATTTATCCAGGCTCAGCACAAATGTCTGCAGTCACTCTGTAATTATAACAATATGAAAGGTGAAAAATCCGGCACCAGACTGTATGGGATCAAAGGCTTCCAGGTCTTTATGAAAACATTATCACCATAAGAACATCAACTGGGGTATGCAGACACCCCCCCCTCCATGCCTGACGCATTTCGGATGAAAGAATCCTTTGTCTTAGGCTTTCATAGGACCTAAGGATTCTTTCATCCGAAATGCGTCAGAAGTGGAGGGGGCTACGTAACCCAGTTGATGTTCTTAACCCCTTCATGACCAGGGATTTTTTCGTTTTTTGCTCCCCTGCTTCCAAGAACCATAACTTTTTTATTTTTCCGTCAATATACACATATGACAGCTTGTTTTTTGCGGAACGAGATGTATTTTCATATGCAATAATTTATTTTACCATATAGTGTACAGGGAAATTACAAAATAATTCTAAAGCAGTGAAATTGCAAAAAAAATGCAATAACACGTTTGTTTTTTGGGTATTTTAGTCAGCATGTTCACTATATGGTAAAACCGACATGATGGGGTGATGCCTCGGGTTGGTACGGGTTCGTAGACAACATGTATACCTTTATTGGTATCTAGGTGGTGAAAAAAAATTCAGAAATTTGCAAAAAAAACAAATACTGACTTTTTGCGCTAGGTTCTGCGACCCGTAGTGTCCTCATTTTTCAGGATCTGGGCTGTCTGATGGCTTATTTTTTGCGTCTTGAGCTATCGTTTCTAATGATACCATTTTTGGGGGATATGCAGTTTTGATCGCCCGTTATTGCATTTTATAGCAATGTTGCGACGACCAAAAAAATGGAATTTTGGCGCTTCAACCATTTTTTCCGTTACGGAGTTTACGGTTCTCATTAACGGATTTAACATGATGATAGATTGGGCGATTCTGAACACGGCGATACCAAACGTGTATATATACATTTTTTTTAATACTTTTATTGTGATTGGGAGAGAGGGGTGATTTGAACTTTTATATATATATATTTTTTTACAGGTTTTTAAAAACTTGATTTTTTTATTAATTCTTATTTTTACACTGTCCCTTTAAGAGGCACCTTGCTGCACACTACGATCGCTTCTGGGAGATACAGATGAGCTGCAGCTCATCTGTATCTCCCAGAATCGCGGACCTGCTGTGGTTGGCAGCGTCTGCCAACCACAGCAGGAAACTGTGCTCTGACAGCATCCAGGGTCTAGCCAGGACCCCAGGCTATCACATGAGTGCCAGAGATCCGTGGAGATCCGCGGAGTATCGCGGGATCTCCGGAGCAGGCGGGGAACTGCGCGTTCCCAGCCGCTGCCGCCTTGGATCCCGCTGTCAGAGATTGATGGCGGGATCCAAGGGGTTAACAGCGCCGTTCGGATCCCAGATCTGATTGGAGCTGTTAGCCTGACATCTCAGCTGATGAGATCAGCTGAGATGTCAGTGCTTTGATGTGAGCTCCACGCTGGAGCTCACATCAAAGCCCCTTTACCGGCCCAGGACGTTGTACAACGTCCTGTGTCGGCAAGGAGTTAAGGTGATAGTGTTTTAATAACCTGAAAGCCTTTGACCGCATACAGTCTGGTGCCAGATTTTCTCCTTTCATATTGCTTCAAGATGGGAACCAGCCATTTATCCTAAGACTACCAGCCTTTATAAGTCATGGTGAGTGTTTCCCATTTCCTTGTCCCTACCTTGTACTCTGTAATTATAGACTTATGAATCCACAAACTGTTCACAGTGCTTGCTGCCATGATTCTCCACTGTTGGTATCAACATATGACTGCAATTATATGGTATGAATACTACCAGGCACCTTGTGGTTGGACATGTTCTCACTATTATCACTAGAATTGAGCATTGTGTCTGTGATGCTGGAAAGCATTCTTCATGGCAAGGCATAAGGCAGAATAGTCCAGAAGTCTGGGGTCAAATACCAAGAATGTACATAAAAAATAGAGGGCAACGCAAAAGAGTTAACAGCTCACAGTCTGTGGTTTAAAACAGTGCAAATAGAAACAAATGAGCCAGGCAAACAAATAGTCAAAGGTAAGTTCCAAATCAGACAGCAAAACATAATAAAAGCAAACATGATGCAAATACTCAATAAAGCAAAGCTATGACTGACAATTGTCTGACCATTGCTAGCCAGCTAAATAGCCAGGCAATTGCTATGAACGGTGACACCTAGAGAAGCCCAGCAGGTCCATCCTGAGATTGGGCTGTGGAACAATGCTTACTGCTAAGTACCAAATTGTAATTTATTGGGCAGCTGAGCTGTCACTCACTGTGTCCCAAGTGGTTGCATCATGATAATAGTTAGTCAGAACTTGGCCAGAAGGATGCATATCTCATACTTGCGGTCACAAGAATGCTGAGTCTCGCCTTCGGAGTGTCCTTACAGCGTGCAATGTTTGAGCTGTGAGTATTCATATATCTGATGTCACACAGAATGGCTGCAGACTTTTGGATTACACCTGAACAACCTTAGTAATGCAGCAGAGACAGGCTTAGTAACAGCCTATGGCTAGGGTCACATTTGCATTGTGACCCTAGCATGACAGAACCGTTAAAAGCTTAGCATTAACGCTATGAGCTGCCAGGCAATGGAGCCCCATAGAAACCCCCTGTTTACCTTAGCAGCTGGCCACACACAGAGCTCCTGGGTGTGCGTTTTTCAACAGCACACAGGAAAACGCTGCAAGACAAGTTTCCTGTGCGCTCAGCTAAAGTGCACTTCCTGGAACTTTCTGTGAGGCTGGTTGGCAAGTTAAACAGCGGGTTTCTATGGGCTCCATTGTGTGGCATCGGGTAGTGTTAACGCTATGCGCTGTGGCAAAAAGTTCTAAGTACCGTATTTAGCGCTTGTGTCAAGCTAGGGTCAGAATGCAAATGTGACACTAGCCTATCAGAGAAATTATGGCTACAATAAATAAGTAATTTATGAAATCACTCCCTTCATTAAAAACAAAATAATAAACACATCTTATAAAATACAGTAAAAGGAATCTATGCAATGTAAAGAAATTAGGGGCAGAGCAGACTGAAATTTCAAAGAATGCTTTTGTACCAATGAAAAAATAAATAATAACAAAAGTCTGTGTGCATGTTACAGTGAACACATTTCAGTGGTACCAAGGACAAAAAATTAAAGTATATGCAGTACAAAATGTCAGCCAGTAATTAATAAAAAAAACAATGCTCTGACATTCAAAATTAATGTTATAAAAGCATCATTGGCATAACTTGAAGTTCATGGGCATGCAAAGCTACAACAGGGCCCCCAATTATTGCAAATCTTTAATAGCATTAGTCTTTTTTTATAGGCCAAAGGGACTTCTGGGCCCCCTAGGCTCCAGGGCCCCGGTACGATTGCAGTCCCTGCACCTCTTACGCTCATGAAAAGCATGCAAAAATACATGTTAATATTCCTTCATCAAATTACAGTGAAAAAAAGTGTACCAAATAAAATACATGTATGAACAATGCCAAATCATAAGCATAGTACCATTCAGAATGGAAACATATCCGGATGCCCATTCTGGCCGTATGAGCCCCAAATGCTCTAAAAAAAAAGCTGTTTATTATGTTCTGTGATTTCCTGACCTGAAAGCATAAGATAAGCAGAATAATTGTTCTGACAACATCATGTCCTGATATGTCTTGATATGTCCTGATATGTCCTGATATGTCCTGATATGTCATGATATGTCATGATATGTCCTGATATGTCCTGATATGTCATGATATGTCCTGATATGTTATGATATGTTAGGACATCTTGACGTATTGTCCCACCAGAACCTATCCAAAGGCAAAAAAGTGTCAAGAAACATGTTTTGGGATGGAGCAGGTAGCTACTATTTTGTATTGTGTTTTTAACTCTTTCCCAGCCCATATGGCAGCCAGCTGTGTGAATCAAATTCCCAAAGAGAATCATTTAGAATAGAAACAGTCACCCTTAAACATAACTACTTTCATGACTCTGTGTACTTGTCTCTCTGATAAGACGGTTTTAACTAAGAATTTTATAACTGTGTACTTTCTTTTTCACGAGGCAGTTTTATAAGTGTAGCTCCATGTATTCAAGTACAAAGCAACCTTTTCAGTAATGATAAACAATATAGATCATTTATTAAGGCTGTCAGTTTGCTTTGGACAGACTATATAACTATCTCATGACCTGAAATATTGATGGGTTTCAAGGATTCCATTTCCTGCCAAATAAATCTTGGCTTTTCTAACTGCATGGTTGACTAAACTATTTTAATCTGGTGCAAGACATTGTATAATCTATCAATGATATTCACTAAACTACACACATCTAATCCGTGGAGAATTCATGTCCCATTGCTTTGTCAAAAATGTTTGGATCTAAATATAAATCTGCTTTTCAAACAGCATTAGATAAGTCAGGCCATTATTGAATTCTACCATTGAAACCTTATATATGAATGATATCGAGTCTCCTCTCTTTCTATTTTCCTTTACTGTAAAAGATCCTTGACCCACGGCACAACCAGCTTCAAATAAACAACAAGAGGATGAGTAGCTAAAACTTGTATATCATTTATATTCATTTAAAGTATTTCTTCACATATTTTGTAACTTTTAACCATAACTTGACCAAGAATACAAACACAAAGGATTTTTAATGATATATTCTTGCTTTTTCAACTTTTTTTATGCTAAGTTCTAAAAATATTAAAATAAATAAGCCGACATAATAAGAAATAGCGCTATAAAGATATTTACTGCATAAATATAAGAAATATTTAAAAACATTGAAGTGGGCATTAAAACAGCAGTTCTTTTTCAAAATGGGGTTCTCAAAGATTCTGATGCAAGCATAATGTTAGGCTACTTTCACATCAGCATTTGTTGGCATTTGCATCAAATCTGGCAGCTTTGCCGCATCTGCCGGATGCCGGAACACTTGTGGCAAGACTGTGTTGGCCTAATTCATTCTCTATGGGACTTGCATACATGTGCGGCACTTGGGTTTTGTTGAGATCTTGCCAATTCGGCACTTGCTGCAACGGAAAAAATACGCTGCTAGCGCTGGGCTTTTGACTCCCTGCAAAACCACAAGAGCCGCATTTGTTCACAAGTCCCTTAAGGGCGGGTTACATATACCGATGTTCCAGCAACCCGATCAACGATCCAACCAGCTCTTTGAAGCCTTCCTCAGGTGGAACGGGGATAATGACTCCGGCTTGAAGGAGAGAGTCGACTGCCTGGAAGAAGGTGCAATACTTTTCTAGAGATTGCCGAGGGATTGATGGGAATAACCTGCTGGGAGGGCGGCATAGAAATTCTATGTCTTTGTCTTCCACCTCAGAAAGCCAAACGTGTCAAAAGTGGGAAAGACGGTCGCCTACTTGGGGGGTGTCTTCCGGGGGTAACGGGGAGTCAGGAGGAGGAGAACCTATGGGATCGAGATCCCTTAGGTTTGGATTGTCGTGAACGAGACTGCCAGGAGGTATTTGGATTCTGAGATGAATGCTGTCCCCAGTTCCTACTTGGTGAACGGTTAACGTTCTGCGATGGGTGGGAAGTCGACCAGCCAAACAGGTTCTGAAAGGAACGGAAATGCATTTGCTGTCGTCAGGTGAAGGAACATTTTAGTTTGTGCTGGGGAAGAGAGGGGCTCTTGCCCCTGGTGGCATCCGATATTAACTTGTCCAATTCCTCTCCGAATAGATGGCCGCTGAGATATGGAAGACTTTTCCATGGATTGAGACATGGACTGAGTAAGAAACAGTGCCCAGTCTGATGAATTAGAGGCACTGGGGGTTGCAGTATCTGTTAGGGGCTCCTGCACGGCAGTGGGTTCGCAACTTTGGCAGTGCGGGGTAGTATGTCCCTCAGGCAGGTGAGCCTTGCATGTACTGCATGAGGCAAAATAGGCTGTAAAAGTCTTAGAGGACTTCTTGCTATTCTTTGAGCTCTGCATTGTTAACAGTATGGGCACCAAGGACTAAAAAAAACTTGGTGTGGGTAATGTCTGTAATGACTGTGTATGAAAACAAGCAGTTGAGAGGAGAAGAGGGAGAGCTGCAGAAGAAAAGGTCTCTGCTGAGCTCCTTACCAGCCAAAGGCCCGGACACCTGTGTAGCTGCAGTTGTGCCCAGGATCCTGTGTCCCCTTAGGATCCTGTCACCTTAGGAAGCCGCTGTGATGCCTGAGCGCTGTGTAATGGTGACCGCTGCCAGGCCGACGTCTGTGGAGATGAGGAAGGTGAGTGGGCTGACGGGAAAGAGTGGAGAATGAAGTCTTATGATGGGCGGGAAGCGCCCAAACCCAGCCGGCTCGCCTCCTCTATGATGCGATCAGGGGGCAGTGCGGGGCGGGCACAAGGCAGAGCGTACCGGAGTGGGCCCGAAGCTGGGGCCTAGATTTATTTGTGGCCCCGGAAATGTGAAGTTCGAAATTTTTGGGACATAGCGCCGGCGCTGTAGGGGGATCGTTCTCCTTGTGAATAGGCCCTCAGGACATCGGGACTGGGATCGCTGGAACATCAGTATGTGATCGCTGGTGAGATGCCACACAGGCAGACTCACCAGCGATTCCCCAGCGATGCTCTGACACCCGATGGTCGCAGTGATCTGTCGGGTGTCTCGGGGGCAAAATGGGAATCGTGGTCATTTCCCCTGTCACACATGCTTATGCATGTGGGCAGTGGGAGACCAGTGATAAAAAATGGTCCCGGCCATTCCAAAGCAACCAGTGATCAGCGAGCTCATCACAGGTCACTGCAGAATGTCACACGCAGTGATGTCGCTGGTGAGGTCGCTGCAACGTCACAAAACCTGTGACGTTGCAGTGACATCGGTAGCGATGTTGCTGCGTGTAACCCGACCTTTAGAGAATGAATTAGGCCAAACGCAGTCTTGCTGCAAGTGTTCCGTTAGGTTGCAGATGCGGCAAAAATGCCGGATGCAGAGAAATGCTGATGTGACAGCAGCTTTACACATGTAGTATATGAGAATTATGATTGCAAATCTATAATTCTGTTATTTCAATTTCAGCAGTAAGGGTACCTTTACACACGGCTACATTTGTAGCTTGTCACCAGGTAACTTACTGGTTGCAGTGAAATCATGGATACATGATTCCATTTGTACACAGCAACAAGATAGAACCATGTATCCATGATTTCACTGCAATCAGTAAGTTACCTGGTGACAAGCTACAAATGTAGCCGTGTGTAAAGGTACCCTCAGGCTACATTAACATGCTCAGTTTTTGGTCTGTTTTTGCTCATCAGTTTTTGTAGCCAAACCCAAGAGTAGAACAATTAGAGGAAAAGTATAATAGAAACACATCACCATTTCTGTATTTATCACCCACTCCTGGTTTTGGCTACAAAAACTGATGAGCAAAAACAGATCAAAAACTGAACATATGTATGAAGCCCTAAGCTTCAAAGATTTTTTTTACTGGACATTAGACAGGGATTTCAATCTTTTATTAGAATAGAGCACATCAGTCATATGATATCATTCATTCACAATCTTAATATAGAGATACAGATAGTTACTTAATACATATTTCTTAATCTAGATACAATAGTGTTATTACAAGGCCAATGTGTTGGCAGCATCAATAATTCCTAAATGTATAAATAAATAAAATAGTCAACTGTTTAACCTTATGAATGCTGCAATCAAAGCTGAACTCTGAGTATAAGGGCACATTTAAAGAGGGCAATTTGAGATGGAATTTCAAGTTATAGGCCTAGTTCACATCTAAGGCTGGGTTGCGTTTGCCTGCGTTTGCATTTGTATGTGTTTTAACCACTAAAAACGCATCCAAACGCTTGCCAAAATGCACCCACAGGGTGCAATGCAAAACGCATTGCAAACGCATGCAAAAACACATGTGTGTTTGCAAAAACATACATATGCAAATGCAGGGAAATGCAGACAAGCCATAGATGTGAAAAGGCCTATACCTTTTTTGTACACAGGCAGAGAGCATTGTGGAACTCTAGGGCTTTTGTAGGGTCTTACTAATGTACACTTGAATTTCTTTATCTTGCCAACATATTGTACAATGTCTTTCTCCACCAGACCTCTTGATTGTTAATAACCACCACTTTAATTTGTCTTACAAAGATGATTCCTTGATGTAATCGTCACCCTGTTTTTCAAACCATTCATTCAAGTTTCTACTATTTCCTGCATCCTCTAATTCCAAAATGTTTCTCAAATACACCTCCTTCTCAACTTGAAAGCATAACAGCTGAGTCAATTTTTGTCTTATAGTAATGTAGAGCAAGTATTTATAACAAACTTTCAAATATACTTTATAAATTAAATCTGGAAGAAAACTTTTTAAAAATCTAGATGTCCCTCACTTCTCTGTCTGTTTCTGAACCAGACATATGTTCGTTGTCATGGAAATCCGTATTCAGGACCACATACTGAATAGGGCCTTACAATGGTGGAGACAGGGCCTACACAGTGTACCTGTTTAGCATGGCTACAGCTGATCTGAGTATTGTCAGTTTTCCTCAGATTAAGGGACAGTGCTGAGTTTGTCATGAAGTCAGTAGTGAACACAACTCCTGTGATCTTATCTCCTCCGCATTCATATTCATTCTGCTCCATTTTATCAGCTGATGGCCACCGCATAGTTCCTCAGCTGATTGCATGGAGCAGACCCAATGTGAATTCAGAGGAAATAAGATCATAGGAGCTATGTGCACTGCTGACAGTATGATGAACTCAGCACTGTCCCTTAACCTTAGGTATACTGACTATACACAGATCACATATACAACAACTAATAATCTAAATACATAATCACGAATAAACTTCCGGCGCTTATGTCGCTATCCCACAATCCACCGCGGCACCATTGTGGGATAGCGACACAAGTGACAAAAGTGAAAGTGACAAAGACCTCACCGTTACCTTCGGGAGATCAGCGGCGCTAGCTGCTCATCTCCCGGCTGCTCGCAACGGAAGTATGCCGACCGCCATATTGTAACACACAAGTTATGGGTATTCCAATATGGCACCCGGGATTCAAATCCCCTGCCAAGCCACGTGCCGCTTTGCTGATTGATCGACCATGGTCAGCGCACAACCATTCACGTGAGCCATGGTGGGCAGGTTTAAATCTCCCACCAATAAAACACCGCTCAGCTGATTGGTCAGGCTCTGGGAAGCGCACAACCAATCAGCTGAGTAGTGTGGTATTGGCGGGAGATTTAAAGCTGGCTCAGCTCAGTGTTTAGCACTGTATGGTGGCTCAGAGGTTAGCACTGTATATGGTGGCTCAGTGGTTAGAAATGCGCGGTGGCTCAGTGGTTAGAAGAACTACATGGTGGCTCAGTGGTTAGCACTGTGCGGTGGCTCAGTGGTTAGCACTGTGTTGGGGCTCAGTGGTTAGAACTGTTCGGTGGCTCAGTGGTTAGAACTGTGCGGTGGCTCAGTGGTTAGCACTGTGTGTGGGCTCAGTGGTTAGAACTGTTTGGTGGCTCAGTGGTTAGAACTGCGCAGTTGCTCAGTGGTTAGCACTGTATATGGTGGCTCAGTGGTCAGCACTGTATTTTGTGGCTCAGTGGTTAGCACGGTACAGTGCCTAAGTAGTAAGCGGCGACCAATCAGCGAAGCGGCGCGCAGCTTGGCGGGGGATTTGAATCCTGCTTCACTGATTGGTAGCCACGGTCGGCCGTGACCAATGAGCGAAGCGGGATTTAAATCACACGCCAACAGTGTTGATTGGTTGCTGCCGACCTCAGCGACCAATCAGTGTTGTTGGCACGTAATTTAAATCTTGCTTTCCTAATTGGTCTCTGCTGTCATCAGTGACCAATTAGCGAAGCGGTGCACGGCTTGGCAGGAGATTTGAATCCTGCTTCACTGATTGGTAGCCACGGTCGGCCGTGACCAATGAGCGAAGCGGGATTTAAATCACACGCCAACAGTGTTGATTGGTTGCTGCCGACCTCAGCGACCAATCAGTGTTGTTGGCACGTAATTTAAATCTTGCTTTCCTAATTGGTCTCTGCTGTCATCAGTGACCAATTAGCGAAGCGGTGCACGGCTTGGCAGGAGATTTGAATCCCACTTCGCTGATTGGTCACCGCGATCGGCCGCGACCAATGAGCGAAGCGGGATTTAAATCACACGCCAACAGCGCTCATTGGTCCCCCCGACCGCGGTACCCAATCAACGCTGTTGACGGAGATTTGAATCCAGCCGACTGCGGTGACCAATCAGCGAAGCGGGATTCAAATCCCCCACCAAGCTGCGCGCCACCGTTCATTGGGTGAGCGCCTGCAGTAACCAATCAGCACTGTTGGCACATGAATTAAATCCCACTTCGCTGATTGGACACCGCGGTCAGTGCACGACCAATCAGATTAGCAGGTTTAAATCTCCTGCCAATACCACACCGCTCAGCTGATTGGTCAAGTGCTAGTTAGCACTATATATGGTAGCTCAGTGGTTAGCACTGTATATGGTGGCTAAGTAGTCAGCACTGTATGGTGGCTCAGTCGTCTGCACTCTACAGTAACTCCGTGGTTAGAATTGTATGGTGGCTCATTGGTTAGCACTGTATATGGTGGCACTATGGTAAGCAGTGTACGGTGGCTTCATAGTTAGCACTATATGGTGGTTCAGTGGTTAGAACTGTGTGTGGTGGCTCAGTGGTTAACACTGTGTGGTGGCTCAGTGGTTAGCGCTGTATATGGTGGCTTAGTGATTAGCACTGTACAGTGGCTCAGTGGTCTGCACTCTACAGAAGCTCAGTGGTTAGCACTGTATGGTGGCTCAGTGGTAGGACTATATATGGTGGTTCAGTGGTTAGCAATGTGCAGTGGTTCAGTGGTTAGAACTGTGCAGTGATTCAGTGGTTAGAAATGTGGTGGCTCAGTGGTTAGAACTGTGTGGTTGCTCAGTGGTTAGAACTGTGCGGTGGCTCAGTGGATAGCACTGTATGGTGGCTCAGTGGTAAGCACTGTATATGGTGGCTTAGTGGTTAGCACTGTACAGTGGCTCAGTGGTCTGCACTCTACAGAAGCTCAGTGGTTAGCACTGTATGGTGGCTCAGTGCTAGGACTGTATATGGTGGCTCAGTGGTTAGCAATGTGCAGTGGTTCAGTGGTTAGAACTGTGCAGTGATTCAGTGGTTAGAAATGTGGTGGCTCAGTGGTTAGAACTGTGCGGTGGCTCAGTGGTTAGACTGTGCGGTGGTTCAGTGGTTAGCACTGTGCGGTGGTTCAGTGGTGATCACTGTGTGGTGGCTCAGTTGTGAGCACTGTATGGTGGCTCAGTGGTCAGCACTGTATTGTGGCTCAGTGGTGAGCACTGTACGGTGACTCAGTGGTTAGCATTTATGCTGCCTCAGTGGTGAGCACTGTATGGTGTCTCAGTGGTGAGCATTGTATGGTGGCTCAGTGATGGGAGGTAGGCACACACAGGAGGCAGAAGGCACAGAGGAGGCAGTGGCACAGGGGAGGGAGAAGGCACAGGGGACACAGTAGGCACAAGGGAGGCAGAATGCACAGGGGAAGCAGGGACACAAAAGAGGCACAGGCAAAGGGGGAGGCAGAGTCACAGGGAGAGACAGCGCACACAGGGAGAGACAGGGACTGAGAGCACACAGAGCAGAGAGAAAGGCACAAGTAAGACATAGTGCACCGGGGAAAAGACAGCACAGACCGAAGAGAGCGCACAAGGGGACACAGGCACAGAGACTGCAATAGCATCGGGCCAATTTCTAATGACATATTTTCATAACCTGTATGTCACAATTCCTCTGCGCTATATTTAGGGTGTGCTGACTGGGTGATTGACTGCTTAGTCATGCTATCTGGAGTTGGGATATGCTGGTCTGTTCTGATCCCTGTCTTTTTTAATTGCCCATCCTTTTAGCTGTGCTGTTTTTCCCAGAGCATTGCCAGTCTAAGTTTCAACTCTGTTGTGATGCAGCCAAAAGGCCCATGATCACTCTAAATGAACTGCAGAGCTCTACACCTGAGGTGGGAGAGTCTGTCCATAGGACAACAATCAGTCCTACACTGCACAAATCTGGCCTTTAAGGCAAGAAGAAAGCCATTTCTCAAAGATATCCATAAACAGTCTTGTTTGAAGTTTGCCACAAGCCACCTGGGAGACACACCAAACACGTGGAATAAGGTGTTCTGGTCAGATGAAACCAAAATCGAACTTTTTGGCCTCAATGCAAAACGATATTTGGCGTGAAAACAACACAGCTCATCACCCTCAAAACACCATCCCCACTGTCAAACATGGTGGTGGCAGCATCATGGTTTGGGCCTGCTTTTCTTCAGCAGGGGCAGGGAAGATGGTTAATATTGATGGGAAGATGGACAAAGCCAAATACAGGATCATTCTGCAAGAAAACCTGTTGGAGTCTGCAAAAGACCTGAGACTGGGACGGAGATTTATCTTCCAACAAGACAATGATCCCAAACATAAAGCAAAATCAACAATTGAATGGTTCAAAAACAAACGTATCCAGGTGTTAAAATGGTCAAGTCAAAGTACTGACCTGAATCCAATCGAGAATCTGTGGAAAGAGCTGAAAACTGCTGTTAACAAACGCTCTCCATCCATCCTCACTGAGTTCGAGCTGTTTAGCAATGATGAATGGGTAAGAATTACAGTCTCTCGATGTGCAAAACTGATAAAGACATACCCCAAGCAACTTGCATCTGTAATCGCAGCAAAAGGTGGCGCTACAAAGTATTAACTTAAGAGGGTAGAATCATATTTCACGCCCCACTTTTCAGTTTTTTATTTGTTAAAAAATTTTAAAATATCCAATAAATTTCGTTCCAGTTCATGATTGTGTCCCACTTGTTGATTTTTCACAAAAAAATTAGAAGTCATATTTTTATGTTTGAAGCCTGAAATGTGGTAAATGGTTGAAAAGTTCAAGGGCGCCAAATACTTTCACAGGCACTGTACCTGTTGGTTTGGTGTTGGGAATTCCATGGCTGCATATTCACAATCCTGTCATTGATGTCAGAAGGATATTGTACTGTATTCTTTCTCTACTGGAATTACTTACTGTATTATATTGTGTATTTTTCATTTATTAACCACTCTATTGTAAAGTGCTACGGAATATGTTGGGGCTATATAAATAAAGATTTATTATTAATTATTTATTATTAAGTGGAGACCCTATTGTCATGAGAAATGAGTTAATTTTGTAAATGTTTTCTCTTCTGGAGGGCCTACCGTGATATCTGAAGAACTTTGAAGATGTGTACTCAAAAAAAGAGGCAGAGACAGTAACTCTCCATTGTCATTATGACTGTGCTGTCAATCTTATCTTATCCCTGATACCAAATTTCTGAAAGCTTGCTTGTATAATCTATCAGGTCCTAAATTGACTGCCATGAAAGAATATGTAACCTAAAGTTTACTGAAGGGTCATATCCATCCTTACCTGCAGCTTTTGTTTTTGTTCCTTGTTAAGATAAGAATGGGCGTCTAAAGGGCCTGTCACACGTGTCAATGTCGCCCGCAATATCGCTCATGCGTCACAAATTATTAATCGCCTGAGCGATGTGGAATTATCGCAGGTAAGATGTCACACGCGTCAATATGACCCAGCGATGCGGTGATGTCGCCATCTTGCGAGCGATTTTATTTAGTCGCTTGTACGTTGTCAAAATAGAAAATAAATCGCTGAGTTTAGTGTCACATGCAGCGATGCACAAGGTCTACTGAGCGATGAGCGACAGGTTTTACATCTGGCAGTGAAACCTGCGATCGGCGATCAGCGACATGTCGCTGGTTGCATCGCTTGGTCACACGCTTCAATGTCGCTCCTGCGTCACTTTTATGTCGCTCGAGCGACTGAAAATCCGTGACGTATGAGCGACATTGACAGCGATATTGACGCGTGTGACATCCCCTTAAGTTCCTGCCTTGATTTCAGAGAATTAAACAAAATACCTGCTTACAGTTATCCCTGATCAATATAATGAGATTACAGGGGTAAATGGTTTTCCAAACTTGACCTTAGAGTGGCGCATAATTTGACACATATTTGTAAGGATGTTGAGTGGAGGATGAAATTTTTAATGTCTGAAGATCATTTTGCAAAATCTCGTCATGCCTTTTGGTTTACTAATTCACCCACAGACTGGTGAACAAGCCACAGGCCTCTGGCTTAATGCTCTAAGGTATGAAAATACAAGATATCACACACACTTCTATAGAACAGGCCTAGCCAAATTTAGTGCTCAAGGGACAAAATAATTGCATGTTTTCAGGAGTTACCTAGCATTTCACAAAGTAATGGAATCATCATGTTTGCAGGTGATGAAACTAGCACCTGTGAAATTCTAAAGAAATCGTGAAAACGTGCACTGTTTTCAAATTTGAGGACTGTGGTGAAGGTAGACAGGGGCAAGTGGAATCCTTGAGCCCTTTCACCATAACTGCGGTTCTTCTTGGACCCTCTTAGGCCCTGTGCCCACGTTGCGTTGTTTGTTTTATTTTTACACTTATTTTGTGAATCGGCATCAAAATCTGCATCTTTATCCTGAGGCCATCAAAATCTAGGACAGATCAGAAGTGCTGTTCCTACAATGCTTTTTTGTAGTGCCACTCCAGGTAAACGGCCACCAGACGTACTGCACTTCTGCAGTTAGGAAGTGTAGTGCCCCTGTTTTCCAAGCGTCGGATGGTATGGTTGATCCCAAAACACACACACGTAGTGACAAGCCCCTGGGACAAAGGGTGGACCCTAAGGCAGGACCCAGGCCACAAAAGGGGGATGGGACAGTGTTAGACACGTTAGTTCAGTAGTAGGAGACAGAGGAGTAACATCAACTGATGGAGGAGCGGTAGTCGGGAGTGCAGAGGCGGTGTGGTCCGACTCCCGTGGGTTGGAGCAATGCCACCCCACTCACCCATGGGAGGGAGAGACTAACTGACAGAGAGAAGAGCTCTAGGGGTGCGGATGAGACATCATTTCCCCGTATGGACAAATCTGACGAGACAAAGGGGTTGGTGGATGGCACAGGTACCGGCCCTCCAGACGATGCGGAAGCTTCAAGCCTGAGCTAAAACTGGAGGCCTCAGACTTCTAACAACACATGATACATCTTGGGGAAGGTGGCCAAATTAGGGAGCAGTGATCCTCCCGCAGGGATCCTGATGGTGTTCGGGACACACAGATTTATATCTGCAAAGGAAGCAAGCGCAAATAGGGTCTTATCGTTATATGTGAGGGGGGCTCTGAAGCCACTAAATGGAACTGCTCACCTTTTGAAGTTGTGTGACACACAACCAGTACAAAACACATGAGGCAGCTGCTGCGAGACACACACTTCCACGTGCAGCGTGGTAGGCAATCCTTAGATTCAAAAGGGATGATGTGTAGTTAGTACACGCTGCTACAAAAGACACAAATTCCAAATCTTCAGTTAATTGTGGTTTATTGGATCCATCCAATGCGTTTCAGAGCCTGATGAAGGAACATAGCAGGCTCTGAAACACGTTGGATGGATCCTATAAACCCCAAGTAGATTTGGGCTTCATGTCTTTTGTAGCAGTGCAGACTAACGGGACACACAGAAGCACCCGTGGCTACTGGTACCTGAGCTCTGAGCTGCGGAGGGCATTGAGAGCCTGGGGGGCAGAGCGACGATCTGCTCACCTCAGATGAAAGTTACCCCTTATAACGCCTAGAGAAGAGACGCACCAGAGACTGTGACACGTAGAAAGTAGAGTAAGGGCACTAACCGTGGCTAGACTGTACCAACCCAGCTCTGGAGAAAGAGCAAAGTACCGAGACTGTCAGAGAGCATATCCAGCGGCCATGTTTAACACCTGAGTAAAAGTAACGAACTGCAGCTGTGGTGTGAGAGACTTTTATTTGCGGCGACCATCGGCCGCCTATGACACCAGAGGTACTGCTCACTGAGGGATCAACTGCCTCAGGTACAAGCTGGGGGAATCACCCCATTGCCCTGGGGATTGCGGTCCGCCTATGGGGAGCGGGACTATCTAAGCTGCCGGTCATCATCCCCAGAGGTTCTGCAGCAGTGGTGGCCATCCTGGCTGCATACCGCAGGTGGCGTCACAAATACCCCTTATCCCCTCAGACTTTCCACAACATCAACCTTTTATTAAAATGACACCACCAGGGTCATGGGACTGGGTCTCGGCCCTTATCTGTCCCCGTGAAAAGAACCAAGAAGTGAAGACGTGAGAACAGCTAGTAACTGCCCGCTACCCAGTCTTCTTTAAAAGAAGCATCAAAGTACCTGCCATGGGCATAGGATCTTACAACAATATGGTGGTATCATGTTCACAAAAAGCATTACCCATATGCTTTGAGAGCAGGCATGCTGGCACAGGTGATAGTGTGACAAGTGGTGCCATCACAAATATTACTGCAGTTCAGAATCGAGGGGTAACACAGGTGTAATCCCACAAGTTTGAACTGCGCTGTACTCCCTTACATCACCGCACCTCACGCGCGCTGTCTCACAATACCGGTGAGATATAGCCATTATGTCTCGCGCGGTATCGCGGCTCTCACAAGACAGCTAGTGTTACAAGCGCTGATGCCACTGAGGTTATCTCGGTCACACAGCAGGATTCCCTTCTCCATGATATCTGGTGTGTAATCTGAGGAAACTTCAGGGAAGTCATGAAAATGTCTGAGGTTCATCAGTGGATTCATTAGCATGGTGAGTGGTGACAGCGGCACTGAAGCTTGCTAAGCAATATTATAATATTGTATTAAGATAATGTCTGTGCCAAAACAGTGGGTTCCCACTGTAAAACAGTTTGAACTGTGTTTAGCATCTTTTGAGCCCCTTCTAAGGTGTTTTCAAGACCCTTGATTTTGCCTCCCATTGATTTGAATATATATTAGGCGAACATATGCCCATTCGGCAAACCAAACCAAATCCAAATGTCAGAATGTTTACACATCAATAATCTTAATTTTGTCTGTTTAGTGACCAGTGAGAATATGCTCTTATGATTTGCATGTATAGAAAATGATGCTCCAGTTTAATGTTTTTGCTTTCTGACAAAGCATCAGCTTTAACATTCTTATGATGGTATTATATATACAATGTTATTGAATTACATAAATTCGTTTTTAGCATTTTGGGCATAAATGTAAATGTTAAACCGATTACCACCGCTTCTAAAAAATCCAAAAATACTCATCTGATTTTCTCTGGATTTTTTGCTGGAGTATAAACTCAGTCACAGCAAATTATCCAGAGATTGCTCTTGTCTGGCTATGTATTTGCAGACACCTTCTATAATTTTACTAATGATGGGGTCCTCATTGAGCACCAACAAATATTTCATGATGATTCATAAACTATATGCTAAAAAATCACAAAAATTAATATAAAAGAACACATCACATAATTGTTCTTCATGGCAAGAACATAAAGAAATGAAGAATAAAAAGTATAAATCAAAAGAGTTGGGAGCATGGCATGGACGCGAGGGAGTAAAGAAGCACGAGAAGGAACTCCCACCCCAAGCCCAGTAAAATCATCATCAGAGCATCACACTGGACCCTGATCTGGCATCAATAACATAGTAACATAGTAACACAGTATTTAAGGTTGAAGGAAGACCTCAAGTCCATCTAGTTCAACCCATAGCCTAAAATGTTGATCCAGAGGAAGGCAAAAAAAAACCCAAGTGGCAACACTAAGCTCCCCATTGGGGAAAAAAATTCCTTCCTGACTCCAAATACGGCAATCAGACTAGTTCCCTGGATCAACGCCCTATAAAAGAATCTAGTGTATATAATTGGTAATATTATATTTTTCAAGAAAGGCATCTAGGCCACTCTTAAATTTTAGTAGTGAGTCACTCATTACAACATCATGAGGCAGAGAGTTCCATAGTCTCTTACAGTAAAGAATCCACGTCTGTGATTATGATTAAACCTTCTTTCCTCCAGAGGATGCCCCCTTGTCCCCGTCTCAGGCCTAAGAGTAAAAAGATCATTAAAAAGGTCTCTGTACTGTCCCCTCAAATATTTATACATTATTATAAGATCACCCCTAAGCCTTCGTTTTTCCAAACTAAATAACCCAAGTTTAATAACCTGTCTTGGTATTGCATATCCGTCAGTCCACTTATAACTTTTGTCGCTCTTCTCTGCACCCGCTCTAGTGCAGAGGGCCAATGGCCAAGAAGAAGAAGGGACCCCAGAACATCACCTGCTTCTTCCCCGGACCGGAGAGAGTGGAGGGCACCAGAGGCGTGGCGGGAGTAGAGGCGAACAGGATTGGTACCTGTGAGATGGCGCAGACATCGGCAGTGAGATGGGGTGCTGACGTGGAGCATGCAGGGTCGGAGGTGTGGAGCTGTGATGGTGTGGACTTATCCTCACTGGCTGCAGGTCAAGATGGTGCCGAGGAGGCGCTGACTCCACACGTGGAGGGCGGCAAACTGCTGGAGAGGTCAGTTCACGATGCAGGGGCGCAGGAGGAGAGAGGGGATTGATAGGCACACTTAGAGGAGAACTGTACAGATTGCAGCGAGGAGACTTCCCCACCTCTTCCCCATAGAGGGCCTCTTCATTCTCCCCAGAGTCCTACTCCTCCTGCTGGTGGAGCAGCTCGGAGCTGCCAGAGTGTATCGGGCAATAGTTATGTTTTCTCTGGCCACTTGCCACACTATGTGCCCCTTTATTACCACCCTCTATCTACAGTACAAGATTATAGCAGCAACCCACAGCTATTGCAAGGGATCAATCTGAACCTGCTTAATGCTAGACCAAGAGACATGCCTATTAAATATGATATGGAATCATAGAATCATCTTATAAAGCAGAAATGTCAACCTTAATGGTACCTTTACACGCCGCTACCGAAGGTTAGAAACCACCGGGTGTCGCACGTGCACGCACGCGTTTCGACAATCCCTAATGGTACCTGATACCACATTTACACGCCGCTACGAGGTGCTCCACAGTAGGTATTTTCGATCCCTGGAAGTACCGACGGGTGCCGCAGGTTGCCTTCTGTGGAGCACCTTCCCTGATTTACATGCCGCTACCACAAGGCAATATGGGAGGACCTGGGCAGCAGGGACAACACATAGGCGTGCCAGAGTTGTGTCAGAGCAAGGCTGAAAGACAGGTGTCCACAGAGACAGGACGGTGTTACCTGAATTACACGCCGCTACCTCGCGGTGTTTTGAAGGTAAAAGGTACAATTGTCTCCGACACCGGGTGGTTTCTAACCTTCGGTAGCAGCATGTAAAGGTACCATAAGAGATGACATACAGAAATGTGGAGAAAAGGTTAATGCACCCGAGTAGTGAGGGTGGGTAAGGTCTTCTCAAAAGTAATCTGACAGGTGCCCCGCCCCTATCAAAGTGTATCAAACACGCCCACTTAATCAAATTGATATCAAGCTATCAAATATGTATCAAATTGGTTATCAAGCAATCAAATTGTCTATCAAGCAATCAAATGTGTATCGAATTGTCTATCAAATGAGAATTGAAAAGTTATCTTTTAATCATGATCCTTCTTGCCGGTAAATAATGGAACATACAGAGAAACTGTATCTTGTTACTAAGCAGGAACTAATTAAATTGCGACCCCCTATTACAGAAAACATACGGAAGAGCGTTATCCGGCGTCTTGATGATGAAATTAGTGAGATTTTACAATGATGTGACATACCGGACGCTGTGAAAATGAAAAAATATAGTGATTTACTACAGAGATACTTGCTTCATGCTAAGCATGATGCGTAGGAATTAACAGCTTTAAAGTTCATTAACGCACCTGAACTAGATCATCAACAATTGTCAAATTCAGAACCTGATAAAAATCTGACTGTCAATGAAATTGTAAGTCATGTAAATCCACGATATAAATAGAATGCAGAACTTTTACGAAACAGACTTTTGCAGAATAACAATATTACATCGTGGAATGATAAAGGTGAATTTTTTATTCAAAGGAACTGTAATTCCGGGCTCTAACAAGTTGGATTTGGTACGTAACACCATTCAGAGTCATGCTCTGATCAACAGAAATTTACCACGGGGCTGAGATACGTTTATGCACGCTATGGCTGAGTTAAATATACCTACCACTGTTGTGGGTAATTCCACTACTAGTGACCGATTAGACCGATTAAAAACTCAGATGGATGAAACTGATGGAACATCTAAACCTCGTTCTCTTTTCACTCCGCGTCGTATGATCCGATCTTTACACTCCTCACCATTAGGTATTGCTCAAGGGCCTATGAGGATTAACAAAAGAGTGTCACCGATACTACAATCCATGCGGCTCATTATGTAACAGATTGTTCATCACTATGTCTGTAACTAATGTCTCTTCAAGATGTGAAAATGTTTCCTAAGAAAGTTTGAAATACATTATAAGTATTGCGCTGTTCAGTTTTGATTTTATTCATTGATTGCTGTGTATCACGTTGTTTGTCATTGATTTTATTTAATAAACATTCACAATATGGAATCTTGTGTCTCATGCGTCTCATTGATAAAATGAATAAACTAATATTTTATTACTATCCATAGGGTTCAATATTCATCAAATTCCTATAAAAGATTGGCCGTATACATAATACGCCCAGCATTCTGATGATATTCATCAAATTCCTATAAAAGAGAATAAAAGATTGGCCGTATACATAATACCTATAGCATTCTGCTGACAATATCATTGGACAGTAATCCTTTGATACACTTTGATTAGCAGAAGTTTGCCGTATCAAAATGCCTATAGCATACTACGGAATTGTGCGATAGTAAGACAACCATGAAAAAATCATTCTGCTTGCTATTATTGCATACACATCAAAGGGTCCCTTTATACTACCGTGCTTCACCTTTTTAAACGTTATAACCTTACAAAAGATCAGTGTGTCCCAGACAGGGCACACCAACACTTTTCTAGTGAAAGCGCACACACCAATTTCTTTTTTGGCAAAAAATAAATCACTTTATTAATTAAAACATATTATCCATTAAAATATTTTCTTATACCGTTTATATAAACATGTAAAAGGGTACTCAGTCCCTTATATGCACTAATTACAGGGTTGGAATTGTATTACACAGGGAACCAAGTATTAATTTGCGTGTGAATAGCACCATCACTTCTGTATACTTTTAAACGTTTCCCAAGGCTTCCTGGGATTAAATATCCCTTCTGTGCTTTAAGCAGTCCAGCTGCCCCTAACCACATATAAATTGTTATGCATGCCCTGAGGAAGAGGTTGCGTTTTTACTAACTTTGAAACCTACGTAGGCGGTGGACACGTAAATTAATGTATGGTTCCCTGTGTAATACAATGCCAACCCTGTAATTAGTGCATATAAGGGACTGAGTACCCTTTTACATGTTTATATAAACGGTATAAGAAAGTATTTTAATGGATAATATGTTTTAATTAATAAAGTGATTTATTTTTTGCCAAAAAAGAAATTGGGGTGCGTTTTCACTAGAAAAGTGTTGGTGTGCAATGTCTGGGACACACTGATCTTTTGTAAGGTTATATTGCTATTATTGCAATATCAAAATTCCTATAAATAAAAGAATCATTATCGAACCTATATATAATTGGATCATGATTAAAAGAGAACTTTTTGATTCTCATTTGATAGACAATTTGATACGCATTTGATTGCTTGATATCAATTTGATTGCTTGATATCAATTTGATTAAGTGGGCGTGTTTGATACACTTTGATAGGGGCGGGGCACCTGTCAGATTTCTTTTGATGAGACCTCCCCCACCCTCACTACTCACACGATCAGGTGATAGGCACCCTGACAGCCAGATTAGATGCTCAAGAGGCAACCCTTGCAGCTCACACTACCCAAATACAAATGCTAGCTGACATGCTAGATGACTCCGAAAATAGGGGAAGAAGAAATAATATAAGAATAAAAAGATTGCCAGAATCCGTAGCACCCCAAGAACTGAATGGGACATTGCAATATATGTCTTACTCGGTTCTGCAAAGACCACAGGACTCCCCTCTTGAGTTGGACCGCACTCATAGGGCGCTGGGACCAGGACCCCAAGACCAGGCCACTCTTAGGGATGTTATATGCCGCGTGCATAAGTACCAATTAAAGGACACGGTCATGTCCAGGGCCAGAGTTGACAACAATATAAGATCAGCTTGTAGGACAAAGTACCGTGGGTCCGCGCTGCCACTTCAATTAATGGAGATAAAAAGCAGCCGCACGGGAATGTCTGGATTAAACAGGATTCTTCTTTATTAGTCCAACATGTTTCGGAGTTATCTCCCAACTCCTTCCTCAGGGAATTCCTGTTTAATCCAGACATTCCCGTGTGCCTGGTTTTTATCTCCATTAATTGAAGTGGCAGCGCGGACCCACGGTACTTTGTCCTACAAGCTGATTGAACCACGGTGATCTGTGGAAGTACGGTCCTGCAGCAAACCACTCACAGATGAGCGATCATTTCCAGTTGTGGGTTTTCACAACTGCATCAGGTGAGCAGCTCCCTTTTTACACATATTTCAGCCTTATAAAAGAAGGTATTACCTTATGTGCGCATTCTTGAATTGCTTTTAGATTTAAACAATATAAGATGTCAGGGTGCTAGAGTTCAGCTGTTGCCAGGCCTATCCAGATGGACATTATAGAGACGGAAGACCCTTAGACCCCTTCTTGATGTCTTATGTCAATTCAACATTCTATACACATGGGGTTTCCCATTTCACCTACGCATTCAAAAAGATGGCAGGATCCATCTGCTAAGTCACTCTAGCTGCATCCCAGCGTTCTCGTCTGCGCTTAACATCCTGTTTGTCGAGATCTCAGTTTGGCCTCCCCTGCCGATGCAATACAGAGTGGGAGACCCCCCAGGATGATTCCTTCCCCACAGGTAGAGCAGAGCTGGGAGATGTCAGGAGAGAGGTCGTCAGGAAGATCAGGGAGGTCCGGCGAGGGGAGAACACCAAGAGACTGATGTCTCAAAGGGTGGCATTTGCGTTCATTTGTGTGGTGGAAATGGGACAAAATGGTTTATTCTAATAAATAATAATTATACCGTGGCTTCGATACACCCACGGCCCTTTAGGATAATCTTATTTTGATACTCGCTGTGGTGCACTAAGGCTATAAACATATAGAGGCAAACTCTATTCGGGGCAGTCTGCGGGGTGGGCTGTACATATAGCTTTGGTGGGGGACGGGTTCAACCTAGAGCTACTTGTGGTTGTTATCTCTGCGGCTCTTTTGCCTGGATATCTTTAGGATGATTGCTTTCACAGTAAAATATATTATGGATGCATAAGGAGACTAGCCACTCAGGATCTGTGGCCCATTATTAGATATCAGAGCAAGTGGCAGAGAATGTTACACCTGAAGCTGATATTAGAACATTGCCCACGGATCTTTGAGCTGATCCAGATGTGTTATAGTTGTTCATTTTGTTTGTTCAAGAGTCTCACCACTGAAGGATGGTTCACCACAGGGTCTGAGGATTGCCCCGGGAAGAGGCCTCATGGATACATGATTGCATCTGGCAAGTAACAACCCAAACATGTTTATAATGTTTATTATATGGATCACTCCAGTTAGATTGTTTACATTATGCTAAACAGGTAGCAGCACCCTCTCACAAGGAAGTTACTGATGATTGTGCCGGTGGGGGAAGTTTCTCTCACCCTCGTGAATAGCTTAAAAACACAACGGAAGCACCGTATACCGCTGGGCATTTTACGGCAGTGTACTGACAATCCTCCAACTACACGAGGTAGATTATACAACATACATCTCGTAAATAACATAATAGGAACTGTGGGACTCGGTAGTCCCTGGTAGCTAGTTAGTTTTATCTAGCTTTCACATATACTTTGTATAGCTTCTCTTTTTCTGTCTCTCTTTTTTTTCAATAGGCTGCAATCTGACACTATACGTCACATGTGTGTGGGTGACTCAAACCCAGTGGTAATCTTGTGTCTACAAATACCACCAATCACCTCCCCCATAGCATGGTTGGTCGCAGGTGCCATAACCGCCCCCAATGCTTGGTTGATTGCAGGACATTGAACACCGGTATTAAGACACCTGTGTTACCTGTCAGTGGAGCTGGCAGCCTCCTGCTAGGTGCAATGGATGTTTTACATGGCTATTCTTCGGTGAGTTTTTTTTTGAGTTTTATGTCCCATTTGGATGATTGTTTTAAGGTGACCAAATACTTATTTTCTACCAAAATTTGAAAAAAAAATATTTCCAAATCAGACAATATGATTTTCAGGGTTTGTTTTCAGATTTTGTCTCTCATAGTTGAGGTCTACCTATGATGTCAATTACAGGAATCTCTCATCTTTTTAAGTGGGAGAACTTGCACTATTGCTGGTTGACTAAATACTTTTTTCCCCACTGAATTAAAGAGCCCTAATTCCCAAAACCCTTATTCCAATTAGGTTGTTTATTCCCACAAAATAAAGTTACATCTGGACTTTAAGCCAATATTGATTATATAATGTTCCTTGACTATGTTTTTGGTAAACAGCTAAATGCCAAAACTTGTGTCTATCCATGTATTTCAAGACCTAAATGTATGGTATCACCCTAATAATTTAATCTGTTTTATTATCTGATGAATGTTTTAGGGCTTTCCCTTTCTACTTCTATTGCTGAGCGCTGAACTCTGTTCTCCTCTTACTATCTTATAAAATTCAACAAGAATTTACTTACAAGAGATATGAAACAGCAAATATAGCATAAGAAAAGTAGACCGCTTCCAAACAGGTCATCAAAGTAACAAATAACTGAGTTTATTCCATAATAAGAATTAGCAACAGGACAAACATATTCAGAATCACAAGCTGTATCTGAATCAGGATTAGAGCAATTTTGTAGTGCCACCCAGCATGACAGAATTAATGTGTGTACTGTCCATTGGACAGTGTGAGCCATATCATTCAGGCGGCAAGAGGCAGGGGAGCGGCTGTGCAGAAGGGGGCAGCTCCTTATGCACACATCGTCCCCCTGTCATGGCGCCGGCGGCTCAGGGCAGGTAAGCTGAAGAGGCGGCGGTGCTGGGCTCTGCCCCAGCACCCCCCCCCTGGTCCTCAGATGCTGCTGCTGAAGAGGCGGCAGTGCTGGACTCAGTCAGCACCCCCCACCCCCAGTCCTCAGCCTGCGGCTCAGGCGGCAGTGGGGCTTGGTGCACCCCTGGTTGTGCAGCTACTCAGCAGGAGTAATCAGCTTCCTGCTTTGGTGTTTAAGTAGGGTGTGGTATTGCCCAATAGGTCATAGTAGGAAGCTGATTACACCTACCTACTGGTAACACAAGTCCCACCCATATAAACAGTGCTTACAACACCCAGTGTAACAGTAATAACTCCTCCATCACCAGGAACCAGAATGAACACGTAAGCACCTGGCAATAAAAGCAGGCATCAATTGAGCAGGTACAGATATGGATACTACATAAACCTATGTATTCAATATCATGTGGCACAGTTTTTGTGCTGATTTGTCCTCAGTGGCTGATACCTTTTCATGGCTAATTGAAAAGATGGTAGCAAATAGCAAGCTTTTAAGACTCTAAGGCCTCTTTAAGCTCAAAAGTTTGCTATTTGTTACCATATTTTCGGTTAGCCATTAAAAAGTATCAACCATGGAGGACTGTTAGATTTTAATATTTTCTATCTACTGGCTAACAAGGTACAAACATTTTTTTACCTTATCAAACCGAGGATTAATGAAATTTATCCACTATGTGCCTCAACAATTTTGGACCCCTTTCTCTAACATTTATGGTCTGCATTGTTTTGAATTCAAGAAATCTCCACTTTAATTATTCATGGAAGAGTTAGGAGGAAAAGATTTCTCAAACTGACTGTCTGCAATGGTGGCATCCTAATGTATTACCATGGTCGAATTTAGTGACCCACTCATTCACAAATGTAAAGTCAGATTGCCATACGCCATTGGCAATGAGACAGAATTAAACACTTGAATTCAATGATAAGAGGTGTGAGCCAATTCATTTGCCAATTAGTGTACATATTAGAGGCTTGTGAAACTTTGGGTTTTTAAATGTATTTCCTTTCTTTTGGTGCAGCAAGGATTAAGGACTATTTGCTTGCTGCAGTTCCTTGCTTCATCCTATTGAAGGTGCACCTGGTTTGTGACCAAACCACTCCATCCTAAATAGTCACATGTTCCATCTCCTGATGGCAGTTATAGAATTGCTTCTATGCTGACCACCATAGAAGCAGCAAGTCTCTTGATATTGCTGAATAATGATGCCTGCAGTCCTGGTGCTTGCTACAAGTTGAGTTTTGAGTGTATCTTTTTATCTTGTCCCTCTGTTTGTTGTATTTCCCTTGTGTCTGATTTTAGCAGTAGCAAAGTCTAGTTTACTCACTGGCCTATGCACTATTTAGGGTGAGTGAATAGATAGCTAGGGGTAATGCACGTGATTGCATCGAGGGCGATGGACCCATATAGGGATGTTACAGTGCTCAGGGTACAGAGACTGGTGACCTGTCTCCACACTTCCTACTGTTAGGGCCTACCCCCCTATCTATCCCCATTGTGACCTCAGTGTTCCAGAGCCGTTTATCTCCTCCTTCTGGGATAAATCTCAATATTGTGACTTGAAACAGCTTGTCTTTTACACATATTTCAATAGAAAGTGAAGAAAAAAGTAATCTCCATAAAGAGTGATTAATGAGATCAGCACATCACATTTTCTGGAGAGGCAAAGTTCTACATTGTACAGGCACCTGATGGGCTGAACGTCAAATTAAATACATTTTTTCTCTGTTATGAAAAAATTGTAATGGCAACTGATGCAAATAATTAATCATCTGTCGAAATTAATCAGGAAAGAGCAAAATAGCATATTTCCCAATAATCCACTGGAGTTTATAGTTAAACCTTTATTGCGTGAAATCAATCAAGCTATTACTGAACACATTGCAATCAGTTTTAGAACTGCTATAAGAAAGTTTTTAATACTACTTTAACTGCTGTGGCAGTAAATATTAAATAGGGCTTTCTAACAATATAAGATGGCTACTTAACTACTTGGGCATATGCAGTTGAAACCAAAAGTTTCCATACACTATATAAAAAGATGCATATGAATGTTTTTTCGCTATCTGATATGAAATCAGAATAAAAAATTTCCGTTTTAGGTGAATAAGGAATACCAACATTATTAATATTTACCAACTGCCAAGAACAATGAGAGACAGAATGTTTTAAGGCAATTTTATTACTTTCTGCAATCACAAGTTTACTTGTTCTAAGATTTCTATGCCTTTAAACAGGACAGCCCATATGATGATTTCATGTGTTTGGAAGCTTCTGATAGGTTTATTGGCAACATCTGAGTTAATTAGAGACACACCTGTTAATGCATGTTAATGCACTCCTGAAACACACTTCTCCTTTCTCCAACATCATGGGAAAGTCTAAAGAAATCAGTAAAGATATCAAGTAGAGAATTGTGGACTTACACAGGTTTGGTTCATCCTTGGGTGCAAGTTCCAGATACCTGAAGGTGCCTCATTCATCTGTTCAAACAATTATATGCAAATACAAACAAGATGTGAATGTCCAGCCATCGTACCACTCAGGAAGAAGATGGGTTCTGTGTCCCAGAGATGAATATGAATGTGCTTTGTTCTGACATGGCATATTGACCCATGAATAAAAGAAAAAGACCTTGCAAAGATGATGGGGGAATCTGGTAAGATTGTGTCATTATCCATAGGGAAACGAGTACTGTATCAACATGACTGAAAGGCCACTCTGCCAGGAAGAAGCAATTAGTCCAACAAAAAGCATTTAAAAAAAATTTTGCAAATGCACAAAGGAACAACGACCTACATTTTTGTCCTGTGGTCTAAGAAAACTAAAATTGAACTGTTTGGCCATAATGACTATTATTACATTTGGAGAAAAAGGGGAGAAGCTTGGAAGCCTAAGAACACCATCCCAACTCTGAAACACAGGGGTGGCAGAATCATGTTGTGAGGCTGTTTTGCTGCAGTAGGGACTGATGCACTTCACAAAATAGATGGCATTATGAGGAAAGAAGATTATGTAGCAATAGTAAAGCAACATATCAACACGTCAGCCAGGAAGTTAAAGCTTGGGCAGAAATAGGTCTTCCAAATGGACAATGACCTGAAGGATACTGCCAAACTGGTTACAAAGTGACTTAATGATAACAAAGTCAATGTTTTGGAGTGGCCATCACAAAGCCGTGATCTCAATCCTATAGAAAATTTATGGGAAAGCTGAAAAGGCAGATGAGAGCAAGCCGACCTACAAACATGGCACCAGTTTTGTCGGGAGGAAAGAACCCAAATTCCTACCAACTATTGTGAGACGCTTGTGGAAGGATATCCAAAATGTTTGACCTAAGGGCCATGTCACACCTGGCGACGTCGGCTGCGATTTTGTGGCGATGCTGGGGCGTGGCCTATTGCCGCCGATATCGCCAATGCGTCGCCCAATGTAAATAGGCGAGGGCGACACATTTGAGCTGCTGTGATACCGGGCGGCCACTCTGGGGCGATGTGTACACATCGCCCCATGTAAACAGCCTACGGCAATCTGACAGGCGATGGGAGCCATAGGCTCACATTATACTGCATCGCTGCTGGGGTTTTGAGACACCCCAGCAGCGATGCCGCCTGTCAGATCGCCGGAGCGTTGCCGGAGGTGTCGCCGCATGTAAACGTGACGACAATGCTGGTGGGGCACCAAAAACATGTCGCCGCCGACATCTCCGGCGACGTCACCTAGTGTGACGTGGCCCTTAGTCATACAATTTAAGGGCAATGGTTCCAAATGTTAATGAAATTAGGTAAACTTGTGACTTTGTGGAAAATAATAAAATGTCTTATAACATTCTCTCTCATTATTATGGCATTTGGCAAATATAAATAATTATGGTAATCCTGATTGACCTAAAACAGGAGAGATTTATTCTGATTTCATGTCAAATAGTGAGAAAAGCATGCATATGTGACTTTTTATATAGTGTATGTAAACTTCTGGTTTCAACTATACTTTATCAATATTTCACCTTAGAATTCTGCACATTTACTATGTCATATAAGCAGTAAACACGCTTTTGTTATTGTACCTACATTTTATGCTCTGGCTTGTGTTCAATTAATGTGTTACATATGTAGCTGTCTACCATCATCTTTGAAGCATAACACTGCAAACGTTGTCACAGAAGATTGCAATCTAATGTTAAGGGAAAAGCCATGTGTTTCCAGCACAGTGTCTTTATGTTTGAGAGCAAACTTTACAATACTTTCTCCAAACATTGGAGCTTTTGAAACTGTTAGAACACTTTTCTTAAATGAAGATAAGTCACTGTTTTAACTTTTTTCCAGCCAGTCAGAAGAACCCCAATGGCATTGATATTGTTACTTGTCTAGGAAGAAAAATTTAGCATGACTCTTGCATTGCGTTAAGGTGTTATTCACAAAATCATAATGTGGTCTTATATTAACCCTCTCCTGACATCCGCAGTACAAGTACAATGCAAGTCGGAGGCTAGTGTGGCGCCCCTGTGTCCAGGGTGGCCACAGGTAGGACTGCAGCCAGGTAGGAGGGTAGACAGTTTGTTTAACAAACACCTCGCACACATATCCACTGCATGGGGACCTAACCCTGAGTCTGGGACTCTAGGCAGACAAGAGGTAATAGGCTAGATATGAGTGGATGGAGTGTAGTCATGGTAACGGATGGGTATATAAGGGAGTGACAGGAAGCGGTTAGCCAGTAGGCAGGTGCCGAGCAGTGAAGGCAAGACCAGTACCATCAGGTCCAGAAAGGTAGTGAAGACCAGCAACTGACTGACAAGAAAGTTTCCCTGATTATACCAAGAAGTTACACAGAAAGGAAAGGACCCGGTAATCTCTTGAGACATAGGGATACCTGTGGTTTGGCTGAAAGCAGAGTGTCAGCTCTGAAGGGGACTGACGATTTACCCGGTGCCCCAGACAACCTGACGGGGACTCCAGATTCCATATCTATATTCCCACCATAAGATTGGGGAGCACAGCAGCATAGATAGGACCCGGCTTACCGCCTAAAGAATTAAAGGGGGAAGCTGCCAAAAGGGACCGAGCTGCCGCTGCTCAGTCCACTTTGAAGAGAAAACACTGAGAAATAGCCTGAAAGGACACGTAGAAAGACAGAGGAGTCTAGGAAAGATAACCTGGCTGCAGTGGGTTCAGTATACCGGATTCAATATGGCAAAGCTGTAAAGAATTGAATTGTACCGTGCCTGTTTGACTGAAGGATAAGAACAGTAAACCCGGGTGAACCCTGCTACGTTGTCTGTGTCTGATTTCAGGTATGAAAAGCTGTCAGTTCTCCATCTAGCCCCGTCAGGAGCCATCTCCACATCACCCCTTTCTCCTGCACAGCCTACAATTACCATCACTGACTTCACTACCACTGCCCTGGGGAACCCAGTTCTGCCCACAAGAACTACACCATCCTAGCTGCTGTCTCATCATCCCTGGAGGTTCTGCAGCAGCGGTACTCCCCATTATTGACCACACAATGTGGGTGGCGTCACGCACGAGTGACAAATCCCCTGTAAATAACCCCCATTTTATTGTGCGGGCCCGGGACACGGTCCGGACCAGAACCGCCATGACATTCCCCAGCAGTACCCGGTCCAGTACCGAGTACCCCGTCCCAGTGGGCTCCACACTAGTGTATGGAACAGGGTCACGTGGTAGATAATGGATGTGGGTTAACCTAGTAAATGATGCTAGCAAATTCTGACAGGGGCATTTAACATGCGCATGGGGGCGCACTGACTTGATCGCAGAGTGCTGATGGGTTGCTATGACAGTCAAGGTATGCTGAATGCCTTCTTGTCATTTTGAAGCTCCGTTAAAACCAAGCCTTTGGTCGAGTTATAGTCTCCTAAGGAGACTGTGAAAATTAAAAGAAAGTTTTAAAAAATATGTTAAAAAAATTAAAAATAGAAAGCTAAAACTAGACCCATTTTTCCCTATAAAAAATAAAGATAATAAAGAAATGAAAAAATTGACGTAAGTTGTATCGTTACTTTAAGAACAGTCCGATTTAAAATATAAAAATAATTAAACCAATTGTTAAACACAGTAAACAGAAAACGTTCAAAAACCCCAAAATTAAAATTTTATGGGTCTTGGAAAATGGAGAAACAACTCCCAAAGAACTTTTATACAAATTTCAAATTTTTTTCACCATCTACTATACAATCGTCTAAGGTTCTCTGTCTATCACGGAAATCGCGTGCCAGCGCCAAGGCGCTCATAAGTGGCCCCCAGCGAAGTATGCAAAACAGCCGCGCGCATTCAAAAATCGCGCCAAGCTGAAACCCGGTGACAGTGGCGCATGGGCGCCGCTATCGCCGGGATATACGCGTCCGGCCGCAGCCACCGTTGGGAGATCAGCGGCATCAGCCGCTGATGACACGAAGGTGGCCGCAGCGCACGCAAGCCAGCCGGGAGATGACCGGCGTCAGCCAGTCATCTCCCGGCTGGCTCGCCATGGACCTTGTGGTGCAGTAGAGCCGCGGATATCGTCAGGAGATCGGAGGCCGCGGCTCATGTACTGCGCTGCAAGGTCCGTGGCGTCACCCGGTCATCTCCTGGCTGCTTGCCACGGTAGTACCCTGATCGCCATATTGGAATACCTACGGTATGGGTATTCCTATATGGCGGCATTCAAATTTCGCGGCAAACACACGCCGCATCTCTGATTAGAATAGATCTATTTTAAAGTCCACAAAGTTGAATGATTCATCCAAACAAAAGTTCAGTCCCTTCTGCAGAACATTAGACATACCGTATATACTCGTGTATAAGCCGACCCGTGTATAAGCCGACCCCCCTACTTTTGCCCCCAAAACCTGGGAAAACCTATTGACTCGTGTATAAGCCGAGGGTGGACCCCGCCACATCGTCCACAGGGATTATGTTGGGGAGGGAGAATGCTGCAACTTTTTTTACTGAGTGCAACACTAAAGATATAGCAGTGGTGATGACTGAAAAGAGCTTGCAACTGCGTATTACCAACTTGGCTGAAAAAGAAATGCGGTTGTTTTGGACAGTACAATCACTATTATCATATAAGCAGAGTCAAAGGGTGCCTAGGGGTCTCAGGGTGGGTAAAATTCAGCAATGCAAATCCTGCCTTCATAAAACAGTGGGAGAAAATCCAGCTTGAATCTCCGCAAAAGTTTCTAGAGCTAGTCTTAAAACAGAATGAGGAAGATCATTGTGCTATTACTAAGGAATTGATTACCCTTAGGAGTAATCTGGAAGCAAGACTAAGTAAAGCAGCCTGGAAGTCTTTTTTGGAGAAGTTGGATAAAAAATTAGTCCCGCTACAACAAGAAATTAAAAATCAAAAAAGGGACAAGTTTCTCAGAGACAAATTGGACTATGAGGAATTGAAAATTTTTATCTGGAACAAAACACCAGGTACTCCCCATAAAAAGAAGAATAATAAGAAGCCTGATAATGCGAATAAAGACCCACCCACCCCTAAAACCCCAAACTCAACAAAAAAATCTAAGGGGAAATCAGGTATAAAATCTAAAAAGAGTCATTTTTCCAATATGGATGGAAACAGCGACACAGAGGCTGATGAGACCCCTTTCGACGAAAGATTCGGCGGGGAGGAAGAAGAAGAAGTGGAAGAAACCTTCGAAACTCCCCCACCAGGTAAACGCAAACATGTGTCCTGGAGGGACTGACCATGCAACCGTTAAAGATCTACAATCTAAGTCACAGACCTTTACCAACACATATGTCTAATGTTCTGCAGAAGGGACTGAACTTTTGTTTGGATGAATCGTTCAACTTTGTGGACTTTAAAATAGATCTATTTGAAGCTCTATGCAAAGTACACCTCTTTAAACACTTTGAATCATTGAAAAATCAAAATACACAGCATGCAAAAGAAACTACAAAAACTTCTAGTGTTTTCTCTTCTAAAATAGGCCCACTAGGTTTTATGGTAACAGATACTGTGGGGAATGAATTACAGTCTGAAATAGATTTACTATTAAGTCTCACTCGCAATGATGAAGAGACACAGAATGTAAAATCATGGAAGAGACCCCCCTTTACAGGTGGTGTCCCCTCCCATTATATGCCCACTATCAGCCCGGGTAATGGCATTGACCTTTTTGCCGAGCTCGTGGAAAGGGATATTAAAGCTTTAATTTATCCCAAGCCCCTTAAAAATCTGTTAGCAGAGGAACATAGAGCCTTAAAAGAACTAAGTGGCTGGGAGGATGTAGTGTTTCGCAGTGCAGATAAAGGTGGAGGGATAGTGTTAATTTCAAAAGAGGCGTATATTCAAGAAAGTCTAAGACAACTAGATGATCAAGTGACATACAAGCCACTTACATCAGACCCCACTCTTAAAATCCAGACAAAATTAAGATCCTTTCTGAGACATTTTGTAGAACGAAAAGTTATAACT
Source organism: Allobates femoralis (assembly GCA_033576535.1). Taxonomy (NCBI): domain Eukaryota; kingdom Metazoa; phylum Chordata; class Amphibia; order Anura; family Aromobatidae; genus Allobates; species Allobates femoralis. The sequence goes on along the minus strand of JARQOC010000005.1, from coordinate 459,329,126 downwards.
AAAAATGAGGGAGAAAAGTTGTTTCCTAGTTTTCCATTGAAACCACACTGGTACCAAATTCTCAAAATACATAAAAATGAGAGTCATCCACCAAGGAGACCTATAGTGTCTGGGGTTGGTTCACTTACTGAGCCATTATCCAGATACATTGACTGATTTCTCCATCCATTTCTTGAAAGCATTCCCTCTTAAACACGAGACACACAACAGTTTATTAAAAGTCTTGAAGAAATAACCTGGCAAGAAAGTTATTCCCTAGCATCTATTGATGTTGAAAGTTTATACACCAGGATACCCCAACAAACAGCAGTCAATATTATTAGAAACATCTTAATAGAAAATGAAACTGACCCAGACGTTGTGGAATTTGTTAGTATGGCCTTGGACTTTATCTTGTCACACAATGCCTTCACTTTCATGGATAAGTGGTACATGCAGCAGGTGGGAACAGCAATGGGGACCCCTGTTGCATGTACCCTAGCTAATCTATATCTGGCCACTATGGAACGAGAATTGATATATGCCGATTCCAACCCTTACATTAAGTACGTAAAGTACTACGTGAGATACGTGGACGACGTATTTATTGTGTGGGATGGAGACAAGACATCTTTTGATGGTTTTGTAGAGCATTTGAATAGTAAGAACACCTTCAATATGTTTTTCACCTCTGTGTTCGGAGGGTCATCCTTGGATTTCCTGGATGTTCATTTAGAAATTAAAGAAGGAAGCTTAGTAAGGTCAGTCTTTAGGAAAAAGACAGCAACTAATGCCTTGCTCCATTATCATAGTGCCCACCCATTACACACAAGGACAGGGCTACCTTACAGCCAGTTTTTTGCGTGTTAGAAGGATCAACAACACCACTGAGGGTTACCTTAAACAAGCAAAGGAGCTAAAGCATGCGTTTCTGCAAAGAGTCTATCCTGAAGGCGTATTGAAGCAGGCATTACAAAGAGTGGATGATGCAGTACGTGTGGGCTCGAACAATCAGGGTGGTGCTAGCTATTATTCTGGAAAGAAAAAATTATTTTTTAACTTTAAATTTGGCCCGATGTTTGAGCCTATCACGTCGTGCATCAGAAAACACTGGCATGTAATCCAAACTGAAAATATCAATCTAGAGAAATCAGTTCCAGTGGTCACTTATAGACGGAGCAGGAATATAGGGGACCTTATTGTTAGAAAACGGTTGAAAGATACCCCTGGTATTAAATCATGTTGGCTTTCAAGTGAACCTGTGAAAGGTAATTATAAATAGGCAATTGTCCATGGTGCAGGCATTTCACCCCTGGAAAAGTAGTCTCTTTGAATGGGAATACTATTATTGTAAAATCCCTTATTAATTGCAGATCTAAAGGAGTGGTGTATGTTGTCTGCTGCCCTTGTTCCCACTTTTATATAGGGAAGACAGTTCGTCCTCTATTTAATAGGTTTAGGGAACACTACAATTCTATAACCTCAGGGAGAGGTTGTCCGCGTTTAATTTCACATGTCAGGGACTGCCATCACGGCAATCCAGAGGTGTTAACCTTCATGGGAATAGAAAAGCCTTTACTGTCTTCTAGAGGAGGAGATATAAATAGGCACCTACTGCAGGTAGAGTCAAAATGGATAATAGCCACAGACACCTTAGGTCCAAATGGACTAAATGATAAAATCGACATGGCTGTGTTCCTGTAAATCCTGTTGCAGTCAGCTTATTTTATTCTAAAAAACGTTTTATTTGGTGTAATAGAATGTTCTCTCATCATTAGGGTATTGTGAACGGAAAGACTGGTACAAATTATATATAGACTAGAATCAGCTTTTCTGTCCCTTAATATTTTTACTCAGAGATCACCTTCATTGTGCATTTCTCTTTCAACAGGGAAAGTTTAGAGTAAAGGGGGTAATGAAAGAACGATTGAGACTATTCTATTAGTAAGCACTGATTCTAAGTTATATACCGGGACATTAAGATTAATGTCTACGGTAAATATTGTTTATTTCCTTGTTTCAGTGTCTCAAAGTGATATAACAGGGCTATTTCATTTTCTATGCTCTATATCTACGTTCTAATATTTCAAGATTAATAATAACAAACAACAAAAAAACTGGCCCATACTGTACTGAAATAATGTGTAATGAGTTTGTGTGAATCGGTATTCATTTACAAGGTCTGAGGCTTGTCTTGTGAATCGATGAATCCAGTTTTGCAACTGGATATGCCTTTTCCACCCCGCCTTCCCTGCAGCAGCCAATGTAAGTTAAAAATGCCATATCTGTTTGCTATTTTCTGTACTAATATGCAGTATTTCTCTGTGTGCTTCCACTGTTAATCTTTATGTATGTGTTGCATGTAAATTTGATAAGTATCAGCCATTATGGCTTTTTAATTATGTTCACCTGGGGAATTTGTAGTTACCACCCATATAGAGGTGGCGTCATTGACCCCCTGTAGAGCCCGTAGAAGCGGATATTCCCGCGAAACGGTTGCCGTCGCTCTCAGATTCCCCCTCCCCATGAACACTGCCCTTGTGTTATGTCTGCACGCTGAATAAGTGCCGGATTTAAATAAGAAGCACGAGTGCCGCTTATCTCTATGGATCTCTGTGTGCTCTTATGCTGAATAGCAGAGTAACGTGCTTCTACCCTCATCGCACGGTTCCAGGAGGAATATCAGGTCAGTGCCAGGTTATCTCTTGCTTTCTAAACCGTTATCGAACATAACCTCGAATTGCCGAATTTCCAGCAAATTGTTCGCATTCGTTGAATGACTCGTACATAGCCCAAAAAAGGTTGAATTTGAAATGGCAAACATGTTCGATCAAACATTGCTCATCTCTATTCACCATACAAAATAGATTTTGAAATGCTGTACGTATCTGCAGTAGTCAGACATTTTAACTTTTTATACCCTTTCCTTTTAAAATGAGTGTTTCACATGGGAAATATATATTGACCATTATGCTTTAAGTTAGGTTCAATGGTTTAGTGCATATTTGTTAGTTCTTTCCATACTAAGGGCCCTTTCACATCAGCGTTTTTTTAAATTTGCGGCAGATGCGGTGAAAAAACCGCATCTGCCGCAACTGCCGCATAACGGTTCCACTTGCGGCACGGTTGCGGTTTTTTCCATAGGAAGTATAGGGGGACTTGCGGCAGATGCGGCAAGTGCGGTATTGCACTTGCGGCAGGTGCGGCAGAGAAAAAAACCGCAGTAAGCCGCGGTTTTTTTCTCTGCCGCACCTGCCGCAAGTGCAATACCGCACTTGCCGCATCTGCCGCAAGTCCCCCTATACTTCCTATGGAAAAAACCGCAACCGTGCCGCAAGTGGAACCGTTATGCGGCAGTTGCGGCAGATGCGGTTTTTTCACCGCATCTGCCGCAAATTTAAAAAAACGCTGATGTGAAAGGGCCCTAAGTCATGAGGGGATAATATTAGAGCATGCTCCAACTGATGTAATGCTGAATGAATCTACAAAATGTACAAAAATAAGTATGTGGTCATTATTTTTATTCAATAAGCTTTACTCTGTTAAAAAAGGAGAACAGATGATATTTTTTGTATGGATCCAGTCTAGTACTAACATTTTGTAATCAAATGTGAAAACCTTTAGAATCTTGTGAATATAGCAGCAAAGGTTATTCTGTCTATGGAGCCTATGTTAAATTGGTGATTGATATACAATGGTCTTACTTTTTTTATTGCAATATCTGAATTAAAATTTTCATTGGATGTTATTAGCAAAACATTTGTTGATGGGATCAAAGGCTGCAAACTTTTTTAAGACAAGACAGTAAACACAAACTATTGAATTGTCTAAACTGTTTGTGTCAGATCATCATCTCAAAGCTAGATTACATAGTCAAGGTAACCATTCCACTTAGCAAAGTCTGAGGGCTACAGTAGGGAACATAAGTACTTCATACACTTCAGATTTTACAAGTTTTCCCATCCACAAAGAATGATGAGATATGTAATCATGGAACACTTCAATTGTAAGAGACAGAACCTAAAACAAAAAACTCCCAAAAATCCCATTTTATTATCTTTACATAATTAATTAGCATTTTATTGCATGAAATAAATATTTGACATAATAGAAAAACAGAACTTAATATTTGGTACTGAAATCTTAAAATTCCTTTAGTTTTTGACCATTTGCACACATTGCCCCAGGGATTTCGGCCCACTCCCATTTAATTTCACTTGAATAAATTAGTTCATCTTTAGTGGACATAATATAATTAGTGATAACAGGCCCGTGGATGTTCAGGCTTACCTTTTTTTGGACAGACTTTAATAAAAAGTCTGGTTTGGGACCAGGACTTGACCTTAAACCCTATATAACACAATGGGGACCTGAACTTCAGTGCTGTATATTGATGGTTGTAGGGTTAGGGAGCTGCCTAAAGAAGCAAAATTGATATTAAAGTAGTACAATTCTACTTATCCCTGGAAGATACCAGAAATCTTATGACTATTCATTGCTTCCCCCGCCCACCGTCTGTAAGAGCATCCTTGATTGGTTGTAGTAAAACTGCTATACATGCCCTCTACCCTCTGTGTTGGCATCTGTGATTGGTTGCAGTCAGAATGCTGTTTCCTGTTCATCACTCTGGCTGTATGTAGTGTAAAAATAAATAAATAATAAAAAATTACATGGGGTAGCTTTTATTTGATAAGCAGCTACAGTAAAGCAGACAGCTGCAGGCTAACATAAGGCGGGTAAGAGGCCAATGGCTCTTCTCACCCTGATTATATCAGCTTACTGCTGTCTACTTTATTTGCTGGTTATCAAAATAGAACAGACCCTGCATCTTAAATAAATAATTGGAAAAAATGACATGGGGTCTCCCCATTTTTTATAACCAGCTTAGAAATAGCAGACAGCAATGAGCTGGTATTTTGTGTGTGAGATGGACCATGATTATTGGCTCATCCCAGTCAAAAAATATCCCAAAACCCCAAAATTGGCGCACCAAAAGTGACAAATTTTGCACTTTACCCAGCTCTTCCCAATTGCCCTGATATAGTTGCAATCGGGGTAATATATGGGGTCAATGACAGCAGTGATTCATCAAAAATCCCACTTGCCATCAAGCCCTGGGTTAGTAATGAAAAGGTGTCTATGAGACTCCCCCATTACTAATCCTGTAAATCAAAAGTAAACACAAACCCAGTAAAATCTTTTATTTGAAATAAAAGCACAGTCATCTTCTTTCACCAATTTATTAACTCAAAGAACACCCCTGTAGTTCTGACCTAATCTTCATGATGTGCCATGACAATCCTCAGCCTTGCTACATCCAGAGGCTCTGGAACACATTGACGGCATCATGGGAGCCGCAACTTTGAGCACGATTGTGTCAGTGAGATCACCAAAGTTCACAGCTAAGCGGTCCCAATGGTACCTTCTATGACTGCCGTTAAATGTAGGGGCAAATAGTATGTGATCCCAACCTTAGTCAAATTCAAATGTTTTTTGTTTGCACACAATTTATTATTCTATTTGCGCCTTTTTACGTCTATTTTATATGTGTTTAACTGCTTTTTTGTTTTTCTGCAATTCCAGATGTATTTGCCTGATTCTTCATTTGCAACTTTTTAAAATGTCCCAAAATTTAGTGAAACTTTCCTCGTTTCCCTATGGTGTATTTTTTAGTATGCCAGCAATTTAACAATTTTTCTCCCGTTTTGAAACCAAAAGTTGCAAACAACAATTTGACAGTAAAAAAGACCTGTTTTTTCTTACTTTGCAGTAAATTCATTAATTGTGGATGCCATTTCGATGAATTTTGTGCTAAAATGAACAGTAACACCATAAGACAAAAAATGGAAAGAAACCTAAAAACAAATGAAATTGATAAATTGAGGCCATAGTGTGAAGAGCACAACAGGTAAATACACATTGAAGATTTGATTGGCATATGGCATAAGAAGTAAAATTAGCTTCAGATTAGGGATGGGCGAATCTACTCGTTACTACTCGGTACTCGCCGAGTAGTAAGGGATTCGCCTGACTCGTTACACTGCGAGTAATCTCAGGGATTACTCGCAGTCAGTAACGAGTCCGCAGGGAGCGAAGGAAGAGAGGGGGGAGAAATGCTCCTTACCTCTCTTCCGGCTTCTGCTATGTGCTGTGTGCTGGGCTCTGGGACTTGCGGGCTGCGGCAGCTCCAGGGTCCTAGAGCCCGCCTACACAGAGATGTAGCAGAGCTGAGATAGTTCTCAGCCTGCTCACTCCCTGTGCATAGATATGTACATGTATGCACAGGGTTGTGGCAGTGAAGATGTCGTTTTTGGACTACGTCGGACGGAAGAGGATTTTTGGAGTAAAGATGGAGTCTCTAATGTCTTTTTTGTTTTATTTTTAATAAAAAATTTTTCTCTGTGTTGTGTTTTTTTTTTTATATTGAGTACTGGAAATTCATGGCGGTCATGTCTAATATTGGCGTGACCGCCATAAATTTCGGGCTTAGGGCCAGCTGATAATACAAAGCTGGCCCTAACCTCTTTATTACCCAGCGTGCCAATGCCACCAGGGCCGCTGGAAGAGCGGGGTTCAGCGCCAGAAGATGGCGCTTCAATGAACGCGCCATCTTCTGGGGCGGCTGCGGGCTGCAATTTGCAGCGGGGGGTGCCCAGAAAGCTTGGGCATCCCTGCGCTGCGGATTCCAGCCCCCAGCTGCTTAGCTGTACCTGGCTAGACATAGAAATTGCGCGGAGCCCCACGCATTTTTTTTTTTATTATTTCATGAAATTCATGAAATAATAAAAAAAAGGGCTCGCCTATATTCTTGTGTCCGGCCAGGTACAAATAGGCACCTGGGGGTTGGGGGCAGCCCGTCGCTGCCTGCTGGATCTGGCTGGTTACAAAAATACGGCGAAGCCCACGTAATTTTTTTTTTTTGAAAAATCTATAAAACAATCCTAAAAAAGGATTGCATCTTTACTAACCCCTCGACCATGGTGGAGGGGTTAATAAAGATGCAGTCCCTTTTATTTATATTGTTTTATGGATTTTTCAGAAAAATTTCACGTGGGCTTCGCCGTATTTCTGGAACCAGCCAGATCCAGCAGGCAGCGACGGGCTGCCCCCAACCCCCAGGTGCCTATTTGTACCTGGCCAGACACAAGAATATAGGCGAGCCCCCTTTTTTTATTATTTCATGAATTTCATGAAATAATTAAAAAAAAATGCGTGGTGCTCCGCGCAATTTCTATGTCTAGCCAGGTACAGCTAAGCAGCTGGGGGCTGGAATCCGCAGCGCAGGGAGGCCCAAGCTGTCTGGGCACCCCCCACTGCAAATTGCAGCCCGCAGCCGCCCCAGAAGATGGCGCGTTCATTGAAGCGCCATCCTCTGGCGCTGAACCCCGCTCTTCCAGTGGCCCTGGTGGCAATGGCTCACTGGGTAATTAAGGGGTTAGGGCCAGCTTTGTATTATCAGCTGGCCCTAAGCCCGAAATTTATGGCGGTCACGCCAATATTAGACATGACCGCCATGAATTTCCAGTAATCAATATAAAAAAAAAACACAGAGAAAATTTTTTATTAAAAATAAAACAAAAAAGCCATTAGGGACTCCATCTTTATTTTAAAAATCCTCTTCCGTCCGACGTAGTCCAAAACGCAATCTCAGCTCTGCTACTTCCCTGTCTGTACTTAGACAGACAGGGATGTAGCAGAGCTGAGAACTGACTAAACAGTCAGGATTCAGCTCAGGGCATTAGGACCTGAGCTGAACTCTGCTGTCAGCCAGACTCGCTCTGCTCCGGAGATTCCCGAACAGTGACGCAAGTTAATTTATTCACTGCTCTTGTCACCATTCGGGAATCTCCGGAAACAGAAGCAGAGAGACTCGGGGAGCGAGTCTGCGGCTGAGGCGGCAGCGGCGGCGGAGGCAGGGGTAAGTAGTTGGCCGGGCCGGTGCACCCCCCCTCTCCCCCCTCACCCCCCTCACCCCCCTTCCCCCCTCCCCCCCTTCAATCTTTTTTTTTTTTTATTATTCTTTAAAAGCCAGTGGCTTTTTCCGCTGGCTTTAAAAGAATAACATGGGGATTTGCAGGTTTTTCCTCTGCTGCCAGACCCCTTATAGGGTCCGGCAGCAGAGGAATCTCTGCAATACTCGCCTCCCCATTCATTTACATTGGACTCGCTAGACTCGCAACGAGTAGCGAGTCCTGGACTCAGACTCGTTACAGTCTAGCGAGTCCGAGTAATTTAGGATTCGCCCATCTCTACTTCAGATGCCAATATATTTATGGATTCAAAATTAAGTAATAATGCGATAAGCACAAAAGAGAAGAAAGGAAAGATAGAAAAACCCTCAAACTTATCTATTGTACAGTAGATTTCTTATTAAATTTACTATAACTGTAATTACTGCAATTATTCAATGATTTTTTTAGATAACTTGACATCTCCTTTTTATTACTAGTTTGTAGACCTTTCACCCATGACCAATGTTTTGTACCGAAAATGTTAAAAAAAAATTGAGAATCCTGTCCTTTAGAAATGTTGAGACTTCCATAATGTCAATGAATGACATTTTGTCTTTGAGAGTGTAATTAGCATTAATTTGAAGTCTAGCTGCTATTGATTGTCTTAATTTTATAGCTGTTATGTTTTAATGTGACCCCCAACTTTGTATTTGTCTGTTATAGGAACTGAATGTTGTTATTACCAGTTAAAAAACGGATTCACTATGGGTGAAATTTGTCATTTAAGAATAACAAAACTGTATAATTTAGTTGATGTATTTAGTCATGTCGAGGAGCAAGATTACAACCTAGTGTCAGAAGTGCACGGTGTTATTCATCTTGTCAAGGGAAAAATGTTATAGTGCTTTGTGAATAATTACGTTTATTTGCTATTCTTCATTCCAGAGGCACCTCTGTAGGAAATGCAAAGCTCACAGTTGAATCCAGACTTTGATAGCTGTACAGGCCCAAAGCCCTGCTCCTGTATCCATAAAAAAAATTTCTACACATGTGTCATGCGTTAGTTTTTTACATATAGAATTCCAAATACATATACCAGAAGGGAATCTAAAAGTTCTTGCACCTGGGGCACAGATTTATCTTGGCACCTCCTCCTATATATCTTAAAGGGTTTGAGTAGTCCCCATATGACTGCTAATATGCAATTTGCATATTTACAGTTATGTGCAAATACATTGAGAGAAGCAGGAAGATAAGCTAGTTGGCATGTAATCATAGGGGTGTGACATCTGTTAAGGTGCCTGTCTTTTCTCTCTCTAGCACCATTTATTGAAAATAGTCATCCTAAAAGTTAAAATTGACTCTTTAATGAGCCTTTCAATATGAGGATTTATGCCATATCAGAATCTGCAGACCCTGTGGTTCGGGTGATTGCCCCTTATCAGTGCAGTGTATGGGATCTGATATGGCTGTATGAAGGGCTTAGACAAGATCAACAAAATAGCTATTCTCCTTAGGGAGGTTAATCCTGCATACTAGCAGTGAAGAGACTTGTTTAGGGTGCTTTCACATAGCGGTTTTTTTGCCTGTCAGTGGGATCCTACTTTTTGCCGGACCCCACGGACAGGAAAGGACAGCATCTGAGGTGACCTTCAGATGTTATTTCTGTGTCCGGGTCCATGATTTTCACGGGTCCGAACACAGAAAGCCTGAGCCTGCAAAGTGCAAGGCAAGCCGGGCACTTTCACTCCCACAATGTATATATATACATTGCGGGAGTGAACAAAGGGTTAAAAAAAAAAAAAATTATGCTCACCTCTCCGGCGTGTGTCCCACGCTGTTTCGCGCCTGGGATTAAGGACCTGGCATTACCTGGCAACCCGATCAGCTCAGCGGTCATGTGACCGATCAGCTGGTCGGGTTGTCACATTATCGTGCCTGTAGTGGACAGCATGGCAGGGTATCTAAAGGGTTGAGAATGCGCAAAATAGGGTCTTATCCTTTATAGACTGGTGTAATGTGGTAATATTAGAATTGCTCACCTGATGCGGTTGTGTAGCACACAATCAGTGTAATCGCTCAAAAAATGCAGCTGCTGCAGGGACTGTACTTCCACAGGATGCAGTGCTTTAATCACAGGTTTTTCGAACGAAGTACTTTTGTGTCCACGCTGCTGCCAGGAAGATATAGATACACCAACGACACTGGACGTCTGGGTACTGGTGATATAGATTAATAGATTAATCTATATCACCAGCACCCAGACGTCCAGTGTCGTTGGTGTATCTATATTTTCCTGGCAGCAGCGCGGACACAAAGGTACTTCGTCCGAAAAACCTGTGATTAAAGCATGGCAGGGTACACAGAGCAGAGGTGGCTTTTTCTGCTCTGCTCTGTGGAAGGGGTGTGGCACTTGGCCTCCTATTGAATGACTGCCAGCCACCCGCTACTTGATTGGGGAATCTGGCTGTCCATCAGCTTGACATCATCTCTGATGCTCATCGGCAGAGGGGAGAAGCCAAAACTCTGTTGATGTGACATCAGCGGAAGCAGCAAAATTGACGACAGGAGTGGTCTAAAACGGCTCCATGTCAGCGGGAGTGGAGGTGAATGGTGTCGGGCACAACAGGTGTCAGATACCTTCCTGTTGGTGCTTAGGCACATTTTTTTTAATAAATCCTGGATATCTCCTTTAATATAAAGTAAGCACTACTATGATAAATTTTGTACTCAAAGAAAACAAAGGACTTTTTTGGTGTATAATTAAGGCACCAACAACCTGAAAAATCAAATGTATACTATGGAGAATAACCAAGAAGGAACCGCCACACAGAATCTATACATGAATATACAAACTTTATTGAACACTAGATTATAATGACACACACATTAAAACACAAGTAAAAGTAGTACATAGACTACAAATGAGGTGTGTGGGTACTGACCATGCTGCAGAAGTGGTCACAATAAATATAAAGTGCTACAACCACATATAAATTGCACCTAGTATTCACAGAGCCATATTAAGTAGAGCATGTATATGTCCACCTGACAATATGTATAACCTGATGTGACCAAAAATTGGAAACATCGGCAAGAGGCCCAAGGGTTCACAAATAACAGTGCATAGACAAATATGGCAATATATATTCAGTAATATGACCTGATAGATGTATCATCTCCAGTTTTGGTTTGGAAAATCTGTAGAGCCTAAAAATTCCAGGGTCATCCTTAGCTGAATCAGACCATATGCAGCAGAGAATCAGGTGATGGAATGAGCCCCACGCGTTACGCCCACTGGCTTCCTCAGGGGTACTATTACCTCATTCCCCTAGACATTATATAATAGTGTTCTTAATTAGGTAAATACCCATTTGTCCTATCACAGATTTAGGAACAATAAATGCACACTCCCCCCTCCCATCAAGACCAGACACTTATCACCTGGCACACATAGGTGTATGTAGTTGTAGTCCGGAAGCCCCGAAGATCCAATATCACCGCCCAGCAGCACCACAATAGTGTGCTAACATGTGCCTCCATTGCAGCGTGGGTCAGAACGCCCACGCATGCGTGTATGCTTGCGTTCCAGCCGGAACGCAAGTCGGAGGTCACATGGTTAGAGGGCGGAAGTGACGCGACGGAGCTCCGACGCGTCAATACAAACAGTGAGCGCGGAGGAGCTTGCCCGGAGACTTCTGCTGTATTTGTGCTGTGAGTGTCAACAATCACACAGCCACCAGGGGGGATGTAACAAAAAGGGATTAGACAAATAAACACTGTGTGACATATCCAGTTAGGTTAAACATTACAATATAAAGCACCACCTAAAGTGGAATAATGCTGGTTACAACATCCTGAGGGATAATGCCCCAGGTATAGAAGTGGCAAAACAAGGGAGGAAAAACCTAGCGAGGGTGACACAAATATCTATAGATATATATTTGCATCTGACAAATCCAATGCAAGCACAAGTAAAATGGAAAAATTATATATTTGTTGTGGCCACAACAAAAGGACAGTTTAGTGTAGAAAGGATAGCAGAGAGATTTTTTAGCCATATGTAAGAAAAGCAAACCCAGAAAATACAACCAATATCAAGTAAGACCACTTCAGTATTTCCTATATTTAGATGATGACTATATGATCACTGTTTGTAAAATCCTGTAAATAAAAGGTTTTCATTAATACCATGAGGAAATACAGAATTCAGATTGAAGATCCAACGTGACTCGGCCCGCAACAAGGGCAAGGAGGCATTGCCACCCCGAATGTTCGTTTTAATCTGTTGTAGGCCCACGATCTCCGTACCATAGATTCTGCCGCCATGTTTGTCTTTGTAATGCTGAGCAACCGTAGAGATAGTTTTACCTTTTTTAAGATGTTCACTAGCCAGGGAAATATTCGAAAAATGTTGTTGTATCCTTTTACGAAGTTCTTGTGTGGTTTGGCCCACATAGTGCAACCCACAAGGGCAAGTTAGAACATAAACCACATTCTGGGAACGGCAATTGATGTATTGTTGTAATTCGTATTCTTTCCCATTCTGATTATTGGTGAATCTCATGGTTCTTGGCATGAACTGACAGATACAGCAGTTTCCACAGGAAAAAGAGCCTTTAAGGGTGAAGCCTGTGCCCAACCTTGTCGAGGGCCTAGTGAAGTGGCTTCTTGTAAGAGTGTCTCGTAGGTTACGTGCTCTTCTCGCAGTAAGTAATGGCTTCTCTGAAACAAGAGGGCATATTTTACTGCCAGACATCAAAATGCTCCAGTTTTTATGCAGCAGACCCCACACATCTCTCCATTGGTTGTTAAAGGTGGTGATAAGGCAGGATGTAGAGGGTATCTGTCCAACTCTAGTTCTAGGTTTCAATAGGATAGATCTATCTTGTTCCCTAGCATGGTTAAAGGCCCGACCCACCAGGCTCTTGGGATAACCCCTTTCCCGAAATCTATGACTCAAGTCAAGGGATTCACGAAGAAAGTCTTCTTGTAGACTACAATTGCGTTTCACCCTTAAAAATTGTCTGGTTGGGATACCTCTTTTAAGATGTGGTGGGTGAAAGCTGTCATGATGGAGCAGACTATTACTGGCAGTTACCTTACGGTGTAGGCATGTCCGTATTCTGTTTCCATCCAGTTGTAGTTGTACGTACAAAAAGTCCAATGTGGTGGCTGAGATGTTCCATGTCAGACGAATATTTAGAGTATTCTGATTAAGACCTGCAATGAAATCCAAACATGACTCCCTAGTACCCCTCCAAAAAAAAACACATCATCGATATAGCGGAACCACCCACAGACAGACCTCACAAAATCTGGCGAGGGGTACACGTGCTCCCCCTCCCACCACCCAAGGAAAAGGTTAGCGAAGGAGGGGGCACAACGCGACCCCATCGCCGCACCAGAGATCTGCCTGTAGAAGGTCCGATCGAAAACAAAGTAGTTCTGCTTCAGGGTAAAGCTAAGCAGTCTAAGCAGGAAATCATTATGCAGTGTCTTACCACCAAGTTCCCTATCCAGAAACGTAGATACGGCATGCAGTCCAACCTCATGTCCGATGCTTGTATAAAGGGCTTCAATATCCAGCGAGACGAGTAATATGTTGTCCGGAATCTGTAGTTTCTCCAAAACTTCCAAGAGATGTAATGTGTCCCTGATGTATGATTTTAGGTTGGTAACTAGAGGTTGGAGAAAGAAATCAACATATTCGCATGAATGTTCAATCAAACTGCCAATCCCAGACACAATGGGTCTCCGAGGTGGATTGTTCAAAGACTTATGTACCTTCGGCAGAAGGTATAAAGTGGGAATTATCGGATTGGTTGGCGTCAAGAACTCTTTCTCCCTTTTATTGATTATGCCCATATGGAAAGCATCAGAGATGAGGTTACACAGTTTCTTCTGAAAAATAGCAGTTGGATCTGAGGGAAGTTTAGTATATAGGTTAGGATTATGCAATTGACGATGTGCTTCACCTACATATTGATCGATAGGCCACAGCACCACGTTACCCCCTTTGTCGGCCTCTTTGATAACGAAGGCCTTATTACCTTCTAAGGTATGAAGGGCTTCCCTTTCATCCCTGGTCAAATTATCCAATTTGTAGTTGTTTTTCTTCTTCAATGCTTTGATGTCATATACCATGGTATGAAAGAAAGTCATAATTGTTGGAGACATATTTAAAGAGGGAGTGTGCTGTGAAGGTAGTCTTAAGTTGCATATCCTCCTACCTGTTGGTTCATCATGTTCCTGTAACAGATCCAGCAGTTCACGTAGTACCCTCTGTTCATGTTCAGGTGTGTCTGCAATTGCCGTAGGTGTCTGGTAGAGGTACCTAAAGGTAAGGTTTCTACAAAATAAATAAACGTCCTTAATCAAAATAAATTTATCCAATGTCTTTGTGGGAGAAAAGGATAAGCCCTTTGATAGAACTCTGGTCTCCAATTCAGAGAGCTGGTAATCTGTCAAATTGATGATTTGGAGACTATCCTTACCACTCAATATGGGTGTCGTCTCAACCGTTGGTTCCGATTCGGCTGTCCGAAGGGGGACTTCTTTTTGGAGAGCTTTTTGTTTCGCAGCCTGGTATTTGCGACCGCCTCTCCTCGTCCTCCTTCTAGGTCGCTGTGGTCTGTAGGTAAAAAATCACTAGACATTCCTTCTTCTGGGTCAGTAGTAGCAGGTTGAGATGTTACTGGAATACTGGGCATACTTGGTGGTATAATATCTTGTCCACCAGGTGGTACCGAAGGTGCCCCCTGTGGAGTAGTTTTAGGTCTTTTGTTATTACGTCTATTGTTGCTATGCACCCACTTGTAAGCCCTGTGGGTCTCAAAATCCTGTTTGTCTCTTATAAATTTATTTCTCTTACCAATCATCACTTCTTTCTCGTATTTCTCAATATTAGTTTTAAGTCTACCCAAGAAAGGCTGTACCAAAGTTACTTGGTCAAATACCAGGAGTTTATCATCCAATTCTTTAATTTCCTCCTTAATTTTGGACAGCAAAGATTGGTCATGAGAAATCAACATCTTAATGAGAATTTGAGAGCACTCCACTAGGCCGTTCTCCCAGAGCGACCTGAAATCCTGCTCCACTTCCCATGCAGGGAATATCTGCACACGTAACCCACGGGGAATTAGATTAACTTTACTATATTCCTGAAGGCTTTTCACATTCCACCATATACGAATATGGCTCCTGTGTAGGCCCATCAGGCGGGTAGTCAGAGATTGAAAATCATCATTTTCAACAAGAGGAATCTCAGAATGGAAAACAGAGGATACCTGATCATCCTACGCAGCCTCTCTAGCCGCCAAATCCATAGACATGTTGTAAACAGACTCAATAAAACATAGACAGAAAGTACACAACTTTCTATAAATACAGGGATAACGTGTGCATTGACAAGATTAGGACCAAGAGGTGGTGTATAAGGCCACCTGTAAACGACAATCACATCCAAAAGGGAACTAATCTATATATGCACCACGATATAATATACAGGCCTGTGCCAACCACCAATATAACAGTAGTACTCAAAGAAAACAAAGGACTTTTTTGGTGTATAATTAAGGCACCAACAACCTGAAAAATCAAATGTATACTATGGAGAATAACCAAGAAGGAACCGCCACACAGAATCTATACATGAATATACAAACTTTATTGAACACTAGATTATAATGACACACACATTAAAACACAAGTAAAAGTAGTACATAGACTACAAATGAGGTGTGTGGGTACTGACCATGCTGCAGAAGTGGTCACAATAAATATAAAGTGCTACAACCACATATAAATTGCACCTAGTATTCACAGAGCCATATTAAGTAGAGCATGTATATGTCCACCTGACAATATGTATAACTTGATGTGACCAAAAATTGGAAACATCGGCAAGAGGCCCAAGGGTTCACAAATAACAGTGCATAGACAAATATGGCAATATATATTCAGTAATATGACCTGATAGATGTATCATCTCCAGTTTTGGTTTGGAAAATCTGTAGAGCTGAAAAATTCCAGGGTCATCCTTAGCTGAATCAGACCATATGCAGCAGAGAATCAGGTGATGGAATGAGCCCCACGCGATACGCCCACTGGCTTCCTCAGGGGTACTATTACCTCATTCCCCTAGACATTATATAATAGTGTTCTTAATTAGGTAAATACCCATTTGTCCTATCACAGATTTAGGAACAATAAATGCACACTCCCCCCTCCCATCAAGACCAGACACTTATTACCTGGCACACATAGGTGTATGTAGTTGTAGTCCGGAAGCCCCGAAGATCCAATATCACCGCCCAGCAGCACCACAATAGTGTGCTAACATGCGCCTCCATTGCAGCGTGGGTCAGAACGCCCACGCATGCGTGTATGCTTGCGTTCCAGCCGGAACGCAAGTCGGAGGTCACATGGTTAGAGGGCGGAAGTGACGCGACGGAGCTCCGACGCGTCAATACAAACAGTGAGCGCGGAGGAGCTTGCCCGGAGACTTCTGCTGTATTTGTGCTGTGAGTGTCAACAATCACACAGCCACCAGTGGGGATGTAACAAAAAGGGATTAGACAAATAAACACTGTGGGACATATCCAGTTAGGTTAAACATTACAATATAAAGCACCACCTAAAGTGGAATAATGCTGGTTACAACATCCTGAGGGATAATGGTGAATGGTGTCGGGCACAACAGGTGTCAGATACCTTCCTGTTGGTGCTTAGGCACATTTTTTTTAATAAATCCTGGATATCTCCTTTAACATAAAGTAAGCACTACTATGATAAATTTTGGTCAATTTCTTCTAATTTGGTCTAGCTTTATCATGTTTAACTTAAGGACAGAATTATTACTTATGTTTCCCTGTTTCCTAATACGGTAAGTATGTTTTTGTTTCACTTGTATTGGTGAACAATATTCATAAATGTAACATGTTTCAGAAGTATTGAAGCTATATCCCATGTACGGCGCTATGTGTGTGCCATGCAACAGCACATCTGTATACTATCTGTGTAATCTTCATTCTATCTGGCAGTCTTTTTCCTGAATAATGATGACATAGTAGGTCAGGAATGAAAAACAATGTCAGCACTGCTTTGTGGTTAATAAATTGTATTTAATTGAAAGAAGATACCATAATCATGTACAGGGCATTAGAATGAGAGGCAAGGGGCAGGTAATCCAGGCACACATATGTATGCTATTTAAATAATTCCCCATGAGTGGTCATAAATAGTAAAGTTGCAGATCACATATAGAAGTACTTATAATATATTACTATGGATGGAAACACTCAAAACATAACTACAGCCAGTTCTTCAAATATCTTTTACCTTACTAATTAACAATGTTACTGTATGGATTACATTTCATAATCATTAGGAATAGTATGGGATTTAGAGCTGCAAATTTACTGAAGCACAGAAAGTAACATTGGCATTATTTGTTTATGTACTTTAGACACCAAAATGTATTATTTTTTTTAAAGCAATGAACTTTTAATAATGGCTTGAAATGGTGCACAAAATAGTACAGAGGTTTTACCAATTTTTAATAATTCTAAATTAAATTTATGTCATATTGATATGATACAATGTGCTTTGATGGAAACCTGTCAGCTGGGTCACAGCACTTGTGCAAAGTAAGTGCAAACTCAAAAGTTAGGCTGCCAGCTAAATAAGGTTTATAAGATAATTAAAGAAAATTAGCAGCAGGTGGCAGATTAACACCAATACTTTATATGTATCTGAAAGTGTTTTTCATTTATCTCATTTACATTTTTATTCTGTGCTTTAGAATATATTATGAAATAACTCTAAAATACTGCTATTTTACTAATGTTAAGATACCTTAACATTAAGGAAATTGTGTGTTCTCTAATTTTGATCGCAAGTGTATATGTGTGTTAAAAAAATCATATTATGCTCTAATTTCTTCCATATTTAAGGCTATGTGTATGCAGAAAAAAACATATCTAATATGTAACATCTTTACAGCATCCATATTTTATGGATAGATTGAAACTGTTTAACATTGAACACTGTAAATGATCTTGTAAATCATTAAACACTACACCAGTGTTTTTTTTTATTGCACCGCTGGATTGGTGCATGAAGTCCATGATCATATGTTCAATTTTTGGTCAGTATTTCACATCAGTATGAATAGGCCAAAATCAGTAGTGGAACAATCAGGGGAAAAGTATAATAAAAACACATCAACACTTCTGTATTTTTCACACACTCCTGGTTTTGTCTTACAAAAAATGATGCAAATGCTGAATGTGTGAATGTGGCCTTAATATAAGTCTTCTAACCCTGTTGTGTGCTCAACCTGTGGCATCTTCTGTTATCACCATTGCTTATGTCAGTCTGTGGTGATTTGTGACCACTGGCCAGCTCAAAGGTTTGCTTGAGTGTACCAGTGGTCACAAATCAGTACTATGTGAGTCTATGAGAGCCTCATTGTGGGCTCCTTCTGGCTCTCATAGACTTGTAATGAGTGCCTGTGATGTAGATAAAGAGATATTCGCTGCACACCAACACTAAAAATTCTAACAAGGAAGGAGTTTACTGGCTAATGTGTATTAATGCATAGTGTGAAATGGAGCATAAGACATAGTAGAAAATGACTTGAAGCTATATATAAGGAATAACACGAGA
Source organism: Allobates femoralis (assembly GCA_033576535.1). Lineage (NCBI taxonomy): Eukaryota > Metazoa > Chordata > Amphibia > Anura > Aromobatidae > Allobates > Allobates femoralis. The sequence continues at coordinate 459,310,524 of JARQOC010000005.1, read as the reverse complement.
GCTTAGCTGATGTAATGGCCAGGACATCTGAGCCCAGTAACCGCGTCAAGGTCTCTCATTCTACCTGGTCCTACTCTATCGCCTTATGTCTGCAGTGTGAATCTGCGTGTATGGGTATATGCCACTAAATGCAATTAAAAAACTGAGTATGGAGGGCGTATCCAGGACCAAAGCTGCAAATAAAATGTAGAGTCTCATTGCGGGTTACAAGGTGGGGGGAGGGTGCAAAGTCCAAAAAATAACTAGAAATATATATATATTAGAAATGGCTGGTTACACCTCTGTTATGGGTGCTAGCTGGAATAATACATAACAGTATTAAAGAGATATCCATAATACACCAACACTACAAATTCTAACAAAGAAGGAGCTTACTGGCTAATGTGTATTAATGCATAGTGTGAACTGTAGCATAAGACATAGAAGAAAACTACTTGAAGCTATATATAAGGAATAACATGAGAACTTAGCTGATGTAATGACCCGGTAGAATGAGAGACCTTGACGCGGTTACCGGGCAAGGATATCATGACCATTACATCAGCTGAGTTCTCATGTTATTCCTAATATATATAGCTTCAAGTGGTTTTCTGCTATGTCTTATGCTCCAGTTCACAGTATGCATTAATACACATTAGCCAGTAAGCTTTTTCTTTGTTAGAATTTTTAGTGCTGGTGTGCAGCGGATATCTCTTTATTAATGTTATGTATGTTTCCAGCTAGCATCCATCACAGAGCTGTAGCCAACCATTTCTAATATATATGCCTGTGATGTAGATTATGGCTTCCGGCCAATCAGAAGTTACAGTCACAAGATGGCAAAATGGGAACGGAACTGCATTAAAAAAAGCATGAAAATACTAGATGAGTGACAGCAGACAGGAAAGACTTACAATTAAAGCATCAGTCCAATGTTAAAAAAATGCTGTTTTTGTACTTTAACAATTGTGACATGTCCATTTTTTCTCAGATACTGATTCAGAGTTTCATTGATCCATTCATATATCAGCTTTAATAATGGATTCATGTCCAGTCTGTAAGACTAAAAACATGTCTGATTCTCACCAAATTTTGCAGATTAGACTTGGTCATTAAGTCTTTTGGGATCCATGAACATAAATGGACCATTGAAGACTAGAGATGAGCCACCACCCTAGTGTTCTAATTCGATTCGGTGAATTGGGGGTGTGTTCGTTGAATGTTCTTCGAACACCATTGAAAACAATGGCAGGCAAATACAAACAAATACAAACACATAGAAAACACATAGAAACACCTTCAAAGGTGTTCAAAAGCTTACAAACTACTCAGAAGACACAACAAACACATAGAAGAGTAACAAGTACATATAGTCATGCGAAAAGAAATGAGGTGGAGGAGTAAAAGGAGGAGGAGACACAGATATAGGCATGTCATGCCCTTCTAAAATCATGTAAAACACAGCAAGGGGACTCCAACAAGAGTCTCCATTTTTTCCAAAAATTTGGGCACAGACATCACTTAAGTGGCATCAATTGCCCCAGAGTTGCAAGCTTAAAATGGTTGGTGAGTTGACTTTCATGCAGCACATTAAAAAATCCACAAGCCTTTAGTCTCCCCATGTTATCTGTAAGATTTGTCACCAAAATGTAAGTAGAGGCCAAAAAATCAATAGTTTGAAAACTTCATGCATGAACCATCACATTGATATGAAGCATAAGTCGCAGTGGGAAGCTCACTGTGCTACAATGCGACCTAGCGGACAAGGCCAATCACCGTCTGCCCCATCAAGAGCATCCACGGCCTCTTCATCCTCTGAGACTGTGGGGACAGCAGTCACACATGCTTTTGGCTGCAGACCTTCCACCTCTTTACCTGCAACAGCCAGTGTGATGGGCAGGTCATCAGTTCTTTTGGAAGTGGAAACACCTGCTGGTGTTGAGTGCTATCCAACATCGAGAGCACCACCTTTGGATGAAGGCAACATAATATCTCTGCCTGTACCTTCCTCACAGACCAGCAGATTTCCGGGGACACCCTAGTCAACCCCGTCTCAGCACAGCAGCCAGGCCTGCGTCCTTCAGATGTGGACAAGTAAAAGACCATTTCTTCCTAGCCATGACAAAGCTAAGAGGTTGAATTTCACCATCCGCAAGCTGTTGGCTACAGAAATGCTGCCTTTCCGCCTGGTGGACACAGAGGATTTTCGAGACCTTATGTCTGTCACAGTGCCCCAGTACCAGATGCCAAGTCACCACTACTTCTCAAAGAAAACTGTGCCTGCGCTACACCAGCATCACCGCTTCCTTGAGAAACTCTGTGTGTGAAAAGGTGCATTTCACCACAGACACTTGGACGAGTAAGCATGGACAGGGCCATTACATGTCGGTGACTGGGCAGTGGGTAACTATGGTGACAGCAGGAGAAGGGGCTGCTGTCCAAGTTTTGCCATTGTGCGTCAATCCTCAGTGTGTAGAAGTTCCTTCACTGCTTCTGCCTCCTCAACCTCCTCTCAGTCCTCCACCTGCACCCAAAGCCTGCCTGGTAATGCCATCCACGTTCTACCTGCACAGAAGAAATCCTGCACACCTCCTTACTATACTGGCAGCAGGGCTCAACGGCATCAGGCGGTGTTTACGTTGAAATGTCTGGGAAATGTGAGTCACACAGCTGAGGAATTGTGGTCAGCTCTGGAGACCGAGTTTCATCAATGCTGCAAACCTGGGTGCGGCCCTTCGCCGGGGCAATGTGACACACGTGCTTTGTATGGCTCATGTCTTGAAACTGGTTGTCCAGCAATTTTTAGCCCACTATCCCAGCCTAGATGGGCTTCTGCAGAGGGCACGGTCGCTGTGTGCTCACTTCCACCGTTTGCATTCCGCAACTCAACGATTTGCATATCTACAAAAGTCGTTCGGCATGCCAGTTCACTGGCTGAAATGCAATGTGCCGACACGATTCAACTCTGCACTTGTTGCAGCGACTGTGGCAGCACTGACGAGCCAGGGTGCAATACGTTATGATGTATAGCCGGGGCCAACGAGATCCAGAGGTGGGGAAAGTGACTCTGCTGGAGTGGTCTCAGATCAAGGACCTATGCACCATTCTGCACAGTTTTGAAATGGTGACGAAGATGTTTAGTGCTGACGATGCCATTATCAGCATGACTATTCCGGTCATTTGCATGTTAGAGCACACTTTAAACAGTATTTGGAGTCAGGTGGTGGGACAAGAGGAGGGAGAGGAAGTACAGGAGGTGTCATATGCGGAAGGGATAACAAGATCTCCAAGGTCCAGATGGCCGGTAGCACCAAAGTGGCAGACATGGGAGGTTGGGGGAGATGGATTAATGAGGGCACATGGTAGCAGCCAAACTGTTGAGGAAGGTGCAGGAGCTGAGGAACAAGTGGAGGACGAACTGACGATGGGCATGGAAGACTCATCAGATGAGGGAAACCTTGATCACATTTCTGTTGTGCGAGTTTGAGGGGAGAGGGCAGAGGAAGGAAGCATAATTCTTACCTCGCCGCCACCAACACAACAAGGACTTGGTCCTCCTGGATGCGCAAGACACATGAGTGCCTTCTTGCTGCACTACCTGCAACATGACCCTTGGATTGTCAGAATTTGAAGTAATGCCAACTACTGGGTTGCCACATTCTTAGATCCCCAGTACAAGAATAAATTTGGCGAAATAATTCCTGACATAGAAAGGGATTCATGCATGCAGGAGTATCAGCAGAAGCTGTTACAGAATCTTAGATCTGCTTTTCCACAAAACACCAGTGATGCACATAATGAATCTCACAGTTCTAACTTGCCAACTGTGGAACTGTCGAGTCATCACTCAAACTGTAACAATAACACCGTATCTGGTGGTAACAGCAATTTTGTGGAATCGTTTAACCAATTTTTTAGACCATCCTTTGCAAGGCCAGAGGAGACAAGAAGTCTGACACATAGTCAACGCCTAGAGAAGATGGTACAGGAGTATCTCCAAATGAACATTGATGCCATGAATGTGCAACTGGACCCTTGCTGATTTTGAGCTTCCAGTCTGGAAAAATGGCCTGAGCTCGCCACTCACAACTTGGAGATCTTGTCGTGCCCCGCAGCCAGCGTTCTCTCTGAACGTGTCTTCAGCGCTGCTGGTGGTGTGCTGACAGATAAGTGCATGCGGCTGTGCAGTGACAATGTAGACAGAGTAGTGTTCATCAAGATGAACAAGTCATGGATCCGTAAGGACTTTCCTATCCCTGTGTCATCCTGAGTTGGGTCATCCTTTGCGATCTCAAAAAAGGCCCAGGCTAGGCAAGGCTTAGAGCCCATGCAACCTGATGAAGAGCCAACACGACTTCTGCTCTGAGGCAGAGTTGTGGTTGAGGATGCAGTTGTTGATGTGCTTCCAGTTCTCTGTCTCTGTCCAGGAAGGTGCAACCTAACCTCGTCATCACTAGCATCCTCCTCCACCTCCTCTGCTGACCTCATCAGCTGGCTGTGGGTTGACAGTAGGTGGGATCTCCAACCTCATCATCACCCTGTGTGCTCTCACACCCTTCGTCCTCAGAGCCAACCTCTTCCAGCCCTGACCGAAAAGTCAAGTTGTCGTTCCAATCAGGTATCTCAGTCTCATCAGCATCTTCCTCATTGTCTCCACCAACAGGACTTACAGTTTGGGAATGAGGGTCTACATTACGTTTGCTCAGAACCTTCTTCATCTGTGCCTGCTCACAAAGCTTCTGGGCATCAGTGCATATCATTTTCTTGTCTGGACTCACAAAAGCTTTGGAGCAGACCTCTGATTCCCAGGCTATAGTATGAGTGAACAGACAGGCGGCTGGAGACTTGGGAGCTGTGAGGAAGCAAGTGCAATTGGGATGACACCTCTGAGGACTGGAGTATTTGTGATGTTGAAGTTGAGGTGGAGGAGATCCCACTTGATGGAGCGCTTGATATGCATTCAAGCACCTGCTGTTTTTGTGCCTCATCTGCAATTAGTAGCAATGGTCGTGTCCGTAAGAAGGGGATCATATCAGATTGTCCACGAAAAGAAGTAGACATCTTAGTTTGGCTGGAAGATGGTCTTTCTTCTGCAGATGTTACTGTTGCTTTACCACGTACCCCACGGACACAAACTTTTTTTCCCTTTCCTGCACGCCTATTCCCCTTTCCACCAGCAACAGGCCTTTTGCCACTCATTTTGGAGGTTAACTATTGGCAACTCTGTGGTTGTTGGCACAAAAAATTATGGATGGAAACCGAGCAGAGCTGAGTGGCCAAACTGCAGTAAATAATTGTTATTAGATACACAGGTTGTGTAGCTTCCTTTACAGCTGGGCTACTCCGCTGACTACCAGACATTGCTACTAGGACCAAAGGATTTCCTGGGCAAGATGCAGTTAAAAATTGTAATTAAATCTACAGGCGGTGTAGCTTGCTTCACAGGTGGTCTACATTGCTGACTACCAGACACTGGTACCAGCCCAAAAGGATTGCCTGGGCTAGATGCAGTAAAAAATTGGCATTTGATAGACAGGCGGTGTAGCTTGCTTCACAGGTAGGCTACACTGCTGACTACCAGATACTGCCACTAGCCCAAAAGGATTAAGACAAGGATATAGGGAATCATCATGGACTCACATGGTTAAGCAACTCAAAATATATTGGAAAACCTGAGAACAGAGTTCAATAGCTACAGGACTCAGTATAAAGTCACAAAAAATCCACCAAAATGCTAGTGCACAAATTTATTATGATATTGGTGAATCAGTAATTTACTGAGTACGTATAAAACCAAGGGAAGTTACAGAAAGGGTGAACAGGTCAGCAGACCCCCATTGCAAGGATACAATTCATAGGCAATATACATAGACATAGTCTGGCAAAACATGGTACAATAAATATGTAATAAGGTGCAGTAAAAACCACATTATAGCCTGTCACAGAGCCCTAGAACTCACCCATACAAGGGGTTGTGACACGTTCTCAGGGGCTACCCCGACACGTGTTTCCAGCAAGTCTTCTTCAGGGGGTCTAGCCCAAAAGGATTGCCTGGGCTAGATGCAGTAAAAAATTGTTATTAGATAGACAGGCGGCATAGCTTGCTTCACAGGTTGGCTACACCACTGACTAGCAGACACTGCTCCTAGCCCAAAAGAATAAAGAATTGCTTGGGCTAGATGCAATAAAAAATTGTTATTAGATAGGCAGTGTAGCTTGCTTTACAGGTGGGCTACACTGCTGACTAACAGACACTGCTACAAGCCCAAAAGATTGCCTGGGCTAGATACAGTAAAAAATTGGCTACTAAAGACAGGTGATGTAGCTTTCTTCACCGCAGTGCTACACTACTAGCCCAAAAGGATTGCCTGAGCTAGATTTGGCCAGATGTTGTGAAAAACACTTGCACAGCACTGGCACAGACCTGCCTAGCAAAAACAGCTATGAACTGTTCTAACCTAGCCCTCAAAAGGGCTGATATTACAACTAGTACCTACTTCTCTGAACTAACCTTTAAAAGGGCTGATATTACAAATAGTCCCTACTCCCTAAACCTGTCTCTCTATCTAAGTTGAAATTCGCTCGCTATCTGGCTGACTAACTGACACTGTAATACTGTATAGCGCCCACAGCAGCAGCGGTGCCGTCTGACACAGAGCTGCAGCAGTGAGGAATTGGTGGCGACGGGGCAAGGACATGTGACATACACAGCCAATGACACATGCCCTTGCTTGTGTGTTAAAAATGCACTTTGCTGTGTGTGTGTTCTGATAGGCTGACAAACTGCACCGCCCCACTGTGGATTCGGGAAAAAAAAAATGGAGATCGGCATTATTTCAGCACAGATCTATCCTGCGTGCCCCCCACACACTATACACTGAAACTGTATATTAACATTGAATAACAGTATTACTGTGAAAATACAGTTACACTTTTGGTGAACGAATCGTTATCAAACGTAACCTCGAACTACCGAATTTGAAGCTAATTGTTCGCATTCGTCGAATGACTTGAACACCGCCTAAAACAGGTCGAATTTGAAATTGGCGAATATTTCGAATCGATTGCCGCTCATCACTATTGAAGACATACTTTGTACTTCAAGATTTCATCCAAATTTCATTTGTTTTTAATTTTTACATTGTTAAAAGTCAATGGATAAATAAAAAGTTCAGTCTACCTGTTTCAGGGAAAAAATGGGAAGAGGAAAAAAATGAAAGCAGCTAGGCAGGATTACACCAGAGAAAAAAATTGTTCGACTTTTCCCTGATAATTTTATTGCAGACTTTATCATTAAGTTTGGCCTAAATACATTTAGCTACAGATTAACAGTAGTTACAAGAATGAATATACAGCTTCAAAGCAGATTTTTGTTGGTTTCCATTTCTTTTGTGTTGGTGCTTACAGTATCATTTTTCAATAGCTTTTAGTTTGTTTTAACCCTTCATAATAATCGACGTATAGGAACATCCAATGCTTGGGTAACCATGTATGATGCCAGCATCTGCCTCTAACTGCAGCAAGTGGAGCTTTGCTGCTATTAGCCCCTTAAATACTGCTGTCAATCTCTTCCACAACATTAACAGCACATGGCCCAGGGAGGTGTGCTGTTCCAAATGCCCATTGGGGCTATCAAACTGGACTGCTATGGCAGCCAAGAGCTTGCCGAAGTTCTCCATTTATGTCATGGCGATACTACTGTGAAGACCAGCCACTAGCTGGTGTCTATCTGAATGTTATTATTTTATAATTTGGATTTTATGATTTTTTTGTAAGAAATTCCACTAAAACGCCTCCATACTTCGGACTGATATGGGATGGATGGAGTTAACAATTTGATATTACTAATTGATGGAGTCTGATTGGTGGGTTAGACTTTTTAGTGTGTCCAATTTCAGTGTTAACCTAAATCCACATAAGGAAGACAACATTCCGTTGTGGAAACATGATGTGGTAATAAACATGTTTTTAATCCATAAAATTGCTCTTTCTAATTGTGCCTCAGCGCTTCTATCAAGTAACCTAATATTCCCTTGTGCTAACTGAATCTCCCACCCTCCAGGTGTGGGGTTACGTGAGCTGCGAGTGCCGATAGAAAGAACATCTTCCAGACTGAGCAGTTGAAGTGTCAGGACTTGTGGTGACGTCAGAGGCCCTTGACCATTGATGTGCAGACCACCTGATCATCGACTCACGTGACCGGGCGAATGCGGAAGTCGGACGGGAGCTGCGTCCAGCAGTGCGGGAGCCATAAGGCCCCGGAGACTGTCTTCACTGAGGTTGTGCAGAGGCGGCACAGCCTTAAAAGTTTGGAGTCGAGTTCCCCTTCCCACTTCCTTCCTAATCCTAACATACCACCGGGTTCTCCCCATGGGAGCGCTTGTTGTCCCATTTTTCTATTGCCATCCGGTTTTGTCCTGTCCGGGAGGATCCGGCATATTTGTTTTTTTTGCCCTGAACATAAAATCCCAGCTTGCAGCGTTTTGTGTCCGGGGCAAAAATCTGACGAAGTCGGATCCGGCATGATTCGGCGCCGCATAACATAGGAGTCGGACTGCACCGAATCTGACATAAAATCAGACCAGCCGCCAGACGCTTGGTGCTTTTAGCAGCTGCTGCGAAATTTCAGCACCTGCAAAGCTCCCTGGCTGAAATTTCAGCACCTGGAGTGCTCCAGGGCTGAAATTTCAGCACTAGACAGTGGCAGCTGCCGCTCGCAAATGAATCTGGCAGAAAACAGGATTGGAGGGCATATTCGCCCTCTGGTTCTGTTTTCTCCGGATCTGTCAGGTGGTGGTGTGAAGCCGTGTGACTATTATAAGCAGAGCTAAGTCTACATAAACTTTAATGATTTGCTTGCTTAGCTCTACCCATTATGGTTACATGGTCGTAACGTCACACAGGTCCTTTTATACAGAAAAATTGGTATTGAGTTAATGGGAACCTGTAAGATTGTTATGCCCCTCAAGCTGACTAGGCAAATGGAGTCTGTGGAGCCTCGTTTAAGAGTCTCAAACATGGGACTAGCCAGATATCCCTCGAGGGAAGGACCTAGCCGTGGGATGGACTCCTTGTGGAGACCACCATAACCACCATATTAAGTGGCCCTTTCAGTCACTATCCCACTCAGTTACAAGCTTAAGGATATGACAAGGAAATTACCAAAGTCAGGTATCCATCCACAGACAGCTGTTTCGGGGTTTTGCCCCTCATCAGTGTGGAGTAGGATTCTGGCTAGGTGGGAGCAATGCCTGGTAGACCAACATCATAAAGCTCTCAGTGATCTCAGGGAGACCAGTCGAGGAAAACACTGCAGGCAGCTGGCTAAAGTGCTCAAACACAGTGAAATCCATGGTGCATTGCCCACTGGGAAATAAGCTCTTTACTGAGTAGGATAGTGACTGAAAGGGCCACTTAATATGGTGGTTATGGTGGTCTCCGCAAGGAGTCCACTCCAGGGCTAGGTTCTCATCTGGAGGGATATAAGGCTAGTCCCATGTTTGAGACTCTTAAACAAGGCTCCATGGCCTCCTTTTGCATATTCAAATTCCCAGGGAGCAATGCATCATGGATTTCACTGTGTTTGAGCACTTTAGCCAGCTGCCCACAGTATTTTCCTCGACTGGTCTCCCTGAGATTAGTGAGAGCTTTGTGATGTTGTTGCTCAAGCTGACTAGCCACTGCCTCATTTACATGAGAAAATGTAAGTTTCTAAAAAAAATTTCAACTCTACATTACAGTATTAGCTCAGACAGTGATGCTTAGAATAGGACTATGAAACTGCAGGTACAGATAGTGATAGCTTTGGGGGGCATAAAATAGCTCACAGGTTCCCTTTAGTGATGGACAAATCCTAAATTACTCGGAATCGCTTGACTCTAGCGAGTCCGAGCCCAGGACTCGCTACTCGTTGCGAGTCTAGCGAGTCCAATGTTAATGAATGGGGAAGCGAGTAATAGCGAGTAGTGTGCGATTTACAAATCACAGATGTGTCTCGGAAGTTTCAGCCTGCCATTGATTTGCATTGGACTCGTTTACTGTGCAAGTAATCGCTGGGAAACTCGCACAGATAAGAGTCTGGCTGTCTCCTCTGTGCTGGCTGCCGCAGCTCCAGGGTCCTAGAGCCCGCCTGCTGCCTGATGTAGCCCACGTGAAATTAAAAAAATCCTCTTCCGTCCGACGTAGTCCAAAACGCGATGTCCTCTCTGCTACATCCCCTGTGCATAGATATAGATGTCTATGCACAGGGAATGAGCAGACTGAGAACAATCGCAGCTCTGCTACATTATCTCTGTGAGCAGGCGGGCTGTAGGACCCTGGAGTTACGGCAGCCTGCACACAGAGCAGACAGCCAGACTCGGCTCGCAAAGTAACAGCAGTTACTTTGCGAGTTTCCCAGAGATTACTCGCACAGTAATCAGACCAATGCAAGTCAGAGTCTCTGACAAAACTAGGATTGATATTGATTTGTATTGGACTCGTTGCTGTGCGAGTAATCGCTGGGAAACTCGCAGAGTACCGAGTCCTGCGAGTCCCTTACTACTCGCCGAGTAACGAGTCCTAGCGAGTAGATTCGCCCATCCCTAGTTCCCTTTAAAGAAAATATTAATCTGATTATCTTCAGTTCTATATCATCCATGGTACTTGTTTTCTAATGTCAGAATGTTTCCACATTTAATTCAAACTATTAAGTCCAATGCAGAGGTGTATTAATGGGTTCCAAATATTGTCCGTCACTTGCTAATTTGACAATGGCATTCTAGGAGACGAAATTTATTTTTGCAGGTGATAATCCTTTTTCTTTCTCTATTGTTTGGTATGGCAGATACTGTACATGTTGGTACGGCGGATATTTTTTCATGCTAAAAGACATTCTGAGATTGAAAGAAAATGACTTTTTTTTTCAACTCTTATTTAATGAAAAAAAAAACACTTACATTACAAAATTTGCTTTGAAATATTCAGATGGGTCACAACTCTGACATTCATTTTCTTAAAAAATATCTTCAGGAACATTATTTTCTGTTGTAGGTCAAGCATAAAATATATTTTAGTCTATGAAAGAAGAGTATATACATTGCTGGCAAGTTGGAAATAGAAAAATTAAATAGAAGTTTTGAACGCTTTCAGAATTCAAAGTAACCAAAGTGTTTGGAAGGATGAATTTAGCTATTGATTTTCTTTTAAACAATGCGATATTTTAGCAAATAAAGTCTATCTGCACCATTGCAAATATACTCTATAGCACTGAAATTATAACACTAAAAAGGATGGTTTATAGAATTATGAAAATCATAGGATTGAAAGACATGTCAAATATATACAAATAATGAAAAAATGGTAACAAATGTTTCTAAACATCTCCATTTATTCAGTATTGATTATGTGTGGTGAATTACATACACGTACACACCTTTGCATAATCTAAATTAGGTTATTAATACTTGTATAAGAAATGCTCTGCCATGATAAATGCAATTGTGTACACAAATGATCAAGGTCTTTTAGTGGCAGCTCCCCTTGCAATTCCCAACCAATGATGTCCTGAGTGTGCTCGATAGGGGACAAGTCCAGAGATCCTGCAAGCCATGATAGCGCATTACGACCATGCAGACAGCTCATATTAGCATATGAATTATGCAATCTGGCATTGTTGTGTTGAAAAACAGCTCATTGGATACTTTGTAGAAATGGCTGTAACTTTGGTTCCACTATTGATACATTCTGTACTGCAAATTAAATATGACCTCACATACCTAGGCCTCAAGCAGGGTCTACACAAATCATAAAGAATTTACATTTCATCCTCTTTAGCAATAAGTCATGTTTTTGACTCATTTCTGTACGAGGCCGAATTCAACAATCCACTGTGCCGACCGGAAGTATGTCAGAAGCCATATTGGAACACTCAAGTGATGGGTGTCTCAATATGGCACCTGCTAGTGGTGTCAGCCTCTTGCGTGGTACCACCAGCTGGACACCGCTGCATGCCTACGGGACCACCCTGCCAGACTCCCCGCCAGACATCCTGCCGGATTCCCTGCAAGACACACCGCCAGACATCGCTCACCCTTCTGCCATGATGGACATTGCGCACATCACCCACTCTCCCATCCCGACAGACATGTTGACACACTGCACCCACCACTACCCAGCCTCAGCTGTCCGGAAAGTCCGTGGTTTGAGACCTGTGCAGGAGATGGTGTGCAAGCGTCCTCTGATGGATACCTACCCCATTTCATTTGACACAGGCCGCAAGCCACGGACCTTCCTTCTGACTGTGGCTGGGTGTCAGTGGGTGCAGGTGGCGCTACGCACACAAACACACACATACATGTAAACATATGCCCACACACATATATATACACATACATATTCACACAGACATACATGTACACACATGCATGTACACAAATGCTTACATACACATGCATGTACACACATACATGTACACACATACAAATGCATAGAAACATGCATACACACATACATATAAACATGTATACACATACATACACACAGTGTAATTTCCCCACACACATACACACATGCACATACACACACTCACATACACACGCAAATACATACACACACATACACATGCACATACTCATATGCGCATACACATGCAAGCACATATAGACATATGCAAACACACATGCATGCACATACACATATGCACATACACACACATGCAAATACTCACTTATACACACACAAATATGAACATACACATGCATACGCACATGCACACACACATGAACATACTCACGCACATACACATGCACACACACGCAAATCTCTCCAGAGATGCTCAATTGTGTTTAGATATGGGCTATGGCTGGGCCAGACAAGATTGGTCACAGAGTTGTTCTGAAGCCACTCCTTTGTTATTTTAGCTTTGTGCTTAGGGTCATTGTCTTGTTGGAAGGTGAACCTTCAGCCACGTCTGAGGTCTAGAGCATTTTAAGAGGTTTTTATCCTGGTTATCTCTGTACTTAGCAATATTCATGTTACTTTCAATTGCATCCAGTCATCCTGTCCCTGCAGCTGAAAAACACCCCCATAGCATGATGCTGCCACCATCACGTTTTACTGTTGGGATTGTATTTGGCAGGTGATGAGCAGTGCCTGGTTTTCTCCACACATACCACTTAAAATTATCACCAAAAAGTTCTATCTTTGTCTCATCAGACCAGAGAATCTTATTTCTCATAGCCTGGGAGTCCATCATGTGTTTTTTTGCAAACTCTATGTAGGCTTTCATATGTCTTGTACAGACGAGAGGCTTCCGTTGGGCCTTTCTGCCATAAAGGCCCGACTGGTGGAGGACTGCAGTGATAGTTGACATTGTAGAATTATCTCCTATCTTCCTACTGCATCTCCTAAGCTCAGCAACAGTGATCTTAGGGTTCTTCTTTACCTCACTCACCAAGGCTCTTCTCCCACAATTGATCAGCTTGGCTGAACGGCCAGGTCTAGTAAGACTTCTGGTGGTCCCAAACGTCTGCCATTTAAGGATTATCGAGGCCACTGTGCTCTTAGGAACATTGAGTACTTCAGAAATTCTTTTGTAACCTTGGCCAGATCTGTGCCTTGCCACAATACTGTCTCTGAGCTACTTGGTATTATAATTGGAAAATAAAAGCGCACAGTGTGTATACCTGTAAGACAGTTTTCAGAGTTAAAATTAGAATTGCTCATCATTTACGGTTGTGATAGTCACAACTGCTATAAAGACATGTAGCAGGTCACCACCGTCTGCTGATGATATCTCCCACTTTTGGCATAGAACAATAAAATACAAGGGAATTGGGAGTCCGACCCCGCTCATGTTGGTGTACAAATAAATTCTTCTTGACCAACAATTAGTAATTATGTGATTTTATTTTCAACGTGTTTCAGGGTAAACCAAAAAAACCCTTCTTCAGGATAAAATCACAAAGATGGGTTACCCTGAAACACATAGAAAATAAAATCACACAATTAATAATTTTTGGTCAAGAAGAATTTATTTCTACACTAACAGGAGCACAGTCGGACTCCCAATTCCCTTGTATTTTATTGTTCTGAGCTACTTGGGAAGTTCTTTTGACCTCATGATTCTCATTTGGTCTGACATGCACTGTGAGCTGTGAGGTCTTATATAGACAGGTGAGTGCCTTTCCATACAAGTCCTATCAATTTAATTAAACACAGCTTGACTCCAATGAAGGAGTAGAACCATCTCAAGGAGGACCACAGGGAAATACACAGCATGTGACTTTAGTATGAGTGTCTGAGCAAGGGGGCTGAATACTTATGACCATGTGATATTTCAGTTTTTCTTTTTTAATAAATTTGCACAAATGTCTATGTGGCACCCTGGCACCCTGGTTGGGGCACCACAGAACCCTTGGTACACAAATGGAGCAGAAGCAGCAAGCAACACTCACCACTAACAACACACCTTTAACACCCTGTTTCACCCCAGGCCTCTAGGGGGAGATCCACTGGTTACCTTTAGCCAGTTTCCCCTATTAATAGGGTCCTGGACGGAGAAACACCAGAGTGTGCAGACGCTAGGAGAGCTGCAGGAAGTGTGCAGTCACTGGTACTGGAGCTATTGGGCCCAAACCAGCACACCCAGCAAGTGAGAGACCCTTGCAACTGGGGTCAGAGGACAGGAGGAAAGCACCTCTCAGGGATAAAAGAGTTATCTTAACTTTCCCAACAAACCGGTTACTGGGACCGAGCTGTGAGAACTACTACGTAATCCACAGAGAAACCAGCACCACAACCAGGGAGTTTAGCTCCCTGCACACCTGAAGCACCACCTGATGAGAGCCCAGGGAAGAGGTGACACGTGACGTAATCCCTTTTATAGTGCCCTCAGTGCAGTTAACCCAGGTGAATCACGTTCCACCGAACGTACAACCCGGTCCGGCAGGATTCCATATCCACCCGACCCCACCAGAACAATAGAGAAGGAAGCCTACACACTGCTTGCTGTGGAAACTCCAGGAGTGTCAACCTCATCACCTGGTCCGAGTGTACCTGTTGCCACCAGTAAAGGTACCTAAAAGACTTTGTGTGTGTCCGTGCATTATTCCTGGATCTACCACGCAATAGTACAAAACTGCCATATTCCATCAAGGACAGCTCCTGGCCCCGGGGACTCCCGCTCATCCTGTGGGGAGCTTCCCATCTAGCTGCCGTCCATCCCCGGAGGCCCAAGCAGCGCCGGTGAAATCACCGGAATTCCCGCAGGTGGCGTCACGACAAGAAGAATTAACCCCTATCCGTTCAATCACCCCTTTTTGATCTGGACCACCGGGCCCCACAGCCTCGGGCACAGAACCGTGACAGGAGAAGCAACGCCTGAGACATGAAGACCCGGGCTATGGTGAGTCAGAATTTGGCGTCACGAACAGGATACGAGCAGGCCCGTTTCCTGATGGGTATTGTGTGCTATTTAATGACTGTGATTATCGAACTGTATATATGAACCGCCATTGCTGCACAGAAGGTGGGAAAAGAAGGGGCGTTACTGTGCGAAGGGCGCGAAGATAGGCCCCTCCCCACGCTCTGACGAGTTCCCCTGAACGCAGCAGGAACCGGAAACTCCCGTGGTGCCTCACTCCTCACCGTGAGGCCGACAACTTCCGGATGAGTATCCGGATCCCAGCAACGCGGCATCCCCGCAAGTAAACCCACCGGTTGATCCATCGGGGCCACCAAACGTACCCCCGGAAGGTCAGCTACCCTTCGGCGGTATGCCGCAACAACCCGCTCCGATTATGCCGATATCTCTGCCGTACGTCCCGAATGTGGCCTGGTTACCAAAGTACAGCGGAAAACCCGGTACCCTTGATACGTTCCAAAGGAAGATATGCCAGGCGCTGGATATGTACGCCATGACCGGTAAGCAGAGAGCTTCAGTTATAATGGGACAGTTAACAGACGCAACAGAGTTGCAGAGCCGAAACTGTTCTATAGAAGCTCAGGAGTCTGTGGAGCAGATATTTGCTAAGCTAAACACGGGTTTTTGAGCATCATACCGAAGCGGAGTTAAGACTGATGTTTTATCATTGCAAACAAGAAGCACAAGAAAGTGTCCTGGACTATTCACTGCGCTTACAAGAAGCACTGAGACTGTTAAAACAAGTTGATCCTGAAAGTGTTAGAGATGAGAACAAAGCGTTAATTGGACAATTTGTTGTGGGACTTAGATTACCTGATGATAAGAAACAGGCAAGCTGGTGGGCCCTGCAAAATCCTGGGGCAGAGTTTGACACTCTAAGAGACTTAACAGTGCGGGGACAGCAGTTCCCTACAATGCCCGATCTAACCTCACAGCCGCAGTATACTGACACCCCTTCCGTGCCGGCAGCAGCATCTTCAATTCCCACAGTTCAGTCCAGCGCACAGACTGTAACACCTGACCGGTTCGAACAACTGTGTGCCAATGTAGAGCAGCTGATGAAAGACGTGGCCAAGCTCCAATGCGAAAGAAGACCCAAGACAGAAGCAAGGTCATCGGATAGGATCCAGCTCGCTTACAGCCCCGACGACGTCCCGTGGATGAAGAAGAAGACACCGCCGCCGCGAGGAAAGCCTCCAGCTCATTACACCTTTGATGGACACCGCATCTGTCAAAAGACAGACTGCGACAAGAGAGGACGCACCTATCAATCCAGTCCTTTAAACGAGCAACCCCTGGGCGAGAAGGGCCAACCCCAGGAGTAGACTGTCCAGGCCCGACCAACTGGGAATATAAGTACGTAGGAGACTGTCTGTACTTATCAATCATCATCGATGGCATCGCCACCTCAGCCTTTATAGACACTGGATCCCAGGTGACAACCATCCCAAGTATCCTTTACAAGCGGTTCTGGCCCGATGTTAAGCTAGAACCCCCGCACCCCGATCTGAACACTGAAGCCACTAATGGGTTGATAGTTACAGTAGAGGGACAATGGGAAGCTACAGTAAAGGTGGGGAGGGTGCAGCTGAAGAACCAGGGTATCAAAGTGGTTCAGGACAAACCATAAGAGAGGGATCCACATGTAATACTGGGTACTAATGTTATGGTTAAATATCTCGATGAAGTGTTGTTCTTACTCCAACAGAGTGCTGATGCTGGTAAACCAAGAGAGAGGAGGGCTATCCAAAAGCAAATCTGAGCTCTGGTATATCAACAACAGTAAAAATGTCAAATGGTGAAATTGGCAGAGTACGGGTAACAGATCCCATTACAATTGTGGTACCGCCCAGAAGTGAAGTGATGATCTGGTGTCGAGCAGCCATAGGCCTTAGAGGGCAGGACTACCAAGCTGTAGTAGAACCTGTAATGTCTGACAGTAGTCCTACGCTCTTGACAGCCAGAGGGTTGGTCGATGTGAGAAAAGGAAGAGTCCCCGTACGCATATTGAATTATGGTGATGACGAAGTCAGACTGCCAAGATATGCTACTGTCCCAAAATTGTACCAGGTTGAAAATAATGCTATACATGATGTAAAATCCTCTTCCCAAACAGTAACTGACAAACCCCCTCACTCCAAACATCAGCTAGAGAAATGGTGTCAGGAGCTCAGTGTAGGAACTGACAACACATCCTCTCATCAGAAACATGGAGTTTATCGGGTAGTTCGGGAGTACGAGCAAGTGTTCAGTAAACACCTACTTGACTTTGGGAGGATTAAAGGGGTACAGCACCATATCCCCACAGGCAACCATGCACCTATCAAAGAAAGGTACAGGCCTATACCACCCACACACTACCAAAATGCAAAAGAGATGCTTCAGGACATGAAGAATGCAGGAGTCATTAGGGATAGCTGTAGTCCCTGGGCAGTACCACTGGTCCTGGTTAAAAAGAAAGATGGTAGTGTGAGGATGTGCGTAGACTACAGACAAATCAACAAAGTCACACACAAGGATGCATACCCATTACCCCGCATAGAGGAATCACTAGCTGCACTTAAGTCTGCCAAATACGTCTCCACATTAGATCTTACTAGTGGGTACTGGCAGGTCTCCGTTGCAGAGGAGGATCGTGAGAAGACAGCCTTCACGACACCTATGGGGATATGCGAGTTCAACAGTATGCCATTCGGGTTGTGCAGTGCCCCATGAACATTTCAGAGACTGATGGAGTGTTGTTTGGGCCACAAGAACTTTGAGACTGTATACTGTACTGTTGATGATGTCATTGTCTACTCCCAGACCTATGAAGATCACCTGCAACACCTGAGTGAAGTGTTCGAGGCTCTGTCCAAATACGGTATGAAGCTGAAGCCGTCCAAGTGTCACCTGCTGAAACCCAAGGTCCAGTACCCAGAAAACGTGGTTAGCGTCGAAGGCGTAGCACCTGACCTGGATAAAGTTACCGTTATCAAATACTGGCCAGCACCAACCACTCACAAAGAGGTACGTCAATTCTTAGGACTGGTCGGGTACTATCGACGATTCATCAAAGGCTATACCAAGATAGCAGCACCCATGCAAGATCTCATAGTAGGTCAATCTAAAAACGGCAAGATCAGGGGACCCCCGTTCCACTGGGGACCAGAACAGGAGCAATCTTTCCAAAAGCTCAAAGATGCTTTAACTGGAGATGAAATCCTGACCTACCCTGATTACAAACTCCCGTTTTTACTGTACACTGATGCAAGCAATGAAGGCTTAGGAGCAGTCCTATCTCAACGTCAACAAGGGAAGGAAAAGGTGATCGCCTACGCCAGCAGAAAGCTCCGTGCCACAGAAAGGAACCCGGAGAACTACAGCTCTTTCAAACTGGAGTTCCTGGCCCTGGTCTGGGCAATCACAGAGCGTTTCAAGCACTACCTGGCATCCGCCCCATTCACAGCTTTCACTGATAACAACCCTCTAACACACTTAGAGACTGCAAAGCTGGGAGCCCTAGAGCAGCGATGGGTAGCAAGACTCTCAAACTATGACTTCACTGTAAAATATAGGGCAGGTCACAAAAACGGCAATGCTGATGCCCTGTCCAGGATGCCTAACCTTCCTGAAGAGGGAGAAGACATAGATGACCTGGAGGAGATAGAACTACCTGCTTTCTATTGTACAGGTACAGCAACGTGTCATCAGGCGAGCCAGAGACGAGTAGAGAGGACCGTGAACCCTTTACCTCACCATGACTAGAAAGAGGTTCAAACTAACGATCCCCTTGTCAGCTTGGTAAGGGAGCTGATAACTCAAGAGCACACCAGCATGGACCCTGATGCCTCCCAAAATGCTAAACGCTTATGGAAAGAGAAGGGGAAGTTGTTCGTCTACCAAGGTAAACTATGCAGAAGGTATCTGAATCCCAGAACACACAAACTCATCTGGCAGATCGTGGTTCCCAAAACTGAAGTTCAAATGATCCTTGAAGCATACCATGACGATGCAGGACACTTTGGATGGAAGAAGCTGGAGAGACTCCTGAAAGATCGTTTCTACTGGGTTGGTATGCGAGGCTCAATTGATAAATGGTGTAAAAATTGTGGGCCATGTCACCTTCGAAGGAGAGACCATCTGACTCAGAAAGCTCCGTTACAGCCAATTGTTACCAAGAAACCCCTTGAAATAGTTGCTCTCAACCACGTAAAGTTAACCCCAAGTCGCACCGGGTATACTTACGCACTCACCATTGTAGATCACTATTCAAGATTCCTGGTAGTGGTTCCAGTTAAGGACTTAACTGCAGAGGTAGCGGCCAAAGCCTTCCAGAGTTGTTTCTGTCGCCCCCATGGGTATCCAGACCAGTCTTGACTGACCAAGGGCCAGCCTTCGAATCAGCTCTGTTCCAAGAATTTCTAGGATTAGATTGGTGTTAGGGATGGGCGAATTACTCGCTACTATTCGGGACTCTCCCAAATAGTAGCAGAATCGGGGACTCGCTACTCGCCGAGTTTCCTTAGGAATTACTCGGGGGTAGCGAGTCCCTGTACTTTTGCAGTGTATCTTTACAGATACACTACAAAAGTACCCTAAAAGTTAATCTAAGGGGTTAAAAACAATAAACATTAATACTCACCTCCTGCACTCCTGTACCTTATGTACCGGGACCGGTACCGAAGACCTCCGGCTGTTACAGGACCTCCGAGACCACTGGGAGAAGATGGGGAAAAGGACATTGCAGTTCAGCCAATCAGCATGTGGCTAGCGGTCACATGGGTTGTGACGCGGCTGCACTGCGGCCACATGACAAACCAATGTGACCGCTAGCCGCATGCTGATTGGCTGAACTGCAAGGTCCTTTTCCCCATCTTCTCCCGGTGGTCTCGGAGGTCCTGTAACAGTCGGAGGTCTTCGGTACCGGTCCCGGTACATAAGGTACAGGAGTACAGGAGGTGAGTATTAATGTTTATTGTTTTTAACCCCTTAGATTAACTTTTAGGGTACTTTTGTAGTGTATCTGTACAGATACACTGCAAAAGTACAGGTTACTATTCAGACTCGCTGGACTCGCAATGAGTACCGAGTCTCGGACCCGGACTCATTAGAGTCCAGCGATTCCGAGTATTTCAGGATTCGCCCATCCCTAATGGGTGTAAAAAGATCAGGACCACACCATATCATCCCCAAACAAACGGTTTATGTGAGAAAATGAACCACATTGTCATTGACATGCTCAAAACTCTACCCATCGAAGAGAGGAATCAATGGCCTGAAAAACTTCCAGACCTTGTGGATATCTACAAACACATACCTGTTAGTTCAACTAACTACACACCTGCTTACTTTATGCAAACAAGACCAGGTAAATTACCAGTTGATCTATAGATGGGAACCATTGAACCAACACCAGATTCTTCTGATGAAGATTGGATAAACCAATGCCAAGAACAGTACCAAAAAGTACAAGAGAGCGTGGAAAGAAACCTGAATACCAGCAGAACCAAACAAGAGCACGACTTTAACAAGCACGCCTCAGCAGAACCTCTAGCAACAGGTGAATTAGTGCTAAAAAGAAAGAGAAAAACCAACAAATTGGATGACAATTGGGAATCCGAACCATATACAGTTATGCTGTCACAATATGGCAACTCAAAAACTTGTGTTATCAGCAAAGATAAGGGAAATACTTTTACAACTGTATCAAGAGACCATTTGAAGAAATGCCCAACACAGTTAATACCTCAAGCAACCAGTTACCCTGCAATAACTACAGTTGAAAAACCAAAAGAAAATCTCGTCCATACGGAAATTGGAGACTTACCAGCCGACTGGCCACAATGCAATGGTGCATACATAATACCAGTTATTTCATTCTACCAGCCTGTAGAAAATCAAGAACTCTTACCAAATCAACCAGTTCAACAAGAACCAGTTAAAATGCAAGAGATGCAGCCTGTTATCTTGGAACCTGAGATTCCTGTAATCGGTGAACCTGCTAGTCTCACAGTAAGACAGACAATTCCTACACAATTGCCTACAGAGGATAGTCGAGTAGACAGACTACGTACTTCCTATGGAATTAAAGAAACACGTAGGAGCAACAGACCAACAACCAGTTTGTACAATACAGACACAGCTTTTGAAACACCTACACTAAGCAGATCCACACGTAGTACATTAGGACAAACCCCAAACAGATATGGAGAATGGGTTTAAAATGTAGTGGAACCATATTACCTGTTAAACACTGTAAATAGTTACCGTGTTCAAAAACTGTAAAAAGTAGTGTACAGAAGGGTGGAGGAACTGGGCTCTGTCCCAAGTAGATTAAATTGGGGACAGAAAGTGCCTGGTAGGGTAAGAAAGGTTAGACCCGGCCTCCCAAGCAGAGACACCGATAGGGAATGTATAAAGTTTAAAATGTATACCTGAATATGATTTTAAGCCATCAGAGACTTTACTGCTGGACTTTAACCTTTTTCCCTTTCCATAAACTTGGACAATTGTCACAGGACTTGTTGTGACAAAAACTTACCTTTTCCAGCCTGCGGCAGATGGACTAGTGCTGTATGGACTGTTTTTCATACTTTTTCATATTTTTCCATTCTTTTTAGTGATTTTTGTATTTTTCAGGAGAAGCAACGCCCGAGACGTGAAGACCCCGGCTACGGTGAGTCATCTACATTTCTGTTTTTGTTCAGTCAAGATAGAGTGCAGAGTGTACATTAATGAGAAAAAAATTAACTGTTTTGAATTTACCAAATGGCTGCAATGAAACAAAGAGGGAAAAATGTAAAGATGTCTGAATACTTTCCATGCCCACTGTACATTCAATCAGGTTTAAATTATTCTGTAAATGATCCTCTTTGCTATCCATGGAGCTACATACAATAATACCTTTTAGGAAAATAGAAAATAAAACTTTTATCATAGCTTAGTCCTGGCTAACCCCTTCTGCAATGTACTGTAATGTAATGTACTGTCTTTTACAGTAATTATATTGCCAATGTTGAAGATCCATGTTTCTTTTAGGTAAATCATTGTCCTCTATGATGCTTTACCTATGTGATATTATGCCACAGAGCAGGGGTCCCCAACCACCGGTCCCCAGACCGGGATCGGGCCATGGTGGTCTGTGTGGCGGTCTGTGCTGTCGCAGACCAGCACTACACAGAGAGTGTGCTCTGCAGCGGCTCAGAGTGGCGGATGCTGCCCACTTCCTGCCCCAGTGACGCGTCCCCACCCACCGCGACCCGCACCTATATCTACACCACTCTGGGCTGATGTCTGTCTCAGCTGCGTGCCTAGATGTGCAAGTTGAGCCATCGGCCAATGACAGTGCAGCAGTCAGGCCCTTATTGGCGAGTGGTTGCTGTGCTGTTATTGTCCGACGGCTTCGCTCATACATCGACGCAGCTGATGCAGAGTGCAGAGTGGTGCTAACTGCAGCGGTGGATTGGTGAGAAAGTGTATGGCTGTGTGTGTGTGTGTGTAGCTCTGTGTGGCTGTGTGTGTGACTGTATGTCTGTGTGTGTGGCTGTGATAAAGTCGGGAACTCAAAAGTAACCAGAGTAGACTGATTTGTGTAAAGTAGCTACACAGGTATACCTGGTGTTGGCTGTACTCAAATAAAAGACACAGTACCTTGGCTTTTCACAAGAGAGTAGCATCGTTTTTATTGTAGTAAGGGTTTATATAGGTTACAGAAGCTTAGAAAAAAATAGATTACATTATAGAATGATGAATATGATGAATATGATGAATATGCATTATAGACAGTTTTGAAATAACTGGTGACCTTTACCAAAACTACAGAAGATAAGAACGGTACACAGGCTACTGGTCTTGGCCTAGATAAGAAAGGTACGCAGGCTACTGGTCTTGGCCTCGGGACCATTATCTTAAAAGCAAGGACAAAGAAAAGAATGTGCTGTCTTATGCTTATCCTCAATGAACTAACAGTTACAGAGGGTTTTAGTAAGAATAAACATGATAACTATAAGAATGGCTTCTGGAGTTATAAAATGGCTGAAAGTGTAGTACATATGAAAACGTCTTTAACAGCTGTGTGTTTGTGTGTCTGGCTGTGTGTGTGGTGGTGTGTCTGTGTGTGTTGCAGTGTGGCTGTGTGTCTGTGTGTTTGTCTGTGTGTGTGTGTGTCTGTGGCGGTGTGTGGCAGTGTGTGTGGCTGTGTGTGTCTGTGTGTGTGGCCGTGTGTGTCTGTGTGTGTGTGGCTGTGTGTCTCTCTGTGTGGCTGTGTGTGTTGATGGAGGCTGCAAGAGGATGATGGGAATATTGTGGCCTGCAAGGGGATGATGGGGATATTGTGGCTTGCAAAGGCATGATGGGGATATTGTGGCCTGCAAGGGGATAATGGGGATACCATATCGGGGGCTGCAAGGGAGATGATGGGGATGATTGGGGCTGCAAGGGGATGATGGGGATACTGTGGCCTGCAAGGGGATGATGGGGATATTGTGGCTTGCAAAAGGATGATGGGGATATTGTGGCCTGCAAGGGGATGATGGAGATACCATATCTTTGGCTGCAAGGGGATGAAAAAATAAGATATCCCCTGAAAATAAGATGTAGCATATCATTCGGGCAAACAGGGTACTAAACTCCTCCCCTTCTCCACCCATATGACCAAAAGCCCCACCCCTGTGCCATCCCACACTGCCAGGCCCAAAAAAAATGGTCTTGCATGGAGCCAAACACCGGTGCAAAAAAGGTTGGGGACCACTGCCATAGAGAAACACCCTCCAATAACAAGTTGCATGTCATGTTTCAAGATTATTTAAAGTTCATTTAGATTTAAGTCATTCATCAACATTGATTTTGTGGCTGCTTTCCTTCAATTTAATGGGTACTTGCCAAGTTTTAGTGTTGTCATCACTGTGCGTCTGATCACTGGGACCAGTAGAAAACCTGTGAAGCAAACATGCACATACTTATTTTTCTTTCTATCCACATAGGGTTTTTAGAGCTTCACTCTCAGGATGGGCATGGGTCTAGCAGTCAGAACCCTTGCCATCAGTAAATTACCCCCATCTTATAGAAAAAAAGATAACTTTTAAGCTCAGCCCAGACTCTTCTGTGGAGGCTTACATCCTGCAAAATGGGATGTGACTATATCTTGATACCAGCCTCAACTAGGAATATACAGCAGAAAATCATGCACAGTAGAGCACACTGTGAATCCATCAGCATCATACTAGTCAATAGACCCATTAGTGCAATACATCCAAATTCCATTTTGCAGGGGGTTTAGACGTATCCCAAATGGAGCCACCAGCCATAGGAGAAAACACTATGTGAACCCATTCTAACTACAGCTGTATTGATTTCTTAAATGTACAGAAAGACTGTAGAATAAAAATATGCTGAATTGGACAACTTCTTTAAAGCGAACCTGTCACCCCCCCTGGACATCAAAAGCTATAATAGCCACCTTCTGCAGCACTAAGGCTGCATTCAGGGAAGGTGGTTATAAGCTTTTGATGCCCTTTATACTATTAAATATGAACTTATATAAAGGCTTACTCTTAAGAAGACCTAAGACCGGGAGGCGGGGTTTCGCGCTCCTCCGACCCGCCTCCTCTTGTCAGTCATGGTGCTCGCCTGCTGCTGCCTCCCCTCATGAACGCGCGCCTCCGTTCTCGTCTATGGAGCCGCGCATGCACTGTGCGCCGGGTGTCCAGGAAGTCGTCGGGCTGCGCGCTCAGCCCGACGACTTCCTGGACACCCGGCGCACAGCACATGCGCGGGTCCATAGACGAGAACGGAGGCGCGCGTTCATGAGGGGAGGCAGCAGCAGGCGAGCACCATGACTGACAAGAGGAGGCGGGTCGGAGGAGCGCGAAACCCCGCCTCCCGGTCTTAGGTCTTCTTAAGAGTAAGCCTTTATATAAGTTCATATTTAATAGTATAAAGGGCATCAAAAGCTTATAACCACCTTCCCTGAATGCAGCCTTAGTGCTGCAGAAGGTGGCTATTATAGCTTTTGATGTCCAGGGGGGGTGACAGGTTCGCTTTAAGGATATACTTTATTTGGTTAAGAATCCACAAATAATGTATATTACATTCTTTACATAGTCACTAGAATTGTTGCCATCATTTTTATTATAATTTAGCTGTAGAGCCTAGCGTTGCTGGGCATAGGAACTAACTGTGATTTGTAATAACATTATAGAATGATTATTTTGCATAGAAATACGTTTCACATCACATATTCAACACTACAGATGTGCAACACAAATTAACTAAATGAGTACCCAAGTAATGTATAGTATATTATCTGCAAACATCATTCAAGAGTCTTTTGATAAATGACATTCCTGGTTTTTCCTTCCTCTGCAAAGATAAACAGGTTTTTGGCAGTTCTAATTCTGGAACAGTTCACATGGAGGGGGCAGAGCTATACATACATACACACATAAATCCATGAAGGGGGTATGGCTATAAAGGAGGCAGAGGTATGAAGGAGGTGGGGCTATGTGGAGGGGTGAAGCAATGAAGGGGATGGGGCTATGTGGAGGGGGAAGGGCTCTAAAGGAGGCAGAGCTATGAAGAGGGTGGGGTAATGCCAAGGGGCAGAGCTAGGAAGGGGGCATGGTTATGTGATGGGGTGGGACTCTAAAGGAGGCAGATCTATGAGGGGGTGGGGCTACATGAAGGTCAAAGCTTTGCAGAGGGGCACAGCTAAGTAGAGGGGCAGAACTATAAAGGGGCAAGGTTATGGTGAGGGGGTGTCGCTATAAAGGAAGCATAGCAATGAAGGGATTGGGTCATGTGAATGTGTGGGGCTTATGAAGGGTGGAGCTATGAGGGGCAGGACTACCTTGAGGTGTGGAGCTATGATACATACACACATACACACACATACATACACTTAGCTTTACACTGTGTGTGGAATTATTAGGTAAATGAGTATTTTAATCACATGATACTTTTTATACATGTTGTCCTACTCCAAGCTGAATAGGCTTGAGATCCAACAACCAATTAAGTAAATCAGGTGATGTGCATCTCTGTAATGAGGAGGGATGTGGTGTAATAACATCGAAACCCTATATAAGGTGTGCTTAACTATTAGGCAAATGTCTTTCCTTAGCGTAAATGGTTCAGAAGAGAGATTTGACGAGCTGTGAAAAGTCCAAAATTGTGAGATGTCTTGCAGAGGGATGCAGCAGTCTTGAAATTGCCAATCTTTTAAAGATTGATCACCGAAAAATCAAGCGTTTCATGGCAAATAGACAACAGGGTCGCAAGAAGTGTGTTGGGTAAAAAAGGCGAAAAATAACTGCCCATGAATTGAGGAAAATCAAGCATGAAGCTGACAAGATGCCATTTGCCACCAGTTTTGCCATATTTCAGAGCTGCCATGTTACTGGAGTATCAAAAAGCACAAAGTATACTATATTCAGGGACATGCCCAACGTAAGGAAGGCTGAAAAAACTGAAAAACGACTACCTTTGAACAAGAAACATAAGATAAAACATCAAGACTGAGCCAAGTAATATTTTAAGACTGATTTTTCAAAGTTTTATGGACTGATGAAATGAGAGTGATTTTTGATGGGCCAGATGGATGGGCCAGAGGCTGGATCAGTAAAGGGCAGAGAGCTCCAGTCCAACTCAGACGCCAGCAAGGTGGAGGTGGGGTACTGGTATGGGCTGGTATGATCATAGATGAACTTGTGGGACCTTTTGGGGTTGAGGATGGAGTGAAGCTCAACTCCTGGACCTACTGCCAGTTTCTGGAAGACAGAAATGCTAGCATTGTTTTTGGGTTCAGTAAAAGAACGCATGCTTTTTTAACATGGGGCCCTATGGGAAACACATGTGTTAACGCATGGTACATATAGGCACCATGCGTTAACGCTAATGCGTTTTTGATGGAAAAATTAATAAGTCCAAAAAACAGCCAGGAGATCAGGAGACACTATTGGCACCCTAAATTTAACGTATCTGTTTTTCTAAAGCCTCAAAAAAGCAAAATTGACATGTGTGACCCTGGCGATAAAGAAGAAAAAATAATGACATGGCCCCCTTGATTAACTGATCTGAACCCCATAGAGAACCTGTGGTCCCTCCTAAAATATGAGATCTCCAGGGAGGGAAAACAGTACACCTCTCGGAACAGTGTCTTGGAGGCTGTGGTGGCTGCTGCACGCAATGTTGATTGTAAACAGATCAAGCAACTGATGGAATCTATAGATGGAAGGCTGTTCAGTGTCATCATAGAGAAAGGTGGCTATATTGCTCACTCATTTTTTTGGGGTTTTGTTTTTGCATGTCAGAAATGTTTTTTTTCTAAATTTTGTGCAGTTATATTAGTTTACCTGGTGAAAATAAACAAGTGAGATGGGAATATATTTGTTTTTTATTACGGTAAGTTGCCTAATAATTCTGCACATGTAAAATAAAATGATATGCAGGCGCAATGTGTATACCTTTTTTCCACAGTGGTGCTTATCACAGTACTCACCTTTGCAGGTTGTGCAGTCCCTGCACAATCCTGGTGACAGTGCCTGGTAGTTGGGCTTGAGCCGGTCTCCAGTCCCCAAAGGGTGCCTTTACCACCGGGGGTTCTTCACCACACTGCCTGCTGGCTCCAAGAGGTTAATCCTGCTCCTCCAGCTTCTCCCCGCAGTTCCCCTGATGGTCACGTGATGGGGAGGGCCGGAATTACAAAATCAAAAGTCCTCTAATTTTCAGTTTGTTGCCCCAGCAACACCAGGTCCTATTGTGCTGCAAAACAAGCTGCTCCTGCCACTGCCACTCATGTGAGGAAAAAGATTTAAATTACCAAAACCAGCGGTCTAATGGAGCAATAAGTATTACAGAACAGAAGATTATTTAAAGTCAACGGTGCCAAATTGTCTTCCTCAGGTGGAATCTTCCACCTGAGGAAGACGGTTTGGCACTGTTGAAATGCTTAGTGGGCAGTGGAGGAACAATAAAGGTCTGTGACTTTTAATAATCTTGTGTTCTGTAATACTTAGTGCTCCATTAGACCGCTGGTTTTTGTAATTGTAATAATTCTGCACAGTAATAGTTACCTGCACAAACAGATATCCCAGATATCCTCCTAAGGCGGCCGTCACACTGTTCAATTTAATGCACGATATCGTTTAAGCGATCTGCTTTTTGATTGCTTAAGCGATATCGTTTGTGCATCGCTGCGTGCGATCAAGTGATTTTACAATGTAAAATCGCTTGATCGTGACATCGCAGATATGAGAGCCGGAGCTCATATCAAGCGATAAACGCTTGAACAATCTGCTTCATCAAACACCTTCCGCCCACTATCCAACACTGAAAGTCATCATAACATAGAAGAGAAGCACTAGTGCAAATGCACTAATGATTTTTGTCATTCGAACAGTTGCGGAACAAAAACCGAATTTGCTCACTTATCGGCAAGCCATTCATGTTCGAGGGGCTGAGCGAATAATGCAAAATTGGGGCTGGATATGAT
Source organism: Allobates femoralis (assembly GCA_033576535.1). NCBI lineage: Eukaryota > Metazoa > Chordata > Amphibia > Anura > Aromobatidae > Allobates > Allobates femoralis. The sequence continues at coordinate 459,281,671 of JARQOC010000005.1, read as the reverse complement.
ATTGGCAAATATGTTCGAGCAAAGTTTACTCCTCGATTCCTGACTCCACATACTGCAATCAGGCTAGTTCCCTGGATCAACTCCCTATCAATATATTTTTCGAGACAGGCATACAGGCTCTTATTAAATTTTGATAGTGAATCACTCATTACAACATCATACGGCAGAGAGGTCCATAGACTCACTGCTCTTACAGTAAAGAATCCGCGTAAATGATTATGATTAAACCTTTTTCCCTCCAGATGTAGAGAATGCCCCCTTGTCTCCGCTGAAGGTGTAGAAAGATCATTAGAAAGGTCTTTGTACTGTCCGCAATATATTTGTACATTGTAATAAGATCGCCAAATTAACCTTCATGTTTCCAAACAAAATAACCCCAAGTTTAAAAACTTGTCTTGGTATTGTAGTCCACCCAGTTGTCTAATAACTTTGGTTGCTCTTCTCTCCACCTGCTCTATTTCAGCCCTGTCTTTCTTATACTCCGGAGACCAGAATTGTATGTAATAATCTAAGTGTGGTCGCACCAGTGACTTGCATATAGGTAAAACTATGTTCTTCTCATTAGCACCTATGCCTCTTTTAATACATCCCATTATTTTATTTGCCTTTGCAACAGCTGCCTGACACTGGCCACTAAATGAGAGTTTATCGTCTACTCATACATTCAAAACCCCATCCTTATAAATAACCAATCCTTATAAAAAACATAATAATACAGTCCCGACAAACCCTTTTTTAACATTTTTAAAAATAGGCTAAGGGTTTTTTAAAAATTGTCAATGTCCATTTTTACAGCGCCAAGGATATTAGTATCTGTTTAAAAGACACTAAGCTTTAATACTGGATGGTGTCATAAAGATCTAAAAAGAGTCATAAATTCTGTAACAAAAAAATTGCCATCAATATTAATTTATAACACAGAGACAAGCATTCTAAGCATTCTGAGGGTTACCAACCTCAGATATATGGCCTCATTTACTGTTTTTCATACAACAGAGATTATGTGCTAGACTATAAAGTAGGTACAGTAGACATGCATGGCTGGCCATAATCACTGCAATATTATACTGGAACAATCTGATCAAATATATAAATTTAGTACAAGGTATATTACAACAGCACCTTATAATGAAAATATGTATTCTTTACTGAAGCGCGTAATATAATTGCATATCTGCACATTATTAAAATATGTAAGAGTTCTACGTTAACAAGGAAATGTATCACTCAAGTAAATGCAGTGCTACGAGAGGATTGGAAAAGAACATTCTGCAAAAATAAAATCATTATCTAATTGTTAAAATATTCTGGACGCGCAGAAGCGCTATACGTGCGCAACGGAGCCATTGTCCACCCTGCCGATCCCACCCTGCACTATGTACCCTGATATTTTGTGAATAAAGAGCACGTTGAAGAGATCCGGTGAGTGCCGTCTTTTATCTAATTTAAATAATGCTTCTTGCTGACTGAGCAACACTGGCCCCTGAAACACTGTGTATCCGGCTGTGCTGTTTAAGCTTGTAGTGCTGGTGCCTCGCTCCCTTATGCAGAAAAGAAAAAATGTTAAAATATTCTAATTGTCATTCTCTGGAAAGTAGCAGAGCTGGATTCTTTGTGGGGTGTCGAATGGTGGACTTCTTTGGACCGGCAGGGGTGTTTTGGGGGTTAATAAAGGGGTGAAATATTGTGTGTGTTTCCTATTCCAAATAAAGGATTGCTCCATGTTCGTGCTTATTTCTTTTGACATACACGTTAGTAACAATGGGGACTCATACACCCTAGCCATTACTAATCCAGGGTTTGATTGCAGCTGTGATATTTAATTAATCAAAGCTGTCATTTACACCTGTTCTGCAGCCTTTCAACAAGCTTTATTCAGATAAAACTGAACAGAAACCGGACGTACAGTAAAAAAAATGTGTTCGGGATTCAGCACTGGACACAAGAAATTCGGCGTGAACCCCAAACTTTACAGTTTAGGTTCGCTCATCGCTAGTGATGAAATTGGATGTATTATAAAAACCCATTTATAAATTGCAGCAATACTTACACTATCTATGTGATTATTTGTGAAATTTGCTAAATAAGACACATTAGCCCTTTAAGAAAACACATCTCTGAGCATATCTATGAAATATTAAATATAACCAGGTGCAGTATGTCAGGTGCCTTACAGCTTTTTTTACCAATTCATAAGGGAGATATATGGTCAATAAGGGCTATTGCCATTGAGAAACTAACCCACCGAAATGTGAAGGAGAAAGGCTGCACTGGTTACACAGAAGGGAAGCTTTCTGGGTGAAATCCTCATGGTGTGAATATCAAATCTGATTTATTACTTCATTATTAATCATGTCTTCTTTGCTATATAATGTATGAATTTATATAAATATTAAAATGTAAGTTTAGCTCACCCGTAGATGTGCCAGGTATACGAGGTCTACACCTTTGCCTGAAGCCGCCCTGGTTCCAGCAGATGGAAGTCCAATGAAAACAGCAAAATCTCTACTGAACACAGGAAGGATAGATATGTGTAAAACCATCTGATTTATTGCATATTTATTAATTATTTCTTCTGTGCTATATAATATATGCATATATATAAATATCACATCAGCCGGTAGACAACATCTTCTACTTACATAATCGGGAGTTGGGCACTGTAGCCCAATCCCAGACTCCTTTGCGCGACTGCGAGTGATGACGCGTAGCGTCATCACGAGCCGCAGCCGCACTACCTCACACCGACGTTCCCTATCACTATCACTAGGAGTTCTGTCACACCCCCGGCCCTAACTCACGCTACCAAGATGGCGGCGGATCCCGCCCCACACCACACCAGCGGAACACGTATGGCGGTGAGCGGTGATAACACTTCTCACCAGCCTCACCTCTCTCAGGCTGCCCTGAGCGCAGCCACATTGCCGGAAGTCTCGCCGAGAGCCGCCCGAGGCCCCCCTCCGGGAGAGGTGGCGAGTGCCTTGCTGCAGGTGCCCTGCGCCTAGGCACAGCGCCGGAACTGGCGCCGGGAGCCACCCCAGGGCACCCTCCGGGACAGGCGGCCAGTGCCTTGCTGCAGGCGCAGCCTCACCTCTCTCAGGCTGCCCTGCGCCTTGGCACAGCGGCTGAACCGGCGTCTGGAGCCGCTCCAGGGCACCCTCCGGGAGAGGCGTCCAGTACCTTGCTGCAGGCGCAGCCTCACCTCTGTCAGGCTGCCCTGCGCTCAGGCACAGCGGCGGAACTGTCGCCAGGAGCCGCTCCTGGGCACCCTCCGGGAGATCCGTCCACTTGCTGCAGCCGCTCAGGAGTGGAGGTGAGAGAGTGGTGTGGACGGGGGACTGGAGCGCACTATACACACCCTCTGCTCCAATACAGACTGGCGTGCAGTGGAGCACACTAGCAATTCCAAATTGGACCCCCTCTCAATCCCCCCACTGTCACTACAATGATTAAGTATGCCCCCACCTCTCCTCACCCCTCCAGCCCCCACCTCTCCTCACCCCTCCAGCCCCCACCTCTCCTCACCCCTCCACCCAGACCTCCAGCCGCCTCTATGCTCTGCCACCCACGGAGCCGCCTCTATGCTGTGCCACCCCGGAGCCGCCTCTATGCTGTGCCACCCCCGGAGCCGCCTCTATGCTGTGCCACCCCCGGAGCCGCCTCTATGCTCTGCCACCCACGCAGCCGCCTCTATGCTCTGCCACCCACGCAGCCGCCTCTATGCTCTGCCACCCACGGAGCCGCCTCTATGCTCTGCCACCCACGGAGACGCCCCTATGCTCTGCCACCCACGGAGACGCCCCTATGCTCTGCCACCCACGGAGACGCCCCTATGCTCTGCCACCCACGGAGACGCCCCTATGCTCTGCCACCCACGGAGCCGCCCCTATGCTCTGCCACCCACGCAGCCGCCCCTATGCTCTGCCACCCACGGAGCCGCCCCTATGCTCTGCCCCCCACGCAGCCGCCCCTATGCTCTGCCCCCCACGCAGCCGCCCCTATGCTCTGCGACCCACGGAGCCGCCTCTATGCTCTGCGACCCACCCAGCCGCCTCTATGCTCTGCCACCCACGGAGCCGCGTCTATGCTCTGCCACCCACGGAGCCGCCTCTATGCTCTGCCACCCACGGAGCCGCGTCTATGCTCTGCCACCCACGGAGCCGCGTCTATGCTCTGCCACCCACGGAGCCGCGTCTATGCTCTGCCACCCACGGAGCCGCCTCTATGCTCTGCCACCCCCGGAGACGCCCCTATGCTCTGCCACCCACGGAGACGCCCCTATGCTCTGCCACCCACGGAGACGCCCCTATGCTCTGCCACCCACGGAGACGCCCCTATGCTCTGCCACCCACGGAGACGCCCCTATGCTCTGCCACCCACGGAGACGCCCCTATGCTCTGCCACCCACGGAGACGCCCCTATGCTCTGCCACCCACGGAGCCGCCCCTATGCTCTGCCACCCACGGAGCCGCCTCTATGCTCTGCGACCCACCCAGCCGCCTCTATGCTCTGCGACCCACCCAGCCGCCTCTATGCTCTGCCACCCACCCAGCCGCCTCTATGCTCTGCCACCCACGGAGCCGCCTCTATGCTCTGCCACCCACGGAGCCGCGTCTATGCTCTGCCACCCACGGAGCCGCGTCTATGCTCTGCCACCCACGGAGCCGCGTCTATGCTCTGCCACCCACGGAGCCGCCTCTATGCTCTGCCACCCACGGAGCCGCCTCTATGCTCTGCCACCCACGGAGCCGCGTCTATGCTCTGCCACCCACGGAGCCGCGTCTATGCTCTGCCACCCACGGAGCCGCCTCTATGCTCTGCCACCCACGGAGCCGCCTCTATGCTCTGCCACCCACGGAGCCGCCTCTATGCTCTGCCACCCACGGAGCCGCCTCTATGCTCTGCCACCCACGGAGCTGCCTCTATACTCTGCGACCCACACAGCCACCTCTATACACACAATTCATTTCACCGCGCTCCCGATGCAATTGCATCGGGCCTTTTTACTAGTTGTGTAATCAAACCTGGATCTGTAATGAAATCAGGAGAAACACACCATAGAAGAGCAATAGCACAAATTGGAACATGCTGCATACGCTCAAAATAACAGACAAACATTCTCTAAAATATCAGACCCCCTTATCCTGTAGAATAGCTCTGACCAGAATAAATAAAGATGACATACATTAATAAGATTATTAACATGTCCCCTGTGCCTCATCTTCTGGAGCGTCTGTGATTGACATTGGACCCCATAAGCAACTCTTCACAACAAACTACTGTACATATGTAAATGAAAAATGATGATCCAGGGCCCCATGTCCATAAATGTGGGGTAGCTTTATCCAAAGTGAATTAAAAACATATGCATCCTAGCTGGGCGCGTTTCAGATGTAGGTCCTTACTCAGGCCGATGTACCCCAAGTTTATGGACATGGGGCCCTGGATCATTATTTTTCATTGACGTCCCACAGTGGAAGCCAGCCACCATTCCAGGAGCCTGGGAATCCGAGGGTGAATTGGTTGGAGGCGAGCGGCCTTCCCTTCCCCACCCCTTCACAAGTGTGTACATATGTAACGACTGTTGTAACCTATTAAATAGGACATTAGTCATTATTGTATGCAGCTCCTAAGGGCAAGAATGCAGATTTACTGTGCAATAAAACATTTTCATGATTGCCTACATTACAATAGTTTGGTAGAGGCATCTATTTATGACACTTTATAGAAATCTATATTATAAAAAACTGTTTGACATCCACTATTATGCATCGTTCCCATAGGTATACATGTGTTAATGTGATATGAATAAATATTATATATGAGGTACAATGTGTAATGAATTTCATATTATTGTCTCCTCATCATTCTCTATATTAATGCTATAAATCTAGATGAATGCAAATAAAGTTTCACATTTTTTTAAATTCCTAGATTACGGGAAATGTTGTATATGTCAAACATAACAGCAATGTTTATATAAATATGAATAAGTAATCGTTTTTGAAATATTTAGGAGATTAATTTTCTTCATTTTGTAGATATAATAAAAAGCGTGAAATATTTAAACAATAATGTCATGATTCATGAATATTAAGTAATGGTTATGACTGACATCTCAACCAGAAATGCAATATATACGTCTTCTACATGTGCAGTGTAAAATACCTGTTTATAAAATAATACAGACATCCCATAATGCTAAAAAAGAAGTTTGCACATTTGCAAATTACTATAAAAAATCTATTAATCCAGTATTCTAATTGCACATAGGTAAGGGCCACTTTACACACACAGATATCTGTGTCCAACTTCTGAACAGATCTCTGGTTGCAGTGAAATCATGGACACATTGTTACATTTGTACACAGCTTTTTGTTCCCTGAGGAAGGAGCTCGGTACGTGGCTCCGAAACGCGTTGGAAATAAACCCATATCAGCAGCACTCAGACGTCTTATGTTGTTGGTGTATTCACCTCTCTGGCAGCAGCGCGGACAATAAGGTACTTCGTCCGAAAAACCTGATAAACTTGTAAATAACTCATTAAAGTATAAAGTTACGTTAAAACCAAGCACATCATTTTTTTTTAAATGAAATTCTCAATATGTTTGATGTGCCACATGACCCTTTTCCCATTCAAAAAATAAAGTTGGATCCAAAATGGCCAAATTCAAAATTGCCGCCTTGGTCACGACCCATCTGGAAAGGTTTTCCCCCTCCCATATACTAATGTGCCACAAACAGGAAGCTGATATCACCAACCATTCCCATTTTATTTAGGTGCCTCCACATTAATGGCCCACCCTGTATAGGATATTCCATCCAAGCAGATGAAAAAGTAAAGTAAAGAGGATAAAAATTGAGGAATCAATAAATGTGTTCCAATTTCATTGAAATTAATGGTTCATTGTCTATGGTGGTCAAAAGTCACCAACAAGTAAGTAAGGTTACAATATTCAACTAATAAATAAGTATCTAATGGCCGCTTTACACGTCCCAACATCGTTTCGATATTGGATACAACGGCATGGGAACGCGGACTTTTTTTGCAGAAATCCAAGATCTCATAGGAGATGTTACACAGGGAGATATCGGCAGGCAACACAACTGCGATGTATACGCTCCCTTGTACTCGCGAACCCGGGAATGACCATTTAACATGGGAGAGTATAGGAGAAGTTGTTCTCCAAATCGTTGCTGGGCTGTCACACAGCACGATCCTGCCAGATCCAACGCATGAACCACGTGACTTTTTATCGAAGTTGGATGACGATATCGGGACATGAAAAGCGGCCATAAGAGTAAATAAAGAAGTGGTGCAGGTGTTTCTATTAGACTTTTCCTCTGATTGTTCCTGTCCTGATTTTGTCTACAAATCCTGAGGTAAAAATCTCATCAAATACTCAGCGTGTGCACGCGGCTTAAAGCTTATCAAACATGCACAAGAATCTCAGCCTAGAGAAGCCATACCTGTGTGTAGAAGTAAGGCTAGGGTCACACTTGCAGTTTTGTCATGCTTTTTTGGAGACCTGCGTTTTTTAACACTAGAAGTCCCGGGAATTTAAAGGATCCTTGGTTTTCAATGTTAAAAAGGTCAAATGACCCGTCTCTGGGACTTCTAGTGTTAAAAAGCATGTAAAACCGCACCCATAGGCCCCCATGCAATAAACGCATGCCCTAATAGCAAAAACGCATGCCTTAATAGCAAAAACGCATGCCTAAAGTGCCATGCTTTTTTGGCATGAGTTTTTGCACTTATGTGAGTAGCTGCCATCCAAAAACGCATGCGTTTTCCATAGGAACCTATGTTAAATAAACGCATGCATTTTCTAAAAACGCATGCGTGTTTAAAACAGCACCAAAAAAAAGTTCATGAACTTTTTTGGGTGCTGATTCAAAAACTCATGTAAAATCTCATGGGTGGCTTAAAGGGATCCTGTCACCCCCAAAACGCCTCATAAGCTATTAAAACATGTCCCTAGTGCATATTATCACTTATCCTACACTCCTTTTGGCTCCTAAATGCATCTAGTGAAAATGTATAAAAACGAAATTAAACTCACTAATTAGCGATGTTAATGAGTGGCTACCGTATTCATAGTCACCCAGGCAGGCTCTCCCTCTTTATAATATCACGCCTCAACAGGCGTGATCTTAAATGCTGATTCAAATGCGCGCCTCCCCTCTCTCCTCTTTGCTGGTCGGGCTGCAGTGTGCGGCTGTATGACGCGAAACGCGTAATTTCCGGCTTCAGGTGACGTGGGTACACCCCCGCCGCTCTGTTATCTTCAGGCCCCGCACTGCGCATGTGTGCTGGAGGCATAACAGAGCGGCGCGGGTGTACCACGTCACCCGAAGCCGGAAATGATGCGATTCGCGTCATACAGCCGCACACTGCAGCCCGGCCGGCACAAAGGAGAGAGGGGAGGCGCGCATTTGAATCAGCATTCAAGATCACGCCTATTGAGGCATGATATTATGAAGAGGGAGAGCCTGCCTGGGTGACTATGAATACAGTAGCCACTCATTAACATCGCTAATGAGTGAGTTTAATAACGTTTTTATACATTTTCACTAGATGCATTTAGGAGCCAAAAGGAGTGTAGGATAAGTGATAATATGCACTATGGACATGTTTTAATAGCTTATGAGGTGTTTTGGGGGTGACAGGATCCCTTTAAGGCACCTAAAAAAACGCAGGCAGAAATGAAAAAAGCATGCAAAAATGCATGCTTTTTTTTAACCTTCCTAGCGGTATTCCCGAGTGTAACTCGGGGTTAACTTTCTCTACTAGAAGCAGTAACCCCGAGTCACACTCGGGAATACACGCAGCTGCTGCGCTGCTCACTGTGAGGCCGTGGGGGGGGGTGCCATCAGAGCCCCGCACCGCCGCCCCTGCTACAGCTGCGGGAGATGTCTTGGGGGAAGGGGGGGGGAGAGGGAAGCGCTCTCAGTGCCCGCCGCCCCTGCTCCAGCAGCCGCCCCTGTTCCTGCAGCCGCAGCCGTCCTGGCTGATACAGCAGCCACGGCCGCCATTGATACAGCAGCCGCGGGTGAGTTCCGGGGAGGGGGGGTGCTGTCAGTGCCCCGCCGCCCCTGCTCCAGCAGCCGCGGGTGGGTTCCGGAGGGGAAGGGGGTACGTTGATGGCAGAGCCCATTGCTGGTCTTACCTGCCCCTTGGCGCCGCCCCCTTCTCCTAGGGTTAGGGTTAGGGCTAGGGTTAGGGCCAGGGTTAGGGCTAGGGTTAGGGCCAGGGTTAGGGATAGGGCTAGAGTTAGGGTTAGGGCTAAGGTTAGGCCCCTGCTCCAGCAGCCGCGGCCGCCCCTGCTCCAGCAGCCGCAGCCGTCGCTGATACAGCAGCCGCGGCCGCCATTGATACAGCAGCCGCAGGTGAGTTCCGAGGAGGGGGGGGGCGGGGGTTGGTGCTGTCAGTGCCCCACCGCCCCTGCTCTAGCAGCTGCAGGTGGGTTCCGGAGGGGAAGGGGGTTCGTTGATGGCAGAGCCCATTGCAGGTCTTACCTGCCCCTTGGCGCCGCCCCCTTCTCCTAGGGTTAGGGTTAGGGCCAGGGCTAGGGTTAGGGTTAGGGTTAGGGCTAGGGTTAGGGCTAGGGTTAGGGCCAGGGTTAGGGTTAGGGCTAGGGTTAGGGCCAGGGTTAGGGCTAGGGCTAGGGCCAGGGTTAGGGTTAGGGCCAGCGTTAGGGTCAGGTTTAGGGCTAGGATTAGGGCTAGGGTTAGGGCCTAGGCTGCAGACGAGAGGAGGGGCGGGAACACCCAAGGGAAGCAGGATGCTTCCCTCAGTTACCCTCCTCTCCTCTGTCACAGGGTCACGGGGGCCCCCTACTGATGGTTAAGGGGCCCCCTACCCGGTCGGGGCCCTGGTGCAGCTGAACCAGCTGCACCATGGTAGGTCCGCCCCTGACGCTCGGGGTAAATGGCAGCGGAGTCTCCTTCCCTTCTCCTGGTGATCCACCGCTGTGATCGCCGGTGACAGCCCCTTCGGATGCCTCCATATGACTTCCTGGTTCCCTCTCTGTGAGCCGCAAGCGGCTCATTGGGGGCGGTACTGGGCGGGAAAAAAAAAAAGTATAAAATTTCGGCCCATAAAAGAAATTTTTTACGAAAAAAAATGGTACCGCATTTAGTACAAAATTCCTGACATAATCATACCGCCAGGTATAAGATTATTGGTTATTGAATAAAATTATATTATTTATTTAATTATAATTCATGATTTTATGTTTCAAACTTTATCACATCTGAGAGGTCTACTAGAGTCTTCTTTGATGAGGTAATTACTAAGAATTGCAGGCCGACAGTACATAACACCAAATTTCCATGCCAAAAAATGGTACCGCTTTTAGCACAAAATTCCTGACATAATCATACCGCCAGGGAGGTTAAGGCACCGAAAAAACTCATGCTAAGTGTGACCCTAGCCTAAGATTTTAGTTCCAATGAAGTATGGTAAATTTTGGCCATTAAAATTAGGTACACCAGATGATATTCTTCCCCCTCCCAGGATTCAGGATTAAGTGTTAATTTCCTCTACCGGTGTATATTTTAATATGCAGAACTAACATTATATCAATATTCAAATAGAGTCTGTAGAGCCTTGTTTAGGAGCGCTTTAGCCAGCTGCCCACAGTGTTTTCTTGGACTCGTCTCCCTGAGATCAGTGATTGCTTTGTATTATATCAACATTTGCTTCAGTTAGTGAGTTCTACAACTCTCAGTGGCTCATGTCATCTACTTGGAAAGAGCCACAAAGCTTAATGATTGGCTGCAGCACTGTCAACATGACATTATCACTTTAGCACTATAGTCAATACAGAAACAGTGAGCAGTGGAGACTCAACCATGAACCCAGGGAGATTGAGTTGATCTCATTTTGTTTTTTAAAAAAACTGCAACTGCACAACATATGTTTTACAAAATTGGAAAATTCCTTCAATAAAGGTTAAAGCTTAATTTTTCTTATATTAAGGGGGAACTCCAGTGAGATAAAAAAACCTTTTGTACTGTCTCTGCCCTCATACATGATTAAGCAGAACTGGGCACTAGGAAGTATAAATTAATAAAATCATATCTGCTCCTTAGCACTCACCCCTCCCTTTGGGTACAGAGAAATTCAGTCATGCATAGTGCAAGTGTTTCAGGGGAAAGGAAGCCAACAAGTTGATATGGGGGGGGGGAGAAGGGCAGTGCTGAACCAATCAATATAGTGTTTTCCCTCTGGTCCTAACCTGATATATAACAGCATATATTATTGACTATCATATCATTGTATAGCAAAAGATAACAGCATGTATTTATATTTGCTTGGTGACATGATTGCTATTTGAAGGGAGAACACCCCTGTTCATTCATTATATAACATGTATTGTCAGGGGCATGATTGTAGTGCGACCATGGGGCCAGTAGCCATGCCCCTTGTCACGCCCCTTGTCCATACAGATGTATCATGATCGGGTGTTGCTCCCAGTTCTGCCTTTACTTTTCTTTCCTATATATTGCTTTGATTGGCATGGTGAGCACCCCCTCCTTATTTGTATTGTATTGTAGTGCACCCACATCCCCCCTCTTTTTGTTAACAGATGTATGAGAGGCAGGAATTTAAGATGATCTTGGAGTCCCCGGGGTCCGCACTCCTTCTACATCTCCTGCTTTCTGCTGCAGAATGAGGCTGAATTTCTCTGTCCCCAAAAGGAGGGTTGATAGCTGAGGAGCAGATATGATTTTATTGATCTGTATGAGATCCATAGATGCTATAACTGTAGAGTCCAGCTTTGCTTTATCATGTAGGAGGGCAGGGTTAGTATCAAAATTTTGTATCTCCCTGGAGCTCCCCTTCAAGAGCTATAGATTTAAATATGGCCACCTGTAGTCACCACTAGGGTTTTATAAGGAGGATGTGTTGTGAAGTTTAATGGCACCTGTATAAATACCTTACCATAGAGCCAAATTAAAAAATAAATATGATGTATAAGCAAAAGCAATGTTTATGCCATTAACTGCCATTAACTGATATGAATATGTATAACAGTATTTTAAATGTCAAACCTAGCAAAAATTCATGCAGTGATCTTGTTTTCATGTCGACCACAAACACTAACATTGCAGCTTTACACTTCATACATTTTTTTACAGTTCTTTCAGTAATCAAGAAATCTGTTGGAATGACCAAACAGTAGTTCGATCATGTAAATTGTTTCCCATGGACATATGAATGATTCTCTTACAAATTCTGCAGTGAACATTAATTTATAGTCAAACATCTGTCATTGTCAGAAAACACTGATTTGTAGGTATGCATATACATATGGAATGCAGAAACCATTTTAAACACTTAAACCAGTACTTCATGGTGACTAAGGATCTTAGAACGTGAATTTCCTGCAGCTGGACCCCATCAATCAAGTTAAGCAAAATATCTACCTCCCATATCAAAAAGTTATCATACATAATTAATGGGTTATGAAAATTACAGTCAATCCATTATTTAAAAAGATTTATCAATCAGTAAAATAATTTCATAATATTTTTGTATTTTATTTAGCAGAACTGTTTGCATACCACTTGCATGCGACTCTCAAAGGCTACTAATGCACTGTTCAAAAATGAAAAGGAAAATGAATAGCATTTAATTGGATAAATGTTATTATGGGATATATCATATAAATTACCTATTGTGAGAATAGGGAAACCCTGATAATGATTATGTCTAGATATCATAAATAGGGTTTTAAAAAAACTGATAAAAAATTAATAACTAAAGGAAATGTTATTATAAATACATTTCTAAACTCTTTAAAATTTGTAAATTACGCTTCTTTTGGGAGGAATAATTATTAGAGATTAGTAAACCTTTGTAAGTTCCAATTTGGTTGGATTCGCCAAACGGGCATTTGTCTGTCAAACAGTTCGACGAACAGTTCACCGAAGTTCTGAACTCCATTCAAATCAATAGGAGGCAAAACCAAGGGCTTAGAAAACACCTTAAAAGAACTCAAAAATTTTCAAACACACCTCAAACCATTTTACAGTGGAGCCCCGCTGTTTTGGTACAGACAATGCATGAGGAGCAGTGATGTCAGGGATTGTAGCGCAGTTCAAACTTGCGGGAGAGCCCCTGCGTCACCCCTCAAGTCTGAAGTGCATGTTTGTGATGGCACCGCTTGTCACACTCCTACGCATTCCTGCTCTCACAGCATATGGGGAAGGTTTTTGGTAAACATGACCCCACCATATTGTTGTAAGGACCAGTGTCAACGAAGACTTAGTCAGAACTTGCAGCTCTCTGGTGTCCCCTTAGCCTGATGGCCAAATCTGGTATTGCCAGAGGATAAGAAGGGAGCCCAGCTGCCCTAATTCATGTTGTATACTGCGACACATGATGTGACAGGATGTATATATACCACCAGTTCCTGCTAGGAACGTATATATACCTCAATCCAGTCACCCTCAGGCCCACAATATCACATAAATACAAAATGTTATGCTGCCTGCACCGATCTCTTTAAGGTGGATCAGTCACCTGCTCTGGTAACGTGTAAAAGCGGGGTTACGTGCCAGATCATCATAGGACATGAAGAACAAAACAAGTAAATTATAATATTTTACTCCCTAAGATGGCAGTGTTTATATAAAAGATATACAAGATATTACATAAGAGACAATTTACATGTATGCATAAACAGTTATAAAAATAAAAGGAATAAAATAAGAAATTGCCAGACCTAGCCACACAGTGACAAACTTAGATCCGATGGGGGGGTGGCTCCCCAGAAATGTATGATTCCTCCACAGAGCAATAAAGTCTTGCTGTGTCCGTGCCCAGGGTGAAATCAGCTCAAACATGGCTGCTTTAGTTTTAATAAAGGCAGGGAAACTGTAACCCCCCCTTGTAGGTTTACCACTCCCTGGTGGGATGCTCTTTTTAGACCCTCCTCTGTCACCAGGCTCAATAAATCTTCATTCTTCATATCTAGGTATGGGGTGGGCCCACATCCATGATATACACCTCATGTTTACGTTCATTTAATTCTGAGAATATGGGTACCAAATATGGCATACTTATAATGTTCAGAAAGCCAGAACTCATTTCCCAGGTTCCTGAGCGTTACATAGATATACAATATGTAAATAAACAGAAAAGGATGCGCAATGTGTGCACCTGTATAAACAACTTCTTTCCCTAACTAGTAAAAAAGCTGCTCACCTTGGAAATGCGTTGAGGCTGTGAAGGAGAATAATAAAAAGCTAAGTTTTATCTATAATTCACCCTGCCTGCCTTTCCTGAGCGCTCCACAGACTGCTTTGCATTAATCATACATAGATATACAAGACATATCATTTAATGTGCAAACATGTGAATAATCTAAAAATATGGATTATGTGTTTGTGGCATGAACGGGTATTCTTAAATTTGACATTCACAAAACTGTCTTTCAAGACAAAGAACTTTTGAGAGGGAAAGATACAAACTTTGGCTCTGGCTCAGGTATTTATTGCTCTGCGGTCATAAATAGTGGATAGGGGAGGGGGAGAGAGAGTGGGGGGTTGCATGTAGAATTGGATCTACAGAGACCCCTCAGAATAGAGAAAGCCTTATGTATAGGGTTTGGCTGATTTTCCAACCTAATAATGAAACCAATTCATACTTTCCTGACACCCAGTGCCCACGATATGTTGTTTGGTGCTTCATTTGAAGTAGATTTTGAGAATCTGCATCAAAATTTGCATGTCTATCCTGAAGCTAGTAAAGTCTATGAGAGTCCAAAGTGCTGTGCCAACATTTTTTTTTCCTTGCAGATTTGGGGCATAAAAAAGAAACCTGAACCACATTTACAAGGAAAAAAATGACCTGAACACAGCACTTCTGAAATGTCCTCCTTGAGTATGCTGGCCTCAGGTTAGACATGCAGATTTTGGTGCAGATTCTCAAAATCTGCGTAAAATAAGCATCAAACAACACACTATGGCCACAGGGCCTAAGAGGTTTCAGGGAGAGCAGCAGTTGTGGTGAAAGGGCTGGAGGATTCCTCTTGCCGTCTAGCTACTACCATAGAAATGTCTAGAGTCTAGGGCAGGGGTAGCCCTCTACAGTCCTCAAGGTTTGAAAACAGTGCAAGTTTTCAGGATTTTCATAGCATTGCATGGTGCTAATTTCATCACCCGTAGAGCTGATGATTCCAGCACCTTGTGCAATGCTAAGAAGTTCTGAAAACATGCACTGTTTGCAGCCCTTGAAGACTACACTTTGGCAGCCCTGTTGTACAAGACACTGTGTAATGTCTTGCATTTCCATATCTTAGACCGTCAGGCTAGAGGCCCAAGGCTTATTCACCAGTCTCTTTTGGGCACTATCAAAGCACCTTTTTGCACAAACAGACCAGCACACAAGGAGTGAACTCAAAACACTTTACTAAAACACAGACTAAATCTCAAACACAAACATAACAATATACATGGCTTATAAGCAGAACAAAAGTTCCACAGGGATCAGCAGCACACAGACTGCTAAAGTGGTGGAAAGTGCATGAAGGGCTGAGTTCATTAATGTCTATGAATTGAACCTCAAAGGCTGCATGCATGCCCACTTATCCAGTATTTGAAAGCACAAATGACACAACAAGTGGACGGGAAATATAACTTTATCAAAAACACAGGCCTTGGTCATGGAAGAACTGGAAAAAAACAACCCAAAAAGCCCTTCTCTAGCCAAAATACCAACTAAGGGATGGGTCATCAACCAAACAAGATGCTTTTTGAAGGAAAGTACACTGTATTTGTTGAAAAACTATCTGCCAGCTTTATGAGCATTGCCCGGCCTGAATGTCAGCACTGGTGATGGTACCGCTACAGGATGGGCTCAGGGGGTTGCAGGAGCTACTCCTGCAAGGGAATTCTCTACCACAACCTGCCCACAGCACACTCCATCTTGGCCACCACTGGAGAAGACAATGGGGGTCAAAGGGGATGAGCATGCCTTAGAGGCCAGACAGGAGCACCTTTTGGCACACTGCCCTAAGAGTTTGAGTGCATCTGGCTGGATACTTTGGCCGCACCTGATACCAAATTCTCTCCAGGTCAGCCTCCTCCTGCCACTTCTGATATTGGTAAGTGGTGGCAACCCGACATACACAAACAGCAAATCACCACTTGCTGTCCCACACCTTCAAAAGGTGACCTTCTCCCTGACAAAGATGTTGCACAATCTTTTGTGAAGATGGTCACGCAACAGGATGGATCAGTTGACGTAGATCTGATGCCCAGTACCTTCTTCCACAACAAAGCCAAATTCTTTATCCTGCATGAATGCCACCCTTGCCTAGGAACACTGGTCGTAGATGTCATTGGTCTTAGGTATATGCAACTGTCCTGGACCATGTTATCCACAAATCAAATCACCACCTTTAGCTCAGATAGGCTAGGGTCACACATGCCAATCAGTTTTTTTCCACTGGTTTCAATACATACCAAATCCGTTATTTTAAGGCTGTTTTTTTACGCTCTTGTGCAGCTATGCGTTTTTTGGACTTTGCCATTTTTTGCCAAAAAATTCTAGCAAAAATGGATCCGTTAACGGATGGTGCCTAATAATATTATTATTCTAACTATATTTTAGTCACATCCAACATCCAAATATATTGCAGCATGCTTAACTACAGCTACATTTAAACTTTCCCTACCTGTGGTCATACGGCTGGGGGAACAAGGACTAATGGCCGCTTTACAAGTCGCGATATCGCAACGCAACATCGATAAAAAGTCACGTGGTGTGGCCGTTGCAGTTGATATCGTTCGTGCATTGTGTTGTGTAAATGGGCAATGCGACGAGAAAACAACCTAACTACGATATTGCAAGAAGATTGTGCAAGCCCTTCAACCGTACGATATTGTATAGGCGATGTGGCAGAATCGGCAACTACAAGTGGGCCACGATGTGGCAGCGCAACTACAATTTAGAGCGCAACTTCCCCTATTCTATCCAATGTTAAATGGTCATTCCCTGGGTTGCTCATACCCAGCGCAAAGAAGGGGCGTACACCATCGTACTTGCATTGCCTGTCTATATCTCCCTGTGTGACATCTACTATGCGATCTTGGACAAGTGCCAAAAACGTGCGTGCTCCCGTGAGATCGTATGCAGTATCGGAACGATATTGCGACGTGTAAAGCGGCCCTAAGATTTTTTATTACAAGACTGCATTTCAATGTTGTTGTAACATTGTTTTTGTTGCCACAATCTGGAGAAAAAAACACACTATTTTTCCAAAATTAAAAAAAAAAAAAAATCACAGCAAAAAAAATCAGTTTTGCCATGATCACAGCAAAAACCCCATCCCACCAATTAATCATTAATTTCCTGTCCAGTGGGTGTGAGAAGTAACCAATTAACTTCTCTAATTTAGCAAATTATTTGTCACACTATAAATGTACATTTTTACAAAAAATTGTATAATTATTGGTTAATGTAGTTTAATCCTGCATAAACAATGCTAACTGTTAAAGCAACGCACCCGGTTATAATTCCAAGTTGTTAAATGTATAAATTAATAGTACATTTATTTGAGATACTATACATTTAGCATGCAATAAAAAACAACCCACAAACAAATTATTGCAAAGTTCTACAAATTTGAAAAGACAAATAACTATAATAACTATTAATTAAACTCTTAACAATGGAAAAAATAGCTAATATTGTCATTGTAAAATCCTGGCAGGAAAAGCTAAATTCCCTTCTATAATAAATGGAACATCTTGATGTCATATATTATTACTCTGTGTGAGAGAACTGTTAGTTTCTCATTTATTCCAATAGAAAATGAAAAATACAATATATTTCAGGCTTATTGTAAATACATGAAAACTAATGTTATGATTATTTTTATTAATTTTACAACTATGTATTTAAGTCAAATCATGTTTAAAATTTACAAGATCCAATGCTGACTGCGAGCATAAGCGATTGCTTAAAAAGAACCTGTCACATCATTTTTCGATAGTAAACTGTCCCTAATGTCTTATTAGTTATGCAAAGTGCATTACTAACATGTTGTTCTCAAACAAAACGACCCAGTATTGATGTCAAAATAGCACTTCTTATCAGTAGGCAATTGTATAGCAGAACCTGTCTTTCAGTCATATGGTTGATGCTTTGATAGTTTCAGTCACAGCCCTCTTCATAATATACACACCCATTGATGTTCTTGACTGCCTTGACGTCATGCCATTCAGCAATGAAATCCAGCACTTGTGCACTGACGAACAGCTCCCCGGGCATACGCGCTCAATCTAAGTGTATGTCCTCAGCTTTATTTAATATCTGTGCATGCTCTGGAGCCACTGTGAGTCACAATATAGATGCCACACCCCACTGACTCACAGTGGCTTCAGAGCATGCGCAGATAGTAAATGAAGCTGAGGACATACACCCATATTCAGCAAACATGCCCAGGGAACTGTTTGGCTGAGGTCACACTTGAGCATGACACCAGCGCTAAAATCTTGAGAAAGCAGCCACATCGCATAGCGGTAACACTATAGCGCTGCCTGTGGAACGTAGCCCCATAGCAACTCGCTGTTTATCTTAGCAGCGCTCACACTCCAAACTACATGATGTGCATTTTAGCAGAGCACACAGGAAAACGCAGGTAACGTTTTTCTGTGCGCTCAACAAAGGCGCACTCCAGGCAGCTTTGTGTGTGCTTGGTAACCATGCAACACATCAGGTTACCAAGGGCAGCATTCTCCCAAAGGACATAGCTTTAACGCTATGTGCGTCTGGAAAAATTTCTAAGTAGTAAACGCAGACCGGTAAAATCTACAATTAAAGGCAGTGTGACTAGGGATGAGCGAGTCTACTCGCTAGGACTCGTTACTCGGCGATTCTTAAGGGACTCGCTGGACTCGGTAATCGGCGAGTCTTTTAGCGAATACTCGCTCAGTAACGAGTCCAATGCAAGTCAATGGCAATCTTAGTTTTGTCAGAGTTTACTTTATCTCACTCGCTAGACTCGCTAGACTCGCTCTATCACATCGCTATATAGCTTGAATCTCCCCAAACAGCAGCGAGTCTGAGCGAGTCTACGAGTCCGAATCCTAGCGAGTCTGCGATTCCGAGTCCTGTATTCTCTATTCGGGACTCGCGAATCCAGAATCTTTTATGTTACTAGTCAGCATTGCGTGTTAGGTCAGAAAACTTGTGAAGACAGCCAATCATAGTCAGTAATGCCATAGCAGCTTTGGTTGTGTCAGGACTATGATTGGCTGCTGTCCATCGTGATGCCTATGTCATCTATGACAGGCAAGGCAGTATATAAGGCTTGCCCCCGCCATTTTGGGCACATTCCTGAGAAGAGCTGACCTAGTGCAGGGAGACTTGGAGCAGATCTAGGGACAGTTAGGCAGTGTAGGAGTCACATATAACCCAAAAGTTCTTTTCAGAACTAACAGGACGGAGTGTAGGAGTCAAGATTCCTCACACATAACCCAAAAGTTCTTTTCAGAACTACCAGGATGGAGGATTGCTGTACAGGACTGTAAGGAATAGGAGATAGGAGCAGCCTTACAGTGAATCCAGCACCATCCTCAGAGCTTAGTTCACCCAGCTTTCCGCAGAGCTGTAATCCTAAGCTTTTTCTTATTTTTGGCACTAGTCTACCAAATAATTTTGGTGCCATTTTTCCACAAAAAATTTCCTGTGCCAGTGCGTTGCTGTACGGTGTCCTGCCTGCAGCTCGCACGGTACTTGTAAACTTGCACGCAGCCAGCACCGCAGCCTAACAGTGCCTGGTTCTGCGTACTAAACAATTTTTTCCTGTGCCAGTGCGTTGCTGTACGGTGTCCTGCCTGCAGCTCGCACGGTACTTGTAAACTTGCACGCAGCCAGCACCGCAGCCTAACAGTGCCTGGTTCTGCGTACTAAACAATTTTTTCCTGTGCCAGTGCGTTGCTGTACGGTGTCCTGCCTGCAGCTCGCACGGTACTTGTAAACTTGCACGCAGCCAGCACCGCAGCCTAACAGTGCCTGGTTCTGCGTACTAAACAATTTTTTCCTGTGCCAGTGCGTTGCTGTACGGTGTCCTGCCTGCAGCTCGCACGGTACTTGTAAACTTGCACGCAGCCAGCACCGCAGCCTAACAGTGCCTGGTTCTGCGTACTAAACAATTTTTTCCTGTGCCAGTGCGTTGCTGTACGGTGTCCTGCCTGCAGCTCGCACGGTACTTGTAAACTTGCACGCAGCCAGCACCGCAGCCTAACAGTGCCTGGTTCTGCGTACTAAACAATTTTTTCCTGTGCCAGTGCGTTGCTGTACGGTGTCCTGCCTGCAGCTCGCACGGTACTTGTAAACTTGCACGCAGCCAGCACCGCAGCCTAACAGTGCCTGGTTTTGCGTACTAAACAATTTTTTCCTGTGCCAGTGCGTTGCTGTACGGTGTCCTGCCTGCAGCTCGCACGGTACTTGTAAACTTGCACGCAGCCAGCACCGCAGCCTAACAGTGCCTGGTTCTGCGTACTAAACAATTTTTTCCTGTGCCAGTGCGTTGCTGTACGGTGTCCTGCCTGCAGCTCGCACGGTACTTGTAAACTTGCACGCAGCCAGCACCGCAGCCTAACAGTGCCTGGTTCTGCGTACTAAACAATTTTTCCCTGTGCCAGTGCGTTGCTGTACGGTGTCCTGCCTGCAGCTCGCACGGTACTTGTAAACTTGCACGCAGCCAGCACCGCAGCCTAACAGTGCCTGGTTCTGCGTACTAAACAATTTTTCCCTGTGCCAGTGCGTTGCTGTACGGTGTCCTGCCTGCAGCTCGCACGGTACTTGTAAACTTGCACGCAGCCAGCACCGCAGCCTAACAGTGCCTGGTTCTGCGTACTAAACAATTTTTCCCTGTGCCAGTGCGTTGCTGTACGGTGTCCTGCCTGCAGCTCGCACGGTACTTGTAACATTGCACGCAGCCAGCACCGCAGCCTAACAGTGCCTGGTTCTGCGTACTAAACAATTTTTCCCTGTGCCAGTGCGTTGCTGTACGGTGTCCTGCCTGCAGCTCGCACGGTACTTGTAAACTTGCACGCAGCCAGCACCGCAGCCTAACAGTGTCTGGTCCTGCGTACTAAACAATTTTTCCCTGTGCCAGTGCGTTGCTGTACGTGTCCTGCCTGCAGCTCGCACGGTACTTGTAACATTGCACGCAGCCAGCACCGCAGCCTAACAGTGCCTGGTTCTGCGTACTAAACAATTTTTCCCTGTGCCAGTGCGTTGCTGTACGGTGTCCTGCCTGCAGCTCGCACGGTACTTGTAAACTTGCACGCAACCAGCACCGCAGCCTAACAGTGCCTGGTTCTGCGTACTAAACAATTTTTTCCTGTGCCAGTGCGTTGCTGTACGGTGTCCTGCCTGCAGCTCGCACGGTACCTTCCATCTCTCTTAAAATATCTTAGCCTCTAGTGTGTACCTTTCTCGAAATAGTACCTGCTACTTGTTTTACAAGCCCCCAGAAAGCCACCAGAAATTATAAAATGTCACACAAAAAACCAAATCCCAAAAAAAGTCTTGCTAAGGGACAGGGACGAGGTACAGGCATTGGTAGTCGTGGCCAACTATCCACCAGTTCGGGCAGACAGACGAGGATTGATCGATCGTTCCTCCTGTCTAACTTTCCCCGTCAGGAAAGTAAACGAGTATTGAGGCCGGAAGACGAACAGCATCTAACGTCTTGGCTGGCAGACAAGACCTCAACAACAGGTTCTTGCAGCACTCAAGGTTCCTTGAGCACTGTGTCTACTGTTGGTACATACCATGCTGGGTCATCTAATCCACAACCTCTTCACAGTTCCTCAGACCAACAGCAGCCCCATGAAAATGTTGACACACACATGGGTCACTCAGATGACTTATTTGGTACATATAATCCTTTACATGAATCCGGTTTGCCAGACTCCGTAGTAGATGAGATACTTGATGAAGAATTGTCCAATCATGGACAAGTTTTAGAGACACCCCGGCCACATGAACGTGTCTTTCAGCAAAGTCTTAGACCGTCTCAGGAGTTGGAGGATGATGATGATGAGACAGTGACACACTTGTCATCTGGGGAGCAAAATCTATCTTGTTATCGGGAAGATTTAGAAGAGGAAGGGGTTGATGATGAGACAACTGATCCCACGTGGAATGTTGCGATGCAGAGCCAGCAGAGCAGCACGGAGGAAGACAGTGTGTATGTCCCACCAACAAAGGCACCAAGGCCGACTCCTCCACCAGAACTGAAAGAGTCACCACTGTTGCCCAAAATGTGTCCACTGTGGCTCAAAATTTGTCAACTGTTGGACAAAATGTCTCAAATGTGGGCCTCAGTAATCCCTCAGGGAGTACAGTCAAGCCTAGAGGTCGGTCAGCCACTGTGTGGAAATTTTTTAAAGATGGGCCTTCTCAAGAAAATGTGGTCATCTGTACCATCTGCCATGCAAGGCTAAGTAGAGGCCACGGGAAAGGAAACCAGAGCACCAGCAGTATGCGGAAGCACATGGCTGGTCAGCACCCTATTCAGTGGTCAAAAGTGCAGCCTTCCACAACAGTGTCATCTGACCCAAAGACTGCGACGGCAACTCAGATACGTCCGTCACAATCAAGTGTTGCTGAAGCTGGTCCAGCTCATATGTACTCATCACAAGCAGCGGTTGCAGAGAGACTGAACACGAGTGCAGACAGTTCTCGGTCAGCAACATCCTTACAGTTATCAGTGACACAGCTGTACGAAAGGAAGCAGAAATACCACTCTTCCCACCCATTAGCCAAAAAAATAAATGCCCAGATAGCTAAGTTGTTAGCAGTCGAGATGTTGCCGTTTAGGCTTGTGGGTACAGACTCTTTCCGTGAGCTTTTGGCTGTGGCAGTACCACGCTACTCGGTTCCAAGCCGCCACTACTTTTCACGTTGTGCCGTCCCCGCGTTACATGAGCATGTCATTAACAACCTCAAGCGTGCCCTCACCAACGCTGTAACCGGGAAAGTACACCTTACTACGGACACGTGGACAAGCAGTTCAGGACAGGGCCGGTACATCTCGCTCACCGCGCATTGGATCAACGTTGTGGAGAGTGTGCCAAACGATGTTAGTGTAACATCAAACATCCTACCCACGCCACGGATAGCTGGCACAACCTCATTCAGGGTCTCTGCATCATCCTATATGTCCACTACCCCATCTTCCGCTTCCTCGACCAATCCTCAATTGCCCTCAACATCACGGCCAAGTTGGGAGGTTTGCTGCAGTGCTTCAGCAAGACGCCAACAGGCTCTGCTGAAGCTGATCTGTTTAGGTCACACACCGCACACTGCAGTAGAGCTGTTGAAAGGTCTGAAGGAACAGACAGATGAGTGGCTATCCCCACTCCAACTCCAGACCGGTCTCGTGGTGAGCGACAATGGTCGTAACCTAGTGGCTGCACTAAAGCTCGGAAACCTTGTGCACGTGCCTTGCATGGCTCACGTGCTGAATCTAGTAGTGCAGAAATTCCTGCGTACATACCCAGAGCTATGTGACCTACTGGAGAAGGTGCGTCGAGTTTGTGCACATTTTCGTCATTCGTCAACAGCGGTTGGAAAACTTTCATTGCTTCAAAAGCAATTGAATTTGCCCAACCACAGACTCATTTGTGACATGCCGACACGATGGAACTCTACATTCCATATGTTATCGAGGATCAATGAGCAGCAGAGGGCAATATCCGAGTATCAGTTGCAACATGCCCGTCAGACCGGCAGTCAGCCACGACATATTAGTACAATGGAGTGGGTGTGGATCGCTGACACATCTGAGGTTCTTGATAATTTTGACTACTGCACAAAACTGGTGAGCGGTGATCAGTCCATCATCAGTGTCACTATACCCATGCTGTGTCTGCTGAAAGAATCCCTCATTAATCAGAAAAATGAAGCATTGAGAGCCCAGCAGATGGCTATGGAGCCAGATTTAAACAGCGCAGTACCTAGCCAGCAAAGCCAGTATGACCAGGCAACTATGGCTCCTGAGGAGGAACAGGAGCAAGACGATGAAGAGGATTTATTTTTTGTTGGTGCCGATGTCAACCCAGATGGTACTCACAACCCCAGCTTTGTGTCTGTCCACCATGGGTGGCCTGGAGAGGAGGAGGCGGAGACAGACTTTGCGGATACAATGGGTATTGAACATCGTTCTGAGGACACTGAAGACATGACTCTATGCAGCTTAGGACACATGGCTGACTTCATGTTGACTTGTCTGCTAGAAGACCCACGAGTGATTAACATATTGCACAACGACCTCTACTGGTTGGCCACCTTTCTGGACCCACGTTATAAAGATAAATTCACCTCGCTGCTGTTTCAGTCACCACGTGGCTTGACAATTGACTATTTCAAGAGGGTTCTTGTGGATAATATGCTTCGAATATCACCGTCAGACAACACTCTGCCCATAGTTAGCAACTCTGTGCAACAGCAGCCTTTGGTCGGGGCACAATCATCCACGCTGTCCAGAAGAGATGCTGGAAAGATGTCCGCAAAGTGGGCTATGTTCAATAAGCCATCGAACCTGCAGCGCCATGTTGCTCCAGTAACCATCTCTCGGAGACAGAAACTTACCAACATGGTACAAGAATACTTAAGTGACAGTACCTGCTTCCTGACTGATGCTGCAGTCCCGTTTAATTACTGGGTCTCCAAGCTCCACACTTGGACAGAGCTCTCGTTGTATGCCTTGGAGGTGCTGGCATGCCCTGCAGCTAGTGTGACATCAGAGCGGGTTTTCAGTGCCGCTGGGGGTATCATAACTGATACCAGGACACGTCTTACTCCAGAGAATGCAGACAGGCTTACTCTAATTAAGTTTAATAGGAACTGGATTTCACAAGACTTCTCGAGCCCTGAAGACGACAGTACTCAGAGCTGAAGTGCCACGTTCAACATCAATATGATATAATTAATCATTGTATTATATTGTGTCTTTTTGGTACAAGCAGTATGTACAAGACCAGTAACGATTTGCGTAACCATGTTCCTGCAACCTGGTAATGAGGCTGCTTCATCTTAAACCAAAACTACACCTTAACTTCGGTTTCATTAACCATCACAACACCTTTTCACAAGGAATCAACCTTTATTTTCTGTAAGCAAACATTTAAAAGCCCCTTGGGCTAATTTTTTGAGCCACCCTGGCTAACAAGCTGATCATGGCCCTTAGGCCTGCATTTTTAACCAAAATGCAAAACAGCCCCTTGGGCAAATTTTTAGAGCCACCATGGCTAACAAGCTGATCATGGCCCTTAGGCCTGCATTTATACCCAAAATGCAAAACAGCCCCTTGGGCTAATTTTTTGAGCCACCCAGGCTAACAAGCTTATCATGGTTTGGGAGACACACTGGCTAACAAGCTTTGTATGGCCCTTAGACCTACATTTATACCAAAAATGGGAAACAGCCCCTTGGGCTAATTTTTGGAAACACCCAGCCTAAGAGGCTTATCATGGCCCTTAGGCCTGCACTTATACCCAAATTGCCAAACAGCCCCTTGGGCTAATTTTTTGAGCCACCCTGGCTAACAAGCTGATCATGGCCCTTAGGCCTGCATTTATAAGCAAAATGCAAAACAGCCCCTTGGGCTAATTTTTGGAGACACCCAGCCTAAGAGGCTTATCATGGCCCTTAGGCCTGCACTTATACCCAAATTGCCAAACAGCCCCTTGGGCTAATTTTTTGAGCCACCCTGGCTAACAAGCTGATCATGGCCCTTAGGCCTGCATTTATAAGCAAAATGCAAAACAGCCCCTTGGGCTAATTTTTGGAGACACCCAGCCTAAGAGGCTTATCATGGCCCTTAGGCCTGCATTTACACTCAAAATGCCAAACAGCCCCTTGGGCTAATTTTTGGAAACACCCAGCCTAAGAGGCTTATCATGGCCCTTAGGCCTGCACTTATACCCAAATTGCCAAACAGCCCCTTTGGCTAATTTTTTGAGCCACCCTGGCTAACAAGCTGATCATGGCCCTTAGGCCTGCATTTATAACCAAAATGCAAAACAGCCCCTTGGGCTAATTTTGGAAACACCCAGCCTAAGAGGCTTATCATGGCCCTTAGGCCTGCACTTATACCCAAATTGCCAAACAGCCCCTTGGGCTAATTTTTTGAGCCACCCTGGCTAACAAGCTGATCATGGCCCTTAGGCCTGCATTTATAACCAAAATGCAAAACAGCCCCTTGGGCTAATTTTTGGAGACACCCAGCCTAAGAGGCTTATCATGGCCCTTAGGCCTGCATTTACACTCAAAATGCCAAACAGCCCCTTGGGCTAATTTTTTGAGCCACACAGGCTAACAAGCTTATCATGGTTTGGGAGACACCCTGGCTAACAAGCTTTGTATGGCCCTTAGACCTACATTTATACCAAAAATGGTAAACAGCCCCTTGGGCTAATTTTTTGAGCCACACAGGCTAACAAGCTTATCATGGTTTGGGAGACACCCTGGCTAACAAGCTTTTTATGGCCCTTAGGCCTACATTTATACCAAAAATGGGAAACAGCCACTTGGGCTAATTTTTCCAGGCACCAATCCTATGCCTGCATCGTGGGCGGTGCTTGGACTATCATCCTGCTGGAGCCTGTTGAAGGGTCCCACTGTACGCTCCATACAAAACGCGTAGACGCGATGTGTAGCATGTAGACGTCCCAGCCTCTCACATGTGTGTTCATAGTCTTGTTGCAATAGCGAGGCATAAAGTAACCCCCCAAACACAGGCACTGTTTGTCAGCAACAGTTGTATGTGGAGTCATGATTTGACACTTAGTAACCAAGGTGACTTCATGCGCCATGCGGGCCGTAAAGTACTTGCTAATGATGCTCTCTCCCCTGTCCCCCACGCCAACTGTCTCGGGGTAATCCTTGACTCCTCCCTCTCCTTCAAGCCCCACCTGTAGTCCCTAACCAAGTCCCTGTGACTCCAACTCAAAAATATTTAACCAATTCGGTCGTTCCTCAATCCTGACACTGCTGAAACACTCATAAATGCCCTCATCATCTCCCGCCTTGACTACTGCAACCTCCTTCGCATAGGTCTCCCTGCCAACTCTCTTGCAACTCTCCAATCTATACTAAACTCTGCTGCCCGGCTAATCCATCTGTCCTCACGCTACTCCCCTGCCTACCCCCTCTGCCAAGCCGTTCACTGGCCCCTCCGGCCCACAGAGAGCTCACTTTAAAACACTGACCATGACATTCAAAGCCTTACACAACCTATCCCCACCATACATCTCCGACATGATCTCCCGATACCATCCCTCACACAACCTGCGTTCATCCCAAGAACTTGTCCTACAGTCCACCCTCATCTCCTCTTCCCACAACCGCATACAGGATTTCTCCCGGTCAACCGCCATGCTATGGAACTCCCTGCCCCACCTCATCAGTCAGTCGCCTACCCTCTGAACCTTAAAGATACTTATAAAGACTCACCTCTTCCGACAGGCCTACAACCTGCCATGAGACCCCGCTACACGCCCCACGACCGACACCTTCCCCACCCTATTGTATCCCCACCCACCCATCGTAGAATGTGAGCCCACGCGTACAGGGTCCTCTACTATTGTACCTGTATGACCTTATTGTCTATGTTTATTGTACTTGTCCTTCTCTACCTTTTCCTCATGTAAAGCGCCATGGAACCTATGGCCGCTATATAAATAAATAATTATAATAATTATGATGACTTGAAGCCCAACCAAAAAAAAAACTCCACATTCATTCCTTGAAAAAAAGACAGACACAAAGCTGGTTTTTAAAACTGTGTTTAAAAAAAAAAAATGGCAGCACTGTTTGGACATTCCAAAAAATACTACCTTTAATTAAGGTAACTACATCAACAACAATAAATGGAGCCCTACAGGTCCTGGTAGGTGGGCTGTCCGTCCTGCAAAAGGTCAAGGGCCCCACGGATGGCCTGGCCGAACCCTTCAGGGTGGATCATCTGAACAGGTGTAGGGAACGGTGGTAGGTCCCTGTTCGCTGGCCACTGGCAGTGAGGCAAAGCCCTGTGGGGTGGGACTTGGCTGTCCCGTGTTGTGGGCCTGCCCAGCCTGTTACAGTTTATTTTCCACCCATCCAAATATTGGAACACATCACCGGGGTCGTTTCCTGGCTGACAGGCTTCCAGCACTATCTGTAATGCTGACCTTGCCCGCAGTAGCCTGTCAAATGGAATATTATCCATGAATGGTATAATACTGCGGGCAAAGTCAGCATTACTCTGTTGCACACTTAATTGTGCAGACCCCGGGATGGGACCATAAGCTGGGCCTGCCGCTGGTGGCGTCGGTGGTGGTGCTGGCCCTGCCGCTGGTGGTGGCGGTGGTGGTGCTGGCCCTGCCGCTGGTGGTGGCGGTGGTGGTGCTGGCCCTGCCGCTGGTGGGGGCGGTGGTGGTGCGGACCCTGCCGCTGGTGGCGGTGGTGGTGGTGGTGGCGGGGACGGCGGTGGTGGTGTTGATGGGCCTCTGCCGCGGCGGTGGCGGCGGTGGTGGTGCTGGCCCGGCCGCTGGTGGCGGCGTGTGGTGGTGCTGGCCCTGGCGCTGCTGGCGCGATGCTGGTGGGTGGTGGTGGCGGCGGCGGTGGTGGTGGTGGCGCCGCCGTGGGGTGGTGGTGGTGTCTCCACGCGCCTTCTGTTTGGCGGTGGAGGGTTCACAGCACGCCGCCCTCTGTAGTAAGCTTCTCTGTGGGTAAAGTAAAAAAAAATTTGGTGAATGCATTGCATTTGGAAACAAAAACATAGGTCAAACATTAAGTTGCACGCTTTTTAGACTCTGTGTATCTGTGTATTATTAATCAGATATTTGTTATTATTATGAAAGAATAACCAACTGTACATAACATAAAGGAATACGTGACTTTCCATACTAATACATAATTTTTCACCCCCTGATTAACACCCACCCCCCCATCCCATCTAATCTAGACGATCAATAACACCAATGGTTCACATGAAAAAAAAAAGTCCCCCTGACTTCACTTTTTACTTGACATACTTAATTCACAAAACTTTTAGCTTATATCATCTATATAAAGCAGGGAAGGGGTTGAAAGGTATACAATATATATATATATAATCTATTTATATAATCGGGAGTTTGAAATTCCGGCACTGTAGCCTAATCCCAAACTCCTTAGCGTCACTGCGAGCGGAGACGCGTATGCGCCTTCGCGAGCCGCAGACGCTTAACTCACACAGCCGCTATAGCGTTTTCTCGAGTGGCCTCGCGCCCTCCGCTCACAGCAAGACCTGCGCCCCTCACAGCGCCCAATCCGCCCCGACATGCTGGCATTTGTACTTCCCCCGTCTGTGCACCCACAGGTCTTAGCAGATCACTGATGCTGACAGCGGGGGGGGACAACACAGACAATCAAATCAGGAGGAGGTCAGTGTCAGGAGGAGATGACAGACGCCCGCCGGGGCCTGTGACACTGCAGAGGTCACAGCGGGGCTGTGTGTGCGGACAACGGGGAGGCCGGGGGCTACGGACGTACCGGACACGTCCTCTGCTCCTGGAGATGTGCCGCGGTTCCGCGCTCGCAGCGTATCTGACGCTGGAGCAGCGCTCACCACGCCCACACCACGCCCTCTGCCAAACAACCCACACCTCTCACTAACCTCCTGCAGCTAACCACACCCCATGTTTACCTTTGCCATGATGTCATTTAGCTGCGGCCGCTATCTTTAATAAGGTCAGAAATTATGGCAGTAATCGGATCTCTGCTCCCTCTAGCACGCCCCAACACTGTAGCACCATCTATTAACCCTATTCTCATCACCTATATACTCTGCTACCCACAGAGCCGCCTGTATACTCTGCTACCCACAGACCCGCCTGTATACTCTGCTACCTCAGACCCACCTGTATACTCTGCTACCCACAGACCCGCCTGTATACTCTGCTACCTCAGACCCGCCTGTATACTCTGCTACCCACAGAGACGCCTGTATACTCTGCTACCTCATACCCGCCTGTATACTCTGCTACCTCAGACCCGCCTGTATACTCTGCTACCCACAGACCCGCCTGTATACTCTGCTACCCACAGACCCGCCTGTATACTCTGCTACCCACAGACCCACCTGTATACTCTGCTACCCACAGAGCCGTCTTTATACTCTGCTACCTCAGACCCGCCTGTATACTCTGCTACCCACAGACCCGCCTGTATACTCTGCTACCCACAGAGCCGTCTTTATACTCTGCTACCCACAGACCCGCCTGTATACTCTGCTACCCACAGACCCGCCTGTATACTCTGCTACCTCAGACCCGCCTGTATACTCTGCTACCCACAGAGACGCCTGTATACTCTGCTACCTCAGACCCGCCTGTATACTCTGCTACCTCAGACCCGCCTGTATACTCTGCTACCCACAGACCCGCCTGTATACTCTGCTACCCACAGACCCGCCTGTATACTCTGCTACCCACAGACCCGCCTGTATACTCTGCTACCCACAGAGCCGTCTTTATACTCTGCTACCTCAGACCCGCCAGGGGGAGGTGTATACTCTGCTGGGGGGCTGTCTACCAGTGATAGCCGCTGTATACCAGGATGGCGGTGAATATGTTTTCATAGTTTTTCGGGCAAAAATAGGGGGGTCGGCTTATACACGGGTCGGCTTATACACGAGTATATATACAGTAAATGCAATATATAACGTGTGAACTCATTTAACTTACTTAGATTGCTCTGTTCCTCATGGTCACTCCTATGGAACGCAGGGAACATCTCTTGGGCGATCTCTCTCCAGGCTGTATTAATTAGGGTCGTATCCCCATACTCAGGATCTGTAGGGAGCCATAGAAATGGACGAGCCTCCACAAGTGCAATAAGACGCAGTGTGTTCACCGTGCCACGTCCTGCTGCCATGATTGCACTGATGAATGGATCGCTCTGTGTGTGCGCCTGTCAGCGCGACTCGCTTCCTGTTTCCTTCATGGTGTGTGCTGGAGAATCCCTTCCCTCGCATCATCGGCTACAAGCCTCAAAATAAGAGAAAAACCAGCGAGTTTGGACTCGCACACTTTCAGAGACACATCAGCGAGTTGTAAATGTCATTATTCGCTATTACTCGGGTCCCTATTCATTAACATTGGACTCGCTGGACTCGCAACGAGTCCCGAGTCCTTGAC
This sequence comes from Allobates femoralis, assembly GCA_033576535.1. Classification (NCBI taxonomy): domain Eukaryota; kingdom Metazoa; phylum Chordata; class Amphibia; order Anura; family Aromobatidae; genus Allobates; species Allobates femoralis. The sequence goes on along the minus strand of JARQOC010000005.1, from coordinate 459,250,471 downwards.
TCGGACTCGTTGGGGTCTTGCGATTCCGAGTCTTTTCGGACTCGCTCATCTCTAAGTGTGACCCCAGCCTTAGGTTTAGTCTGTTTGGTTGTCTGTGTGAACATGCTCTTACCAAGCATGTACACTTATGTCTGCTTTGGCTCAGTTTTTGTGTGTATTTAGTTCAACCCCTTGTATTATTACAAGATAGAGTGTGCCCTACCCCTCCTTTTAGGCTAGGGTCAGATTACTGTTTTTAGATGTGCCCCGGGGGGTTGCACTAAAGACATAGGATCTGGCAGCATAAATGCGGTGCTACCACCATGGTAGCACCGCGTTAACGCTGCCAATGTTACCCTATGGAGCTGCGGCCCATAGCGTGGCTCCAAACCTGGCATCTGGCTGAAATCTCACGTTATTTCCTAATGCGAGAAGAGACGCTTTTGAAAGCGTCTTTAGTCGCGCTAGGAAAAAGAGCGAGATTTAAAACTCCGACACTCAGATGCTGGCATAGTGCAGTTTCTAAACATTTGATATGTTTGAAAGAACTGAAAATGCTCATTTGTTGAATTTGCAGCATTAGGAGGTCACATTCACTGAAATAACCAGCTATTTAACTCCAAAACATGTTAACAGGCTAAATGACATGTTAACATAGGAACCCTTCTTTGATTTCAATTCACAATTCTTGCATCCATTTAACTTGTGAGTTTCTGGAGAGTTTCTGCTTGTATTTCTTTGCATGATGTCAGAATAGCCTCTCAGAGCTGTTGTTTCGATGCAAACTGCCTTCCACCCTCATAGATCTTTTGCTTGATTATACTCCAAAGGTTTTCTATAGGGTTGAGTTCAGGGGAAGATGGTGGCCACACCATGAGTTTATCTCCTTTTATGCCCAAAGCAGCCAATGACACAGAGGTATTCTTTGCAGCATGAGATGGTGCATTGTCATGTATGAAGATGATTTTGCTCCTGAAGGCACCTTTTTGCCTTTTGTGCCATGGAAGAAGGTTTTCAGTCAGAAACTCTATATACTTTGCAGACGTCATTTTCACACCTTCAGGAATCTTACAGGGGCCTACCAGCTGTTTCCCAATGTTTCCAGCCCAAAACATGACTCCTCTACCTCAAAGCTAACGTTGAAGCCTTGTAGGGACATGTTGGCCATCCATCAACCATCCACTGCTCCATCCATCTGGACCATCCAGGGTTGCTCGGCACTCATCAGTAAACAAGACTGTTGGAAAATTAGTCTTCATGTATGTCTGGGCCCACTACAACTATTTCTGCTTGTGAGCACTGTTTAGGGCTGGCCAAATAGTAGGTTTATGCACCACAGCAAGCCTTTGAAGGATCCTACACCTTGAGGTTTGAGGGACTCCAGAGGCACCAGCTGCTTCAAATATCTGTTTGCTGGTTTGTAAGGCCTTTTTAGCAGCTGCTCTCTTAATCCGATGAACATGCCTGGCAGAAACCTTCCTCATTCTGCCTTTATCTGCACAAAGAATCAGCCACAAATCTCTTCACAGTACGATGATCACGTTTAAGTTTTCGTGAAATACCTAATGTTTTCATCCATTGTCCAAGGCATTGCACTATTTGTTTCTTTTCGGCTGCAGAGAGATCCATTTTCTTTCCCATGTTACTTGAAAACTGTGGCCTGCTTAATATTGTGGAACACCCAGTTTTCCTTTCATTGGGCTCACCTGCCAAACTAATTACCACAGGTATCTGAGATTGATTTCAGTGATCCAAAGAACTCTGAGACCAATACCATCAATGGGTTTCATTGACAAAAAAAACCCTATGACACTTAAAACCAATTTGCATAATAATTTGGAACATGGTGTAGATAGAGTAGGTACTGTCCCGATGTGGGTACACTTTAACTTTGGTGGATATCTTTTTTCCTTTTTGCAAAAACAAATATACAAAGTACAGTACCCTGTTTTTTACTAGCATCTGCTTTTCACTTATTCATAGCATAGTATTTTTGCATGTTTTGTATACTGTTTTTCTTTAGGTTAGGTCTGTTTGGTGGTCTGCTTTGGCTCAGTTTTTTTGTGTATCTGATTTGTTAAGGCCAGTGTAGCATATGGCAGTCATAATACAGGGGCATAGTGGAGTAAGCTGTACCTGCTTCATTAAGAGGGACATGCCTCTTAATATGACATGCCACCAATACCCAGCTGCCTAGCTTTACCTGACTGGTAATCAAAATAGAGAGGAGACCTTTTTTATTAGGTCTTGAAATAAATAAAAAAAAAATATTTGGAGCTTTGCTGTATTATTGGTTACCAGCCTGGTGCAACAAGACAGCTGGGGGTTGGAATCCTCAGTGTGGGAAGGCCCAAGCGTTCTGGGCCCACCGTGCTATGAATTGCAGCACACAGCTGCCCCAGAAAATGGTGTATTCATCAAAGTGCCATTTTCTGTTGCTGTACCCAACTCTTCCAGTTTCTCTGTGGCGGTAGCAGAGTGGGTAATATAGGGGTTAATGCCAGCTGAATATTTTGTCAGCTGGTGCCAAACCCTAGATTCATATTGTCAGGCAAATGTTAGATCCGGCCATTATGATTCTCTAAGTAAATAGTAAACAGTACACCACACAGAGAAAAAAAAAATATTTGGAAAAAGAGCACATTCACAAGCCTCATTCCCATCTTTATTACTCCAACACAAACCCTCCACAATCCTAACTGAGTATCAGCTCCCACTGTGAGTGTGGTGAAGTCATGGTCTGGGTCACCTGAGGTCAACCTGAGCCACGTCGCTTTAACACGCTTCAGATTTTTCTGGTAAAATGCGTGCCATTTCCGCTGTGGGAAAATCTGCTGCATGGGCACAACACTTCTAATTTCCAATACACTTTGCAGGGAAGGTGCTCTTCTGCAGACTTGTTAAAAAAAAAAGTCCAAAAAGTGCAGGAAAATCATAGCAAAAAAGTGGGTGGAACACAGTGTTGCCACATAACACTGGGGAACAATTTGAAAAAAATGTTCTGTTGAGTTAGGTTTTTGAGCTGATTTATACTAAAATTGACATGCTGATTCCAAAAATGTAGTCAGTTTTTTTCTAGCACGTCAAGTTTTTCCTCCACAACTTACCGTATATACTCGTGTATAAGCCGAGTTTTTCAGCACAAAAATTGTGCTGAAAAGTGCCCCCATAGGCTTATACACGAGTCAGTGACGGCTGACTGTGTGGGGCCGGTGTCCGGGGGCTGGAGGAGGTGGGGGAGGCTGTACAATGAGCGGGCAGTCATGTGCTCCCGCTCATTAGTGCAATGCAATATGCACTGCATCCCCTTGTCCATCAGCGGCAGGGGGAGCGGTGCATATTACATTGCTGTCAGCGCCCCTCCGCCCCCCTGTGGTAGTATACAGCAGTGCCCCCCCTGTGGGTATACACAGCCCCCCCTGGGGTAGTATACAGCAGTGCCCCCCCTGTGGGTATACACAGCCGCCCCCCCGTTGCTGCCGCACACCTCTAAAAAGAAGCGCTTTCATACTTATCCTCCTGCTGTCACCGCGCGCATCCTCCACTCTCCTTGCAACCCGGCGTCCATCCACGTGACCGCGCACAAATAATGACGTCATTATTTGTGCGCGGTCATATGGATGGACACCGGGTGCAAGCAAGAAGGAGAGCGGAAGATGCGCGCGGTGACAGCAGGAGGATAAGTATGAAAGCGCTTCTTTTTACAGGTGTGCGGCAGCAACGGGGGGGGGGCTGTGTATACCCAAAGGGGGGCACTGCTGTATACTACCCCAGGGGGGGCTGTGTATACCCACAGGGGGGGCACTGCTGTATACTACCACGGGGGGGCTGTGTATACCCACACGGGGGCACTGCTGTATACTACCACGGGGGGGGCTGTGTATACCCACAGGGGGGACACTGCTGTATACTACCCCAGGGGGAAACTGTGTATACCCACAGGGGGGCACTGCTGTATACTACCCCAGGGGGGGGCTGTGTATACCCACAGGGGGGGCACTGCTGTATACTACCCCAGGGGGGGCTGCTGTATACTACCACAGGAGAGGGGCTTTTGTATATACCTCTGGGGCTGCTGTATACTACCACAGGGGAGGGGCTGCTGTATATACCTCTGTGGCTGCTGTATACTACCACAGGGGAGGGGCTGCTGTATATACCTCTGTGGCTGCTGTATACTACCACAGGGGGGGCTGCTGTATACTACCACAGGGGAGGGGCTGCTGTATATACCTCTGTGGCTGCAGTATACTACCACAGGGGGGGCTGCTGTATACTACCACAGGGGAGGGGCTGCTTTATATACCTCTGTGGCTGCTGTATACTACCACAGGGGGAGGCTGCTGTATACTACCACAGGGGGAGGCTGCTGTATACTACCACAGGGGAGACTGCTGTATACTACCACAGGGGGAGACTGCTGTATACTACCATAGGGGGAGACTGCTGTATACTACCACTGGGGAGGCTGCTGTATACGACCACTGGGCTACTGTATATACCTCTGTGGCTGCTGTATACTACCACTGGGGAGGCTGCTGTATACCACTGGGGGGGACTGTATACCTGTGCTGGGGTCCACCCTCGGCTTATACACGAGTCAATAGGTTTTCCCAGGTTTTGGGGGCAAAAGTAGGGGGGTCGGCTTATACACGGGTCGGCTTATACACGAGTATATACGGTACCTGCCAGAGAAGCACAATTGCACTGATATCTGTAATAAGACTTGTTATCTGATTACAATTCGACTCATATAGAGCTACGTGGCAACTTGTAAGAGTAGTCACAACTGAGACTGTGTGGTGAGAGGTGTGTGCAGCTCCCAATATGTCATAATTATCAATATCTTTACACAAGTAATTTATCATAGTAGGAATAAATAGGATTTGTGATAGATTTTCTCTTTACATTGGGCGCTTAGTTGTAATTTATATATCTTTTATGATTTTTTTCTTTGTTAGTTTTCAAAGCTTGTAACTTTCCATCTCAGTGTTTTATTTACATATGTATATATTTCCTTTGTTTCAGATCATGTCTGCTCCTTCTTCCTCTCGTCGTAAATGCCTAAACAACCCTGTCTCCTTCTGCTATATTTGTGTTTTCACCATTCCAGTTCAACGGGCAAACATCAGTGCATTTGTCAAACAAGCATATTTTGCATACTTTAAAGTAAAACTCGGTGATCAGGATAAGCCATGGGCCCCTCACATAGTGTGCAAGCAGTGTGTCGAGAGTTTACGGATGTGGACCAAAGGAACACGTGAAAAGTTGGCATTTGGTTTCCCCATGGTGTGGAGAGAGCAAAAAAGTCATTCCACAGACTGTTACTTCTGTTTAGTGAAAACATCAGGATTTAACAGGAAAAATAAAAGTAAAATAGAATATCCAAATCTACCTATCAGACCAATGCCTCATTCAGCTGAAATTCCAGTGCCAGTTTTCGAACAGCTACCATCTCTAGATGTTCTGAGTGATGTTGATGAACACAGTGACAGCAATGATGCAGAATTTGAAATTCACAAGGATTCAGTTCGTAAGGGATTTGATCAGCACGAGTTAAATGATTTAGCACGTGAATTGGGCTTATCAAAAAAGCTTCAGAATTACTAGCATCAAGGCTGAATGAGAAACAGTTACTTGAACAAGGAGCGAAGGTATCATACTTTCGTACTAGAGAAAGTACATTTTTGCAGTACTTTCGGTGTGACAGCGATTTTGTGTTTTGCCATAGGGTCATTCCATGTCAAGTGATCCAAAAATGAATATTTTTTTTCCCTGACGTCCTCAGATTTTTAAAAAAAATTTTCTATCTGAAGAACAACTTTATCTAATTACAAAAAAAAAGTTTTGAATTTTTTTCTTTATCTGTTAATTTTTTACAGATTTTTAAAGTTTTAAAAAAGTGCGAATTTTGGCCTGGTATGGCTTTACATTTTCTATCATATCTCGGGCTAGAAATAAGATAGAGAAACAAAATAAACACCAATCTACTCAGAACTGTCCAGGCTTTCATCAGATATGTCACAAGAGGATATTTGTTAATATTTTACCCATGTGATCGCAAGCGCAAAACTTTAAAACGCATTTCCGAAAAATCGGCGCGCTTTAAATATTTCAAAAACTGCCCATGTGTCTGCTGTGCTCTTAGCCACATCTGTACCAAATTTCAAGTTGGGATCGCAATGGGATCATATTTTAACATATTTTACTAGTAAGAGCGTCAATGGGTCATTCCATATCAAGTGATCTAAATATGAATATTTTTTTTTACCTGACGTCTTTAGATTTTTTTTTTTTTTTTCCTTTATGAAGTACTACTTTAGTTAATTACAAATTAAAAGTTTGGAATTTTTTTCTTCATCAGTTAATTTTTTACAGATTTTTAAAGTTTAAAAAAAGGGTGAATTTTGGCCTGGTACGACTTTACATTTTTTTATCTCAGGCTACAAATAAGATAATGAAGTGGGAGAGGCGTCATTTTACTCAGAACGGTAACAGCTTTCATTTGAGATGTTACAAGACTATGTTTCTTTATATCAAATTCAAACTATTGACGGGCAATTGTGAAAATATGACTGATTGTGTTCTTGGTGACTTTTGAATTGACACTATAATAGTTAAATATTTTGCACTTAGGTCCATTGAATGCGTCCATGGGGGTCAAGCTGGGACAGAGTCATCACAAATTAGCCTTATTTGCAGATGACCTGCTACTTTACATCTCCCAGCCCCTGGTCTCCATCCCTTCGGTCTTAATGGAGTTTGAACGGTTCGGACAATTGAGCAACTTTAAAGTGAATTGCTCCAAAACCGAGGCACTCAATATTTCTTTGCCTGGAGAATTGGTTTCTCATCTATCTAAACAGTTCCCATTTAAATGGAAAGTAGAAGCCATTAAGTACTTGGGAGTCCTTATACCAAAAGATCTTAAACAAATATTCAATTTAAATTATCAACCCCTTTTGACTAACGCGGAATCGGCATTTACCTCCTATAGACAATTAAAGCTATCCTGGTTCGGGAGAATAAACGTAGTCAAGATGGATGTCTTGCCCCGACTCTTATTTTACTTTTCAGACAGTTCCTGTTCTATTGGATAGAGGTTTCCTCTCCAAAATGCAATCTATGATCCTTAGATTTGTCTGGGGGGGCAACAGGTCCAGATTGCGAATGAATATCCTATCCTTGCCCGAGACCAGAGGAGGGGTTGGACTACCCAACATACGAGCGTACTTTGAGGCTTCCTCTCTTGTTAGAGCTCTAGATTGGCATTATCATGCGTCCTCCAAGAAATGGGTAGGGGTGGAGCAAGAGGGTTTGGGGATTCCGCTGAAACACCTGCTTTGGATTTCCCCTAAAGACTCCACAGACCTAGTACCTTTGACAGACATGACCAGAAACACCTTGAAGGTATGGCACCTAGTGCGAAAACCCTCCGCTTAAACGACAGACTTAGCCCTTTGACTCCCCTTTTTTCCAACCCATCTTTCCCACCCAGATTTGACAGGCAGAGATTTTTATGTTGGCGGATTGTGGATGACACCCGAGTAGGACAGACTCTGTCCAGTGGTGGTTTGCCCCCGATGGCAGAGCTACAACTCAAAGAACCTACGAGACCTCTTAAGTGATTCGAATTTCTCCAATACAGAGCATAATTATATTCAGCTGACCACTCTTGCAGGGTAAGATTGACGCCCAACGTATTGGAGAGGTTATTCCAACTGGAGGCTCCACCGAGGCGCAAAATATCATTTCTATACCAGGCCTTAGGGTCCATGAGAGAGCAGGGCACCCTTTACTTCCAACGTGCTTGGGAGAGGGAATTGGGGTGTAGCATTTCAGAAGCTAATTGGCAGAAATGCTTTATATTTACTCACTCACTAGCTAGCGCTTGTTCTGCACAAGAAAGAAGCTATAAGCTGCTCACTAGATGGTACTTGTGCCCGACGACACTCCGGAACATGTTCCCTGGAACCCCTGATACCTGCTGGTGCTGTGGGAAGAGAAGGGTACAATGATACACATTTGGTGGAGTTGTGGGGAAATCCGGCGGTTCTGGTCTGAGGTTTTCAATGCATACGCCCGGATAACAGGTAAACAAGCCGAATGCTGCCCAGAATCGGCAATGTTATCCATTTTTCCAGGTCCTATTGGGCTACAGAAGAGGGATATTCTCCGCTTTTGCATCTCGGCTGCTCGTGCTGTGATCCCGAGGTTCTGGAAATCAAGCCGGGCTCCATCTCTACTTGATTAGTTCAAAGAATTGATGGACACATATCGAATGGAGGAGCTCGCAGCTGATGCGTCGGGATCTCGGAACAAATTCTTAGGGATTTGGGTTGAATGGATTCTTTTTCACGACTCTGCAGAATTTAGGAGTATCTTTTCCAGCACAGATAATATGGCTCGACCTCTGGCTGATGGGGAGCCAGTGGGATGAGTACCCTTTCTCCTTCCCATACCTCACCCGTCCCCCCCCCTCCTTTTTTTCTTTTTTTCTTACGTGGCTTTTCTTTCCCAGTATAACTTTTTCTAATGGTTTTTGTTTCTCTTCTCTCTCTCTCTTCTTTTCTATCTCTCTTTTCTTCCCATCTGATACATTCAGTCTAGGTATTTCCTTTCTACGCCTATACCTTCAGAATTCTAGTGAACATTAGACAGGTATCGAAAACTCTGAGCTGTGAGTAGATCATTAATATTTCGGCCTTCCTTTCCGGTACACCAGTCGCTAGACTATTCCAACCAGGCCTCAACGGGTAATGACCCACTTACGTGGTCAACCTGTTAGAAGGGGCCAAGTAATAAAAATCATTCTGCTGGGGCTGCTTGTCCCCTTGACATCAGAACATCTCAAAACCCTGAGAAAGGTTGTATACTTGAGTGTTTGGAATTATATTTAGATTGTAGTATATATTGCACCAGAGATAAGCGCAAAAGTAAATTTGCAGCTTATCTTAAAGTTACTAATAACTTTGTGAATTCTCTTTTTGTATATTTTATATGTCTCAAGATTTTGTTAAAAGATTGAATGTATGTCTTTCATATGTTTTTTCAAAATTTAATAAAAATGAGATTAACCATAGTTAAATATTTTAAAATATGATCCCATCACGATCCCAACTTGAAATTTGGTACAGATGTGGCTAAGAGCATAAAAGACACATGGGCAGTTTTGGAAAATTTTTATTAAAATGTTTTTTTCGGAAATGCGTTTCAAAATGTTGCGTTTGCATTCGCATAGGTAAAAAATTAAAATTAACAAATATACTCTTGTGACATATCTGGTGAAAGCCTGGACAGTTCTGAGTAGAATGGTGTTTATTTTGTTTCTCTATCTTATTTCTAGCCCGAGAAAAAAAATGTAAAGTCATACCAGGCCAAAATTCACCCTTTTTTTAAACTTTAAAAATCTGTAAAAAATTAACTGATGAAGAAAAAAATTCCAAACTTTTAATTTGTAATTAACTAAAGTAGTACTTCATAAAGGAAAAAAAAAAAAAAAATCTAAAGACGTCAGGTAAAAAAAAATATTCATATTTAGATCACTTGATATGGAATGACCCATTGACGCTATTAATAGTAAAATATGTTAAAATATGATCCCATTGCGATCCCAACTTGAAATTTGGTACAGATGTGGCTAAGAGCACAGCAGACACATGGGCAGTTTTTGAAATATTTAAAGCGCGCCGATTTTTCGGAAATACGTTTTAAAGTTTTGCGCTTGCGATCACATGGGTAAAATATTAACAAAGATCCTCTTGTGACATATCTGGTGAAAGCTTGTATAGTTCTGAGTAGAATGGTGTTTATTTTGTCTCTCTATCTTATTCCTAGCCTTAGTTATGAGGAGAAACGTAAAGGCAGGCAACAGCGAAATTCACGCTTTTTCCGAACTTTGAAAATCATTTAAAAAAAAAATAAATTTTTTAAAAAATTTTTCTCTTCACATTTTGCATTGTCTGACATGCTATTATCAAATAACAAAATCTCAAAAGAATTAAAAATATAGAGGTAATAATCATTGGTTCACTTGACATGGAATGACCCCATAATATTCCTGGTTTACTACAAGAATTAGGGCTTTCAATGTACAATCCAAATGAATGGTGACTGTTTATTGATAGCTCAAAGCGGAGTCTTAAGTGTGTCCTTCTACACAATGGCAATTTATTTGGTGCAGTCCCTATTGGGCATTCTGTCTCTCTTCGTGAAGAACATGGAGGTGTAAAGAGAGTAAGGCTGGGGTCACAGTTGCATTTTTTACAAGCGTTTTTGGAGACCTGCGTTTTCAAAAACACATGTAAAAAACGCACCCATAGGCCCCCATGTTAAAAAACGCATGCCCTAATAGCAAAAACGCATGTGTGACAGTACCATACGTTTTTGGTGCATTTCCAAAAGCGCATGCGTTTTTTAATATGGGGCCTTATGGGAAACGCATGCAAAAACGCATGTACAATTAGTACTATCCAAAAATGCATGCGTTTTCCCTAGGAGCCCATGTTAAAAAAAACGCATGCGTTTTAGAAAACGCATGCGTTTTTTTAACATGGGCTCCTATGGAAAACGCATGCGTTTTTGAATGGCACTAAATGGTACTAATTGTACATGCATTTTTGCATGCATTTTCCATAGGGGCCCATGTTATAAAAACGCATGCGTTTTCTACAAAAACGCATGCGTTTTTCAAAACGCACCAAAAAATAGTACATGCACTATTTTGTGGTGCGGATTTAAAAACGCAGCCAAAAACGCAGGGAGCCATCACACACCTTAAAAAACTCATGATCACATGAAAAACGCATGTAAAAACGCATGCGTTTTTAAAAGGCACTACAAAAACGCATGCCAACTGTGACCCCAGCCTTATTGAGTTATTGAAATATGACACACACAATTGGATCATCTGTGTTGACCTTAAAATGGTTTGCCTCCTTCTTGGTCAGCAACGTGGGTACACAAAGTATCCCTGCTTTCTCTGTATGTGGGATAGCAGAGCTCGAGAAAAGCATTGGGTTGAGTCGAATTGGCTGGTCTTAAACCTGGAGATCCTAACATTCTACATCAGCCACTTGTTGACATTAAGAATATACTATTCCCACCTCTGCACATAAAACTAGGTCTCAGGCTGGGGTCACAGTTGCCATGCGTTTTTTTAAGTGATTTAACAAAACTCATGCTTTTTTTCATGTCAGCATGAGTTTTGTAAGGTGTGTGATGGCTCCCTGCATTTTTGGGTGCGTTTTTGAATCTGCACCTAAAAATAGTGCTTGTAGTATTTTTTTGAGCGTTTTGAAAAACGCATGCGTTTTTGTAGAAAACGCATGCGTTTTTATAACATGGGTTCCTATGGAAAACGCATGCAAAAACGCATGTACAGTTAGTACCTTTTAGTGCCATTCAAAAACGCATGCGTTTCCCATAGGAGCCCATGTTAACAAAAACGCATGCGTTTCCGGAAACGCATGCGTTTTTGTTAACATGGGCTCCTATGGGAAACGCATGCGTTTTTGAATGGCACTAAAAGGTACTAACTGTACATGCGTTTTTGCATGCGGTTTCCATAGGAACCCATGTTATAAAAACGCATGCGTTTTCTACAAAAACGCATGCGTTTTCTACAGAAACGCATGCGTTTTTGGATATGCTCCAAAAACGCATGGGACAGTCACACATGCTTTTTGGCTATTAGGGCATGCGTTTTTTAACATGGGGGCCTATGGGTGCGTTTTTTACATGCGTTTTTGAAAACGCAGGTCTCCAAAAATGCATGTGAAAAATGGTACTGTGCCCCCAGCCTCATGAAGCAATTTGTAAAAGCATTGCCAACTGACGGCGACTGTTTTAAGTACATCATGTTGGCACTTCCTGGACTGTCCATTGATAAAATCAAGGCTGGTGTGTTTGATGGTCCACAAATTCAACAGCTCATCAAAGATGAACATTTCACCGGGACTATGTCAGATCTTGAGAAGAATGCTTGGTTATCATTCAAAGACATCGTCAAGAACTTTCTTGGAAATACACGAGGAAGAAATTACAAAGAAATTGTTCAGAAACTATTGGAGAGCTACAAAGTGCTTGGTTGCAACATGAGTATTAAACTACATTTTCTGCATTGCCATCTTGCCAACTTTCCGGAAAATCTTGGTCCTGTTAGCGATGAGCAAGGTGAATGATTTCACCAAGATTTGAAGGTTATGGAAGACCGTTACCAGGGTAGATGGGATGTACATATGATGGCTGACTATTGCTGGAGCATCAAACGTGATTGTCCTCAAGTTAAACACTCCAGAAAAAGCTATAAATGTACATTTTTATCTTAAATACTTGCATATATATATATATATATCCTTTGTAAAAAACATGATAGTGTTAAAAAACATATTTGTCATGACTATTTCTTATATATTTCATTTTTTGTTCATATTTGTACTATTTAAAAAAAAAAAAAACACTTTTTAGGTACAATAGTTTACGTATTTTTGAGAAGACAAAAATCCTATAGTTCAAAAACTTGACGTGATAGAGAAAAACTGAGATAATTTCTGGATTCAGCATCCAAAAATTAATTAAGAACAGTTGTCTGACCTAACTCCTAAAAAATTGTGTTCTCCCAAGTACACATAAGTACTCGGAGAGTAGCGAGTAGCCCGAATACCGCTACTCTTCGCCGAATACCGAATAGTAGCGAGTATACTTGCTCATCCCTATTGAGCATCCTCTCTCTGCCTTGTAACACTGCCCCTCCACTTGTGAATTACTTTAATGATGCTTTGCACTTCATCCACACTGTTGGCAATGCGTAATGCCTTCACATATGCAAACTTTCTACTCTTTACCAGCTGAGTACATCAATCATATGTGGAGGTCTGACATTTTAAGACAGAAGTGGTATACCGAATATGATATGGAGATGGCTATTGGAATGCTCAATGTACAATAGAAAGCAGTGCTGGGCAACTTCAATGCTTTTTTAAAGGTCTATGACATTGGCTAGGGGATATATTGGCTTGTTAGAAATGTAATAAAAGGATTAAAAGGATGGAAAACATGGAGGCAACAGCTTTTATATGAAAAACCTGATGACAGGTCCCCTTTAATGGTAAATCATAGGATTATTTTTTGTGTGCTGTCATACCACATCAAAAGGATAAAATTTATAGCAATGACACAGACTCTGCTAAAGGATAATCCACAAAGTTATATTAATAAAATAAAAATGTCATATTTATTTGAGATTACTTCTTTGGTAAATGCAGTTTCATTGCTTCAGGAAATGAAGGTAGAAATGATAAAGCAGGTAAACATAAAGAAAGCCATGTAACTTCTAAGTGAATACAAAAGCCATAGCTTCGAGAATAAAAATAGACTTGTTTTCACATTTTAAGTTGAAAATGTTGAACTGGTTATTTCTGTACAGAACACTTTAATTGCTAAAAATGCATGTCTATAGTTCAATGATGAGCAAAGGGGTAACAATTTTTTTAACTTTTGACTTTCAGGCTCAATATTTCACCATTCACTACAGCTTCGAGCATGAGACTACTTTTATTTTTATAGACTATCATCTTGACTACTTCATGCATAAATTTGACTAACTATTTAGAATATGATTAGCTATGCAGATTCTTGTCATGCCACTTCATTGTTACTGTTTTGCTCTTAAAAATCTAAGTTTACATTTTCATTAGTGATGAATAAATCTACTCGTCACTTTATGGCTGATTTTCACCACTAAACATGTTGGGCATGCTTTTCAATCACAATTATTAGGTAGCCATCTTAGTTGTGGCATTACTGTGATTTCCTGGCCACCCAGTGTAAAATGAGCTGCATAAGCCCTGCCACTGCAGTCTTGCATACAGTCTATCCAGGGCCAGCGTAGAATGATTGTAGGGACAGAGAGAACAGTTTCTAGGGAGAGTGGGAGAGTGTTTCTGCTAAATAAATCCAAGAACAGCTCATTTAACAGCTACAAGAGTCTAGTGTAGGGAGAGTTTTGGGAGCAGGGAGATAGAGAGAAGAAGACTAGTGATCAAGTACCAGTATATTAGACCAACAGCTCTTTTAAGAGCTACATAAAGTCCCTGCTAGCTTAGTATAGTGTATGGAGAGGTTTTGGGTCAGGGAGAGAGAAAGCAGAGTAGTAATCCAGCACCTGCATATTACACCAACAGTTCTTTTTAAAGCAAAATATTGCCCACACATTGCTGAAGTACTCTCAAAAACTAACATTTTTCTCACCTGCAAAAAGTGGGACTTGTGCCCCCCCCTTCTAATTTTGGGCTTACATTATTATTGCTCTGTGAAGTCAAGTTAAAAAACTTCAAAAAATATCCTGAAATAGTGTAGTATGCTTTTTTTACTGTATGCAAAAAGTGAAACGTACGCTCAGTCACCTCTAATTTTGGGTTTATAATATTGTTGCCCTGTGAAATTAAGTAAAAAAATTAAAAAAAACAATTGTGAGGTAGCGACCAGCTATATCATAAATGGTCAGTATGTAATAGCACATTGGGATGTCTGCTGTGATGTAAATTCAGGTTGCTTTGCTGGAACTTATAGTTCCATGAATCTGACAGTGTATTAAGGGCTGGATTTATAAAATAGCCAGAAAGTCCTGAGAGGGTTTGGCTAACCACATACATTCCATGGGTGTGTCTCATACATTATAGTGAGACAGTTACTAAGTAATAGGGTCTCTGATATCTGACAGGTCCTGGAAGTACAGACTTTCTGTGAAACACATGGTGAGGAGACCATGTACCCAGAGCTAGCCATGGATCTGAGAAGCCAGGAAGTGGCAGAGACGTCTGAGGGTGTGGACTAATGACAGGTGCCATTAAACAGAGCAAGTCCAAGGACCTAATTGGTGATCTCAGAAAGTGCCTTCCTTGATGGAAGCCAGTCTCTAAATCTATCAATGCCTCTGACAGGTAACCCCAAAGAAAGGGGATTATGCCTCTGACTGAGGTCAGTGAGTGAAGAACTCCTACGTCCTCACTGGAAAACACAATCAGTGTGTGAGGACATATCCGTGGAAGAAACAAACTATAGGTCACACACATGTCTTTAAAACATGCGGGTGTACTGCCTGAAGATATGGACTGCATGATATGTGTTTTTCCTGTGGAATATATGTAATGGTTACTGGGTACAAATTTGAAGTAGTGGATTTTGTACACCTTAATAAACCGACTGGTTGTGATTTAAATATAAATTGCAATGAGTGCATAAATCCGCTATCAAGTGAATGTTCCCCAAGACGTTTAGTGAGCTTTGTCTCAGATAGTGTACTATTCTAATAGTTTTTCTCTGGTCTGCATAAAGTGGGTCTTGTGCTCAGTCACCCCTAATTTTGGACTTACATTATTGTTACCCTTTGAAATTAAGTTAAAAAATATTCAAAGAGTTCTCTGAAATAGAGTACTGTACTAACACAGTTTTTTTTCTGGCCTGCAAAAGTGGCCGCCGCTTTCATCCTGCCCCCACTCCCCTTCCATCCTGCCACCCCTCAGCAACCAACCTGCCCCCCCTCCGCCTCCATCCTGCCCTCCACCGCCTCCATCCCCCCCCCCCGCTGCCTCCATCCTGCCCCCCCGCCGCCTCCATCCTGCCCCCCGCCGCCACCATCCTGTTCCCCCGCCGCCACCATCCTGCCCCCCTTTCCCCGCCACCATCCTGCTCCTCTGGCTCCATCCTGCTCCTCTGGCTCCATCCTGCTCCTCTGGCTCTATCCTGCCCCGCTCCCACCATCCTGCCCCGCTCCCTCCATCCTGCCCCCGCTGTTCTTGCTCTCCTGCCTCCATCCTGCCCCACTCCCACCATCCTGCTCCTCCAGCTCCATCCTGCCCCACTCGCTTCATCTTGCCCCGCTCCCACCATCCTAACCCACCTCCACCATCCTGCCCCGCTTGCTCTAGCCTGCCCCCCGCCTCCATCCTGCCCCCCTCCGCCTCCATCCAACCCCCCGCCGCCTCCATCCTGCCCCCCCCGCTGCCTACATCCTGCCCGACCGGCTTCATCCTGCCCCCCCAGCTCTATCCTGCCCACTTGCCTTCATCCTGCCCCCCCTGGCTCCATCCTGCCCCCCAGCTCCATCTTGCCCCACTCGCCACTATCTTGCCCCCCCGCCACCATCCTGCTCCATCCTGCCCCGCTCCCTCCATCCTGCCCCACTCCCACCATCCTGCCCCGCCACCAGCATCCTACCCCGCTCGATCCATCCTGCCCCCTGCCTCCATCCTGCCCCGCCGGCTCCATCCTGCCCCCCTCCGCTTCCATCCTGCCCCCCCTCAGCCTCCATCCTGCCCCTCCACCGCCTCCATCCTGCCCCCCCGCCACCTCCATCCTGCTCCCCGCCACCATCCTGCCCCCCTTCCCCCTGCCACCATCCTGCTCCTTCGGCTCCATCCTGCTCCTCTGGCTCCATCCTGCCCCACTCGCTCCATCCTGCCTCGCTCCCACCATCCTGCTCCTCCGGCTCCATCCTGCCCTGCTCCCTCCATCTTGCCCCGCACCCACCATCCTGCCCCGCCGCCACCATCATGCCAAGCTCGCTCCATCTTGCCCCCCCGCCTCCATCCTGCCCCGCCGGCTCCATCCTGCCCCGCCCTTCCATCCTGCCCCCTCCTTCGCTTCCATCCTGCCCCCCCACCGCCTCCATCCTGCCCCATCCGCCAGCTCCATCCTGCCCCACCGGCCCCATCCTGCCCCCCCAGCTCCATCCTGCCTACCTGCTTCCATCCTGCCCCCCCTCCTGCCGCCATCCTACTCCTCCAGCTCCATCCTGCTCTTCTGGCTCCATCCTGCCCCACTCGCTCCATCCTGCCCCGCTCCCACCATCCTGCCCCGCCACCACCATCCTGCCCCGCTCGCTCCATCCTGCCCCACTTGCTCCATCCTGCCTCGCTTGCTACCATCCTGCCCCCCCCACCACCATCCTGCTCCTCTGGCTCCATTCTGCTTCATCCTGCCCCGCTCGCTTCATCTTGCCCTGCTAGCTCCATCCTGCCCAGCTCCCAGCATCCTGTCCCGCCAGCTCTATCCTGCCCCGCCGCCACCATCCTGCCCCGCTCGCTCCATCCTGCCCTGCTCACTCCATCCTGCCCCGCTTGCTACCATCCTGCCCCCCCACCACCATCCTGCTCCTCTGGCTCCATTCTGCTTCATCCTGCCCCGCTCGCTTCATCTTGCCCTGCTAGCTCCATCCTGCCCAGCTCCCAGCATCCTGTCCCGCCAGCTCCATCCTGCCCCGCTCACTACCATCCTGCCCCTCGCCACCATCCTGCCCCCCCACCATAATCCTCCCCATCACCGCCACCATCCTACCCCCCGCCACTATCCTGCTCCTCCGGCTCCATCCAGCTCATCTGGCTCCATCCTGCTCCTCCAGCTCCATCCTGCCTTGCTCACTACCATCCTGCCCCCTCGCCACCATCCTGCCCCCCATGCCATAATCCTCCCCCCCACCACCACCATCCTACCCCCCCGCCACTATCCTGCTTCTCCAGCTCCATCCAGCTCCTCTGGCTCCATCCTGCTCCTCCGGCTCCATCCTGCTCATCTGGCTCCATCCTGCCCCACGCCACCATCCTGCCCCGCTTGCTCCATCCTGCCCCACTCACTCCATCCTGCCCTGCTCGCCACCATCCTGCCCCCACCTGCCACCATCCTGCTCCTCTGGCTCCATCCTGCTCCATACTGCCCCGCTCACTTCATCCTGCCCCGCTCACTCCATCTTGCCCAGCTCCCAGCATCCTGCCCTGCCAGCTCCATCCTGCCCTGCCGCCACCATCCTGCCCACTTGCTCCATCCTGCCCTGCTCACACCATCCTGCCCCGCTCGCCACCATCCTGCCCCTCGCCACCATCCTGCCCCCCCACCAAAATCCTCCCCATCACCGCCACCATCCTACCCCCCGCCACTATCCTGCTCCTCCGGCTCCATCCAGCTCATCTGGCTCCATCCTGCTCCTCCAGCTCCATCCTGCCCTGCTCCCTCCATCCTGCCCCGCTCGCTCCATCATGCCCCTGCTGTTCTTGCTCCCCCGCCTCCATCCTGCCCCGCTGGCTCCATCCTGCCCCGCCGCTTCCATCCTGCCCCTCCGCCGGCTCCATCCTGACCCGCCCGCCGGCTAAATCCTGCCCCGCCGGCTCCATCCTGTCCTGCCAGCTAGATCCTTCCCCCCGCCTCCATCCTGCCCCCCCGACTCCATCCTGCCCCCCAGCTCTATCCTGCCCACCTGCCTCCATCCTGCCCCCCCTGGCTCCATCCTGCCACCCTTTCGCTTCATCCTGCCCTCCCGACACAATCCTGCTCCCCTCACACATCCCCGTCACCATCCTGCCCCCCGGCAGTTAGCGGTCATGTGACCGATCAGCTGATCGGTTTCCCAGGCAACAACAGGTCCTTAAGGCCTGTAGGACCTAGAAACCGGAGGTGGAGCGAGCCGGCGGACAGGTGAGTATCCTCACTGAGGTTTTTTTTTACTTTTACTGTGGAGGAGCGGGGGGCCGCGGGGAGTGGAGTATCACCATATACCATAGTGCTGCTATACATGTACTGTAATGTATCACCATATACCATAGTGCTGCTATACATGTACTGTAATGTACCACAATATACTATAGTGCTACTATACATGTACTGTAATGTACCACCATATACTATAGTGCTGCTATACATGTACTGTAATGTACCGCCATATACTATAGTGTTGCTATACATGTACTGTAATGTACCGCCATATACTATAGTGCTGCTATACATGTGCTGTAATGTACCACCATACACTATAGCGCTGCTATATACATATATATATATATATATACATTATATATATATATATATATATATATATATATATGTAGTTCACTCACCTTGACTGAACAAGTTCTGTCAGTCACAGTATGTCAACTACATACATATTCTAGAATACCCGATGCGTTAGAATCGGGCCACCATCTAGTTTTACCAATAAAATTAGTTTGAAAAACCAATGCAAAAACTATATAAGTGTCACACAAAAGCCGCTCTGCTGTAAAAAATATAAATAGCCAGTGCCGTGACAAAAAACAGGGCCTTTTGGTTTATATGTTTTTGCAAAAAAACGTACAGTAAGCTGCCTCACCAACTTCCAATCTCTGCTGCTTCCAATGTGTGCAGACTCATATTCTTTGGTTTCATGTTCACCCCTGCTAGTCCAGCAGAGATTGGAGGCACCTGCCCCTCCCCTATGAAGTCTGCACACAGAGCTGCCAGCCACACAGCCTTACAAGGTGAGATTCTCCTGTGCTCTCCCGCGCCCTGCCCAGAGGTATGTACACACAGGCAGGTTTTTAACGTATCATCTAGGGACAGAGTTAGGACTGTCTCTACCAGGGCCCACCGTGAAGTTGGTGAGGCAGCTTACTGTACTTTTTTTGCAAAAACGTATAAACCAAAAGGCCCTGTTTTTTGTCACTGCACTGGCTATTTATATTTTTTACAGCAGAGCGCCTTTTGTGTGACACTTATACGGTTTTTGCATTGGTTTTTCATGTTTTTGGTGGGGATTGGTCGCAGTTCACACTGCTGCTTCCAATGTGTGCAGACTCATATTCTTTGGTTTCACAGGTTAAAAAAAAAAAAGTAAACACTCACCTCTCTTCTTGCTGCTCCGCTCTGCACGTATGCATGTACACCTCGTACATTCTCGGCTCCCCTCCGTACACCTCGTTCACACTCGGCTCTGCTCCGTACACTACGTGCACACGTGGCTCTGCTCCGTACACCTCGTACACACTCGGCTCTGCTCCGTACACCACGTGCACACTCGGCTCTGCTCCGTACACCACGTGCACACTTGGCTCTGCTCCGTACACCTCGTACACACTCGGCTCTGCTCCGTACACCACGTGCACACTCGGCTCCGCTCCGTACACCTCGTACACACTCGGCTCCGCTATGTACACCTCATACACATTCGGCTTTACTCCGTACACCTCGTACACACTCGGCTCCGCTACGTACACACTCGGCTCCGCTCCGTACATACTTGGCTCCGCTACGTACACACTCGGCTCCGCTACGTACACCTCGTACACACTCGTTTCCGCTACGTACACACTCGGCTCTGCTCCGTACATCTTGTACACACTCGGCTCCGCTCCGTACACCACGTATACACTCTGAACTCCGCTCCATACACCTCATAAACACTTGGCTCTGCTACATCCACACTGTAAATCCCTCCTGACATAAACTTCATCTCATCCAGCACCATGACAACCAACACAGCAGAGTCCTGCATACACTGAGGAGCTGATCATGTGACCACTGACTCCTCCCCTCAATGTGACATCATCACAGGTCCTGTAAAAGCATAAAAGCAGTGTAGAGAGCAGATTGAGATGACCATCGATCCTTGACAAGTGTTTAAAGCCTTTGGCTGGGTTCACACATGAGCCCTGGATCCATTAAAACCATCAGTTTTTCCAAGTTGAAAATGTTGAAAAACTGATCCGTTAATGGATCCATAGGCTCCCATGCAAAAAACGCAAAAAGTGCAATGTCAAAAGTGCACTACAAAAACGCTATGCGTTTTTGAAACAGCAACAAAAATGCTGCTAGCAGCATTTTTGGGTGCAGTAAAAAAAAACACATATCGTTTTATAGACATGGGGCCCTATGGGAAATGCATCCGTTAACGCATGGTACATATAGGGGTACCATGTGTTAACGCATGTGTTAATGAATAGCGATTTTATGTTGAAAAAATGGCAATTTCCAAAAATGGTATAAGTTAAAAAAAAATGCAAAATTACTGCTTGTCATGTGTGACCCTAGCCTTTGGCTGTGAAACAATCCCATATCATCAGGCTTCTTCCATTAACCGTGACAGTTCCTTCAGTTTCCAGTCTTCCACTTTTCATACTTTTTTTGCAATCTAGGGCTGACGCTTTAGGGTCACATATGGCCATCAGTTTTTTCCCTTGTTGTCAATAACTGATCATTTTTTTTTAGGATGCATTTTGACCCGCCTGTGCAGCTCTGCATTTTTTGGACTTAGTAATTTTTTCCAAAAAAAGCTAGCAAGAACGCATGCGTTAACGCATGGTGCCTATGGCAATAAATAGTTAATAATTGATATTTCTTCTTCTTCTTCTTCTTCTTCTTCTTCTTCTTCTTCTTCTTCTTCTCTCTTGTCAAGATGTTCCCGTACCGAATGTAATAACCAAGGCTAAACTGAATTGCTAACTAACACATGAAATATGATTGAATGTTCTCTTCAGAATCAAAAGTAACACCCCTTTAATATCCCTTTAAGGAGCTGCATAAAACTGGCTACCACTCCCTTAATAAAGGTCTTTGTCATTAAGCTCTACTTTGACTTGTTGTCAGCGTGGTTCTTACCGGTGGCGTGCACATACTTAGACAAAGCATCAGACACCTTCACTACCATATTTGTCACATCAGAACTAATAGACCATGTGTGAGCCAACTTGTTCACTCCTATATTTTGCCTACACATCCACCTATTGGCTTTTGAGTGGATTGACAGCCTTTATTTCATATTCTTGCAACTTTCATAGAGCTTGTATGAGGCACTTTGGCAATGTTATTGTCTGAGAAACTGCTATAAACGAGCTTCTTCAGAGTTCTTCTTTATGGGTGATCTTCGATTCGAAGCAGTGACCAATTGCTTGGGAATTATCCTAATTATACCCTGAGCTATTAGAGAATGTGAAAGCAGGTTGTAATTTGTAGAACTCAGGAAGAAAAAGGAATTTCAAACAACAGGAACAAAATAGTAACAATGCATTGACATGGCAAGAATTTGCATAATTAATCATATGCTAAATTTATGTATGAGATAGCCAAGATAATTGCCTATAAAATGAGGTAGTTTCATGCTCAAATCTGCATTGGATGGTGAGATATGGAACCTGAAAGTAAAAAGTTTAAAACACTATTATCCTTTTTCTGGTCAGTGTAAGACAGGACAGTTAATGCAGCAGATATTTACAGCCCTTTAGACAAAAGGGCCTCTCCAACAGATCGCTCTGCCTAAATTAACTACAAAGTGGGAATGAAGAACATCTGCCCATCATCACTGACTGTATCAACAGAGTATTACTTTACACTCAAGATAACCAAGAAATATCTGGATTATATCATTAGGCACCAAAGTAAAATCACTTTGTCATGAAGGAATGTGAGGATAATTAACAGCTAATGTAACCCTTTCAGTACTTAAGAAAAATGTTGTAAAAAGACTGTTATTGACAATTTAGTAGTGAAATTAACAGTTTTAGGAATTGCAATTTTGCTAATTCGCAATCATATTTGAGTTCCAGTTTTTTGTTCTACTTTTCTAACTGAAGACCTTCTAAACGTTAGGGTGCTTTCACACTAGCGTTTATTTGAAATCGCGGCAGATGCGGTGAAAAAACCGCATCTTCCGCGATTACCGCATACCGGCTGCACTTGCGGCAAGCCCCATACAATGTATAGGCGGGCTTGCGGCAGGTGCGGAAAGTGCGGTTTTTTCGCGGCCGCACCTGCCGCAAGTGCCAAAACCGCACTTGCCGCACCTGACGCAAGCCCGCCTATACATTGTATGGGGCTTGCCGCAACCGTACCACAACCGTGCCGCAAGTGCAGCCGGTATGCAGTAATCGAGGCAGATGGGGTTTTTTCACCGCATCTGACGCGATTTCAAATAAACGCTAGTGTGAAAGGGCCCTTAGACATTTTTTAAATAAACCTGCATTCTTGATACCAATTGTACATTTTAGGCAGAATTCTAAGATGTTTAAAATTACACCATTAGTTTTTTTTATGCTGAGATGTTGTATTTACAAAGGAATTCATGTAATGATAAATTATTTTTCATTTGCGCCAAAATAGTATGCAGCATATTACAATTAAACATATGTACATGCTTTAGATTCTTCAGTTTCTTCTGTAATTTTTTTGTGAAACATTTATTTTTTATATTTTTCTTTTACTTTATTTAAGTGTGAGAAATTCCTGCCACTTACTGTGAGTGACCTATGGAGCCTCGGTCTGAGAACAAGGCTCCATAAGTTTAAAGAGATACTGTTTGGTAATTTTTCGGTATGATACTAATATTACTCTTGAATAGGGCCTGGGAAAACCTTTTAAAAACATGTAAAATCATTATTCTACCCTTTGTAGTTTCCAAGTTATAAGCATTTTCAGACTCTGCAGAGAGCTCCTGCATTTTTCCTGTCCATTATAAGCACAGACAATTAGTACAGCTGTGTTAAACTGTTCATTTATTATGCATTCCTTCTCAGCAGCTCTCTCCTCCCTTTGCTCTCACTGGAGTGTCAGGATTCATTTTCCATTAGGAGCTTCTGATCTGTTGAGGACACTGAGGGAGAGAGCTATTGCAGGTCTGCCTTACCTGATCTAGATAAGGTGTCTACTCTATTTGTTTCTCTAAGCAGATATGCTGCTATGTTGTGAAAGATTCTGTGTTTTATTTGACCTCTTGCTTGGCAGCAAACTGGAGCAGAAAGGAGGATACAGCCCCTTTACTAATGTCCCGTGCAATAATGTGATGTGAATATGTGACATGAATATTTATCCTATGGGGAGTGAACAGCAGAAAACTAAGTGGATCATTCACTGTGAGTGACACATGGAATGAATCTCTTTATTTGAAGTTTACAGAAGATAAGGAGGGAAATATAATATATCAATAGAGAGAGCTTAGAGCGAGGTATTAGAAAATGATAGCAGTTATATATGGATTTGTGAACTGACAGATTCCCTTTAAGTATATTATCGTCAGAGCCAGACATGGAATTTCTCACAATCGTGATAAATTCCATACATGCTGCTGACTGTGAGTGACCTATGGAGCCACCTCCACAGGATTCCATGGGTGTCACGGGACATTACACCATTGGATTATGTTGAAACTTCAAAGATAATTTTAAATCACTTTTATTTTTAGTGTCCATGGGTTTTTAAATTGTACACATATTGTGTTATTAATGGGGGTGTTTAATAGACCCCTCTCAATTATTACCCCAGCTAATGTCATCCTCAAAAATATTACCTAAATTGCCACCACACTAGAGTAATCGGGAAGAGTGGGGTGAAGCACCAGAATTGGTGCATCTAATGTGATTCTCCACTTCCAGGGAAGGTACAAGCTGCTATCTTTTGGCTGGAAAAAGCCCAATAACCATGGACTTTCACAGCGTAATGATACCAGCCCTAAGCTGTCTGCTTTATGTTGGGTGACTATGAAAAGCAAGCTGGACGCCACTGCAGTTTTTCAAATGGTTGGCAGTTGTAGTGGTGTCCCAGGTAACCGAATTCTCTGCAAAAGATTGTATTTCAATAGATATTAATTCCACTTGAACAGATTTGATCATCTCTAACATCAACCATACAGGCCTAAACTAATTACAAATTCTAGTGAACAGCGTCAGTGAAATATTACAACTAGGGATGGGCGAACTCACACCATTAAGTTTAGAATTGTACCGAAAACCATCAACTACATATCCCAAGAACAAACTTTCCTGGAAAGTCTGTGCTATAGCTCAATCGGTTCGGAGGCAGGGAGCAACATCTGTGCAAGGAGACACACACAGGTCTGCTCAAACAGAGGAGCAGGCACAGACTGAGCTGGGTAGTGTCAGAGAGCTCACCAGTCAGCTGTACCCTTGGGTACCCCTGACCCTAACATCACCACTTTCACTGCTGACAACTGCTCATTTTACGGCAGTGTTGCAGTGACGTCAGTTGGGTTATCTGAGGGCACAGCTGACTGAGCTCATGTTTGCACTCGGGTGAACTCTCTGACAGCACCCAGCTGAGTCTGTGCCTGCTTGTCTGTGTGAGCAGACCTGTGTGTGTGTGTGTCTCCTTGTACAGATGTAGCAGAGCTGAAGATGCCTTCCTGTGTATTACATCGGAGGGAGGGTTCTTTGGGTAATAAAGATGGACTTCTAATTGTTTTCTGTTTTATTTCTAATAAATTATTTTTTCTCAGTGTTGTGTGTTATTTTACTGTTTACTAGAAATTCATGGTGGTCATGTCTAATTTGGCGTGCTGCCATAAATTTTGGGATTAGTGCCAGCTGACAATACAAAGCTGGCCCTAGGCCCATTATTACCCAGCATGCCACCATCATCAGCGCCGCTGGACAAGCTGGGTAAAACACCTGGAGATGGCTCT
Organism: Allobates femoralis; assembly: GCA_033576535.1. NCBI lineage: Eukaryota > Metazoa > Chordata > Amphibia > Anura > Aromobatidae > Allobates > Allobates femoralis. Next base: position 459,225,279 of record JARQOC010000005.1, on the reverse strand, counting down.
AAGAAAAAATGCACCACTTTTTAGGGGCGGCAGTGGGCTGCGGTTTTCAGCATGGGGATCCCAGAATGCTTGTACCTTATCACGCAGAGAATCCCAGCCCCAACTGCCTGGGTTTTACCTGGCTGGCGATCAAAATATGGCAGGAGTCCATGCAATTTTTTTTTTAATTATTTATTTAAATAATTTTTAAAAAATATTGGGCTTCCATGTATTTTGATTGCTAGCCATGGTAAAGCCAGGCAGCTGGGGAAGGCAGCCCGTAGCTGTCCATGTTATATATGCTGAGAATCAAAAATACTGTGAAGTGCCATATCATTTTTTTAATTATTTATTTATTTTTACAGCACTGTGATATCAGGCAATCACAGACATTGGCACAGAGAATAGGCATCTGTGATTGCCTGTTGGAGAAGGCTGGAAGCTGCTCATACGAATGCATGGGCTGGTTTCAGTTTACTCCAGCAGCCAATCACAAATGCCCATTCTCTGTGACAACAGCCTCTGTGATTGGCTGTTGATTCCTTTGTAGTGAATATCCCGGACGTTAATGAGTGGCACTGGAAGTACAACTAGCGGCACAGAGTGATGACAGGACGGTGGAACCCAGTATTACCAGTAAGTACGATGATGCTATTTAATAACTATATGCTTTATTTTACAGCCCCCCTGCCCCGTTCCATAGCTTTAAAGCCGGGGTTCAAGGTTCTTACTCACGTTCGAGTGATGTTCATCTTCAAATTTTAAAGAAAAAGATGAAAGCCTGGCGAACTCGAACATCGCCCTGTTTGCCCATCACTAACCACTACTTCTTTGCTGCATCATTAGGATCTGTGGAACTCTGAGATCAGACTCCTACTTATCATAAAGTAATGTCATATCCACACAAATTTAACTTTGAAACATAAGATAAAAAAGTGGTGTTTTATCCTATTCTCTATACTGTAATGTTAATACTTTTTCATTGTGCAGGTGCATCCCAATGAATTTGAATATCATCGCAAAGTTCATTTATTTCAGCAACTCAATACAAAAAGTGAAGCACATATATTATATAGAGTCATTAAAAACAGAGTGCTCTATTTCCAGTGTTTGTTTCTGTAAATGTTGATGATTATGGCTTATAACCAATGAAAACTCAAAGGTCTTTATCTCAGAAAATTAAAGTAGGGAGGATCAAGGGTTAAAGACATCAAAGGGAAATTTTAATATTGATTTATTAGTCAACACGTTTCAGGGCTCCCTGAGCCATTTCTAATTACAAATCAATATCATATTACCATGTTTCAGGGTGTTTCAGGGAGCCTGAAATGTGTTGACTAATAAATTAATATTACTACATTCACCCTTTGATACCCCATGGAAAATGGCAGCGCGGTTTTTAAATCTTCTTCTTCCCTACTTTAATTTTCTGAGATAATGACCTTTGGCTTTTCATTGACTGTAAGTTATAATCATCAACATTAACATAAATAAACACTTGAAATAGATCACTGTGTAATGACTCTATGTGGTATATGTGTTTCACTTTTTGTATTGAATTACTGAAAAATATTACCGGTAACTTTTTGATGATATTCTAATTTATTGAGATGCATCTGTAATAGTAATTTATTGAACCTGGATGAAAGGCGATACATATACATATTAGTATACATAAAAATTGAAAAAACACTTAGAAACTGCTAAAAAAAAGCTATTTCAAATCTGAATAGTTGTTTTTAACTAGAGACGTGTACATAAATATTGAAGTATAACAAACGAGAGATGAATTTGGATTCGGTGAAGACCACAAACCCTTCCTGATGAAGAGTTCCTTGTCCTGTGAAAGTAAACAGCATTCCTTAACACAAATGTGAAAGGTTTCTTCAAATATTGACTTGCTCGAAGTGCACAACGAGTTCCTTTGAAACTATATTCATGCTCCAAATACTGTTCAGCGTTTAAAAGCTACTAATTTATTTCAGTAAAGTATATTTCATAGATGGGAATATGCTATAAAAATGGAAATTCTGTACAAAATGATTTTATTTTTTCTCCTAGCTTTAATTTGAGCTTGTGAAGTACACTGCACAACTCATTGAAAATGTACAGACCATTACAATATGCATACATTTATCCATTATGTTTACCTGCAAACAACATAAATAGACTGCTAATCACTCTGAAATGCAAATGTTGAAGAGATTATTTGGGCCATAAATGAAATATATTGTAGTGTAAGGAAAAGTGAAAAGAAAATTATCCAGGAGAAAAACAAGTTAGGGTGCTTTCACATCTGCGTTTTTCGTAATTCGTGGCAGATGCGGTGAAAAAACCGCATCTGCCGCGTTTACCGCATAACCGTTCCACTTGCGGCGCGGTTGCGGTTTTTTCTATGCAATGTATAGGGGGACTTGCGGCAGATGCGGCAAGTGCGGTTTTGCACTTGCGGCAGGTGCGGCCGCGAAAAAAACCGCAGTAAGCCGCGTTTTTTTTCGCGGCCGCACCTGCCGCAAGTGCAAAACCGCACTTGCCGCATCTGCCGCAAGTCCCCCTATACATTGCATAGAAAAAACCGCAACCGCGCCGCAAGTGGAACGGTTATGCGGTAAACGCGGCAGATGCGGTTTTTTCACCGCATCTGCCGCGAATTACGAAAAACGCAGATGTGAAAGCACCCTTACTTGGTTGTTGCCAAAATAAAACATATTACATTTTACTAATAGTCTTTTGTATACTGCCCTGATATACTGATTTTAGACTCCTGTCCCACTTCTCTAGAATCTCTATTTCATTTTCTCCTAACATATCATAGTTTTCTACCACTCATCTCTGTGATATGTATAAAAGGGATCTGGCTCCTTTAAATAGCTAAGCCGCCACCTCTTCCATTATGGCTAAATCATAGACAGAAAAGTTTGTTGGCTTAGGCTGGTGTCACACCACGTTTTGATCCGATCCAGGGCTGTCCGTTGTAGACCGGACAGCTCCGGATCGGATCAGCACACAGAACCGGAGGGCTAATATGCCCTCCGGTCCGGTGTGCAGCCACATGCAGCTGAATCTGCTGATGAATCAGGACCGCGGCTTGCAGGGAGCTAGCTGTGGTCCTGAAACAACAGCGGCGTGTCCGGTTCCCGGATCCTCCCGGACCGGGGCAATTCGGCCCCATAGGCTCCCATGTTAGGGAGCACCGGATTGCCCCGGATCCGGAAAGATCCGGTTTGGGGAGATTTTTCTCCTTGGACACAAAAATCGTGCATGCAGCATTTTTGTGTCTGGGTGAATAATCTGAGTCCTCCCAGATTCACCCAGACACATGGAAACTGGATGGGAGACAGTTGCCATCCGGCTCCATCCAGGCCCATAGGCACACTATTGGCTAGAAATGTGATCCGGGCCTATCCGGAAAATAATATAATTAAAAGCATCAGGTCAAGATGCAAAAAGGAAACTGCCAGACCGCACCAGATCCCAAAAAATGAGAACGCTACGGATTATAAAATATCAAACCAAAAGCGCAATCTTTTTTTTTTTTTTTTTTACAAACTTCTACATTTTTTTTCACTAATTAGATAAAAGGAAAAGTATGCATGTTTTGTATCTATGAACTTGTACCAACCAGGAGAAGTACACTAACAGGTCAGTTTTACCATATAGTGAACATGGTAATTATACAATAAAACAAAAATAATCCTGAAGTTTAACTTTTTTTGCAATTTTATTACACTTGGAATTGTTTTCCTGTTTTGCAGCTCATTATTTGGTAAAATTAATGATGCTATTCAAACGTTACGGCAAAAAGCAAGCCCTCATAAGGGTATATTGACAGAAAAATCAAAAGATATGGCTCTTGGAAGAAAGGGATGAAAAAATAATAGTAATAATAATATTTATTAATTTATATAGCGCTATTAATTCCATAGTACTTTACATACATCAGTAATGCTGTCACTCTTGGAGCTCACAATCTAAACATCCTATTGTCTTTACAATAATGAAAATGAAAAACGGAAAATCGCCAGAGGTAAAGGGGTTAAAAGGTAAAACTTTATTATTTTTTAATGTTACATAATTTTTTATGGAACAACAAAACGTTAGTTGTTGGATTGACCTCTAAGTTTCCCAATTTAGTCAAGCATTCATGCAATGTGAAAAACAAATTTGATCCTTGGAAATCCATCTCCCATCTTCCAGGAAGGATCTTCCTCTTGAGCCAGATATCACAGGGCACCTTTAGCTGTTCTTTGTAGTTTAGAACATAACAGTTTACAGCTGTTTTGGTGAAACTAGTAAACCTTCTCAATATTAGGCAGCTTTTTCTTTATTTATGGCTAAATCAGTATACATGCTATGTTTCCATGTATATTATGCCACCTATCTTAAGTTTTTAGAACATTTTAGTTAAATCCCACAAATCCTACAACCTGGGAAATATAAATATCTAAATATTACTTAAATCTACCCTATGACTCGTCCTTAATGATTTTAAATTCTACAAATACTTTTTGTATGGCAATTGTATTGCAACCTGTATTTGTGTTCTATGTCTGTTCAGTGCGGCATTCTGCAAATAATTCAAATCAGGCGCTAAAAAATTGATCAAAAGTATTTATTACAGATAATATGAGATACATAGAATTGGGATGCAGCTGCAGAATTCTCCTCCCAATTTCAATGATAGGTTCATGTAGGGTGAGGGGAGTGGTATAAGAAGAAATTGTGTTACAATCTCTATTCATAGAATATATATTGTGAGCACTATGCACCTAGTTTTCTACTTCTATTCTATCAGCGCAATTTTATATACTTTCCTATCTTCAATCTATCTGTAAAAGGTCTTGCTGACCGAAACATTACATACTTTATTTCAGGATTGCAATTCCTGAGTGCAGCATAATATTATATATATATATGACATGGGTTCAGCATCCCGTATGCTAGCACCTTTCCTCGCTCCAGTTGTTAGATATAAGCTATTGCCCTCTGGTATCAGTCTCTAGCACGCCTAAAGGGTTAACCTCTTTTCCCAAGGCACCGATTATATATTCAAAGCACCTGTCTTTAGCTATTAGACTGCAAATCCATTATTCTCTGGTATCAGCCGATGAGGAAAAGCCCAGAAAGACACTAGGCAGTTACATTAGTGTTAGGATCCAGTTAGCGGAGATCGCCTCATCGTGGCAACTGGGTGAATTATCGATTTGGCCATTTCCATAATACCAAGTATCTCTACTTTTTCATTTTTTTATTTTTCTCTATTTAGAAATAAGTCTGTGTCGAGTGCAACTATTTATATTTGAAATAGAATTGTGTTTAGCTAGCACCTTCATTGACAGGACTGAGTGCAGCATAATATTGTATATGCATCCCTCTGCAAGACATCTCACAATTGTGGACTTTTCAGAGCCCGTCAAATCTCTCTTCTGACCCATTTTGCCAAAGGAAAGGCATTTGCATAATAATTAAGCACACCTTACATAGGGTGTTGATGTCATTACACCACACCCCTCCTCATTACAGAGATGCACATCACCTGATTTACTTAATTGGTAGGTAGCTCTCAAGCTTATATTGCTTGCCTAATAAATCTGCACACAGTGTATTTAGTAATAATCACTAATCTTTAATAATGCAATAATCACCAAAGGGAGAACATGTGGAATATATTGTGTTGAATGAATGGGTGGTTTTACCTGACATGCACGGAGGATAGCTCTTGGTCATGATATTGTCCTAAATTTGAGATTGTGCTGCATTAAAGGGAAGAATACTGTATAGTCCTTTTTGCTGCATGGGAATTGGAGTTCTAAATTAACATTATTTTATATAAGAAATTCCTGTTCATCGCTCTCTGAGACATGACTCTAACAAGAGAATGGGAGATATAATATTTTTTTTATCTCCCACGTGCAATAGATATGTTTTATTAATTTTTTATTTCAATCCTAATTTTGAGTCTCCATATTTCTTCATAACATCTTTAGAATGTTTGTGATTTTTTCTATTTTCTCAAGTGCCCTTCTGTACATCTGAAATTTCTTATCCCTGGTAATAAATATTGTACCTGTTATGCGACATAAAGAAAGGTGGTTGAGAATGAATCCTAGACCACTTCTCAGCATCCTTATATCTAGATTCATGTAGGATATGTATTTATTTCCCTGTGCTCATTTGTCTTTATATTGAATATTGACACCATTTGTATGTTTATGGTTTTTATACTATGTGATATCGGTGTCAAAATAACTCTTGTATACGTGTCTCTATATTCAGGATCCTGTTATAAATTTGTCTTGTTTATGTCATCTGTTTGGAATTGTCTGCACTACTATGGGTTAACCAGGCACCTGCTGATGACAATGGTAACTGCAATTGAGGAGGGTGCCTTTATCTAGTGTGTAGGGATGGGCGAGTCTACTCGCTAGGACTCGTTACTCTGCGAGTAGTAAGGGACTCGCAGGACTCGGTACTCTGCGAGTTTCCCAGCGATTACTCGCACAGTAACGAGTCCAATGCAAATCAATGGCAATCCTAGTTTTGACAGAGACTCTGACAAAACTAGGATTGCATTGACTTGGATTGGACTCCTTACTGTGCAAGTAATCGCAGGGAAACTCGCACAGTAACGAGTCCGGCTGTCTGCTCAGGGCTCGGGTCCTGCAGGCTGCCGCAGCTCCAGGGTACTAGAGCCCGCCTGCTCTCCCTGTGTACAGACATGAATGTCTGTGCACAGAGATGATGTAGCAGAGCTGAGATTGTTCTCAGTCTGCTCATTCCCTGTGCATAGACATCTATATCTATGCACAGGGATGTAGCAGAGAGGACATCGCGTTTTGGACTACGTCGGACGGAAGAGGATTTTTTTAATTAAAGATGGAGTCCCTAATGGCTTTTTTTTTTATTTCTAATAAAAATTTTTCTCTGTGTTGTGTTTTTTTAACCCTTTATTGGAGATTCTTAGTGGCCGGGTCAAACGTGGCCTGACATTAAGAATCTCGGGCTTAATACCAGCTTGTATAACAATATATATATCTATATCTATATATATGTTTATATTTATATATATATGCATGTGGATCTCAATGAATAAGAATATTATCAAAAAGCTAATTTATTTAAGTAAATATGTCGCACTCCGGGGACGGGGGTACTTGAGACCGGGCCCTGTCGGGCTGCTGGGGTCATCACGGTCAAGTGACCTGGTCCTCTGGTCCCTGGTGAGGGAATAAAAAGGGGAAAAAGAGTTTATAGTTACCAAGCGGTTTGTGGTTAGTAAAGCCACTGCTGCCATCCAGGCATCTGGGGAATGATGGTGAAGGGGCAGCAGGGATGGTGAGCCCTCTACTGGCAGGGCTTGGTGTTCCTGGAGGCAGGTGTAGGGGATGCAGTCTATGTGAATGGTGAATGTTGGGGGTGCAGGGTTCAGCATGTGAGGAATAAACATACACAGAGAGAACAGTTCTCTTTTACCTTTTACTTAGTTGCAGAGTTGTCCGGGTACTGTCCAAAGCTGTTGTCGGGGATCCGGGCTTGGAAGCAAGTTGGGGCGACCCACTCCAGGCAAGTTCTGGGGTTTACCTACTGCTTCAGTGTCTGTGGGCCCTGGATGCGTGTAGCGGTGCTGAGGCCTCCTGTAGTCTGCAACGGCTGTGTGACAGGCAGCGCGAGGTCTCTGATGGCTCCCTGTCTTATGGGTCTCCTGAGCTTTATAATGTGGCTGTGTCTCCTAGTCTTAGGTTGGGCAGGCAATGTGAAATCACCCACCCTCCGGGTTTGTTTGCTGGATGTAGAATTCCTGGTAACCTCGGTCTTCAGTGACCGTACCGCACTAGGTACTGGGGCGAACCGACTCTGGCTCCTCGGACAGTTTGGTCAGTCTCCTAGGACGAGCCTGGCTTGGCTCTGTCCATATGGTGTCTTCTACAGTCCTCTCCGGAACTGAACTTCCTCACCCCTCCCCCAGACCAAAATTTATAGGGGACCTGACCTGCACCCAGGCTTTAGAGCTCCCCCTTCTGGCCTGGAGTCAGGAAGGTGTTGTGTGTGTGTCACCTGGTGCCTTGCCCTGCTTCCAAGCTCGTATTGTGGCAACCAGACCTCGGGGAACCACAAATACATAATATGAAACTCATATATTATATCGAGTCATTACAGAGTGATCTGTTTCAAGTGTTTATTTCGGTAAATGTTGATGATTATGGCTTACAGCCAATGAAAACCCAAAGGTCCTTATCTCACAAAAGTAAAGCAGGGACGATGAAAGGTCATACATAGGTTTGAAAGCCCTTAGGCAAGGGTCACACAGAAGTACCGGATATGCACTATTGCGCTATTTCTGAGCGCACAGAAAAATGTTGCAAAATGTGTCTCCGTGTGCACTCAGAAATAGTGCATATCCAGTAATTCTGTATCAGTGGGTTGGCTGCGCTGGGAGACCGGTAACCATAGGAATATATAGACACAGCGTTACAGCACGTTAACGCTTGCGCTCTGGCTGCAGAATTATTTAGACGGGAGCGTCAGCCAAAAGGCTGACATTAGTGTGACCCTAGCCTCACCCCATTTCACCATCTGTTATAGATCTTGAAAGTACAGCATGTGATGGACATGAATGACTACAATCTCTTCCTTTATTTTTCTCACTGCGTTTCTATGAAGTAATTCACTTTTTGCAAGCCCACAACTTTAGCAAATAAAAAAGTGTAGTAATATTCTGAAGGATTCTTAAATGGAGATTCAGTGAAAATATGCATTTATGTATTTACTCTTCTTAATTTTTGCAAAATTTTGATGGAAATTAAGTAAATAAAAAAGTTGCAATCATGTTTTAGTCAACTCAAGGTAAAACAATGTAAAGTAATGATAAAAAGTGTGATTACAACATAAATGCAAGTCTATATTGGTGTTTGCATATGCAAAAGGGAAGTACAAATAATTTTATTATGCAGATATACAAAAATGAGGGACCTGTAAGTTGAGCCAGAGTAGGAAGGAAGACAGCCATACACATATTGGCATTAGACATTGGGCTTCTTGAGGGATAAATTAATTTCTTTACCCCCTGATTAATGTGGCTTTCTCCAACCCTACATTGCCTCAACTTTATAGGTCCCACCTATTCCCATTATCTCTCGGTCAACTGTGTTGGTTTCTTCACTTCAGACCTTCATATAGGGTTTAGTATTACAATTGTGTTCCATTTACTTTTTACTTCTGATATTCTATGTATTATACCAATTATATTATTTATTACACTGAGGTGTCCTAATGGGATCTGTGCAAAAGTATTCAAAATGCTCATCCACTACATAATCGCGCACTAGCGCGCGATTTCTGTACACAGAAAGAGAACAAAAGGGGCGGATTCCCGCCGCAGCCTTACCGCAGCCTCAAGTAACTAGCCCCCCGCCACGAGCTGCCGACTGACATCGGGGATCGGGGGCTGCCGAGGTCGGGGCTCCCAGGGTGCAGGGAGCGCACATTTTGCACATCTCCTCCACACTCTCCTCCTTCCTATGGCCGCACAGTCTGTCACAGGATGATCCCGGGTGTCAGATGCCTCCTGTCAGTGCATCTGGGTGGCAGCAGCACATGCCAGCCGGGGCCCAGCTGCACTGACAGGAGGCGGCTGACACCCGGGATCATCCTGCACACCACCGCCTCTGCGCCCACCTCCTCCACACCTACTCTCTGTAGGACAACGCCAGCATGAGGGCCAGCACTGGGACAGCCAGGGAGGTGACAGTCCATGTGTGTGTGGCTATGAGTGTGTGTCTGTGTGTGTCTGTGTCTGGGTGTGTGTGTATGTGTGTTGGTGTGAGTCTGTGTGTGGGGGTGTGTGTCTGGCTGTGGGTGTGAGTCTGTGTGTGTATGTGTGTGGGTCTGAGTCTGTGCCTAGGTGTGACTCTGTGTGTGGGTGTGAGTCTGTGTGTGGGTGTGAGTCTGCTCCTTCCTCCCCATGCCTGTGCCTCTTCGTCCTCTGTCCTCTCCCAACCCACCGCTTCATCCTCCATCCTCCTCCCCCCACCTCTCTGTGCTCCATCCTCCCCCTGCTGCTCCATCCTCCCCCTGCCTGTGCCACTCCATCCTCTGTCCTCCCCCTGCCTGTGCTGCTCCATCCTCCTCCCCCCGCCGCTCTGTTCTCTGTCCTCCTTCTGCCGCTCCGTCTTTCCCATACCTGTGCTGCTCCGGCCTCCCCCACCCCGCCGCTTCATCCTCCGACCTCCTTTCCCCCGCCACTCTGTGCTTCATCCTCCCCCTGCTGCTCCATCCTCCCCCTGCCTGTGCCACTCCATCCTCTGTCCTCCCCCTGCCTGTGCTGCTCCATCCTCCTCCCCCCGCCGCTCTGTTCTCTGTCCTCCTTCTGCCGCTCCGTCTTTCCCATACCTGTGCTGCTCCGGCCTCCCCCACCCCGCCGCTTCATCCTCCGACCTCCTTTCCCCCGCCACTCTGTGCTTCATCCTCCCCCGCTGCTCCATCCTCCCCCTGCCTGTGCCACTCCATCCTCTGTCCTCCCCCTGCCTGTGCTGCTCCATCCTCCTCCCCCCGCCGCTCTGTTCTCTGTCCTCCTTCTGCCACTCTGTCCTCCCCCTGCCTGTGCTGCTCCATCCTCCCCCACCCTGCCGCTTCAACCTCCATCCTCCTTCCCCCCGCCGCTCTGTGCTCCATCCTCCCCCTGCAGCTCCGTCCTCCCCCTGCCTGTGCTGCTCCATCCTCCCCATCCCGCCGCTACCTCCTCCATCCTCCATACTCCTCCCCCCTGCTGTTCCGTCCTCCATTCTCACCCGCCACTCCGTCCTCCCCCTACCTGTGCACTCCATCCTCCTCACCCCTGCCACGCCGTCCTCCACCCACCGCTCTGTCCACAAAGTCCCTCCCTATTCAGGCCTCACTGCCTTCCCCATGCAATTCCTATTTCTATATTCTAGAATACCTGATGCGTTAAAATCGGGCCACCATCTAGCATATATATATATATATATATATATATATATATATATATATATATATATATATAATATGTACAATATATATACACTATACGCATATATATATATATATATATATATACTAGCTGTACTACCTGGCTACACCCGGGTTAATAAATAACTGCTTCTATTTATATACAGTGCCTACAAGTAGTATTCAACCCCCTGCAGATTTAGCTGGTTTGATAAGATGCCAATAAGTTAGAGCCTTCAAACTGCAAACGAGAGTAGGATTTATTAACAGAAGCATAAATCTTACAAACCAAAAAGTTATGTTGCTCAGTTGAATTTTTATAAATTTTAAACATAAAAGTGTGGGTCAATTATTATTCAACCCCTATGTTTAATATTTTGTGGAATAACCCTTGTTTGCAATTAAAGCTAATAATCGTCTTTTATAAGACCTGATCAGGCTGGCACATGTCTCTGGAGTTATCTTGGCTCACTCCTCCATGCAGATCTTCTCCAAGTTATCTAGGTTCTTTGGGTGTCTCATGTGGACTTTAATCTTGAGCTCCTTCCACAAGTTTTCAATTGGGTTAAGGTCAGGAGACTGACTAAGCCACTCCAGCACCTTGATTTTTTCCCTCTTGAACCAGGCCTTGGTTTTCTTGGCTGTGTGCTTTGGGTCGTTGTCTTGCTGGAAGATGAAATTACGACCCATCTTAAGATCCTTGATGGAGGAGCGGAGGTTCTTGGCCAAAATCTCCAGGTAGGCCGTGCTATCCATCTTCCCATGGATGTGGACCAGATGGCCAGGCCCCTTGGCTGAGAAACAGCCCCACAGCATGAGGCTGCCACCACCATGCTTGACTGTAGGGATGGTATTCTTGGGGTCGTATGCAGTGCCATCCAGTCTCCAAACGTCACGTGTGTGGTTGGCACCAAAGATCTCGATCTTGGTCTCATCAGACCATTGAGACAGACTGGTTCAAGGTTCTGAGTCCTCCAAGTGATCATGAGCAAACTGTAGACGAGCCTTGACATGACGCTTTGAAAGTAAAGGAACCTTACGGGCTCGTCTGGAACGGAGACCATTGCGGTGGAGTACGTTACTTATGGTATTGACTGAAACCAATGTCCCCACTGCCATGAGATCTTCCCGGAGCTCCTTCCTTGTTGTCCTTGGGTTAGCCTTGACTCTTCGGACAAGCCTGGCCTCGGCACGGGAGGAAACTTTCAAAGGCTGTCCAGGCCGTGGAAGGCTAACAGTAGTTCCATAAGCCTTCCACTTCCGGATGATGCTCCCAACAGTGGAGACAGGTAGGCCCAACTCCTTGGAAAGGGTTTTGTACCCCTTGCCAGCCTTGTGACCCTCCACGATCTTGTCTCTGATGGCCTTGGAATGCTCCTTTGTCTTTCCCATGTTGACCATGTATGAGTGCTGTTCACAAGTTTGGGGAGGGTCTTAAATAGTCAGAAAAGGCTGGCTAAAGAGATAATTAATCCACATATGTGAAGCTCATTGTTATTTGTGCCTGAACTACTTCTTAATACTTTAGGGGGACCAAACAGAATGCTGGTGGTTTGAGGGGTCGAATAATAAATGACCCTCTGAATTAACTTTTAACGCTTTAAAAAAAAAAAAAAAAAACCAAAAAAAAAAAATTTTTTGTGGCACTGCATTTCCCACTTCCAGGCTGATCTACAGTCCAAATGTCACAATGCCAAGTTAATTCCGCATGTGTAAACCAGCTAAATCTGCAGGGGGTTGAATACTACTTGTAGGCACTGTATATACAGTATATATACACTATATGTACAGTACAGACCAAAAGATTGGACACACCTTCTGATTCAAAGGTTTTTTTTTATTTTCATGACTATGAAAATTGTAGATTCACACTGAAGGCATCAAAACTATGAATTAATGTGGAATTAAATACTTAACAAAAAAGTGTGAAACAACTGAAAATATGTCTTATATTCTAGGTTCTTCCTTTTGCTTTGATTACTGCTTTGTACACTCTTGGCATTCTCTTGATCAGCTTCAAGAGGTAGTCACCGGAAATGGTCTTCCAACAGTCTTGAAGGAGTTCCCAGAGATGCTTAGCACTTGTTGGCCCTTTTGCCTTCACTCTGAGGTCCAGCTCACCCCAAACCATCTCGATAGGGTTCAGGTCTGGTAAATGTGGAGGCCAGGTCATCTGTCGTAGCACCCCATCATTTTCCTTCTTGGTTAAATAGCCCTTACACAGCCTGGAGGTGAGTTTGGGGTCATTATCCTGCTGAAAAATAAATGATGGTCCAACTAAACACAAACCAGATGAATAGTATGCCGCTGCAAGATGCTGTGGTAGCCATGCTGGTTCAGTATGCCTTCAATTTTGAATAAATCCCCAACAGTGTCACCAGCAAAGCACCCCCAAACCATCACACCTCCTCCTCCGTGCTTCACGGTGGGAACCAGGCATGTAGAGTCCATCCGTTCACCTTTTCTGCATCGCAGAAAGACACGGTGGTTGGAACCAAAAATCTCTATTTTGGACTCATCAAACCAAAGCACAGTTTCCACTGGTCTAATGTCCATTCCTTGTATTCTTTAGCCCAAACAAGTGTCTTCTGCTTGTTGCCTGTCCTTACCAGTGGTTTCTTAGTAACTATTTTACCATGAAGGCCTGCTGCACAAAGTCTCCTCTTAACAGTTGTTGTAGAGATGTGTCTGCTGCTAGAACTCTGTGTGGCATTGACCTGGTCTCTAATCTGAGCTGCTATTAACCTGAGATTTCTGAGGCTGGTGACTCGGATGAACTTATCCTCCGCAGCCGAGGTGACTCTTGGTCTTCCTTTCCTGGGGTGGTCCTCATGTGAGCTTGTTTCTTTGTAGCGCTTTATGGTTTTTGCAACTGCACTTGGGGACACTTTCAAAGTTTTCCCAATTTTTTGGACTGACTGACCTTCATTTCTTAAAGTAATGATGGTCACTCATTTTTCTTTACTTAGCTTTTTTCAGCTGTGTATCCACCAGACTTCTGCACAACACAATTGATGGTCCCAACCCCATTTATAAGGCAAGAAATCCCACTTATTAAACCTGACAGGGCACACCTGCGAATTGAAAACCATTTCCGGTGACTGCCTCTTGAAGCTCATCAAGAGAATGCCAAGAGTGTACAAAGCAGTAATCAAAGCAAAAGGTGGCTACTTTGAAGAACCTAGAATATAAGACATATTTTCATTTGCTTCACACTTCTTTGTTAAGTATTTAATTCCACATGTGTTAATTCATAGTTTTGATGCCTTCAGTGTGAATCTACAAGTTTCATAGTCATGAAAATAAAGATAACTCTTTGAATCAGGTGTGTCCAAACATTTAGTCTGTACTGTGTGTATATATATATATATATATATATATATATATATATATATACTGCTTGCGAAAATAAAGAGAACACTGACTGAAACAGAATAGTGTAGCTCTAAGTCAATTACAGTTCGGTAAAATCAAACTGTCCAGTTGTGAATTCACACTGATTATGATTCAAAGTCTCCTGCTGTTTTACAAATTGAACACATGACAGGTAAATAGTAGTGGACAAGAAGCCAGCCAGCCTATAAAGGAGTAGCTCTGCAGGTGGTGAAAACACCCCATTTCTTTGTTTTCATACATTTTTTGTCTGTTGTTTTTGGTTACATTTGAATTTTGTCATTGCTCTCACCCCTAGAGCTAGAGGCGATATTTAAATCCTACAGGAGTTGCACAGGTAGTGCCGCTCATTCAGCTTTTTAAATGCAAGCTGTCCACGAAGGTTAGCTGTGTCTATCAGCACAGTGTCAAGAGCATGCAGCATACAACCACTGGCAAAAATTATGGAATCATGGGGCTCGGAGGATGTTCATTCAGTTGTTTAATGTTGTAGAAAAAAAGCAGATCTCAAACATGGCACAAAACTAAAGTAATTTCAAATGGCAACTTTATGGCTTTAAGAAACACTTAAAGAAATCAAAATAAAAAATGTGGTAGTTAGTGAGGGTACCTTTTTTCTGGCCAAGCAGAGGGAAAAAATTATGGAATCACTCAATTCTGAGGAGCAAATTATGGAATCACAATGTAAATTTTCATTCCCAAAACTAACACCTGCATCAAATTAGATCTGCTCATTAGTATGCATCTAAAAAGGAGTGATCACACCTTGGAGAGCTGTTGAACCAAGTGGACAGACATCAATTGACACGAGAGTTGTCAATTGAAACAAAGGAGAGGATTATCAAACTCTTAAAAGAGGGTAAATCAACACGCAATGTTGCAAAAGATGTTGGTTGTTCACAGTCAGCTGCGCCTAAAACTTTGGTCCAAATACAAACAACATGGGAAGGTTGTTAAAGGGAAACATACTGGTAGACCAAGGAAGATATGAAAGCTTCAAGACCAGAATCTTAAAGCAATATGTCTCCAAAACAGGAAATGCACAACAAAACCAATGAGGAAAAATGGGAGGAAACTGGAGTCAATGTCAGTGACCAAACTGTAAGAAACCGCCTAAAGGGAATGGGATTTACATACAGAAAAGCTAAACGTAAGCCATTATTGACACCTAAACCGAAAAAAACAAGGTTACAATGGGCTAAGGAAAAGCAATTGTGGACTGTGGATGACTTGATGAAAGTCATATTCAGTGATGAACCGCAAATCTGCATTGGGCAAGGTGATGATGCTGGAACTTTTGTTTGGTGTCGTTCCAATAAGATTTATAAAGATGACTGCCTGAAGAGAACATGCAAATTTCCACAGTCATTGATGATATGGGGCTGCATGTCAGGTAAAGGCACTAGGGAGATGGCTGTCATTACATCTTCAATAAATGCCCAAGTTTACATTGATATTTTGGACACTTTTCTTATCCCATCAATTGAAAGAATGTGTGGGGATGATGAAATGATTTTTCAAGATGATAATGCATTCTGCCATAGAGCACAAACTGTGAAAACATTCCTTGAAAGAATACACATAAGGTCAACGCCATGGCCTGCAAATAGTCCAGATCTCAATCCAATTGAAAATGTTTGGTGGAAGTTGAAAAAAATGATCCATGACAAGGCTCCAACCTGCAAAGCTGATCTGGCAACAGCAATCAGAGAAAGTTGGAGCCAGATTGATGATGAGTACTATCTGTCACTCATTAAATCCATGCCTCAGAGACTGCAAGCTGTTATAAAAGCCAGAGATGGTGCAACAAAATGCTAGTGATGTATTGCAGTGTTCTCTTTGTGTTTGTTTTTAATGATTCTATAATTTTTTCCTCAGAATTGAGTGATTCCATCATTTTTTCCCTCTGCTTGGTCTGAAAAAAATTACCCTTACTGACTATCACATTTTTATCTTGATTTCTTTTAGTGTTTCCTAAAGCCATAAAGTTGCCATTTGAAATGTCTTTAGTTTTGTGCCATGTCTGTGATCTGCTTTTTTTCTACAAAATTAAACAACTGAATGAACATCCTCCGAGCCCGGTGATTCCATCATTTTTGCCAGGGGTTGTATATATAATGTAACTGTGCAAGAGTATGCAATATATGGTATTAAAATAGCCCAGAGTGTTCCTTCAATATTTAAGTAGTATTGTACTTTTCATTGTCCATGCAAATTCACCTAAGGTCTCATTTTTCTGATTTTCAAGAAGAAGATTAAAAATGTGGTTAAGCTTAAAACTGAGCAAAGTACTTTTAGGAACGATGCCAGAAACCACTTTTGTTATGACATTGACTTAATACACAGAAAATATATAGTAATTACAATACATATAACATCATAAAATAATTACCAAGAGTAATGAACACATTTTGACCTAAAAATCATTCATTTTGACTCAGCTAGTAAGTGCTTCTGGCAAAAGCTCTTCAAACATGCATTTCTGATAAATAGTTGTTTAACTGTAAAACAAATGTTTAATCGTCAACTGTAAAGCAAAACCAACAATGATATTATTGATGTGGTGCTACCGAAGAAAAGATCTCGACCACCCTGTAAGGCACACAATTATGTTTTATGGCGTAGATCAGAATCAAATGAGATGAAGATAACATTGCATATATATAAAAGAGGTGAAAGTATTTGAGCTGAAGTTGTACTTGTGTTTAAGACAAAACTATCTGTGGGAAATTTCTGAATTATAAAAGGTCATAAAATCAGTAGAGTCCAAATGTGCCATAAACCTGGGCACTGCCATCGTTTTCATATCACTTCAAATCCATTGGTCACAGGTGCAGTGATGTAACTCAGGGCAATACACACAAAAAACACAAATTACAGTAGCACACTGTTACCGTACTACCAGAATATATGCATGTATAAATGTCTAGATGGAATTAACACTTTGATACTTGAGAAAAAATTAAAATTTGAGTTTATTTAAAAAATCGCCAGATGGAAATATTTTTCATATACTTATCTTGTAAGTGTATATATTGGCCAATAGTTGTTTGCCCATCAACCGCAGCAAGATGACCTTAATCTGAAGGAACCCTACTCTAAACCTGTTTTGGAGCTCTTATTAATGCCTACATTATATATGGAAAGTAGGTGAACATATAAACATACCAGAGGCACCCTCTTGCTGATCAGAAGAGAGGAGTGCCTCTGATGTATTTATATGTTCACCTTCTTCCTATATATAATGTAGGCTTCAATAAGAGCTCCAAGAGAGGTTAAGAGTAGGGTCCAATCAGATAAAGGTCACCTTGCTATGGTTGGTGGGCAAACATCTATTGGTCAATATATGCACCAGCAATCTTACTTTATAAGATAATTATATGAAAAAAAAAATTACATCCGAGTTTAAAAAAAACACAAGTTTTTATTTTTTTCTCAAGTATCAAAGTATTAATTCCATCTAGACATTTATAAATGCATACATTCTGGTAGTAACAGTGTGCTGCTGTAAATTATGTGTTTTTGTATCTATCTATCTATCTATCTATCTATCTATCTATCTATCTATCTATCTTATTATCTATCTATCTATCTTATTATCTATCCTATCTATCATCTATCTATCTATCTATCTATCTATCTATCTATCTATCTATCTATCTTATTATCTATCTATCTATCTATCTATCTATCTATCTATCTATATCTATCTATCTATCTTATTATCTATCTATCTATCTATCTTATTATCTATCTATCTATCTTATTATCTATCTATCTATCTATCTATCTATCTATCTATCATCTATCTATATCTATCTATATTATCTATCTATATCTATCTTATTATATTATCTATC
The DNA here is from genome assembly GCA_033576535.1 of Allobates femoralis. NCBI lineage: Eukaryota > Metazoa > Chordata > Amphibia > Anura > Aromobatidae > Allobates > Allobates femoralis. Next base: position 459,207,082 of record JARQOC010000005.1, on the reverse strand, counting down.
TATCTATCTTATATCTATCTATCTATCTATCTTATTATCTATCATCTATCTTATCTATCTATCTATCTATCTATCTATTCTATCTAATCTATCTATCTATCTATCTATATACTATCTAATCCATCCAAAGAAGAAATGCAGCACTGAAGTTCTTAAGTGAAAAAATAACTTTTTATTGTGGTTTGGAAAAGTGGGTGTGGTATTGTTGTTGTTAGCTATGTAAATGAGCTGAATGCTATATTTTTAAAAAATATGAAGCAAGGTTATCAATAATCATGCAACACATTCAAATTGTTATAACTGGATGACAAAACGTGGAGCCATAACTGCTTTTAGAAAACATACAAAACTTAATTTATTTTATAGCACAATGAGACATACAGTATTCACACAATTGTGTAGGAAAACAACTGAGATAGTACAGGGGCACATAGCACATGGTATATCAGAGGATATAAGTGATGAACATGATACAATAATCACAAGCCGATATGTGTAATATTAAGGATTAACAATGGAGCATAAATACATTCCCTGTAGAGGAATGACTGATATAGGCACACCAAGGTAATCTTACCTATACAGACTGGTTGCCCATATACAAGTACAAACAATCAAGAGATATACACAGTTAATCAATGATTTAGTCATGAATCAAACCCGGGTCAAGACCATATCATAAAGTGCAAGTGCAAGGAGAAAGGGAGGCACCCCTCTGGTCCGGACTCCTAACGTACATTTCGCTTTATTCAATGCATATGCTTCATCATGATGAAGCATATGCATTGAATAGGTATAGGTAATAGGTTTACCTTGGTGTGCCTATATCAGTCATTCCTCTACAGGGAATGTAATTATGCTCCATTGTTAACCCTTAATATTACACATATTACCTTGTAATTATTGTATCATGTTCATCCCTTATATCCCCGATATACCATGTGCTATGTTTCCCTATACTATCTCAGTTGTTTCCCTAAACAAATGTGTGAATACTGCATGTCTCATTGTTCTATAAAATAAATTAAGTTTTGTATGTTTTCTAAAAGCAGTTATTCCTGTACTTTTTGTCCTCCAATTATAATTGTTTCCTTGTGTTTGAGCCGCTGAGCTGTATTGAGCCTAGCCTGATAGCTCTACATTTAATACCATATGGAATATTTATATTTAGCACGTTCAAATTGGTTGCAAATAACAGGAATGCAGCCAAAAGAAAAAAAAGACTTAGAAGATGTCCTCTCACAATTCTCAAATACGAACATACCTCTGACTTGAAGTGAACTCTGGAGCCTCATTCTGAAAGCTTTCTCAGACATTCATCAATTCCTATGATACTTTGAGCTTAGAATGAAGCTTCTTAGGAATCAGTGGGTGTCATGGGACATTACTATTTGGATTAAGTCATAACTTCCAGGTTTTATTTTAAGGTAATAAATTGGTGAATTAGGGCATGTGTTGGAGTCTTTAAGCAAACAACCTTTTTTTCCCCTGTGTTTATGTCTTTTTTAACTCTATAATGGGTTAGTAATTGAGGAGTCTGATAGATGCCTATCCATTACTAAAACCTTGGCTTGATGCCAGCTGACATTTCACAGCTAACATCAACCCCATTAACCTATTATCCAGATTACAAATGCTCCATGTCAATTGGGAAAAGCTGTGTAAAGCGATAGAATGGGCACATCTAACGTGATGTGCCAATTCTGGTGAATCACTGGGTGCTATATTTAGGCTGTGAAGGGCCAAATAACCATGGTCTTTCCCACTCTGCCAGCCCCCAGCTGTCTGCTTTTCCTTGGCTGGTTATCAAAAATATGGCAATGCCCACACCATGTGTCTTAATTATTTATTTAAATAGTTTAAAAAAAGATGTGGGATCCCCTCTATTGTTGATAAACAGCCAAGATAAAACAGACAGCTGAGTATTTCAGCCCGCATCAATTCTCCTGTGGCTGTGGGCTGGTATATTTAAGTTGTGAATGGCCAATTAACCATGGCTCTTCCTACCATATCAGCTCCCAGCTGTCTGATTTCCCTTGGCTGGTTATCAGAAATATGACAGAGGCCATGCCATGTCTTTTAATTATTTATTTAAATAATGTAAGATTAGGCATGTGATCCCCTCTATTTTTGATAAACAGCCAAAATAAAGCAGAAAGCTGAGTGTTGCAGGCAGCCTGCAGCTGTCTGCTTTAACTGCACTGGTTATCAAAATTAGACATGAGCCCTAGCCATTTTTTTTTAATCCATATCAACATGTTTTCAGGGCAATTGCCCCCATATTGTTTCTTTTTTCAGCCCCCTAGCCCCTCCAACAACCATTTTACAGCCATTTTATAGCACAGAAATTTGGGTTACCATTGATTTTTATGGGATTCGAAGTCAAGTTTGGGTCAATTTGGGGTCCCAAACTAAACTTTTTTAAAGGAAGCTGAATCCAGCCAATCTGAACATCCACAGGTCCGCTCATCACTAGCCTTGTCATAAAATTACGTGTTTATTTGCAAAAAGAGTGGAATTCTGTAATTTATTTTAAGATTTAATCTATTGAAAAATATTCCTATTGGGATGAAATAGAAATAGTGAAATAATTCAATTATGCCACTGCTTTTTGGGTTTCATTTTTATGGCATGTTTTGTGAGAATAAAAAATTGGCTGGAAACATCATTATCCAGATGAGTCTGATTAAGATGATGCCAAAAATGCAATGATTATTTTCTCTTTATGTAATGAAGACAAATTAGTTTTTTTTTCTTTATTTTGCCATTTTCCAAGACTTATAACATTTCTATTTTTCTGTTTATGGGGCTAAATAATGTCTTGTATTTTGAGCAATAATATTTTTATTGATACCAGTTCTGTTTACATACAATGCTTTGGGGTTTTTTTAAGACTTTTTTAAGGTAATGAAATTACTAAAAAAAAAGAAACAAATTAATGCTGATTTTGGGGTGAAGCGTATAAAATTCATCCTCATGCACAGACTGGCACAGCAATGGGAAGCAAAATGGCACCACAATATGCAAATATTAGCTTGAAAGTGACTTTTTATCCTCATGTACTATCAGGCCTCTGGCCTATTACCTTTATATCGATGATATTTTAATCATCTGGACAGAGTCTGAGTAACAGCTGAAGATGTTTTATGAACACGTTAATCAGTTTCATCCTACCATGAACTTAACACTCTACTCCTACACTAAAAATCAGCTTTCTGGACTTCATTATCACGATTTTTGTTCATCCATGGGTATCTGTTTGAAAACGGATAGCCATGGATCCAATTTGGTCTCCATGTATCCCTATGGCCATGTATGTGCACGGATTGGTCCTTATTGGCATCCGATTATGTCAATTTTTTGATGGATCTGTTTGTGTCAGATTTTTTTCCATCCTCAAAATTGGAACATGCTCCGATTTTGGCCTGCGCTGAAAAAATCAAACAGAAACGGATCCGTTGCTGTCCTTTTCAAATAACATGGAGCTCTATGGTGATGGATCAAAATGGATCTGTCAAAAAATTTGATCCGTAAAACGGATCTGTAAAACGGACTCTCCCTGTAGTAGTTCTTTCCTTTTTCTGTTACCAATGTTTGAGTGTGGTTATGTTCATAACAAACAACCCCTAAAATAGCTGTCTTCTGCTAAGTAGCATTTCATTTTAGAAAAGACTATAGTCATGTGGCAATGGTTATGTAGGGATAGTACATTGAATTAAAGGTAAGCTACCTTCTATATGTATCATCAGAGTGCCAATTTTTTTCCTCCAAAGAGAATGTACAATTGCATAAACTAATGCCTTACCTGTCACACCATTACTACTTGGGTTCTTCCAGATACCAAGAAAAGCCTGAAGTGCGCAGCCACAAAAAAGAGAACACTGGAGACTCAATAACAATATTGGGCCCTGATGGCAGGAAGCCGAGGTTGGGACACTTCCTGCACCCCACTTGAGGCTGCAATCTGATCTCCCTATTGTCCCTATACAGGTTCTTTCACCCTGTCACTGAGCAGGAAACTTAGTCTCTCCCTAGCCTTTAACCTACCCCTCACTAGGGAGTTGGCTGGTGAGAGTACTAGTCTCACCACTGCACTAATAAACACTTAAGGAAGGGAAAGACATAGGGTAAAACACCATTGGATATGACAAAAATATCACAGCTGCAGTTAGACACTATGACCTACACCAGGTGGACTACAAAATGGAAAGGGCACCTGCAGTAGCAACCTTCCTCCTCCTTGGCTTGTAACAGAGTGTGGATTATCTATAAGCAGTCCATCTGTTTGTACAAGGGAATACTTAAAGTTGATGGGTGTGGTTAACAACCAGAAGCACATGGTTAAGAAATCAATGCTGCTAGCAGCAAATCCGACATTAACCCTAGCAGCACCAAATGAAAGTATGTTTAATATGTAGAGTCTAACCAAGGAAATTAGACTCAGGTCCAAAACCTGTCACAAGTGTCAGAGGTATGAGAGACCATTGTGACATTTACCTCAGGTCAAGTTTCCCTTACTGCCTATGGAAGTACTATATAAATACTAAATGCAGTAGTCAGCACATTCATCATTTTCAAGATGGCAAGATTCACATAATTTAAGCATAAGACTAATTTTCTAGCTGCTTCCACTTCTGAGTTTCTATTGCACATATCTCTGAAGGTGCTAAATATTATTGACACCTGAGCAGTAACGAAGATTTTGATGCTGAGTCACTATTCACTGACAAACCATGAAGCAGGGGTATCAAAAAGTCAAGTGTCCAATACCAAGAAATTTCCTCATAAACAGGGATAAGGCAAAGGAGTAATTAAGTCGCAGTCCGAGGTCAGAATTCCAGGAAAGTAGCAGATTGAGACAAAGTGCTCAAAGCCAAATGGGCCATCAGAGGCATTGTCAAAGATCGGAAAGCAAAAGATTAGAAAACCAGACCACAAGCAGCAAGCACACACTCCACCAAACTAATACTATGACTGGCAATTGTGAGACCACAGTCAGAAAGGCACTTGCTCAGATAGTGAGACACCTGGAAGATACTCAGCAAGCCCTTGCCCTAATTGGGTGACTGGACTGACACTCACAATTTTGACATCTCAGCACGCCCCAGCTACACGCAAGATGGCCAAGCTTTCACTCACAATACTGATAGATCAGCAGACCCCCGAATCAAAGGCTGCCTTCAGACTTGCAGATGCATCTGCAGCGTTTTGCAGATGCATCTGCAAGCATCTGCATGCAGACCGCGGCCCCTATGTTTATAATGGAGCGCACGGCGGTCTGCAGATGCTTGCAGACCGCCGTGCGCTCTCATTGCCCGCCATTAGTGATCTGTGCGCAGGCGGATGCCTGCGTACCGATCACACACTCTCGTCCGCACCAGGGATGCGAGATGTTGCGTCCGCCTGCGCACAGATCACTAATGGCGGGCAATGAGAGCGCACGGCGGTCTGCAAGCATCTGCAGACCGCCGTGCGCTCCATTATAAACATAGGGGCCGCGATCTGCATGCAGATGAAGGCAGATGCATCTGCAAAACGCTGCAGATGCATCTGCAAGTCTGAAGGCAGCCAAAGAGATTGCTGAGCTTTTACTCACTAAATCCAGGACATAGTGGGTGGGCAATTGTGACAGAGATAATCAGGAAAGCAATCACCTACAGTCACTATGGCCATCTTAATAATATGTACACAATGAAAACTTGACAAGCCATGTACAACTTATTAATGAAGAAATTAAAAGTGGCACTCACCGGATAATGCACAGGGCCCGTGGAAGCAGTAATATCACGAAACGGAGTGCCATCTTCCGCCATCTCCTACTCCCTCTCCCAGCGCACATGTCATTCCTTGAGGATGAATAAATAATCGGAGCTGAAAACCACCACCCGTGAGTGCCGTTTTTCATTTCTTCATTAATAAGTAATGCATTTACGGGTCACCTTAGCGTGCAACACCGGTCCCCAGGTGCTATACAAGTGATTACTGGGCTGAACCTAAAAATTGACCGCACGGGCTGAAAAAGTGGTGCAGTGTTTTGTTGCCCAGCAACACTCTCTTGTCATTGATACAAGCCATGTAAAAGCCCCATCTATGTAGTGCTATTTTATTTATAAGTTTATTGTGAAATGCAGAAAACATCAAATACTACAAATGCAGACAGTACTTTAAAATGTAGGGTTTGTTTAGCTTATTGAATTACTTAGATTATTATTTTTAAAACATTTTGCAATTTTGAGTCACTGAGCCAAATAAACACCCTCTGGTCCCATTTTGTACTGACTCTTACTCAAGTCTTGTTTACAAAAATATTATCGGAATCATACTTGTTCTCTTTAGGCCCCTTGATAACAATTGAATAACCTCTAAATGTATCTTCTTGCATGTAAACCTTGGCAATTCTTTGCTTCTCTCACAGTAACTTCATCTTTTATGCTTTAACTGCTGTACCTTTAGTGTTTCACTTTGCTTCGTACTTATCACTTCTTTCTCAAGATAATTGTTGAGTCTCCTTATAAAATTTACATATTTTAAGTGTCTATCACAACTTAGCTACTATATATACTGTACATTTTAGTCAAGGTATAAAGATCGCCGTATACTGCACAGGCAATAACATTTTATGCTGCAAGTACAAGAATTCTAGTAATGCAAGATTTTGATTAAATACATCACTTTTCTCTCTTGAGGACTATAAAAATACTTTAGAGAAATACTTTGATACGGTGATCCAAAGCTGCATGTACACTATAGAATGGAAATACTAATGTATTATTGCAAGAAATCCCAGGGATATTTTTTGTCTCAGGTAAAAATAAATTAGTCTCAGCTTGGCAAAGTGCCCTTTAACGACTTTACTGGAAAACTCACAGTGTAAGATTGTAATGCTGTAAAATTTACTGCTGTAATCCTTGGTGATGTCTAACTAATATATAAAGGTAATATGCAAAAGCAAAAACTGTATATATACAGTACTTCTAAATACTGTACAACAGCTGCGAATGCGAGTTTTTAGTGCTAAAGATTCATTTTGTGCATTTTAAATAGACCTGTGTAAATATACAAGTTGGTTCCAGAGTTTGAATCATTTCATAGGTATAGATAACGCTAGTTTCTCAATAATAAGACGTTTTTATTGTTAAAATGCTGCATCCAAGCCAAAGATCACCACGTGCAGTGCTTTAATTGCAGTGCCAAAAAGCACATTACCAATGAACTCTGGAATCTGCCATCAGGAACAGGCAGCCCTGACAGCCAGGGGCCCATTAGGGACAGACAGCCCTGTTAACAAGGGGCACATCAGGCAGACTTGCAAGGATCTGAGTGCTCCGCTGAGCTCCCAGTGCACATGGCTAATTTGCATGCGATGCAGATTAGCCATGTGTTGGCTCCAGGGAGCAGTGGAGCTTCTTCCTTTGCCTACTGTAGCAGAGTGATGAGTTATCACCCTGCCACCTCATCACACTGCTGCAGGAAGGAGGAAGGAGGAAGCTCCACAGTCCCAGGAGCTACTGCTATAAGGATGTGGTGGGGAAGAATCTGAGGAGGACACAACCCCGGGGGAGCGAATGGAAGGTGAGTATGATCAGTTTTTTTTTACTGTGAGCAGCAGGATGGGGGATTATATGTACCATGGAGGCTGTGCTGACTGTATATAGAGGCTGTGCTGACTGTATATAGAGGCTGTGCTGGGGTATATACAGGCTGTGCTGACTTTTATATACAGGCTGTGCTGATTGCATATACAGGCTGTGCTGACTGTATATAGAGGATGTGCTGACTGTATATAGAGGCTGTGCTGACTGTATATAGAGGCTGTGCTGGAAAGCAGTAGTATGGAGGAATCCCTCAGTGTCTTGATTCTGGATCTCCTAAAGTATATCCTGACACATAATTTTTTCCTCTTTAAAGACCGGTTCTCTTCCTTCAGCAGCGGGGGACAGCAATGGGAGCGGCCTGCGCGCCCTCCTACGCAAATCTCTTTCTTGGCTATTGGGAGAGAGAGATTTTCGGGGGGGCACCCGGGCCGCTACCCAGGTGCTTTCATGGATGAGATACATCGATGATGTGTTGATGTTGTGGAAGGGAACAGTATCTCAATTGGAGACTTTTTTGGGATACTTAAATTCTAATGAATATAATATTAGACTGACCTACACACATCACACATCATCGGTGGATTTTTTAGATATTAAACTTTACATCCACCCCGACGGATCTATACAAACTGATATGTACAGGAAAACTACATCAGTAAACGCAGTGTTGCACGCCTCTTCGGCCCATACCCCAGCAACGATTTCCGCAATCCCTGTAGGTCAATATCTAAGAGCAAGGAGAGTATGCTCAACGGATGGATTTTTTGAGGGACAGGCAAAAGATCTGAGGGATCGTTTTTTGGCAAGGGGCTATAGCAAGCGGTGCATTAAGCGGGGTATACCGAGGCCCGGAAGAGGGATAGAAATAACCTTCTGCTAGGGAGTGACCGGCATAAGGAGAGGAAGGAAAATCAAGGGACCCAGGTGGTTCGTTTCATAACAACTTATAATGACAAATGGAACAGGATTAGGGGAATCCTAAAGAGACACTGGGGATCCTAAAACTGGTACCTGGATTAAATGACGCAGTCACGGAAAAACCGTTGTTGACCGCGAGAAGGAGCAACAGCCTTAAAGACATGTTGGTACATAGTCACTATGTGAGGGAATCAAAACCAGTAGTGAGTGGAGTAAGGAGGACGTTGGGATTCTATCCATGTGGTTCATGTCTGGCGTGTCGTAATATGGAGAGGACAAGGACCTTTAGGGCAGCCAACAGTGATCGGCTATATGATATTCGACACTACCTGACATGTACCACAAAGAATGTGATATACCACGCCACATGCCCCTGTGGCCTGATATACATCGGCCTTACATCTCGAGAGTTCCGTGTTAGGGTAAGGGAGCATATCAGGGACATATAGGCGGCTAAAAAGATGGAACCTGGTGATCCTAATTTAAAAACCCTACCCCGTCACTTTAAATCTAAACATGGTAGCGACCCAACCAACTTAAAATTCAAAGCTATAGACGTGTGCCATTTGGGAGCAAGAGGGGGAGACTATAAGAAATCTCTTGCAAGGAGGGAATGTCAATGGATAGTCCGTCTGGGCACGCAGTCCCCAGATGGTCTTAATGAAAAACTAAGTTTTGTGTCATAACTCTGACCTTGAAGCCAACTATTAGGCTTGTGATTTGAAGGATGTGGATATGATCTTCCTTCCAAAATTGGAGGAGGATTTGTATCCTATCCTTAAGGAGGGTAGATATTCTTGTCTTTTGATTGGCTGTACAGATGGATCTGAGCCGTTGACTATGCTGTGGACCCCCAGTTTTTCCCTGAGGGTCCCTTTAGGTATTCTTGTATTATGGTTTTAACTGTTTTTTTTTTGTTTTGTCTGTGTTTTTAGCTGTTTTGTATCCCCCCCCCCCCCTACTCTACACCCGTCCACTCACCCTCTGGATGCGATTACGATTCGGACCCTCACAGTGGCGACAGGACATTGTAACCGGAATTACTTCTATGGATGGCCATATGAAGGAAGACATCAGGATATATGGATAATGAGAACGTCATATATGAACACTTTGTATTTGTATATGTATAATCCAGTATGTATCAAAGATGTTTTATGCATATAGCATCCATGTATATGTATGTAGAAGTTAAACATGTGGACTCACTTATGGGGTTGTATCCGGGTTATAATGAGATGCCATAGATGTCTTAGCGCCCACTATATATATATTTAAACCTAGAGAGTGTATATAAGAGATTTGGGCAACTTTGCCCTCTTCAAATATGGCGTTTGCGGCCCGCGCATGCGCGGTCGCGCGGCCTCGGGCTGCGGTGTAAGGCTTCAGTAGCACAGGAAGGAGTGTCATTTGACGCACTTCCTGTGTGTGAGTGCCGGAAGCCGCTGCTCGGGACGCCCATTTGCGGCGTGGAGCAGCGCGAAGTGGAGACAGGTGATGAGAGGGGTGGTGGGGGGGTATATTAGGACGGGGGAGACACGGTCAAACATGCCCCCTGAGGAAGCATTCAGGGAAACGCGTTGGGGCGTCCTCCAGTGGTCATCTCCACACTTTGGGCAACTGACATGGGTAAGCTTGGGCACAATTTCTATGCTGTTAAGTATGTTGTACAATGGAATTGAGATAATCAGTGTGTTGTTGTATTGGGAGGGGGATATATTACTGAACCCTCTATACACTATAAGCTGTAGCTCTCAACCATATGTATACTAGAACTGCACAATGGTTATTGTTTGATTTAGCTACCATGAATATGTCCTGAAGTGGGAGACACAGAGACCTTAACCCCTTAGTCAGGGGTGAACCTAGCCTCTCTGCTGCCTGAGGCGAGCTGCAGAACAGCGCCCCCCCCCCCCACGCGTAAATTATTTTTCAATCAGTATAATTAGTGCTGTAATTAGATCACCATGCCTGGTTTGGTGACAGGTCCTCTTTAAATCTGGTTCATACAGAGCCGTATCTTTCTTATCAAATGACTACATTAGTGGACATTTAAATTTAGAGACATAGAAAAAAGTTGTCCAAATACAAGGATGTCATCACATGCACACACAACAACCACACAGAAGAGTCCAGAATTAGGAGCATCAATGGCAATGGTAGCTTGGCGAAAGCTACAGACACACAATGACGACTGGCAGAGCTGTGGTCCTGTAGGCAGACACAGTCCTCCATCCTCTATGTATATGTAAATGTTCATCATAGGTGGTGAAGGTGTTAAATTACATTATATTCATGTATACAACACACATACTGGACAACACATGCTCCTTACATACACATAATACAGTCACACAGACACTCATATCACACAAGTCCTTAGTACACACATGCTATATAACAGATACACAGCAGGTACACATGATATACACAGAGCATGCATGCAGGACAAGTGTATATACACACACTTCAATATACTCAAAAGATATCTAAACATACACAGAGACAACCTACACACACAGGAACGCAACTCACACAGATATACAACTTACACACACATGCAACTCACACAAGGACAGAACTCACACACAGAAGACAACTCACACAAGACACACATACATACACACACCAGGCACACAACATACACAGAAGACACAACTCATGCACAGAGACAACTCACACAGAAGACACACAGATACACAACTCACACACAGAAGGCACACAACTCACACACAGAAGACACACAGATACACAACTCACACACAGAAGGCACACAACTCACACACAGAAGACACACAGACACACAATTCACACACAGAAGACACAATTCACACACAGAAGACAAATACAGACACACAACTCACACAGAAGACACACAACTCACACACAAAAGACACATACAGACGCACAATTCACACACAGAAGACACATACAGACACACAACTCACACACAGAAGACACATACAGACGCACAATTCACACACAGAAGACATACAGAAACACAACTCACACACAGAAGACACATACAGACACACAACTCACACACAGAAGACACATAGAGACGCACAATTCACACACAGAAGACAAATACAGACACACAACTCACACAGAAGACACACAACTCACACACAAAAGACACATACAGACGCACAATTCACACACAGAAGACACATACAGACACACAACTCACACACAGAAGACACATACAGACGCACAATTCACACACAGAAGACATACAGAAACACAACTCACACACAGAAGACACAACTCACACACAGTAGACACATACAGACACACAACTCACACACAGAAGACACATACAGACACACAATTCACACACAGAAGACATACAGAAACACAACTCACACACAGAAGACACATACAGACGCACAACTCACACACAACTCACACACAGAAGACATACAGAAACACAACTCACACACAGGAGACACATACAGATGCACAACTCACACACAGGAGACACATACAGACGCACAATTCACACACAGAAGACACATACAGACACACAACACACACAGAAGACACATACAGACACACAACTCACACACAGAAGACATACAGAAACACATCTCACACACAGGAGACACATACAGACGAACAACGCACACACAGGAGACACATACAGACGCACAACTCACACACAGAAGACACATACAGACACACAACTCACACACAGAAGACACATACAGACGCACAATTCACACACAGAAGACACATACAGATGCACAACTCACACACAGAAGACACATACAGACGCACAACTCACACACAGGAGACACATACACACGCACAATTCACACACAGAAGACACATACAGACGCACAATTCACACACAGAAGACACATACCCACGCACAATTCACACACAGAAGACACACAACTCACACACAGAAGACACATACACACGCACAATTCACACACAGAAGACACATACAGACGCACAATTCACACACAGAAGACACATACACACGCACAATTCACACACAGAAGACACACAACTCACACACAGAAGACACACAACTCACACAATTCACACACAGAAGACATACACACGCACAATTCACACACAGAAGACACACAACTCACACACTCATTTTACAGAGATACCTCTTTCACACACTCCTCTGTGCTGCAGGAGGGGGGCACATGTGTAGCTTCCCCTGCTCTCAGCAGTCGGATCCCTGCCCCTCCCCCACTCCCTCCTTCTCTCTGCTGGGACTGTGCACAGCAGGAGATCTGTCACCTTGTGACCGGGGCCACTTCTCCTCCTCGTCTTTCAGCTCCAGGACAGCCAGGTGTCTTCTCTAAATCTTCTTTGCCGGGCTCTCACTTCTTCCCGCCCTGCAGGAGAACACTGGCCAATCAGCTCTTCTATTATTCTGATATGAGAGCGTTCATTGGCCAGTATTCTCCTCTGCAGGACACGCTCCCTATCTCATTGCTGAACCCAGCGGGTGAAAGCAGCCACACAGTCCACACTATTAAGAAGCGGGCGGCAGCGCAGGAGACAATAGAGTGTCAGGGATAGAAGAGAGGCTCAATACAGGCACCGGGCGGCATCTGATAAAGCGAGCCCCGCAGATGCCGCCCCCATTTTATCAACAGGAGCCGCGCCTGAGGTAGAGTACTCAGCTTGCCTCATGATAGGTGCGGCCCTGCCCTTAGTGTCCTCCGAATCCAGATCCATACATAATTTTATCTCATATAATCTTTTGAGCACTTTGTATCTGCAAATTTTAATCTCCTTGATGAATTAATAAAAGCATCTTTATAAAAAGCAGTTAGAATCGTGCCTCTGAATCATTGGTATAGAAACTCTCCAAAAACCAAATCAGTATGTTTAATGCAATATTTGGGAGAGTCCTAATACTTTACAAATACTATTCATGTTTATCCTGGATATATAAAAAATATTATATATACAGCCCAGCACAGCCTCCAAATAATATATACAGCCTGCACCCTCTATATTATATATACAGCCCAGTAGTCTTCATATTATATATATACAACCCTGAACAGCCTCTATATTATATGTACAGCCCACCCAGGAGCCTCTATATTACATATACACAGCCTGCAGCTTCTATATTATATCCATGAATCATAGTATGTGTTAAAGGGACCCACTGAAACTTCTTCGCCAGGGGCCCACAAAAACCTGGAGCCGGCCCTGGAATCATGTATGTGTTCATTTGAAGCTATAGGTCCTGGTACTACAGGTCACCCATAAGACGGTGATGAGCAGATTTGAGCTACTATATCCAATTAAGAATATGCAAATATAGTCTGTGGAGCCTTGGTTAGGAGTCTCAAACACAGGACTAGCCAGTTATCCCTCCAGGGAAGGACCCAGCCAAGGGGTGACTCCTGGGTCCTTCCCTGGAGGGATAACTGGCTAGTCCTGTGTTTGAGACTCCTAACCGAGGCTCCACAGACTATATTTGCATATTCATTATTCCCAGGGGGCAATGCACCTAGGAATTCACTGTGTTGAGCACTTTAGCCAGCTGCCTGCAGTGTTTTCTTGGACTGGTCTCCCTGAGATCAGTGAATGCTTTGTGACTATATCCAATTAAGACCTAGTGACATTATAAAAGTGCAAAGAAATGCTTTATGAGTAGTAATTTAATTATTTTATACCAGTTGGTTGCCCAATGCTATTGCATCGGGAAGATGGTGTCATCACGAAGGGGTCAGGCTCTATAGCACTTAGGGGGGAATCCATCTCTCCCCCATGCGGTCTCTCCTCTGTCTGCTGTCTCTATCCCCTCGTGCTCTCTCCTAATGTATGAAAATAAATGTATTTTTACTTAAAAACCTTATTAATAAATTGTTTAATTTTATGGTAAAAATATATATAGGGCTTAGCAGTATTTTCTATTGCCAGCGCAGTAAACCAAGCAGCTACTGGCTGTCAACTGCGCTGTCTGGTTTTACCTTACCTGCAATAAAAAATACAGGGGAGCCTTACTTTTTTTTAGGTATTTAAATAAATATATATTTTTTTAAATTTGCATTGACTTTGCCGTATTTTTGTTTACCAGCCAAGGTAAACTCAAAGAGCTGGGGGCTGAAAATCTCAGCGTGGTGAGGCCCAAAGTGTTCTGGGACCCCAATGCTGAAAATTGCAGCCAGCAGCCACACCAGAATTGGCGCATGAGTGACAACAAAACTGGTGGTTAACCCACTCTTCCAGCTGCCCTGGTGGTGGTAACAGAGTGGGTAATAAAGGGATTTATGTCAGTTCCTTTTGGCAGCTGATGTCAAGCCCTATTGCTAATGTTAACCATAAGTATGACAGCCAGCCATTAGCAATACTTTCAGTAAAGAGAAAAAAAAACACACACATAGAAATCCTTTATTGCATAAAAAATAGACAGAAACATCTTGTTATCCACTTTATTTGATATCACCAAGTTTCTCTCCAATGTAATCCTGTAATTACTGTAATCTTATGGTGAAAGCAGTGAAATGGAGTGATGCGCCATGCCACCACCATCCTTGTATACCCAAGTGTCCAAAGATGGCAGTCATGTGAGTAATAAAATAGATAAGAAAACTACTTACTACTTACAGATTTCTGGATTAACACATGCCAGCTTTTAGTAGAAGCAGTTGTAACCAATATAGAAAAGAGCTGTGCAGCACTTCGGTCATTAAAACCTTCCAACTTTAATGAGGGAGCATTAGCAAGACAAGGAGAAATGCAGATGTGTGGGACAAAAGCCTGTTTCCCACTTTGTGGGACCATTTGAAGCACCGTAAGGCACAAAACAGGCTGTTGTCCCATACACACCCTGCATCTCTCCCTGTTTTGCTTATGCACTCTTATTAAATAACATTGGAAGCCTTTTAAGGACCAGAGTGCTGCTGGACTCCTTTCTATAGTGGATGAGTATGTGCGCATAGCATATGCTCTCTCTGCCTTACATGTGTGTTTCCAATATCCACCTGTGTATTTCCTCTGCCCCCCTGTGCAATCTTTCTGCCCCCCTGTGTACTTTCTCTGCCCACTTGCATGCTTTCTCTGTCCCCTTGCATTCTCTCTGCACCATGTGCTCTCTCTGCCCCCTCTGTGAAATCTCCATGCCCCCTGCACTCTCCTTGCCCCGTGCACTCTCTCTGCTCCTCCTGTGCATTCTCTCTGATCCCCTCCCTGTGCACTCTGTCTGCCCTTCCCCCCCCCCACTGCATGCTCTCTCTTCCCCCGGCTCTGCGATCTCTATGCCCCCTGCTGTGTGCTCTACCTTTGCTCACCCTCTAGGATTGTCAATGCAACACTCTTATCCCACTCTTGACAAACTGATAGCAACACCGCAGAATAAATGCTATCCCAGGCTTTCAGTATCCATTGTTTCAGATGCTGCACTACTCATATTTTCACAGCATAGACAATTGCCTTCAGAGTTAAGCGATGAAGCAACTTTTTTGTGAACAAACAAATCCACCGCTATTGGTCTGACACTTACCCACAGTGGATAGATCTCTCCAAGACTGTTGGAACACAAAAAATTGATGGTATGGTATGGTATATATAACACCTTACCACCAATGCCACTGGATATCTGAAATTGCTACATGATTCAGATATACAGTGGCATTGAGGTTTCCATTGATGAAGAATGGCTCCACCATATTTATACCCCAAAAACCATACAATCAATATTTGTGTTCCAACAGTCTTGGAAGAATTAATCCACTTAGTGTCAGACCAATAGCTGTGGTTTTGTTTGTTAACTTCACCATTCACAAAAATGTTTCCCTAATCACTTATCTGAAAGCAATTGTCTATATTGTGAAGATACGAGATGTGCAGCATCTGAAACAACGGATACTGGAAGCCTGTGCTAGCATTTCTTCTTTGGTGTTGCTATCAGTGTGTCAAGAGTGGGAGAAGAGGGTTGCATTGACAATCCAACACAATGGGCAGCACTTTGAACACATTTTATAAGTGATCATAAATTTGTAAATAACTCATGAAAGAATATAGTTAAGTTAAAACCAAGCACATCATTGTTTTTCTTATGACATTCTCAATATGTTTGATGTGTCACATTACCCTCTTCCCATTTAAAAAAAATAAAGTTGGATCCAAAATGTCTGCCTTCAAAATGTCCACCATGGTCAGCACCAATTTGGAAAAGTTTTCCCCCTCCCATATACTAATGTGCCTCAAACAGGAAGTTGATATCACCAGCCATTCCCATTTTATTTAGGTTCATCCATATAAACAGTCAACCCTGTACATCCAACGCACATAAGATTGCATTCAATGAATACTATAACATATATGACATACATGTATGTGGTCTCACAGCCAATAAAACTTTTATTTGAAATATTTCTGTGTCCCAACTTTGAAAAAGTGTTGTGTTTATAGCAAAAATGCAAATCGAACATTTGGATCCCCCACATTTATAAAAACCATAATATGAAAGGCACATTTGTTTCGCTGGATTATTACTTGCACATAGGCTTGGAAGTTTTGTTCTCTTAGGTACAAAACCAAATTGCTTCCTAAGACATCCTTCACTACATAAACTTAATTTAGGATCAGAAAGGTATCTGTATATTACATGTTTTATTTCCCCAAATTGATTTCTATAAGCAGTTGTTGTAAATACTTAAGTCCCAAAAAAAAGGGGTTGAGAAAAGTATTCTAGGAGTGATACCTTTATTGGCTAACAAGAAAAATTATATTTGTAAGCTTTCAGAGCTCAAGGCTCCTTCATCAGACAATATCACAAAAGGTATCACTCCTAGAATACTTTTCTCAACCTCTTTTTTTTGGGACTTAAGTATTTACATCGATTTTTCTGGCTAACACGGTACCACAATATTATTTTGTTTTATACTCTATAAGCAGTTGTGAAATTTAATACATTTTTTTGTGTGTTAGTTTTTTATGGTGACTCATTAATTCTTTTCCTGTATTATGCATCCCCAAACTGGCTTTTGTGCACATATTCAAAAAGATCAGATACCATCACTTTGTCACTAGACCACACAATGAGAATGTCATTAACAAAGCGACTGTACCAAAGCACATAGTCAATAAAGCAATTAGTGCATGAAAAAATGAAAAGCTTCTCCCACCATGTGGCATACAATATCGTAATGGGAGGGGAGAATTTCAAACCAATTGGGGCTCCTCACAACTGCTGATAGTATTTCTTCTATTTTTGGAGATGAGTACCACTGGAGTTTTTCCCTTTTGCATTCATCAGCCCATCTGGCTGGATATTTCATGGATGAGCACTGTTTAATGATCTTTATCTGTGACTGGATTCATTATAGGTTGTGGTGAGTGGAATATGTACTATTAATGCCAGTAACAAATTGAGATTTCTTTTTTGTCCATGAAGTCAATAAAGGGATTATTGCATGAAAAAATGAAAAATGCCTCCCATCATGCAATATATAATACCGCAAGTGAAGGGACGAATTTTCACCCCATTTGGGGTCTTCACAACTGCAGATACTGTTTGCCATCAGACATGAAAAAGTGATGTTTCAGAAGGTAATTAATTACCATCACAATGTATTCCACATGTACAATGTTATGATCCTTCATATACTACTTAATGATAATCACTGTTATATTATGTGGTATTCTAGAGTACAAATGAATTATGTTGCATGTTAGGAACTTTGCCTCGAAATTTCTCAAAATTTTACAAAACATTCATGCTGTTCTGAAAGACTCCCAGTGTTTTATGAATAAGATGTTGAAGTTGCCCATCAACCCAGGTACTGAGCCTCTCATTGAAAAACTCAATGTCTGAGTTGATGGGAGGTAAAGGTGGAGGGAAAGTTTCCTCGAGGACTTTCGGAAGTCCATGAAAATAGGAATTATTGAATACTCTCTAAACAAAAAATCAAACTCTTTTTTTATTGATAACACATTTCTTCAAACCATAAGAAAGATCTTGAGACAAAGATAAAAATGTGTTACTATCATCAAGAATATCTAAAGCAAGTAACTTATAAAGTTCCTTGTCCAGCATCACCACAAAGCCTCCCTTATTGGATGCATGCCTGAACCACCACACTTTCATTATTTTGCAATCCTTTCATGACATTTCTTTAATGCTGTTTTAAATTGTTTCTATATTGTCTAATTTCATTGTTGGCATATAAACTTCTTAAATCCTTTTCCACTAATAACTGGAGTTCTTTTATATATAAGAAAAAATGTTGGATTCTGAACCCTGAATTTACTCTGTCCGGTCATTTCACTATGGCCATGTTCTGCCTGCAAACTATGAATTGTTTAAGAGCTAATTGTTCTTTAACGCTTTGCCCCAGGGCGGTTTTGCGTTTTCTGGTTTTTGTTTTTCCTTCTCCTTCTTCCAAGAGGCATAACTATTGTTTATTTTTCCATCAATATACACATATACTTTATAAAGCTTGCTTTTTGTGAGACAAGTTGTACTTTTGATGAAATAATTTATTTTACCATATAGTGTAATGCAATAAAGCATTTATTTTTTTGAGTTTTTTATTCATCATGTTCCCCATAGGGTAAAACTGACACGTCAGTATGATGCCTCAGGTCGATAAGAGTTTGTAGATACCAAACACTATTACTTTTATCTAAGTGGTGAAAAAAATTCAGAAGTTTTTAAAGAAAAAGAATTGCACTTTTCTTATTTTTCAGAACCTGTTGCTGTGTGATGGCTTATTTTTTAAAGGTTGAGCTGATTTTTCTAATACCATTTTTGGGTAGATACGCTCTTTTGATCACCTGTTATTGCATTTTATTGCTGTGTTGGGGCAACAAAAAAAAGTAAATTTGACGTTTGGACTTATTTTCCATTACACAATTTACTGATTTGATAAAAAATGATTTTTAAATTGATCTTATGCCTGACAGATCAGGCATTGCGGAAGATGGCAATACAAAATATGTGTACTTTTAATTTTTGAAATAGTTTTATTTTCAATGGGGATAAAGAAGGTAATTTAAATTTTAAGGTTTTTTTTTCCCATATTTAAAAGAAAAACTTTTTTCAATGTTTTCTTTATTTCACACTGCCCTCCTAGTGGACCTCAGCGCTGTTTGATCGCGTTTCCTGTGTAAAGATGGACTGCTGCATGTCTGTGCACAGGAAAAATCATCACTTTCTATGGATGCATGCACTGTCCGTGCATCCACAGGAAGTGATTGCAAACAGCATACAGGGTCATTGCAGGACCCTAGACTGTCAAGGTAACCATCGGAGGTCCCGTGATCACATCATCACATGGGACATTCAATGCTGTCGTGGATTGGCACAATCGCCACCGAAGTGCTTTGGATTGCACTGTCAGTGATTGACAGCACAATCCAGAGGGCTAAAAGCACCAATCAGATCATTGACCTGATCAGTGCTGTTAACTACACATCTCACCTGATCAGATCAGCTGAGATGTGTGGGAGATGATGTGAGCCTTGGCCGTGAAAAGGTTAAAAACAAATTTCTATACATATTATCCATGACATTAATATTACTGCTGGCATGTTCATCATTATCATCAGAGTTCTTACATTCATCTACAGCAATCACGGTGGTATAAGGCTGCCTTCAGACTTGCAGATGCATCTGCAGCGTTTTGCAGATGCATCTGCAAGCATCTGCATGCAGACCGCGGCCCCTATGTTTATAATGGATAATGGAGCGCACGGCGGTCTGCAGATGCTTGCAGACCGCCGTGCGCTCTCATTGCCCGCCATTAGTGATCTGTGCGCATGCGGATGCCTTCGCACAGATCACACACTCTCGCCCGCACCCGGGACGCGAGATGTTGCGTCCCAGGTGCGGGCGAGAGTGTGTGATTTGTGCGCAGGCATCCGCATGTGCACAGATCACTAATGGCGGGCAATGAGAGCGCACGGCGGTCTGCAAGCATCTGCAGACCGCCGTGCGCTCCATTATAAACATAGGGGCCGCGGTCTGCATGCAGATGCCTGCAGATGCATCTGCAAAACGCTGCAGATGCATCTGCAAGTCTGAAGGCAGCCATAGGTTGTTTATTATCAGGTTTTGCAATAAACTGTTTTTTCAGAATAAGGAATCTAACAAAATGATTAACGTCCATGATAGCCTCTATAGTATTAAAGTTGTAGGAAGGTACAAAATTCAGTCTTTAGGATAATACATTCAATTGTTTGCTTAGCATAGCTTGTTCTTTCTGGTGTGCCCTGTTTTTTTCTTCCTCTATATGGATTTTCTTCTCCTGAAGATACTGATGTTTCATCTAATGCACTTCTATTGGAAGCAAATGAACCAGTGTTGAAGGTTGAAGAGTCCAGATCTGTTAAGGTCATGTGAAAATTAACATGGTGTGTTTTCCAGACCGTTTCCATTTTCTCTTGAATCCTTTGAGAATCGGTCTACGAAACCGCTCCAGATTTTTTCTACACGTGTACACAAAATTTTCCTTTTAGTCTTTATTATCTCTGTTAAATTTGTGTTTTTTTCAGATGCATAATGTCCAACTCTGACTTCTCCAGATTTCCATCCATTTTCTTTGCGGAGATATCTGAACTCTCAGGAGCCCTCAAATTCTCTCAGGGATTCTTTTTCTTGCTTGATGTCATCTTTTACTGTAAATCAATTAGCTTGTTTTCTTGGTATGATATAATTAAATTCATTAAGCTAAAAGAACAATAAAGATAAAATACAGTATCATTTCATTTATTTATTTATGAAGTTTTCAGAGAATAGCATTGTTGATACATTTTTCATTTTAAATTTTGCATAATCATCCACAGTGTGCAGTATAATTAAATGGACTGTTGGTTACTACTGGGTTATCATCAGTTTCTAGGTGAGGTCACATTCAGTAGAAAGGCTGTGTTTGTATCAAAGAGCATGAAATGAGTTGAGTACAGTCCTAGGAGACCACGGAAAGTTACACACATGCTGTCAGGGTAATTGGAGTGTTTTCAGAATGCAAATTCACTAGAAATACAGTTGTGGCCAAAAGTATTGACACCCCTGCAATTCTGTCAGATAATACTCAGTTTCTTCCTGAAAATGATTGCAAT
This sequence comes from Allobates femoralis, assembly GCA_033576535.1. Classification (NCBI taxonomy): domain Eukaryota; kingdom Metazoa; phylum Chordata; class Amphibia; order Anura; family Aromobatidae; genus Allobates; species Allobates femoralis. The sequence continues at coordinate 459,185,513 of JARQOC010000005.1, read as the reverse complement.
CACAAATTCTTTGGTATTATTATCTTCATTTACTATGTCTTTAATGAAAAAACACAAAAGAGAATGAAGCAAAAAGCAAAACATTGATCATTTCACACAAAACTCCAAAAATGGGCCAGACAAAAGTATTGGCACCCTCAGCCTAATACTTGGTTGCACAACCTTTAGCCAAAATAACCGCAATCAACCGCTTCCGGTAACTATCAATGAGTTTCTTACAATGCTCTGCTGGAATTTTAGACCATTCTTCTTTGGCAAACTGCTCCAGGTCCTTGATATTTGAAGGGTGCCTTCTCCAAACTGCCATTTTTAGATCTCTCCACAGGTGTTCTATGGGATTCAGGTCTGGACTCATTGCTGGCCACCTTAGAAGTCTGCAGTGCTTTCGCTCAAACTATTTTCTAGTGCTTTTTGAAGTGTGTTTTGGGTCATTGTCCTGCTGGAAGACCCATGACCTCTGAGGGAGACCCAGCTTTCTCACACTGGGCCCTACATTATGCTGCAAAATTTGTTGGTAGTCTTCAGACTTCATAATGCCATGCACAAGGTCAAGCAGTCCAGTGCCAGAGGCAGAAAAGCAACCCAAAAACACCAGGGAACCTCCGCCATGTTTGACTGTAGGGACCGTGTTCTTTTCTTTGAATGCCTCTTTTTTTCTCCTGTAAAGTCTATGATGATGCCTTTGCCCAAAAAACTCTACTTTTGTCTCATCTGACCAGAGAACATTCTTCCAAAACGTTTTAGGCTTTCTCAGGTAAGTTTTGGCAAACTCCAGCCTGGCTTTTTTATGTCTCGGGGTAAGAAGTGGGGTCTTCCTGGGTCTCATACCATACAGTCCCTTTTCATTCAGACGCCGACGGATAGTACGGGTTGACACTGTTGTACCCTTGGACTGCAGGGCAGCTTGAACTTGTTTGGATGTTAGTCGAGGTTCTTTATCCACCATCCGAACAATCTTCCGTTGAAATCTCTAGTTAATTTTTCTTTTACGTCCACATCCAGGGAGGTTAGACACAGTGCCATGGGCTTTAATCTTCTTGATGACACTGCGTACGGTAGACACAGGAACATTCAGGTCTTTGGAGATGGACTTGTAGCCTTGAGATTGCTCATGCATCCTCACAATTTGGTTTCTCAAGTCCTCAGACAGTTCTTTGGTCTTATTTCTTTTCTCCATGCTCAATGTGGTTCACCCAAGGACACAGGACAGAGGTTGAGTCAACTTTAATCCATGCCAACTGGCTGCAAGTGTGATTTAGTTATTGCCAACACCTGTTAGGTGCCACAGGTAAGTTACAGGTGCTGTTAATTACACAAATTAGAGAAGCATCACATGATTTTTCTAACAGTGCCAATACTTTTGTCCATCCCCTTTTTATGTTTGGTGTGGAATTATATCCAATTTGGCTTTAAGACAATTCTTTTTGTGTTTTTTCATTGAAGACAAATTGAATGAAGATAATAATACCAAAGAATTTGTGATTGAAATCATTTTCAGGAAGAAACTGAGTATTATCTGATAGAATTGCAGGGGTGTCAATACTTTTGGCCACAACTGTACATTTTTGGGAAAATATTCATCAACCCTAGCAAATTAAAAAAAACTATTAATTATCTCTAATAGCCAAAGAATATACAATAAAGTCATAATAAATACAGAACTTATCAATGGGGCCTGGATCTGCCTCAATTCTTAGATACTAACCGCCAAAAACAAAACGGAATTCCAGCCCAAATTCATTGAGAGTGCAATTTATTAATAGTGGATCACAGAGGGGGAGGGGAACATACAAGGACACATATTACAATCAGTACAATTATTCACCATGTTTATATATTACAAAAATAGTTTATGAGTATACATATATTAATATACAAAGAGGGGATTCAATTGATTACTCCTCAAATCCATATAGTATACAAACATGTAAAAATAAATTGAAAACTAGTACTGGTAACTAACAATATTAATATTAATAGTAGTCACATATAGGACGATCACTATTGCACAGATGCCAAATTTTACAGCTCAAGTTAGAAACCAAGTTAATTAAAAATTCATACATATATATAGGTTATTTTATACGTATGCATACACTGATATAGAAATGGGATTCAATCAATTGCTCCTCAAGTTTATGTTATATATAACAACAAAATTATGCAAAATGGAGGTGGAGACTAAAATGCTTACTATTAGTGATAGTCACATATAGGACAATTCACAATTGCTCAAATATCATAGATACACAGCTCAAATCGCAGCCAAATCAATACATATCATCACCTAGTTGGAACCATATTGATAAGATATCCATATAAACATTATGGGGTGTAGGATTGTAGATAGATCACTGCTGGCACATATGTGATGCTATATAGAGATATAAACTGATGCTATTTAAGGTTATAACACTATTTAATAATAGTGGACTTAGTTAATAGCATAATAAACCATATATTATATGTGCCAATATTCAGCTTGTTGCAGCGGAAATAAAGACCACCACTCGCTCTACATGATAGTAACAATCATATCACTCTTTTGTTATATTATATCTAGGGGGTTAAGTTAACTCACAGGTTGCCAATCGGCATGTGAATAAAGGAAAAGAGCAGTCACATAGCCTGCTCAACACCACTTCCAAGATCGAACTCTGGTGAATAATTACCTCAGTTTACTTGTTGGACAGAAGCCCGCCCTACACGTGTTTCGGTGCTAATACCTTCGGCACGGGGCGTGTCTCTATTGGGGAACATGCATCTTAAAAAGGCCGCCCCTGCCAATTATTCTTTACCCAGCATGCTTACGCCGACGTCCAAACATGGTTGCTATGGTGATGCGGCAACACGGCAGCGTCATACTCACATGACGTATTATTTGGTTTTTATTCAATTCTTAGATGAATAGTAATTCTAACAACCTCTTCACTAACATTGGTGCTTAAAGGAAATGTCAGGTCAAAGATCCATATGTGACTGTTATCATTTTCTAATTCCTTTCTCTAAGCTCTCTCTATTGATGTATTTCTTTTATTTATATTTCCCTCATACCCTCTGTAAAACTTCAAGTAAAGAGATTCATTAACTCTGTCACTCACAGTGAATGATCCACTTGATTCTCTGCTGTCACCTCCCCATAGGATGAATATGCATGTCACATATTCACACCACATCACTGCAGAGGACATCAGTGGGGGGGGGCTGTTTTCTCTACTCTGCTCCCTGTGTTTGCAGCATCACAACACACAAACTGTCACAGCAGGGATACCTGCTTAAAGAAGCAAATGGAGTCTACATAAGGCAGATTTTCAATAGCTCTCTCAATCCGTGTCCTCAACAGCACAGAAGGCTGAAGCTCCTATAGAACTGAAACCACTCTGCACTTGGAGCAATGGGAGGAGGAAGGTGGGAGGAGAGAACTGATGAGAGGGAGTGTATAATTACATGACAGTTTATACAGCAGCCAGACTATTTCCGTTTGTGTTTGATTATAATGCAGAGGACTAATCCAGGAGTTCCCTGCAGGGTCTGACAATGCGATTAACATGGAAACTACAAAGGGTAGAATAATGATTTCACATGTTTTTAAAAGGTCCATCCGGGCACTATTCAAGGGTAATATTAGTATCATACTGAAAAATGACCTGACAGTGTCCCTTTAATAAAGTGCCCATTCTCAAACTGTTGTCTCCATTGTTTGCATATCAACATCTTCAATACATTTATGTAATTGTTTTGAATTATATCATAAATATTGTAACGCATGTGGGGGCTAGCATCCGGGACTGGATTCTCTGGGACGCTACACCAATCTCGACCTGTAGGAGCGTACCTAAGTGGATACTGAGTTTTTATAAAGCCTCAGATGGAGAGGTTAGTCTTGTACTATTAGTTATCTGTCGGGGGCAGCTCTAGGGGATCTCAGTACCTCAACAGCTGGCCGCAGAGGTCAAGATGCAGTCAGGCACAGTCTCTGGGTTACATAGGTGCAGCTAGATGGCTGGTAGGACAAGTGCTGTGGGTTTGGCTACACGACTGGTTCTGCTGGAGCAGTAGGTATGGCTGCTGGAGGAATACTGACTGGCACTGAGGGTACGGCAGAAGGCTGGCACTGATAAATGTGCAGTAAGGCTGTTTCAGGCTGGAATAGATGGTATGGCAGCAGGCTGGTGCAAACAGTTACATGCAGAAGTACTGGGACTAGGAAACAGACAAGGGTAAAGTAAGGCACAGGAAGGAACAACAAGGGTAACAGGGATCTGAAAGCCAGCAGTGTGTCTCTAGGCATAAACCCCATTGCTCAGGCACTTTCCATATGAGGGAGGTATCTTAAAGAGGACCTGTCACCCAACCAGGCATGGTGATCTAATTACAGCACTGGATGCAGCATGTCTGCAGCATCCATGCAAGGGGTCCCCCAGCACTTGAGCAGCCCTCTACCCCGAGATAATACACTTAGAAAACTTGCATGCTGCAGCCATTAATAGGTGGCTAGGGGCAGGAGCCGAAGGGCAGATTCACACCCCCTGCATGTTTAATCTGCCCTGAGGGGCGGGACCAAATGGCAAGTTCTGAAAAAAAAAACCCTCTGTTTAAATGCTGCTGAAGAGGGAGAGAATGATTGGCAGCGGTGGGCAGATTAAACATGCAGGGGGTGTGAATCTGCCCTTCGGCTCCTGCCCCTAGCCACCTTCTTAATGGCTGCAGCATGTAAGTTTTCTAAGTGTATTATCTCGGGGTACAGGGCTGCTCAAGTGCTGGGGGACCCCTTGCATGGATGCTGCAGACATGCTGCATCCAGTGCTGTAATTAGATCACCATGCCTGGTTTGGTGACAGGTCCTCTTTAAATACTCTGTGCTCTCAGCCAAAGGCTGAGAAGCATTTCTGGGTAGGGCCTGATGGCCCTTTAATACAGTGCATTGTGAAAGTAATCGACCCCCTTGAACTTTTCAAACTTTTGCCACATTTCAGACTTCAAACAAAGATATAAATTCAAATTTTTTTGTGAAGAATCAACAACAAGTGCGACACAATCGTAAAGTGGAACGGAATTTATTGCATATTTTAAACTTTTTTAACAAATAAAAAACTGAAAAGTGGGGCGTGCAATATTATTCGGCCCCTTTACTTTCAGTGCAGCAAACTCCCTCCAGAAGTTCAATGAGGATCTCTGAATGATCCAATGTTTTCCTAAATGACTGGTAATGATAAATAGAATCCACCTGTGTGTAATCAAGTCTCTGTATAAATGCACCTGCTCTGTGATAGTCTCAGGGTTCTGTTTCAAGTGCAGAGAGCATCATAAAGACCAAGGAACACACCAGGCTGGTCTGAAATACTGTTGTGGCAAAGTGTAAAGCTAGATTTGAATACAAAAAGATTTCCCAAGTTGTGAACATCTCAAGGAGAACTTGCAAGTGATCATATTGAAATGGAAGGAGCATCAGACCACTGCAAATCTACCAAGACCCGGCCGGCTCTCTAAAATTTCATCTAGAACAAGGAGAAGACAGCTGAGATGGGAGAGTCTGTCCATAGGACAACAATCAGTTGTACACTGCACAAATCTGGCCTTTATGGAAGAGGGGCAAGAAGAAAGCCATTTCTCAAAGATATCCATAAAAAGTCTCTTTTGAAGCTTGCCAAAAGCCACCTGGGAGACACATCAAACATGAGGAATAAGGTGCTCTGGTCAGATGGAACCAAAATTGAACTTTTTGGGCTCAATGTAAAATTATATGTTTGGCGTAAAAGCAACACAGCTCATCACCCTCAAAACACCATCCCCACTGTCAAACATGGTGGTGGCAGCATCATGGTTTGGGCCTGCTTTTCTTCAGCAGGATTAGGGTAGATGGTTAAAATTGATGGGAATATGGACGGAGCCAAATACATGACTATTCTGGAAGAAAACCTGTTGGAGTCTGCAAAAGACCTGAGACTGGGACAGAGATTTATCATCTAACAAGACAATGATCCCAAACATAAAGCAAAATCTACAATGGAATGGTTCAAAAATAAACATATCCAGGTGTTAGAGTGACCAAGTCAAAGTCCAGACCTGAATCCAATCGAGAATCTGTAGAAAGAGCTGAAAACTGCTGTTCACAAACGCTCTCCATCCAACCTCACTGAGCTCGAGCTGTCTTGCAAGGAAGAATGGGCAAGAATTTCAGTCTCTCGATGTGAAAAACTGATAGAGACATACCCCAAGCGACTTGCAGCTATAATTGCAGCAAAAGGTGGCGCTACAAAGTATTAACTCAAGGGGGCCGAATAATATTGCATGCCACACTTTTCACTTTTTTATTTGTTAAAAAAGTTTAAAATATGCAATAAATTTTGTTCCACTTCAGGATTGTGTTGCACTTTTTGATTCTTCACAAAAAAATTAGAATTTATATCTTTATGTTTAAAGCCTGAAAAGTGGCAAAAGTTTGAAAAGTTCAAGGCGGTCGAATACTTTCACAAGGCACTGTATATGGCCTCAGCGTGCTCCCAGTAGACCAGTGTAGGCCTTGGTAGCTGGATCCAGCCTACAAATCCCAGGCACACTAAGCTCCCTGCTATGTAGATACTAGCACAGTGGCGGGCGCTAAAAATGTACAAGATAGGAACACCTTTCAAATTGCAAATGTGCTTTTTTACAGTAACAAACCATATACACCAATTTAAGAAGATAGGATAATCCTTAAAGTAGAGATATTACTTTTATTATTGATGTAACCAAAAGTTCAATTAAGATTTTATACAGTTAGTAACCAATATAGGTATTATATTCCATAATTTATCAATATATTATATTACATGTTTTGTCTGCTACAAATTTTATACAATCTTATTTTGTTTCAGCTAAAAGTAACCATATGTAGGACTGCAGATATTGTTTGAATGTTCTGTAAAATGTTCTGTAAGATGTTGTACTATAGATTACATATTCTCTCAGAAGCAGGATGCCTTAAGGCCTCCTTCCTCAGATTTATCCATGAGAACTAATAATTGTCATGTTGTACTTTAATTGTTTAATTATTCTGTGTGGGCATGCATGAAAATTTCATGGCTGTGAGCCAGAATTTTTATTTAAATTGTAAATGTCATCTCATTGAAAAAAACAACAACCCAATACTGCAAAGGTTGTTAATGATGGGTCACATAGCAGCTAAGATAATGATTTTTATGCCATATGAGGCATTTAAGGCAGGCCTGTGTGCGATTTCACAAAGTTGGATTTTAATAAGTTGGCTGCAGAAATATTCTAGAGGTGTAATATTTGGTATATAATTTCCAATGCTGTCATGTCCTGCTCTGACAATCCATCTTCTTCATTTGCAGGTATGTGTGACTGTGTATCCATGTACCCAGCTTTCCTGCTCCACTGATCTCCTGCTTTTCATGCTGCAATATACCTGTGGTATGTGTGACTGTGTATCCATGTACCCAGCTTTCTTGCTCCACTGATCTCCTGCTTTTCAGGCTGCAATATACCTGTGGTATGTTTATCCATGTACCCAGCGTTCTTGCTCCACTGATCTCCTGCTTTTCATGCTGCAATATGCCTGTTCTGTTGAACAATCTCCCAATCCTGGACCTCCACAGCTAACACTCCCCGCTATTTCTCCCTTCTATCACCCCACATCTGCAAGAAACAACCACAATATTTTAAAAATAATTCCCATTCCTCTGACCCCCTCTGCACCGCCCCCTCTCTCTGGAGTGCTCTGGAATGCCCGTTCCATCTGCAATCAACGTCACTTAATTTGGGCCTGAAGAGATTCAGGCAGCACTCATCGGTTTCTTAGAAGTGTCATTTATTCCTTCATGGGCTTACATGTGCAGGGAGGGAAGTGGGTGCAGAGACGGACAACAGTCGGCTGTTTCACGCTGTACGTGCTTCAACAGGTCCAATGCGGCCATGACGTGATGCTCCACCTCTAATAGAGGTGGCAACCAACGTCACTGCCGGTGTATTGAAACAAAAATGTACAATTTGATATACACTCAAACTTAATGCAACAACCAATTATATGATTACGTTAATAAAAACATAATATACAAAAATGTAAAGATGTGTTTTTTTCTCAAAATAGACAAAAATCTGTAAACATAGATATTTATCAAAATAGGCCGAGACAAAATGAATTGCCACTTCCTATTACCTTTCAACGCCATAACCTGCAGTGCGTCCTCACCAGTGGTCTAGAGATAGGTACGATAAAGGCCCGCAATTTGAGCCAACAGCGTCTCTCTGACCGCCCGGGCAATCAGCTCTGCGGCTAACTACATAAAAATACAAACAGCATTGTAATTATGTCAGAACGAAACAGATAAAATTATCATTACAAAGTGTAGACAAAAAGGTTATCAATCTATATATAGCCTTACTTATACCGAAAAATTGGGTTATTAATACATATACAGCCTTACTTATACCAGAAGATATGTTATATTATGCCATAAATGGCAAAATACTAAATTCGATTCATACATATTGCTTTAAATCTATATATATATATTTTTTTATCGCAACCTACGCTCACTAGGTGTTATGTTGCGCAATCTGCAGTGACTTAAAAACAATATACTTAATTTAGACAAAAACAAAGGGCAAATAAGCAAGTAACAAATTGTTATTTACTATATTGCTATTATCAGGATTAATTAAAGTAATCATTTTACTACAAATAATCCTATTGATTATTTCAACATCTATATCAATTTAACATGCTTCAAAAATGATATAACTGTGACATGTTACATTATATACCACAGCCTAATGTGGCATGGGGAATTACAAAAAGACAGCCATATCTAGTTTGTCATTTAAACCTAATGGACCCTGTGCTCTAGAGCTCAGGATCCATCTACCTTCCGTTTGTAACAAGACTTTATGTAGATCACCGCCTCTACATGATGGTGGGATCTTTTCTAATCCAACGAAGCTTAGGACTTCTGGGTCACCGTTATGGCAATCTCTAATATGTTATATCATTCTTTTAGACCCTTTGCCGCTTGTCACTGAGTTATAGTGTTCGCGGAATCGCACAAAAAGAGGCCAAATTTTCTTACCTATGTAAAGTCTGCTACAAGGGCAGAATAGTGCATAGTCAAGCCAATCCGATCTGCAACTGATTAAAGATTTCACATTATGACAAATATTGCCAATTTGTAGTGTCTTACCAGTTTTACAGTACTTACACCATGGGCAGGTATGGCATTTAAAATTGCCTGTCGGTTTTTTGCAGGTTAGCCAATTTCTTTGTGGAATTTCTCTAAGTCTTTTATGAACTAGAATATCCCCTAAATTTCTACATTGTAAATGTCATTTCATTTAAAAAAAACAACCCAATACTGCACAGGTTGTTAATGATGGGTCACATAGCAACTAAGATAATGATTTTATGCCATATGAGTCATTTGAGGCAGGCCTGTGTGCGATTTCACAAAGTAAGATTTTAATAAGTTGACTGCAGAAATATTCCAGAGGTGTAATATTTGGTATTTAATTTTCAATGCTGTCATGTCCTGCTCTGACAATCCATCTTCTTCATTTTCAGGTATATGTGACTGTATATTCATGCACCCAGCTTTCCTGCTCCACTGATCTCCTGCTTTTCATGCTGCAATATGCCTGTGCTGGTGACAAATCTCCCAATCCTGGATCTCCACAGCTAACACTCTCCCTTCTATCACCCCACACCTGCAAGAAACAACCACAATATTTTAAAAATAAAACCCATTCCTCTGACCCCCTCTGCACCGCTCCCTCTCTCTGGAGCACTCTGAAATGCCCGTTCCATCTGCAATCAACTTAACTTAATTCATGATCTCTTCACCTCTCACAGACTATCCTTCCTGGGCCTCACAGAAACATGGCTGGCACCCTCCGACATGGCCTCCTCTGTTGCACTGTGTTATGGTGGCCTTCACTTTGCCCACACCCCTGGCACTGGCAACAAACATGGTGGAGGAGTGAGTCTTCTCCTTTCTAGCAACTGCACCCTTAACTTAATAACTCCTCCACCATCCCTTATGCTCTCTTCTTTTGAAGCGAACTCTGTCCATATCTACTCTCCTTCCAACCTCCAAGTGGCCGTCATTTATCGACTCAGGGAAGGTCACTGCCATCATAGACAAATTCTCTGCCTGACTTCTACACTTTTTCTCTGTTGACATTCCCACTATAGTCATGGGTGACTTCAACATCTTCATTGACACCCACCAGTCAGCAGCCTCCAAACTCCAGTCACTTACTTCATCCTTTGGCTTCACTCAATGGTTTTCTACAGCCACCTACACAGACAGACATACACTAGACCTCATCTTCACCTACTTCTTAACTTCTTAACTAACCCCACAACCTCCCCTCTTCCTCTGTCTGCCCACCATCTACTAACTTTCACATCCTTGTCCTCCTCACCTGCCCCACATGACCACCAACATGTACACCCTCATAGAAACCTCACACATCTTGATGCTCACACACTTTCCAAAACTATTTTATGGCTATCATCAGTATCCTCATTCCATGACACTTACATCAGCTATTGATGCAGTCACCCCTCGTTTATGGCAAAATACAACAAATCAACAGACAACTCTGGCACCCAGACACCACTAAAAAGCCTTGGCGAGAGTCTAGCATTGCTGAGTGGTGCTGGAAAAAAACACATTCTCAAGAAGACTTCACAGCATTCAAAGAAGCCACTCTCACATTCAAATCAGCACTCACCTCCACTAAATAGGCTTACTTCATTAACCTCATATGCCCTTTGTCCCACAACACAAGGCAGCTAATAAACACGACCTCCTGCATCTCTGCAAAAGACTTTGCAATACACTTCAACAACAAGATCGATCAAATCAGACAAGTCTTTACTGCTCGGCCGTTATAACTCCTATGTTTACTATACCATCACATACCCCACTGACTCTCCTCTTCTCCATCACTAAAGGAGAACTTGCACACCTCCTCTCTAAATCGCACATCACCATTTGTGCACTTGACCCCATCCCACCTCCTCCCCAACCTCACCACCACACTCATCTTAGGACACTAAGGACAGCATGTCCAAGGAGTTTGTATGTTCTCCCCGCGTTTGCGTGGGTTTCCTCTGGGCACTCCGGTTTCCTCCCACATTGTAAAGGCATACTGATAGGATGTTTAGATTGTGAGCTCCAAGAGAGACAGCATTACTGATGTATGTAAAGTGCTATGGAATTAATAGCACTATATAAATGAATAAATATTATTATTATATATCCCTAGCACAACTCTTCAATTTATCATTAACTTCTGGTACTTTTCCCTCCGTTTTCAAACATGCCAAAATTGCACCTATCTTAAAGAAACCATCCCTTGACCCGACTTCTACATCCAGCTACCGCCCCATATTGCTGCCCCCATTTGCATCCAAACATCTGAGGAAGCATGTCCACACTGTACTTTCATCCCACCTGTCATCTATCTCTCGCTTTGACAACCTTTGATCTGGTTCTACTCTCATCATTCCACTGAAACTACCTTAACCAAGATTACTTACTGCCAAAGCTAACAGACACTTCTCCATCCTCCTCCTTCTAAACCTGTCCTCTGCATTCAACATAGTCAACCACTCCCTCCTACTACAGATCCTCTCTTCCATTGGTATCATTGACCTTGCCCTTTCCTGGATCTCCTTATACCTTTCATTCCAACTGCACATTTAGTATCTCCCACTCCCACAGTACCTCCTCACCCCATCCCCTGTCTGTCATGGTCCTTTAAGGCTCTGTCCTGGACACTTACTCTTTTCCATCTATTCCCTCTGCCTGGGACAACTCAAAGTCCCATGGCTTCCAGTACCACCTGTATACTGATGACACTCCGATCTACCTCTGTGGTCCAGATGTCACCTCTTAGCTGTCCATAATCCCGGAATGTCTATCAGCCGTATCCTGCTTCTTCTCCTTTTGCTTCCTAAAACTAAACATAGATAAAGCTGAACTCATCTTTCCCCATCTCACGCATCTTCCTTACTTGATCTAGCTATTGCAATAAATGGCACCAGATTTTGCCCTGTACCTGAAGTCCGCTGCCCCTGAGTTACCCTTCACTCTGCCCTGTCTTTCAAACCATACATCCAAACCCTTGCCACCTCCTGCCACCTCTAAATCAAAAATATTTCAAAAATCCTTTCCTTCCTAACCCCTCAATCTACTAAAATACTAGTGCATGCCCTCATCATCTCTCGCCTTGACTTCTGCAACATCCTCCACTGTGGCCACCCTGCTAACACTCTTGCACCTCTCCAATCTGTCCTTAACTCTGCTGCCCGACTAATCCACCTTTCTCTTCACAATTTCTTCCCTTCTGTTCTCTGCTAATCCCTTCATTTGCTCCCAATTCACCAGCGTATCCAATTCAAACTTCTAACATTGACTTAAAAAGCCATCTACAATCTGACTCCCCTATATATCTCTGAACTAATCTCCTGATATCATCCAACTAGTAATCTTCGATAATCTCAAAACTTCCTTCTCTCTTCCACACTTGTACATTTCTCATCCAATCGCCTGCAAGACTTCACCCTAGCATCCCTTATCCTCTGGAACTCTGCACCCCAACACATCTGACTTTCTCCTACACTCAGAACTTTGAAGTGGAACCTGAAAACCCATTTCTTCAGAACTGCAATAACCTCACCACCACCGAACCTGGCACTCCACCACCACCGGACCTGGTGCTCCACCACCACCGGAGTCAGTGCTCCACCACTATCGGAGCTATCCCAACCCATTGCCTCCTTCCCATCAGTCTATAGAATGTAAGCCCACGAGGGCAGGTTTCTCCCCCTTCTGTATAAGTCTGTAAATGTTAGTTTGTTTATTGTATTTTTAACTTGATTTGTATGTAACCCTTTCTCATGTACAGCACCATGGAACCAATGGTACTCTATAAATAATGAAATATTAATAATATGACTTACTTTCTCACATTTTTCTGTGTTCTTTTAAGAATTGCATTTTATGGCTGTGTGGGTATGGCCAGCAGCTGATAACAGAGCACAGTGCAATGTGACAGCAGAGAAGGGCTTAACAGATATCCTGACTGAGCTGTGTGGAGCCAGATGACAGATGAGAAGCTTGTGCCAAGGAAAAAGTAGTTTACAGTGATCCTAACATTCTGACATTGCTTAACAACTTTCCTGTAGTCTGAAGTAATCTGATACATTGTTTCCTCACCAGCTGCAATCAGGAGCTTGCACAATGTGTAAACCACGCCCCCTTTCCCTTATATGGTTACATGTCCCTTATTCAGTGTGAAGATGGATCTAACTGATAATGATTATATGTCTACTTTACACACTGTGTAGTAGGGCCACCTTGATAAAGGTTTATGAATGGTTTTCCTCAGATTTCTCTGATAAAGTATATTTGAAAGTTTTTGTTAAATTGCTCTACATTATTATTAAATAAAATGTAAATTGCGGTTATGCTTTATATATTGTGTGCTTCTGCAACAGATCAGATGTCTCTCTCATATTCATATAGGCCCCCATATATGCTTTTTTAAATCTTATCATTATCTCTTTTATTTATAACTTTTATCCCAACCAAAATTTAAATTTTATTCATTATACCTGTGAAGATGGATATATTTCCTGGGAATACAGATCTCCATGTCAAAATCTAAAGATCATTTTATATTTGTTTCACATATTGTATAGGTCATTATGTTCTCTATTTCTTTCATGTATGATATAATGATGAACAATCATTATCATTAATTTCTTAACAATGAATGACTCAGAGTTATCGGCATAGTGTAAGAGAAATGCATCACAACATTAATGTCTAAGACTAACTGCTCTTATGATTAATGAAGGGAAGTTGAAAGGTTTGATAAATGTCATACATAAATGAAGTGCACGACCTTAGCTTACTTTAGTAATTACCCAGGTAACAATGAAAGATTGAAAGTTTATCACTGACACCTGTCACTAAAATTTGTCATGCAGTTTGAGAACTTCAAGTCAAATGTATTAAAAATGTCAGACTTGCCTTTCCCCTTTCTACGTGTTTCCCCAGTATACATTACGCGTGTTCCAGAGGCTAGAGGTACTTTTTGATTGTAGTCATAAAATAGGTAACTCTGGTATAAGAAGTTTTATTCAGGGGTTTTTAGGTTTACTACATATTGTTCTTCTAAACAGCAATTTCTCATTCTGATCAACTAGCATGGATCATAAGAAGAGAATTGTGTGCCTGCTGTTAAAGAATACACATTATAAAACTAATACATATGAAAAGGAGAGATGAAAGCAGATTATGTCAAATTGTTCTACATTGCTGCATAATATAGCAAACATAGAAAACATTACATTCTTATAGCCTAGGGTTATTCTATTGTCTAGATTTATTGAAAGTCAATGTATGTTAATGGGTTTAGCAAAGTTGTACATCAAAGTTAGGTGAACTTGTCATTTTGCTGAGAAATCATTAAATTATTAAACTACTTAATGGTGCATATAGAAACAATACTAAGATTTCTACTGCAGCGGTTTTTGCAAACCTTTTGGTCATCACTTCAGTCAATTATTATATATTTTTTTCTATAATGAGAAAGCTCATAACAATTGTACCAGCAATTCATCTTAAAAAGAACTCTAGTTAGCATCTGATGCAACTGAATGCATAATGTAATCACTTTTTCCTCTAAAATAGTTTTAAAAATCGCAATCAAAAGTGCTCTTGAAGCAATTGCCGTGCACTACCCCTACTTGACATGAGATGTAGGCTTATTAGTCATTTATAAATGGATGAAACTTTACTGTAACACAATGCAAGACCAAAAAAATTACCACCTAACTACTTCTAAGAGCTTTATACAGTCTGTCTCACTTATTTAATATTAATGATAATAATAAATAATAGTAAAACTTTATTTGTATAACGCCAACATATTCCGCAGCGCTTTACAGTACAATGGTACGTATAAGAAAAATATACGATACAGAATGGTAGGTAATATAGAACAGTAGTTACATACAATAAACATAGAATCAATGTAGGAAATACAATAAAAAGGCCAAAAATAAAGGTGACCCTGCTCGAAGGAGCTTACAATCTAAGACGAGATGGGAACACAAAGTACAGGGGGCTTATAACAATGAATATCTTAAGTCTAAATGACTACTGTTAGGGAGAAGGATAGGCCGCCGTGAAGAGGTGTGTTTTTAGGTAGTGTCTGAAGCTATGCAAGTTGTGGATGGTCCTAATTTCTTGGGGTAGAGCATTCCAGAGGATTGGTGCAGCTCGAGAGAAGTCTTGGAGTCGGGAATGGGAGGTTCGGATTAGTGCCGATGTTACTCTGAGGTCACATTCAGAGCGAAGGGGATGGGTGGGGTGGTAGACAGAGATGAGGGTAGAGAGGTAAGGAGGTGCCGCAGCATGAATAGCTTTGTGGGTGACAACAAGCAATTTGAATTAGATTCTATAGTGTAGGGGTAGCCAATGCAGTGACTGGCACAGAGCAGAAACATCTGAGTAACGGTTTGCTAGATAGGTGATCCTGGCTGTTGCATTGAAGATAGACTGGAGAGGGGAAAGTTTACTGCGGGGATGGCCAGCTAATAAAGAATTACAGTAGTTAAGGCGGGAATGAATCAGGGCCACGGTGAGGGAGTTAGTTGTTTCCATGGTGAGGAAAGGGCGAATTCTGGAGATTTTTTCAGGTGCAAGCGACAGGAGCAGGTGAGAGACTGTATATATGGGGTGAAGGAGAGATCAGTGTCCAACATAACACCGAGACAGCCAACCTGCTGACTGGGCGTTATCGTGGTGCCGCACACCAAGAGAGAGATGTCAGGTTAATTAAGATTCAGATCAGATCAGATCAGATTAATTAAGCCATATTAAATTATTGTGTCTCTGATTCTTACCATTCCCATCTTGGAATAGGGGGATGAAGAAACAAAAGCACGAAACAAAAAATCCCCCCATCCTTAACCCCTTCATTTGACCTTACTGACCTGGCCATTTGTTGCAATTCTGACCAGGGTCATATTATGGGGTTATAACTCTGGAACGCGTCAACAGATCCTAGCAATTCTGAGAAAGTATTTTGATGACATATTGGGCTGCATGACAGTGGTAAATTTAAGTCGATAATTTTTGTGTTTATTTGTAAATAAGATGGAAACTTGGCAAAGATTTTGAAAATTTCACAATTGTTAAAGTTTGAATTTTCATTATGTTAAACCAGTGAGTTATGTCACACAAGATAGTGAATACATAAATTTCCCACATGTCTACCTTTCATCAGCTCAATCTTGGAAACAATTTTTTTTTTGTTAGAAAATTAGAAGGGTTCAAAGTTCATCAGCAATTTCTAATTTTTCCTGCAAAATTTACAAAACCAATTTTTAGTGACCACATCACATTTGAAGTGACTTTGAGGGGCAGAGGTGACAGAAAATACCAAAAAGTGACACCGTTCTAAAAACTGCACCCCTCAAGCTACTCAAAACCATACTCAAGAAAATAATTTACTTTTCACATGCTTCACAGGCACTAAACCAATGTGAAAGGAAAAAATGAACATTTTAATTTTTTCCAACAAAAATGTTATTTTAGCCTCAATTATTGCATTTTCACAAAGGTAAAAGCATAAAAGGACCTTATAATTTGTTGAGCAATTTCTGCTGAATATGTTGAAATCCCAATGTGGTCAAAAAGCACAGTTTGGGTGCACAGCAGGGTTTAGAAGGGAAGGAGCCCCATTTCACTTTTTGAATGGAAAATCAGCTGAAAGCCTTAGCGGACACCATGACATGTTTGGAAAGCCCCTGATGTGCCTAAGCAATTGAAACCCCTCATAAGTGACCCCATTTCGGAAATTAGACCCCCATGGAACTTATCTAGATGCATGTTGAGCACTTTGAAGCCCCACGTGATTCATACATTAAGCCGTAAAAATGTAAAAGTACTTTTTTCCACAAAAATGTTTCTTTAGCCTAATTTGTTTTCATTTTCACATGGGCAATGAGATAAAATGGATCCTAAAATTTGTTGAGCAATTTCTCCTGAGTACACCAATACCGCATATGCGGCAGAAAACCACTGTTTGGGAGCACAGCAGGACAGAGAAGGGAAGGAGCAACATTTGATACTTCCAGTGTAAAATTAGCTACAATTGTTATCGAAGACCATGTCGCATATGGAGAACCCCTGTGTTCCTAAACAGTAGAGCTTCCCCACAAGTGACCCCATTTTGGAAATTAGACCCTCCCAAGGAACTTATCTAGATACATAGTGAGCACTTTTAACTCTGTGGCGCCCCGCAACGAGTGCGTCACAAGAGGGTATTGCAGCCAAAACGGCAGCAGCAATATTCTCTGACTCAGCAGTCACACAGTTAACTCAGAGATCCATACCCTACATGCATCACCTAGCATAGAGGGCCAATCAGGTCCTGGTGGGCGGAGTGTAAGGGTAGTGTGTAGTGGAGAACTGATTACACATAGTCAGTAGGAGTCTAGAGAAGGAACTCTCCGAGACAACGTAGGAGAAGGAGCTAAACCAACCAGCTCTGCAACCTAGCAGAGGGGGCTGCACAGTTTCGTGCGACCCCCTGGCCAATGCCCTGGCCCATCTCCCCTTCATCACCCCGGTTGAGCATCATTATTCCCGCTGCTTCTACAACCGATCTAAGGGCATCTACATGCGGGTCCAAAATCATCCTGTGCTCATCTACAGCCGGTTTGCTGGTACCGAAGCTAGAAGGAGTTCAGCACTTCTACGCGAACCAGAGGAATGGAGGGACTGCTTTACAGGAGCACCCCACCACCACCAAATCCAGTCGTCTAACCAGCGGTGTACCCACCAAGGGATCCAAGGCTCCCCAAAACACCCATAACGTATGCTCTGGGTAGGGCATTGAAGCAGCCTCCCTGTACCCGATCTGGTATTCCTGGGCGACAACGGCAAAACAACTTAACTAGAATGGAGGAACACCGCGGATCTCTTAGAAACACTGGTCATTGCTGAGTCCACCCGGTCCACTACCCATCACTGTATGCCATGTACTGCCTGCTGGTTACAGTAAAGAACCCGTTACAGAGACTTACAGTGTCCGTGCCTTCTTATGAACTGTCTATCCGCATGCGAAGGTAACCGCAGCTGCCTCAGAACATCTTGCGCAGCTCCTTGCTCTGGGGATCACCGCTCAGCCTGTGGGGAGCGCTCCATCTTGCTGCATTCCATCCCCCGGAGGCCCCGCAGCATCGGTACAGTTACCGAAACTCTCGACAAATTAACCCCTAATCTGTTCAACCCATGACGTCTCTCTCTTTTGATCTGAACCCACTGGGCCCCACTACCGCCAGGCGCAGTCCATCCATGACAAGGAGTAAGAAGAAAATGCCTGTCTACCGGAGTCCCGGCCATGGTGAGTCAACTCCTAGGTGCTACATACATTGATCCGTGAAAATAAAAAAGTACTCTTTATTCAACAAAAATGTTCTTTTAGCCTCAATTTTTTAATTTTTACATTTGCAACAGGATAATATGTGTGGCTGTTGACTGCAATTCGCAGTGTGGGGGCCCAGAGTGCTTGGGACTGTCCCCGCTGAGGATTCCAGCTACCAGCTGCTTATTTGTATGGCGAAGCTCCACGTTGTTTCTTTTTGGTTGTAGAAATAATTTTAAAAAACAACAACGTGGGGCTTCACTGTATTTTTTGTTGCCAGCCAGGTACAACTTGGCAGCTATGGACTGCCACCCACCACCAGCAGCTAAGTTGTACCTGGCTGTCAACAAAAAATACAACGAAGCCCAACATCATTTGTTTCTATTTATAGAAATTCGTAGGAAAAAAAACGATGTGGAGCTTTGCTGTATTTTTTGTCCAGCCAGGTACAACTAGGCAGCTGAGGGCTGGAATACTCAGCATAGAGAGGCTCAAGAGTTCTGGGCCTGCTATGCTGTAAATTGCAGTCCGCAGTTACCCAAGAACATGGTGCATTCAATGAAGCGCCATTTTCTGGCGCTATATCCAGACTCTTCTAGTTGCCCTGCTGCCGGTGGCATGCTGGCTAATAAAGGGTATCACTCCCTCTACGCTGATGGAAGTGATCTGGTGCATCCCATCAGCTGAAGCATGGAGGCAATGCAGGTCCGCATATACCCACCCACCGCCTGGTGGTGCCTGCTGCTCCTTTGCAGCAATCACAAAGCAGGTCGCTGTGCCCATCTGTCAGATCACTTCACTGCAGCCTGATCTCCATGTAGGGAGATCAGGCTGCAAAGGAGTTGCGGACACAAGCAGGCGGTGGGTGGGTATATGCGGACCTGCATTGCCGCCATGCTTCAGCTGATGGGATGCACTAGATCATTTCCATCAGCGTAGAGGGAGTGATACCCGCCCCCTCCAGCACTCCATTCTATGGAAGGGGCTATAACTGCCTTTTCCATAGCTGGAGAGAGAGGATCACTGTGATTGACTGCTCAAAGATTGAACAGACAATCACACCGATCGTGTGGGCGTGGTGGGAAATCCAACCCCCCCGATATCAAGCCCTGGTGTTCTGTGATAAAAATCACAGAATACTGGGGCATGATGGTTGTTATCGCCGCAATGGTGCCACAATCCTGCAATGATGGTGTGCAACGTCAAAGGTCAGGAAGTCACCGACTTCTATGACATTGTACGAAATCAAAGGTTGGGAAGGGGTTAAAAGGTTGATGTATTCTTTACTTAGACACAACGCTTGAAGGTGAGTCACTTGGGAGGAAACCAGGGCTGTGGAGTCGGTAAGCCACAGTTGCGACTCCGACTCCTGGATTTTATCAGGTTCCGACTCTGACTCCGGCTCCTAGTGATGGGCGAATCCTAAATTACTCGGAATCGCTTGACTCTAGCGAGTCCGAGCCCAGGACTCACTACTCGTTGCGAGTCTAGCGAGTCCAATGTTAATGAATGGGGAAGCGAGTAATAGCGAGTAGTGTGAGATTTACAAATCGCAGATGTGTCTCGGAAGCTTCAGCCTGAAGCAATCCGAGTTTTGTCATTTATTTGCATTGGACTCGTTTACTTTGTAAGTAATCGCTGGGAAACTCGCACAGATAAGAGGAGAGTCCTGTCTGCTCTGTGCAGCTCCAGGGTCCTAGAGCCCGCCTGCTGCCTGATGTAGCAGTGCTGAGATTGTTCTCAGTCTGCTCATTCCCTGTGTACAGACATGAATGTCTGTGCACAGAGATGATGTAGCAGTGCTGAGATTGTTCTCAGTCTGCTCATTCCCTGTGCATAGACATCTATATCTATACACAGGGGATGTAGCAGAGAGGACATCGCGTTTTGGACTGCGTCGGACGGAAGAGGATTTTTTTAATTAAAGATGGAGTCCCTAATGGCTTTTTTTTTTATTTCTAATAAAAAAATTTCTCTGTGTTGTGTTTTTTTTAAAACAATTTAATAGAAATTCATGGCGGTCATGTCTAATATTGGCGTGACCGCCATAAATTTCGGGCTTAGGGCCAGCTGATAATACAAAGCTAGCCCTAACCTCTATTACCTAGCGTGCCACCGCCACCAGGGCCGCTGGAAGAGCGTGGTTCAGCGCCAGAGGATGGCGCTTCAATGAACGCGCCATCTTCTGGGGCGGCTGCGGGCTGCAATTTGCAGCGGGGGGTGCCCAGAAAGCTTGGGCATCCCTGCGCTGCGGATTCCA
The DNA here is from genome assembly GCA_033576535.1 of Allobates femoralis. Taxonomy (NCBI): domain Eukaryota; kingdom Metazoa; phylum Chordata; class Amphibia; order Anura; family Aromobatidae; genus Allobates; species Allobates femoralis. The sequence goes on along the minus strand of JARQOC010000005.1, from coordinate 459,164,800 downwards.
GCCCCCAGCTGCTTAGCTGTACCTGGCTAGACATAGAAATTGCGCGGAGCCCCACGCATTTTTTTGACTCCGACTCCGAGACGACTCCGACTCCGAGACGACTCCGACTCGACTCCGAGACGACTTCGACTCCGAGACGACTCCGACTCTGAGACGACTCAGACTCCGAGACGACTCCGACTTCGACTCGACTCCGAGACGACTCCGACTCCGAGACGACTCCGACTCTGAGACGACTCCGAGACGACTCCGACTCCGAGACGACTCCGACGCGACTCCGACTCTGAAGCGACTCCGACTCTGAGGCGACTCCGACTCTGAGGCGACTCCGACTCTGAGACTCCGACTCTGAGGAGACTCCGACTCCGAGACTCTGACTCTGAGCCTCTGACTCTGAAATTCATTAAATAATAAACAAAAAAATATATGACTCGTGTATAAGCCGAGGGGATGACTTTTCAGCCCAATTTTTGGGCTGAAAAAGTTGGCTTATACACGAGTATATACGGTATGTGTACTTGGGAGAACACAATTTTTTAGGAGTTAGGTCAGACAACTGTTCTTAATTAATTTTTGGATGCTGAATCCAGAAATTATCTCAGTTTTTCACTATCATGTCAAGTTTTTGAACTATAGGATTTTTGTCTTCTCAAAAATATGTAAACTACTGTACCTAAAAAGTGTTTTGTTTTTTTTAAATAGTACAAATATGAACAAAAAATGAAATATATAAGAAATAGGCATGACAAATATGTTTTTTAACACTATCATGTTTTTTACAAAGGATATATGAGTCGAATTATAATCAGATAACAAGTCTTATTACAGATATTCCTCTTTCTTGTAAATAAACGGTGGGATCACAGGTCTCTTGTAACTATTGAGCACAATCATTGTGAATATACTTTGTTATATGTATAAAAATGTATTTTATCTGAGTATTCCAATAAAGTAAAAAATTTTATATTCTGATTATTGGCTGAAAGACTCTTTTCATATATAGGTTTTTATTACAGATATCAGTGCAATTGTGCTTCTCTGGCAGGTAAGTTGTGGAGGAAAAACTTTACGTGTAGAAAAAAACTGACTACATTTTTGGAATCAGCATGCCAATTTTAGTATAAATCAGCTCAAAAACCTAACTCAACAGAATTTTTTTTTCAAATTGTTCCCAGTGTAATTGCCCCTTTTCCAGCAGGTCTCTTCAAAATTGAGTCAACTTTAGGGGTTCTGGCAACAGTAGCCAATTTTCTCACCTTGCCAATCAGTGCAGCAGCATGTCCTTCTTGCAGACTGTTTCTTATAGCCAGCTGTAGTGTATGCACAACACAGCGCATGTGATGAATGAAAGATCGCATTGACACAGTTTCAACAAGATCATTTAAACTATCATGTTGCTGTTCATCTGAAGCAACTTCAGTTTGCTCCTCAGTTACAATACTGTGTTCCTCTATGTCAAACATTTCTGTGTCTGTGGACCCAGAATGTTCTTCTAGCTGCTGGTTACCATCATTACTCTCATTCATTAGCTTAATAGTACTTATCATATTTGAAGCATTGTCACGACAGAAAGAACTTGCTCTTTTTTAAGTTCATAGTCTTGCAGAACCTTTTCCACCAAGACCTGGAGAAACTCACTGGTGTGATGAGCTTTGGTGTCTTTTACTGCCAATGCCTTGGTAACTATTTAATTTTTGTCACAAACAAATTGGACATTGATGGCAAAGTAGTTCACTCTGTGACGTGGCATCCATTTTAAGAAACAGAAAGCATCCCTTGAGAGTTTTTTTAAGTTCTTCCTTTTGTTTAAAAGCTTCTTCGATGACTAATTTTCTAATACTCTCTCCAGAGAAACACCAAGCTTGCGGGCCATTTCCCCATTCAGACACATAAAAGCTGGTCATGAAAATAATGAAATAGGCACACTATCCTTTACAACAAGCTCTATGATCTGTTTTTTAAATGTATCTACTGTCATTGTCACAGTAACTTTATCATTGACAAAATATCTTGCAACTGATGGCTGCAAAGTTCTCTGCTCCCTTGTTTGGCTGGAAGAGCTGGGCACTGGTTCATTGGTTTGGATTCAGTCTTTCTCATCCACTGCTTTCAGTACTTCTGGATGAAAGCGCTGTAAATGTCTCTTTAGATTAGAAGCTGTGGTAGGAGCATTTATATCTTTGCTTGAATATGCACTTTTCTTGGCTTCACAGCATTTGTTTTCGTCTGGATCATTTGTCGCATGCTGACAGACATGATGTTTTCTATCTTGAGTAATGGTGAAATGTTCAAATACAGCTGATTTAATTAGACGCTTCGTTGACATTCTCAGGTTTTTAATTCAGCATTCACCATCCAAAAGACAATTATTTTTCCTAAAAACAATTGTACAAAATTATTGCCAGGTCATACAACTGATATAGTGGTCAGTAATACTGTTATTATTCCTCATGTACTCACAGTTAACTGATGCAAAGTGTGTTGAAAGGATAATACTTCTTACAGTCTTCCTCTTCTGAGTAGCAGGCAGCTGTGAGATGCTTGGAAGACGCACACCTAGTATGATCTAGTCTAGAGGAGGAGCTTTACTACTAAGAATTTGCAACACATTTTCACTTTCAGTTTCATACATTGTAAGTAGGGGGTTGGGGCAGCATGAGGTTAACCAAGTATAAGATTAGATAAGGGTAGTGGAGAACAGTGACACACAAGAAGTAAGAAATGTCTCTATCTCCAGCAGAACTGCTTATCACTGTTTTTCATAGTTTGATAGAACATATATATTTGAGTAACATTGATAAAATTCATATGAAAGTTCAATTATGAAATATTAATACATTTTTTTTTAAAGCTGGAGTCGGTACATTTCTATCGACTCCGACTCCAACCAAAACTAACTCCCACTCCGACTCCACGATTCCACAGCCCTGGAGGAAACACAGATTAGATGTTAGGGCCCTTTCACATCAGCGTTTTTTTAAATTTGCGGCAGATGCGGTGAAAAAACCGCATCTGCCGCAACTGCCGCATAACGGTTCCACTTGCGGCACGGTTGCGGTTTTTTCCATAGGAAGTATAGGGGGACTTGCGGCAGATGCGGCAAGTGCGGTATTGCACTTGCGGCAGGTGCGGCAGAGAAAAAAACCGCGGCTTACTGCGGTTTTTTTCTCTGCCGCACCTGCCGCAAGTGCAATACCGCACTTGCCGCATCTGCCGCAAGTCCCCCTATACTTCCTATGGAAAAAACCGCAACCGTGCCGCAAGTGGAACCGTTATGCGGCAGTTGCGGCAGATGCGGTTTTTTCACCGCATCTGCCGCAAATTTAAAAAAACGCTGATGTGAAAGGGCCCTTAGAAAAAACTTTTTAACAGTGAAGGTGATCAACAAGTGGAACAGTCTGCCACGAGAGATGGTGAGTTCTCCCTCAATGGAAACCTTCAAAAAGACAGACATTGGTCTGGGATGATTTAGTGAATCCTGCATTGAACAGGGGATTAGACCAGATGACCCAAGGAGGCCCATTAAAATTCTATCATTCTATGAAGGCTAAAATAAAAAACCTGAACAGAAAATTCAATAGCACCACTTATTTGTCTGATTTCTGTCTGATGAAATTGAAGATTGTGTGGGTATTTCAGTCACAAAATGCTTTACAGACAGTATTCTATATATGTACATGTATTTTTTTAATGGTATCCATACCAAATCACATTGTCATTGGATTCTCTCAATAACAGGCTTACCGTAGTTACTATTTTATCCAATGATCTGGATTAAAAATACATTTACATTTTTGGTTTGCAGATTAAAAGGACTCATTGAATTTTGATTGGTCTTAAAACTAGTTGACACTGATTGCATCCAAAACTATTGCTACTCCTGTCTCCAGTGGGGTGCAAGATTTTCTCTCATTCGCATTCACATCAGTGGAAAAACCTTTCCTGGTATGGCAATGTATCTAAAGGAAAGGAGTCATATTTTATATCTTGTACAGTTTATAGGGGACCTGGTATATAGAACCTGCAGTCCTACCTATTTTCTGCATGGTATTAAATAGGAGAAGCTGAGCAGATTAATTTATAGTATTGTGTTAAAAGATTTAGTATAACTAATTATAAACTACTATAGACCACATATCTTTCGCAGCTCAGACGTTTAATGGCTGGTCTTTTTCTGGGATTGACAGCTGTCACTCACCACCCACAGGAGTCCTGAGCATTGAAATAGCAGGGATTCAAAATGAAAAAAATACAAATTATAATGATTTTGTTTGCACAAAACTCTATATTAATCTGATCAGCTTGTCCTCCTGTTTAACGTATCGCCTATAGATAGGACTGAGGGCAATGGGGCACATTCTAGTTACCTGTTTAAGCTTTATTTAAATAAACATGAACAATTAGTTTAAGGGTGCACGTGAGAATAATGGTACGGATTTTCGTAGACAAAAATCTGCGCCTTCAGACAAAATATGCACCAAATAAATGTCACGTGCAGGATGCATTTTTTGGTGCAAGGAAGGTGCTGATTTATGTCCTGTATGTGTCATTTCATAGATATCTATGTCGCTTTTGACATTTCAGTGCATAGTGAACTTTCAGAATAGGCATAGCTTAAGCAAATTGCATAGAAAAGGCAGGGAAGTCCCCACTCTGGCTGCAAAAGTTGACTGGACTTCAAACAGTATTTATAATAAAGTAGCTTAAAAAATATTTGTACTGCATTAGCCAGTAGATAGAAAAATATTAGAATCTGAGAGTCCTCAGTGGTTGATACCTTTTAAGATAAAGATTCCTGGCTCACATTAGGACTACAAGATCCCAGATAACTTCAGCTGCACCACAAGCAATGTGGTGTACTTAATTATATGTACTAAACTAGATGGTGGCCCGATTTTAAGGCATCGGGTATTCTAGAATATGTATGTAGTTTATTTATGAAGATTTAAGAATAATGCAATGCGAAGCTGGGTTTAAAGACCGCGCCAATTCGGGCTGGACTGCGCTTGTCCCTGATTGGTCGTGGGCGGCTGGCTCGACCAATTAGCAAATGTGGGATTTCCATTGCAGACAAACAGACAGAATTAGACGATTATAGAGTAGATACCTACAGCAGTGCCACTGTTCAGTAGTGTCAGTGCGGCGGTTTCGGTGTGCAGCAGTGTTGGTGTTCAGTGGTGTCGGTGTTCAGTAGTGTCGGTGTACAGCAGTGTTGGAGTTCAGTGGTGTCAGTGTACAGCAGTGTCGGTATGCAGCGGTGTCAGTGCGCAGCAGTGTCGGTGTACAGCGGTGTCAGTGTGCAGCAGTGTCAGTGTGCAGCAGTGTCAGTGTGCAGCAGTGTCAGTGTGCAGCAGTGTCAGTGTGCGTCAGTATCAGTGTGAAGCAGTGTCAGTGTGCGGTGGTGTCTGTGTGCGGTGGTGTCGGTGTGAGGTGGTGGCAGTATGCGGTGGTGGCGGTGTGTGGCTGTAGTGGTGTGCAGCGATGGCAGTGTTTAGTGGTAAATGTGTGAGGCGGTGTCTATGTGCGGCGGTGTTGGTGGTCAGTGGTGTCTGTGTGCAGTTAGTGTGTGTGTGCGGCAGTGTCTGTGTGCGATGGTGTCTGTGTGCGGCGGTGTCAGTGTGCGGTGGTGTCAGTGTGCAGTGGTGTCAGTGTGCGGCGGTGTCAGTGTGCGGCGGTGTCAGTGTGCGGTGGTGTCAGTGTGCGGCAGTGTCAGTGTGCGGCAGTGTCAGTGTGCAGCAGTGTCAGTGTGCGTCAGTGTCAGTGTGCGTCAGTGTGCGTCAGTGTCAGTGTGCGGTAGTGTTGGTGTGCGATGGTGTTGGTGTGCGGTGGTGTCGGTGTGAGGTGGTGGCAGTATGCGGTGGTGGCGGTGTGTGGCTGTAGTGGTGTGCAGCGGTGGCGGTGTTTAGTGGTAACTGTGTGAGGTGGTGTCTATGTGCGGCGGTGTTGGTGTCCAGTGGTGTCTGTGTGCAGAAGTGTCTGTGTGCGGCGGTGTCTGTGTGCGATGGTGTCTGTGTGGGGCGGTGACTGTGCATTGGTGTCTGTGTGCAGCAGTGTCGGTGTTCAGCGGTGTCGGTGTTCAGCGGTGTCGGTGTGCGGTGGTGTCAGTGTGCGGTGGTGTCAGTGTGCGGTGGTGTCAGTGTGCAGTGGTGTCAGTGTGCGGTGGTGTCAGTGTGCGGTGGTGTCAGTGTGTGACAGTGTCAGTGTGCGGCAGTGTCAGTGTGCAGCAGTGTCAGTGTGCGACAGTGTCAGTGTGCGGCGGTGTTTGTATGCTCTCCATCCCAGTGCTATGGCCCCGGCAGTGGTGCAGGCAGTTGCCCTGTCCTCCGCTCTGCTCCTCATCTCCTTCCCCAAACACACAACTCTTCCCATTTGATAATAAAAAGAATAGAGGCTGAGTGTAGTGAGTGACAGCCAATCGGGTGGGGGCCCTCCCTGGAGGGTGTGGCCACTTGGTGACCAATCAGGGCTGGGTGTAGTGAGTGACAGCAGACACAGCCAATCAGGTGGGGGCCCTGGCTGGGGGTCGTGGCCGCTTGGCGACCAATCAGTGACATGGGATTTCAGTGACAGACAGACACAATAGGGAAATTACATGGTAGATTGATGTTAGCCCGATGCTTTCGCATCGGGAGGACGGTAGCATCACGATGGGGGCGTGCTCTGTGGTGCTGGAGGCGGTAGCCGTCTACCCTTGTGCATTGTCTTTGTCCCCTGCACTGTCATCTGTACTCTCTCCTTTGACCTGTCTCTCCACTGTGCTGTCTGCTTCCTTCATGTGCTCTCTTCTTTGAGCTGTCTTCCCCCTGTGCGCTCTCCCCTTGTATGCGTTCTCTTTTCCCCTTGCACCCTGTCTGTTTTCCCCCTTGCACCATGTCTCTTTTCCACCTTCTGCCCTGTCTCTTTTCCCCCTTGCGTGCTGTTTTTTTTCCCCTTGGGTGCTGTCTCTTTCACCCCTTGTTTCCACTATCTCTTTCCTCCCTTGTGTGCGCTGTCTCTTTTACCCGTTGTTTCCACTATCTCTTTCCTCCCTTGTGTGCACTGTCTCTTTTAACCGTTGTGTACACTATCTCTTTCCTTCCTTGTGTGCGCTGTCTCTTTTGCCTATTGTACATGCTGTGTCTTTCCTCACTTGTGCGTGCTGTCTCTTTTCCCCTTGGGTGCTGTCTCTTTCACCCCTTGTTTCCACTATCTCTTTCCTCCCTTGTGTGTGCTGTCTCTTTTACCCGTTGTGTACACTATCTCTTTCCTTCCTTGTGTGCGCTGTCTCTTTTGCCTATTGTACATGCTGTGTCTTTCCTCACTTGTGCGTGCTGTCTCTTTTCCCCTTGGGTGCTGTCTCTTTCACCCCTTGTTTCCACTATCTTTTTCCTCCCTTGTGTGCGCTGTCTCTTTTACCCGTTGTGTACACTATCTCTTTCCTTCCTTGTGTGCGCTGTCTCTTTTGCCTATTGTACATGCTGTGTCTTTCCTCACTTGTGCGTGCTGTCTCTTTCCTCCCTTGTGTGCACTGTGTCTTTCCCCTCGTGTGTACTGTCTGTTTCCTCCCTTTGTGGGTGCTGTCTCTTTCTTCCCTTGTGTGTGCTGTCTCTTTCCCCCCTGTGTGCACTGTCTCTTTTCCCCCTTGTTTGTGCTGTCTCTTTCCTCACTTGTGTATGCTGTCTCTAATGCCCCGTGTGTGCTGTGTCTTTCCCCCTTGTGTGTGCTGTCTCTTTCACCCTGTGTGTGCTGTCTCTTTCACCCTGTGTGTGCTATGCTGTGTCTTTTGCCCCTTGTGCTGTGCTGTCTCTTTTGTGATCTCTTGTGTGTGCTGTTTCTTTCATAGCATTTGTGCTGTCTCTTTCCTTCCTTGTGTGTGCTGTCTCATTCTTTCCTTGTGTGCTGTCCCTTTGCTTCCTTGTGTGTGCTGGCTTTTTCCTTCCTTATGCTGTGCTGTCTCTTTTGCCCCTTGTGCTGTGCTGTCTCTTTTGCCCTTGTGCTGTCTCTTTTGTGATCCTTTGTGTGTGGTGTCTCTTATGCCCCGTGTGGGCTGTCTCTTTCCTTCCTTGTGTGTTCTGTCTCTTTTGTGATCCCTTGTGTGTGCTGTTTTGTGATCCTTTGTGTGTCCTGTCTCTTTTGTGATCTCTTGTGTGAGCTGTCTCTTTTGTGATCTCTTGTGTGTGCTGTCTGTTTTGTGATTCCTTGTATGTGCTGTCTCTTTTGTGATATCTTGTGTGTGCTGTCTCTTTTGTGATTCCTTGTGTTTGATGTTTTTTTTGTGATTCCTTGTGTGTGCTGTGTCTTTAGTGATTCTTTGTGTGTGCTGTCTCTTTTGTGATTCTTTGTGTGTGCTGTCTCTTTTGTGACCCCTTGTGTAAACTGTCTCTTTTGTGATTCTTTGTGTGTGCTGTCTCTTTTGTGACCCCTTGTGTGAGCTGTCTCTTTTGTGATCCCTTGCGTGTCGCTGTCTCTTTTGTGATCCCTTGCGTGTCGCTGTCTCTTTTGTGATTCCTTATGTGTGCTGTCTCTTTTGTGATTCCTTGTGTGTGATGTCTTTTTTGTGATTCCTTCTGTGTGCTGTCTCTTTAGTGATTCTTTGTGTGTGCTGTCTCTTTTGTGATCCCTTGTTTGAGCTGTCTTTTTGTGATCCCTTGTGTGACCTGTCTCTTTTGTGATCCCTTGTGTGTGCTGTCTCAGCCCCATTTGATTTTGCAGTGCATTATACACTGTGAAATCAAATGTAAAATAAAGTAAAATGTATTAAAAATAATAAAGATTGTTATATTTACCTCTCCGCCGGGTGCTCGGTAACCGGGAGTCGGGAGCAGGAGAAGGCAGTGTCCTGCTAGGACCTTGCATAATGTCAGAATGACATCGGCGTTCGGCGCTGTGATTGGCCGGCTCGCGGTCATGTGATATGAGACGCGCATATCAAATGACCGCAAGTGGGCCAATCACAGCGCCGAACACCGATGTCATTCTGACATCATGCAAGGTCCTAGCAGGACACTGCCTTCTCCTGCTCCCAACTCCCGGTTATCGAGCACTCGGTGGAGGGTAAGTATAACAATCTTTATTATTTTTAATACATTTGGCTGAATTTTACATTTGATTTCGCAGTGTATAATGCACTGCAAAATCAAATGGGGCTGTGATAGATGTCACACAGGGGAGGAGGAACAGGATTCTTCCACCCCTCTGTGACATCACTAAAGAAGTAGCCCTAAGGAACGGGGGGACGCGGGGAGCGGGGGGATGCAGGGAGCACAGGCAGGGCAGAAGCAGCGGGTGGGAGCGTGGGCAGGGCAGGTGGAGCGGGGGGCTTAGAGGAGAGCTGCGTGGCATGCGAATTTTGAATTTGCGCACCGCGCGGCTCTTTTACACATGCGGCGCTCACTGGCTGCCGCAGCTGACAGCAACCAATGAGCGCTGGCGCGTGATTTCGGCCTCAGACGGAAGTGGCAACGAGACAATTATATTATAGATGTGTCAGTGGGAATCTGTATGTAGGTGAGACGGGGCAACAATTCAGAACTAGGATGAACTTTCATCGTCACACAATAAAAGAAAGAAGAACAGATTTGCCTGTACCTAAACACAGCTGCAGCTCTGATCACTCCATAATGGACATGAAAATACTAGTTTTGAAAGGTAACTTCAAATCTCAAAGAATCAGAAAAGTCTGGGAATATAAACTAGGCTACATTCACATTGTGCGTTTTTTGATCCATTTTTTTGCAGTGCACTGCAGAAAAACGGATCACTCAAATGACATCCCAGCAAAGTCTGTGGATTTTCATTTTTGTCATTCAGACTGGGCTCTTCTAAAGTTATCTATTTTTTTCACTTCAGGAGAGCTGTTTTTGAAAAGGACATGTCAATTTGTGCTGCGTTTTTCTCCAGTGTTTTTCCCATAGGAGCCCTTCAAAATGAGAAAAAATGCAGCACTCAAAAATGGATCAAACAACGGATCCATTAACGGATCCGTTTTCTTGGGTGCATTTTTTTCACAGCTCCTGTTTAGCAGCTAAAAACGCAGCAGAACAGGAGGGGAAAAAAACGGACAGTCTGAATGTATCTTTAGGCTGGTTTTCACAGGAGTAATAAAATGACAGGCATAGGGGTCTTCAGAAAATCAGCTATCATGGCAATCCATCAGCGCACTATAATCATATTATGCAGGCATCCATTGGCCATGTCCACACACCTCCGCTGTAAGTATTTAGCGGTTCTCCGGAGGTGTGTGGACATGGCCCTAGGTGCATTAAATGCTGATGTCAGAAATTGACAGCAGCATTTTACAGGTTAGAGGCATATGATGGCTAAAAACTACAAAGTCAAGTCCATACAAAGTCAGGGAACTGGCAAATTACCGTATATACTCATGTATAAGCCGAGTTTTTCAGCACAAACAATGTGCTGAAAGTCCCCCCCTCGGCTTATACACGACTCACTCGGTATGCTGTGGGGGGTGGCTGTGACCGGGGGCTGGAGGAGGCAAGAGGGGGCCGCAGTGACCGCAGGAGGTCACGTGGGGCCGCCTCATTAGTGTAATGTATATGCACGGCATCCCCCCGTCCATCAGCGGCGGGGGGAGCAGTGCATATTGCACTACACTGGCCCCCATCAGAGTTATCCAGCCCCCCCTCCTTAGTATGTGTCCCCCAGGCTGCGGCACATATTAAAATAACAAACATTTCATACATCACCTATCCGGCACTGCTCCTCCGGTCCCAGCTTCTTCCTACTTGTGCCGGTGTCATGTGACCGGGCGCAGCCGATGACGTCATCTCCTGCGCCCGGTCACAGCACTATAAGCCGGCACAAGCAGAAAGAAGCCGGGACCGGAGGAGCGGCGCCGGATAGGTGATGTATGAAATGTTTGTTATTTTAATATGTGCCGCAGCCTGGGGGACACATACTAAGGAGGGGGGGCTGGATAACTCTGATGGTTTGCCAGAATACCGCTGCTGGGGCCTTTATACCACAGCTGGGGGCCTGTAAATTACTGCTGGGGCACTATATACCACTGCTAGGGGCCTGTATATTACTGCTGGGGCCCTATATACCACTGCTGGGGGCCTGTATATTACTGCTGGGGCCCTATACACCACTGCTGGGGCCCTGTATACCACTGCTGAGGCCCTATATACCACTGCTGGGGCCCTGTATATCACTGCTGGGGCCCTATATACCACTGCTGGGGCCCTATATACCACTGCTGGGGCCCTGTATACCACTGCTGAGGCCCTATATACCACTGCTGGGGCCCTGTATACCACTGCTGGGGCCCTTTATACCAACGCTGGGCCCTATATACCACTGCTGGGACCTGTATATTACTGCTGGGGGCCTATATACCACTGCTGGGGCCCTGTATACCACTGCTGGGGCCCTGTATACCACTGCTGGGGCCCTGTATATTACTGCTGGGGCCCTATATACCACTGCTGGGGCCCTGTATACCACTGCTGGGGCCCTGTATATTACTAATGAGGCCCTATATACCACTGCTGGGGCCCTGTATATTACTGCTGGGGGCCTATATACCACTGCTGGGGCCCTGTATACCACTGCTGGTGCCCTGTATATTACTGCTGGGGCCCTATATACCACTGCTGGGGCCCTATATACCACTGCTGCGGGCCTGTATATTACTGCTGGGGCCCTATATACCACTGCTGAGGGGGCCTGTATACTACTGGGGCCTGTATACCACTGCTGTATACCACTGGTGCTGCTGTATATACTACTGGGGCCTGCATTTACCACTGGGGAGGCTGCTGTAATACTGCTGGGACCTGTATATACCACTGGGGAGGCTGCTGTATACCACTGGGGCTGCTGTATATACTGCTGAGGCCTGTATATACCACTGGAGAGGCTGCTGTATACGACCACATAGGAGGCTGCTGTATACTACCACTGGGGAGGCTGCTGTATACTACCACTGGGGAGGCTGCTGTATACTACCACTGGGGAGGCTGCTGTGTACTACCACTGGGGAGTCCTGTATACCACACTGCTGGGGGCTGTATACCTGTGCTGGGGTCCACCCTCGGCTTATACGCGAGTCAATAGGTTTTCCCAGGTTTTGGGGGCAAAAGTAGGGGGTCGGCTTATACACGAGTATATCCGGTAGGTACCAATAAGTCATATGTTGTTGAAATATGGATTTTTTAATGCATTGTTAAATAAAAACTATTGTTTTGAAAAAAAAAAACATACATTATGTTTGTAGCTTCCTAGTTTGCACTGATAGAAAAATACTTCTGCTATACAAGTAAAAAATATGAGATATTTAATAATTTTCAATTAGGCTAGGGTCACGCTTGGAGGGTGACCCACACTTGACGCAAGCATGAAAAACTTAGAAATTTTAGCTGCAGCGCATAGCGTAAAAGGTATGCGTTTCCTGACAATGCTGTCCCGTAGAAATCCGCTGTTTATTTTAACAGCGGCTCCACACAAAGCATCAGGATGTGTGCTTTTTACAACGCACAGGAAAACATTGCAGACCACGTTTCCTGTGCGCTACTGAAAAGCGCACATCCTGATGCTTCGTGTGGAGCCACTGCTAAAATAAACAGCGGGTTTCTATGGGACAGCGTTGACATGCAGTGCATACCTTTTATGCTATGCGCTGCAGCTAAAATATCTACATTTTTTACGCTTGCATCAAGCGTGGGTCACCCTTCAAGCGTGACCCTAGCCTGTAAAACTATAAATGCCATTCAATCATTACAAGAAATGCCTTATATGGATGGTCACAAGCTCTAATTAATCACCAAGTGTCCAGACAGGCCTAAAAAAAATTGGAAATAGGAAACCTATCTAAGCTCAAAGTCTTTTTAGAAAAAAATGGGTGGCTAAGGGTGGCTTCAAACTGCGGTGTGATCCGGTCCGGGGCTGTCAGGGATGAACTTGACAGCCCCGGACTGGATCAGCACACAGAACTGGAGGGCTAATTTGCAATCTGGTCCAATGTGCAGCCGCACGCAACTCCCGCTGCTGATAGGTGAGGACCGCGGCGCCGCGGTCCTGACCAATCAGCGGCTGAAGCTGCGTGCGGCTGCACACCGGACCAGTGGGCATATTAGCCCTCCAGTTCTGTGTGCTGATCCAGTCCGGGGCTGTCAAGTTCATCCCTGACAGCCCCGGACCGGATCACACCACAGTGTGAAGCCGCCCTAAGGGTGCACAGTCAACGAGCCGACCAACCTACCACTTAATACAAACTATAAAAATGTACCTGCACAACTTAAGCAATTAATTCATATGCAAGTGCAAAAATATGTTTGTATATTGACCATTGCATGTTTGTGCACTTGCATATTAATTTAATACGAAAAGTGTGTGGGTTCTTTTTTCATCATGGTAAAATACAGTACTACTGATATCACAAGATTTACTTAAGGTACCGTTACACAACAAAATATCAATTGCAATATCGCCTCAAAGTCACGTGGTGTGCTCAATTGCAATTGATATTGTGAGTGTGTCGTGTCATGGAACAGGGCGATGCAACTGCAATTAATCGCTGGATCGCCACCGCCTGATTTATGTGCAGACAATTAAATCAGGTGATGTTGCATAAGCGATGTGGCATGATTGTGCTGTGTGACGCCGCAATAACGAAATTGTTGGCTATTTAACTGGTCACGCAACCAAGGATGCAGGCATGCCTGTGGGTTGTGTTTTCCGCGCCCCATCTTCGCCGATTGATGCCTAGTATTGTCTGGCGATTGGATGGCCCTGGTAAAGGTTCCATCTTTGATTATCTGTGCGGACACCACTACATTTAATTTTCTTCATCTTGTGATTAGTACCAAATGCATATATACATGAGTTCTTTTTGAGAAATTACTCTTTTACTATGGTGGCTTACCTAGGCGCGTATTTGCGCCGATAAAAACAGAACATGCCAACGCACAATGTATTTACAGCGAAAAAGTACAATGCCAGGATGTCAAGTCGTCATTGATGCTACCTGCAATGTTTCATCCTACATGTCGCACAGATATCAAAATGTAGACTCATGTCAAACCCCTTATTATAATAATTGTCACATATGTCTGCCATGTGCGACGCATGAGCGTTGCAGTGTTGCATGTTATGTGATGCCGCGGCGTTTCTTGTGGTCACCCACTATGTGCCGGTGACTCTTTTGCGGAGGTTCAAGTCTCCTCAGCGTACATACCGGGCGTCATCAGTACATCATTAGACGTCCAGCCCTACCTTCTAGGTGCTTTCCAGTCCCCTGCATAAAGATGGCTGCCGCACAGCGCTCTGCAACATGGGGAGAACCAGACCTCATTATGTTTGATCTGCTGGACAGCCTGGACTACTGGTGCGAGTTCCCACATCAGCACCCACGGCTGCATAAGATGCAAATTGTACGTAAAGTGCAGAGGACCCTGCATAGGAGACTGGGAGTGGAGCGGTCGGCCAAGCAGATCATCAAGAAAGTGGCGGATATGAAATATAAGGCGAGGGACCGCATTTCTGCCATCCGCACCCGCATCCAGACACTGCGTTGTGAGTATTATTTGATGGCACATACACACGTGTACTCACAACACAATGTACATGAGTTTGACAACATGGAAGTGCACCCTGTCAGATAGTGTGGCAGAAGTCATGATGCTCATGCATGATGCCTGTTCATGTGCTGGGGCTGCAGATGCATGCTTGATTGGATTGGCCATCCTACAGTAATATGTGCCGCATGCCATACACTCAGCATTGTTGGTCACTTTACAAAAAATAAACATAGGTGTGTATCAAGAATCAAGGCATCATGTGCATATTGTCTGTGATGTCATGGACCACATCACACATAATGTTAAAAGGTCCCAGCACCCCTACATATAGCACCCCAAAGCCGTCTGGTGATTGGAGACATAACTATAGTCCCCATAACGTCAATGTTGTCTGCGTTATGTCCAGCTAAACACCCACTCACTGTTACCTCATGTTCTTCATATGTTTTGTTCCTCTCACCAATGATGGATGAGTATGGTAGCAAATATCCTGTCAGTGTGGGGCTGTGATTGTGGCACCATGTCTATTGTCCAGTGATGATCCAATTTTTATGCTGACCAAGCTTGATGTGAGAATACTGTGTCACCACTATCATAAAGTAAAGTGGGATTCCGGCATCACGATATACTTTCATTAAAACAAGCCTTTATTCAAAATTCTTTAAAATCAATTTCCATTGAAGATAAGAATATAATGAATTTTGAATAAAGGCTTGTTTTAATGAAAGTATATCGTGATACCGGAAACCCACTTTACTTCATGATACACTGCTTCTGGATGGGGAGCTCTTGAAAACCGAGCACCGATCTCCTTGGAAGGTGGACAGGGCGGACTGGTACAGGTGAGCTGGAAATTTTCTTTTTTGTGTCACCACTATGTATTGGCCCTACAGTTCTAACCTTTTGTTGCCTGCGTGCCAATAGCACAAGTACTACTGGCACATACACATATGACCGTGCTACCATTGTTCACATGATATTGCAGTCCACATGGACCTGAAAAAAAAATGTGTCAACACATTATCTCATTGCGGCACAAAGTCCCTGTGGCTGAAATATGCATATGTGTATTGTTCTATGACCATCAAACAAACTGTACTTTCTTCACAAACAGCTGAGGACGACTCTGGCAACCCCGAGGCACCACCAACAGCTTCACCATCTGCCTCCCCTACGACCTCACCATCTGCCTCCCATGCAGCTTCACCATCTGCCTCCCCTGCGGCCTCACATCTGCCTCAACCGCGCCCTCCCATCTGCCTCCCCTGCGGCCTTACCATCTGCCTACCCTGCGGCCTCTTAATCTGACTCCCCAGCAGCCTCCACAGGTGCCTCAACACTAGGCTCCCCAGCCCAAGACCAGATGGCCTCACCTGGCCAAATGGCTCCCAGAACCCCTTCTCTACAAACAACACCCCCACCAAATGTGGAACCACTGGGGCCAAGACCCATAGACCAGTGGTCCCCAGAGGTCCCCATGGTGGCTTGGTTCGTCCTGGTAAGTGTGTTGAAAAAGCAAGTTAGTATTTTATTGTGATTGTGTTGTTGGGCAATGTGTAAATGCAGTGAGACATAATGTGTATGTTTCTCTTTGTGTTATGTGTAAGCGGAAGTGCTGCTTCCCAGAGGTGTGCCACAAACCACCCCCGAAAATTATCAGGATGAGTTTGTTGGTAAGGTTTGTTGTGTCACACAAGCTATTGGTGGCCCCAACATGTCTGTTCATGTTAGTGATGGGTTTCTTACCCACTATAGGTGTACCATCATTGAGGGAACTGATGGTGGCCCACCAAGAGGCCCACACACAGATGCGACACACAACAAGACATCTACTGCGGGTCCTTGAATACCAGGAAGGGCATGGTCTTGGAGACCAACAGTAATGTTTGTATTTTTTGTGTTCTTCTTTGTGGTTATGTATTTGTAAATTTTGATACTGCTCACAATGTTTAGATTTTATTGTAAAAAAAAATAAATAAATAAAGCCAAATAAAAATGGTTCACCACCAAAGAACAAACATTACCTTGTGAGAAAATGGTTAGAAAACAACCAAAAACGGTTACACAATGTAAAAACAAAATGGTTTGTGACTAAAACAACACAAAGCGTAAGACCAAAAAAAAAACAAAAAACAAGGGTGTTGTTTAAAACATGTTTACTAAAAACCCTAAAAAAGTTTTGGATTTAGAATAATAAATCTTCCCATAATCCCACTATTGTTTGTACTTGCCTTATTTTACTAACACAGGCTATTGCACAGTTCAAACAAATATGTTTGGGTGATGTAGAACACAAACACAGGGAAATACTGTGTATGTGTGAGCTTACACGTACTTGTGTGCAGTGCATTGCTCCAAATACACACACACCAAGGGACTCACACAGTGCATGTATGGCGCCACACATACACATCACTTATTTTCTAATTCCAATGACAAATGAGCAGGGCTATGTGTAGGAATTTGAGAAACAATGTGTGACAGAATCAACTTCAACTTGTGGCCGTGACCTGGGTTACAACTTGGGCACCCATGTTGAATGAAGTGTACTACTCAATTAAATGTTAAAGTTGTTCCATGAAATTTGCCTATAATGTCATTCATATACCTCACCATGTGCTAATGTGTATGTGCCCTGAGAAGGTCTCACACATCTATGTGATGGGTAAACCTACATCCAAACCCATGTACACAAATAGCCATTAGTATTGTAAGAAAAATACACAGTGTTAACTGTAACATAAATTTTATTCTGACAACTTGTCAACAAAAACAAAACATTATGTGTCTTTCCAACACCAAATTTGTGTTGGCAAAACATTGGCCAATCACACATCTCCAATAATGATAGTAATCCTCTGCAGGATCTAACGTGGCGGCCTTACCCAGATCCCTTGCGGGAACTGCGTTTGGGTGATGCCGAGGGTAAGGTGGTACAGGCACCCTTGACACCTCAGGATTAAGTCCAGGCACATACGTAGGCGGCCAAGCATCTTGGGACACTGAAGGCTGCTCTGGGGGCTGAGCCAGGATGGTATGGGAGTTTAGTGTCCCAGCGTCGATCGCGTCCAGGGCAAGGTGTATTACCCTCTCGACATCTGTCCGTTGTTGATGGTCTAGCCGGGACACCCGTTCACTCACCATCTGCCCAATCCCAGTGCTAGGGATCTTCTCAAGGTCCGGGTATATACAGAGGCTCAAGGTTCATCAGCACCCTCTTAGCTCAGTCCCCCAGCTGTGTAGGGGGTGTCATTGGTCTCCGGCGTCTAACCCCCTTACTGGGCTTAGGGTGCTGCTCCCCCCCTAGATGTTGATGGGGGAGGGTCGTGAACAGATGTTCCCTCCTGACTGGACCCGACGTCTTGAGGGTCCTGCAAATAAAATTAAAACCCATTGTCAGCCATTTGAATATCATCAAGCCATTATTTCAACAAAGCTATTTCCTTGTGTTGTGTGTGCTTGCCATTGTACAATATCTGGCCATTACAATGCTATATTGAAAAGACTAATACAAATACACATTACAAGAGCTAACATTTTGAAATACCATTCATAAAGACACTTTCTGCACATCACAACATATGTGATGTCAACTGTGGGGGTGTACATTATGAGGAACAAACCAGTCAGGGGTTGAACATGTGAACTACGAAAACAAGGTGGCCCATTATATCACAAAGCTAGCAGAAGTTAACAACAACAACAACATTGCCACATGGTATTGGAGTGAGTGCTTATATCAGCCCATACAGATAGAAGAGATGAAGAGGATGATCAGTCATCAATACATACCATCAGTCCTGCAGTGCCAGAAGAGGAGACACTACCACGTCGTTGCATGTGGACATGTGCAACAGGTTGGAGCTCCCTCATCCATCTTTTTAAAGGACGCTCAACCATTAAGATAGCTGAAGAGTCCGCCAATCTGAGGCGTCAGGTGTGGCAACGCAAAAACGCAACATACAATTGGATGACGCAAACGGGGTTTAACTGGCTGGTTTCCCCCATAAAAATGGGGAACGCCCAAACAATGTCGTGTTTGCTGCCCAGAGCCATTGAGTAAATATTGATGTGTACACCTGTTTGCGGATATGCGGCCGTCTCAAGTGCATTGTGAAAATATTAAAGTACCTCTACTGTGTAGTAATGACCACCAGGAGCTCATGGGCCATTCACCCACTGTTAACAGCTCCTGTACACTTTATGGTCCCTATTAGGAAGGTTGTGGGTGGTTTCACCATGCAGGATTGTGTGTGGTCACTGAACATCCATTTTGTGTATTTAACCCTGGCTTCACCACAACAGTGTGGCCCTGTGAAAATATGCCCTATATACCAATGACATGCAATGTAGTAGCACCGGTTGACCACACACATTGGATGCTCAATGATTCCACTCCATGCAGCATTGTTGAATGACCATATGTCATGTCTATCTACACACAAATGCATCTGCAAGCATGAACCTCTTGTGATGTGTCATGTTGGGTCTACAATGAACCCATTTGGATGTTCTTTGCTTTGTTTGGACACATACATATTGAGTGTGGCCTTCCATGTGAGCCAAATTGTTATTGAATGGGCTTTCTGTATGTTGATTCTTTGTAGGGTGTACATAAGGAGTAGGATGTGTTAACATATGTGATGTAGGTTTTTTGTTCACAGTCACACTGTATTGAGTAAATTAAGGGAGGATGCACAGAATTAAGTGAGTTATAACGTTACAGGGCAACCGTGAGAGTGTGTATTTAAGAGATAAGACAGGACTATGTACATAGGGTATTTGATGTTATGTTGTCTTGCAGCGATGGCAGTAATGGCTGTGGCCATGGTGGAGATGAGAGAAATGAGAGACTGTGGAGGCGTACACAACAGTGTATGTGGTCTTGGGATTGGCTCCTGCAAAGGCGCCATCAAAGTCACATGGGCCTGGTCCGTCAGCTGGAGGACAGGAATCCGCAGGACTTCAGAAACTATCTCCGGATGTCCGAGGAGTCTTTCCAATTCCTATTAGACTTAGTTACGCCACACTTTGCACGTGAGAACACTGTGATGCATGAAGCTGTGAGACCAGAGGAGCGGTTGGCTGTGACTCTGCGTTTCCTGGCAACAGGGCGCTCGATGACTGACCTGCAGTATTCTGCTGCAGTCTTGCGCCCACTGCTGAGCTGCCTAATCCCTGAGATGTGTGAGGCCATTGTGAGGTGTCTCTTGCCAACCTATATGCATTTTCCAAACACCAATGTGGAATGGTTGCAAGTTGCCACTGGCTTCCAGGAGAGGCGGCAATTCCCAAACTGTGGGGGAAAATTGGATGGCAAGCATGTGAGGATCACACAACCTCCCAACAGCAGGTTGTATTATTATAATTATAAAGGGTATATAAAGAAAGATGCAGCACTCATCAGTATTGTGCAGCAGTGGTCTCTGTAATCCAGCGTGTTTACGGACTCATGACAGGGTGCAGGGAGGTGACCACGGAGGGTGGACGACGACGCCGTTTCGCAAAAAATGGCTTCATTGGACCCGTAGAAGCAATGTTTTGCGAAACGGCGTCGTCGTCCGCCCTCCATGGTCACCTCCCTGCACCCTGTCATGAATCCGTAAACACACTGGATTAAAGAGACGACTGCTGCACAATACTGGTGAGTGCTGCCTCTTTCTTTATATATCTATTATTGCTTGTGCTGTGTATTAGCACCACCAGGGGAAGAACCTGCCTATAGGGCAATCCGCCCGGAGCTTGACGGTTGATATTGCCACTTAGTGCCCTGAAGCCTTACTACTTGATAATTATAAAGGATAATTCAGTGTGGTCCTCATGGCCCTCGTCAATGCCAACTATGAGTTCCTCCTCGTGGATGTGGGGATGAATGGGCGTGTGTCTGATGGGGGATTTGGGCACGGAAATCCTTTCGTCAAGACCTTAGAACTTACCCACAAATGATGACACCACTGAACATCTGAACTTTGCCATTGTGGAGGATGAAGCCTTCCCACTTCACGCCAACCTACTACGGCCATATCCCCAGAGGACTATCACCCCTAAGCAACGTATTTTCAATTACCGGCTATCTCGGGCACGTCGTGTGGTTGAAAATGCGTTCGGGATCACGGCCAATAGATTCTGCGTGTTTCATATTGCTTTAAATATGAAATTGGAATCTATAGATATAGTGGTGGTGGCGTGTTGTGTGCTGCATAACGTTCTGTGTCGTAGGGATGCTCAATCATACACGCCAGCAAGTTTTGTGGATTCTGTGAACCCTACAATTGGGGAACTCATGCCAGGTGAGTGGCACGCAAATGTTCCTAGCATAGTGCCACTTCAGTCGTAGGGCCAGGGCCTACATCAGCAGGATGCCAGGAGCAGCAGAGACAGCTACTGCTCCTACTTCAATGGCCCTGGGGCGGTGGCCTGGCAGGACAACCAGATGTAGGGTGTGGGTCATGGGTCAACACAGTAGACTGTGTTTGTTTTTGTTTTTTCACTCTATGTTTATGTGTATGGGTTTGTTTGTAATGTTAAAGTTTTTGTGTTTTTTTTTTCATTTGTTATGTTACTTATTTACTAGTTATGTATTTAGTGACAATTGTGCAATATGAATTGTGTGACAACACTTGTATTTTTGTAATGTGTCTATTCATGTTTTTTTCACTTGTGTGGCCACACTCATAATTTTTCTGATCAGACAAACGTGTGTGGAACCTGCGGACAGTAGCACATGCCATTAAACTAATGCACCCTGAACCTACTGAACAGCTTGAATTTTTTTTTAACTTGATTGGGGCCACTTGTCCACCATCAAGACTATCCTGTATTGCAATCTTTCACAAATGTTTCCCTGCTGTCTACATCTAGGTAGATTAGCTACAATGCTATGGGTTGTAAAGATCTGGAAAATGTTGCGCACTGTGCACAAAAAATATCAAGATCTCTGGAGATGGACTTGTAACCTTGAGATATTGATATTTTACAACAATATTGATTCTCAAGACCTCAGACAGTTCTCTTCTATTTCTGTTCTCCATGCTTAGTGTGACGCACACGGACATATAATGCAAAGATTGAGTCAACTTCTTATGTGGTTTCAGGTGTGATTTTCATATTGCCCACACCTGTTTCTTGTCACAAATGAGCATCACATTATTGAAACAAAGTTGTTTACACACAATTTTGGAAAGGTGGCAACAATTTTGTCCAGCACATTTTTGGGGTTTTAAGTGAACTTATGGTCAATTTGTCTTTTTTTCCGTTTTTTTTTTTGTTGTTCCAATACTCTCAAAGGAAGTTAAAATATCTATGACAAAACATGTATAATTACAATAGTTTTTTGGGGAGACATACTTAATTTTCTGAAACAATTTCAAGGGTGCCAACACTTTCATCCATGACTTTAACTAATCAATAACCATCAAGATAGCTACTGATATTTTATTTTTTTCTGAGGTTCTATCCTTCAGGCTATAGTGTATACCCTTGAATAAAAGAATGGAAAACTTAATGCCCATAAATCTAGCGCATCTGGAGAAAAAACTATTGGAATCTTATATTTCCCCCGAGCACATTTTTCAAACAAAATAACCAGTGTTAATATTGTGTGCCCACATATAATGATTTGTAAGCCAAATTGTCTTTCATTCAAACAACTGCACTGTCCCATGATAAAAAAAAAGCCTTTCTGTTTATTATTAATTAAATGTTTGCATATTCATCAGGAATCTCTCAATAGATGTTTGAGAAATTCTATAAGGAATGCTTCTGCAATAACTTAAAGAGATTTTTAAATGAATATTCATGGTGAGGCAGCTTAATGAAGAAGTATTGTACCCATAAAGATATTGGAGTGATGCATTAAGTCATCACAATATTGGATATTAAGATCTCGTATAGCTCTTATAAAACTTTATGACAAGAACAAGAGAAAATGTAATGTCTAAAAAAAACTAAGAAAACCATTAACGTGATGAGATGGCACTAATTTCCTCATATACAATGGCCTTGGGTTACAATATTTTCAACATGGATTGATCTTTGCAGAACTAATAAATACAGTAACTGGAGGGACCACTGCATTTTAATTACGGTAATTGCATAAAAGTAATGCTAATTAATGTGAATATATAATATTACATGGGAACACATACAAATAACACAGCATGACCAACATAGACTACTAATAAAGTGGGGGGTTACAATGATATTTCCTTTTTATGCCCAATTATACTATATGGTTATCATAGCAGAGTGTCCACTGTTTGGGACACACTTCTATGAACCAAAATGCAGTCACACAGGTAGAAATAGGCACTCCTTTTGTTAGGGCCCTTTCACATCAGCGTTTTTTTAAATTTGCGGCAGATGCGGTGAAAAAACCGCATCTGCCGCAACTGCCGCATAACGGTTCCACTTGCGGCACGGTTGCGGTTTTATCCATAGGAAGTATAGGGGGACTTGCGGCAGATGCGGCAAGTGCGGTATTGCACTTGCGGCAGGTGCGGCAGAGAAAAAAACCGCGGCTTACTGCGGTTTTTTTCTCTGCCGCACCTGCCGCAAGTGCAATACCGCACTTGCCGCATCTGCCGCAAGTCCCCCTATACTTCCTATGGAAAAAACCGCAACCGTGCCGCAAGTGGAACCGTTATGCGGCAGTTGCGGCAGATGCGGTTTTTTCACCGCATCTGCCGCAAATTTAAAAAAACGCTGATGTGAAAGGGCCCTTAAATAGGTTTCTATTTATCAATATGTCTTTCATGTAGTACTATTTTTATTTAGGTTATTTGCAATGAGACAACCGGTTCATTTTGCAAAACCCTAGCTGGAGGGACAAAGAGCCCAATAGGGTCTTACCTGTGTGCATATGGGTATAAAAGCATAAGGGAACCACTTAAAGGGTTTTTAAGTCACAACCAATATCTACGTCATCTGTTCTCTTGCGCACCTTGCTCTGAAGAAAAGACACCTTCCCTGCCCTTTCCCATCCCCCCAATTTCCATACTCGAATCACGATAGACATCTGGAAAAAACCTTAGACATTCTCGCCCCCCATCCCCCCCGTTATCGCCATTGGCCACCCTATTCGACTTCATAGACTTCACACTCCCGGATTCAGCAAACATAATGTTAGACCGTCTTTTCTCAGATGGTGTACTCCTTTCCCTGCAAGAAATGCATAAGCTGCCAGGTCATTCTAAGCTAATGTTCCTACATCACAAATCTCTAGCCAAACGATTTACGGAGATACCTTATGCACCTTCACCTAAACAGACCTCTTACACCATTTGAAATCATATGTGCCACTGCCTGTCCACCAAAGAAAGCATTCTCAGTGATCTATCAACTCATAATTAAATCAGACATTTCACTGAAACATACTTACCTCACTCACTGGGAGAAAGACTTAAACGTCAGGTTCACTGATGAGCAACTAAAGTCCATCCCAATGTGTCCACAGCCAAGAAAACTCATACAAACTAATCACAATGTGGTATACCACCCCAGAGCAGGTGCATAGGTGGCACCCACCCACCAGAGATCAATGTTGGCAGTGCCTTGGGTAAAAAGGCACTCACATCCATGTTTGGTGGAACTGCCCTGTCATCCAACCTTTTTGGAAAATAGTGGAGAGACGATCCTGGCAATTTTGAACAAAAAAGCTTCCCTAACTCCGTAGGTGGTATTTCTAAATTTCCCACTCTGGTCAGAAAACAAAAGGGCCTTTTGGCTTGTGACTTTTATACTGGCAGCCGGAAAGTGTTTGATCCCCACTTTTTGGCATACACCCACAATTCCCAATAAATCACAGTTATTTTGGTCACAATTGACGTCCTTTATTATAAGTCCGAACTAGCTGCAGCGGTCAACCACTCCTTACCATCTTTCCAAGACCTATGGTTACCCTGGACCGGCTATAGATCTCTCACATCCTTCCATGCTCTTATTGCTCCCTAACTAGCCTATTTGAGTCCGCCCAAGGTGCATCTCCCCCCTCTCCCCTCCTCCCTCTCTTCTCCCCCCTTTTTTTTTCTTTTCTTCTCTTAATTCTCAACTTTTCTAACAATCTTTCTTGAACAATGACTACCTTTTTTTAACCAGCCTAATATATAGCCTAATCAGCCTCTCCTACCCTACCAGAGCCCCACGCTGAAGTAGCTTCATATAACGAAACTTTGCTGTCTCAAATGTAAGAACTTTCCCTCATTGACACAGCTACTGGATGCGATTGCTCTGGGGCTCAACTCTCGGCAAAGCAACAGTCCAATTCTTCTCCTGTAGCTGGACATTCTACTCCTAAATTCCAATTTCCTTGTTCAATATTCTATACTATTTTTGTGTTGGATTATTCATATTTTTGTATTGGATTATTCATATACTTGTATTTGCAACATTTTCTTATTAATAAAAAGAATGTTGAAAAGAAAAGAAAAATCACAACCACTATCCACACAAATCCACACAAATAGCTATTGCTTAGGTATTGCTGCTGCAGCCCCACGAGGCAGTAACTCCACTAGTATAAGAAAAGAAGGTGTCATGCTGAGCTGCCATAATAAAGACAGCCTCAAAAGAGTAGAATGGTGGGATGATGATCTTTATTTCTATGATTTTTGGAGAATAAATAACGGTTATTTACCAAAAAAAAAATTGAAATAAAGATCATCATCACAAAAGACACAGATTTTGTCTTTTATACGACTTGTTCATTTTAACCCCTTCCTGACCAATGAAGTTGTGGGATGTCATAGACGTTGGTAACTTCCCGACCTGTGATGTCCCACAAAGTCAAGGCACCGCCATCAGGCCCCAGTTTTCTGTGATTCTTATCACAGAGCACCAGTTCTTCATGTCGGGGTGGGGGGGGTGAATTCCCCATCCTGCCCCCATGATCACTGTGATTGGCTGTTTGAACAGTCAATCGCAGTGATCTTCACTGCAGCTATGAAAGGGGCTGTCATAGCCCCTTTCATAGGTTGGAGCATTGGAGGAGGCGGGTATCGCCCCCTTCACGCTGATGAAAGCAATCTGATCATTCCTCCCATCCAGCTGAAGAATCATGGCGGTGGTGCACGGCACTTTGCTTGCCTGCCACCTGCTTCTTCTCGTACTTCTGTGCAGCCCAATCTCCCTGCACGGAGACCAGGCTGCACAGGAGCAATCTCACAGCTGAGCACACGTAGCAGATCACTGTGCCTGGCATGTGAGATCGCTGTTGTGTGATTGGACTGCACAGAAACGCGGGTAGAAGCAGGCGGCGGGTGGGCACATGTGCCCTGCCCCGTCGCCATGCTTCCGGGGCTCTTTCACCCCCTAAGTGCTATAATCTTATGTGCACAGTCACTCACCTCTTCCAGGGGATGATCAGCTCACCGTAATGTAATTACGATGAGCCGATCACCATGGTAACCCAATGTTGGGTCTGTTGGCCCAAGCCTCAGAGATCATGTAATCTCTGAGACTTGGGTTTGCCACAGTGATGGTGCACTGAATGGAAATAATCTGTCATACAGATTACCATCAATGTGACAACATACTACAACAAGAGGACACTTAATCCCTTGTTGTAGTCTGTTGATGATACAGCCATACAGTGCACCATCACTATGACAACAGGCTACAACAAGGGATCAAGTGTTCTCTTGTTTTAGTCCGTTGTTATAGTGATGATGCACTCTATTGCAGATCATTTCCGTACAGTGCATCATTACTATGACCCCAGAGACTACAACAAGGGGTCAAATGTCCTCTTGATGTAGTGTCTGTGATCATAGTGATGTTGCACTGTATGGCAGATCATTGCCATACTGTCCCTGTGATCCCAGAGACTACAACAAGAGGTCGCTTGATCCCTTGCTGCAGTCTCTGGATGTAGCAGAGGCAATCAAGCGTCATGGGACCATCGTTTTGGACTACGATGGAGGGTATGCGAGAGTAATAAAGATAGAGTCTGGATTTTGTTTGTGTTGTTTTTCAAAATAAAAATGTTTTTCTCTGTGTGGTGTATTTTTAACTATTTACTAGAGATTCCTAAAGGTTGCATCTAACATTGTTCCGACATTTTGAATCTCGGGCTTAGTGCCAGCTGCTAATAAAAAAGCTTGCATTAACCCCTTTATTAACCAGTTTGCCATCGGCACCAGGGAAACTAAAAGAGTCTGGGTACAGCGCCAGAAAGTGGCGCTTCAATGAAAGCGGCACTTGCTGGGGCAGCCTCAGGCTGCAATTCACAGCATGGTGGGCCCAGAATGCTTTTGACTTCTCAATGCTGAGGATTCCAGCTCCCAGCTGCCTAGTTTTACCTGGCTGGACTAAAAATATAGTGAAGCTCCACGTCGTTTTTTTCTCCCCAAATTCTATTAAAAAATTATGTCGGGCTTTGCTGTATTTTTGATTGACAGCCAAGTACAACTTGGCAGCTGGGGGTGGGTAGCAGTCCATAGCTGCCAAGTTGTACCTGGCTTGCAAACAAAAATATGGCAAAGCCAATGCCTTTTTTAAAAAAAAATATTTCTACAATTAAAAAAAATTGTGGAGCTTTGGCATATTTTTGGTTGCCAGTCAGGTACAACTTGGCAGCTGGGGGCTGGAATCCTCAGCATTGAGAGTCACAAGCATTCCAGACAGGCCCCAACATTCTGGGCCCCCAATGCTGCGAATTGCAGCCCACAACCACCCCAGAACATGGCACATTCATTAGAGGCGCCATGTTTTGGTGCTGTACCCAGACTCTTCCAGTTGTCCTGGTGTCGGTGGCAAACTGGGTAATAAAGGGGTTAATTACAGATTTTATATTGGCAGCTGGCACTAAAAGCCAGAGATTCATAATGTCAGGCTAATGTTAGACCCTGCCATTAGGAATCTCTAGTAAATAGTAAACAATACACAACACTGAGAAAAATAATTTCATTAGAAGAAAAAACAAACATATCTCAACTCCATGTTTATTACTCCCACATAACCCTCTATGATCCTTTATGCAGAGTCTGCAGGGAGAGAACAAAAGTCCTCTCCCTGCAGAGTCTTCAATCACATTGACTCGGTGAGTGATGTCACTTGTGGCAGTCAGAGACTACCACAGGGGAGTGGTGATGTCACTGAGTCAATATGGCGTCCCGTGGCAGTGAACTCAAAATTATGTCACTTGTGGGGGTTTCCACTGTTTAGTCACATCAGGGGCTATCCAAACAGGAAATTATACTCACAGACCATGCCATCAAAATCTGTGTTCCAAAACATCACTTTCTCCCTTCCGAGCCCTGCCGTGTGCCCAAACAGTGGTTTTCTGCCACATATGAGGAATCTGTCTACTCAGTAGAAATTGCTCAGCAAATTTTAGGATGCATTTAATCCTAATGCCCATTGAAAATGAAAGTGCTCACTATGCATCTAAATAAGTTCAGTAATCAAAAAACGTCCGTTCACTGGGCACTACTAAGTTTAGGAGAAGTGCTTATTTTTTCATCATATGGGTATATACGAGGTGGGGCAATGCTGACCGCCTCCGGGTGCCCGCTATATATCACATAAATATAGCATAAAAAGGAAAAAAGATAGCGGCACTCACCGGGCGTGTTTCAAAGGTGCTTTATTTGGGTACCCTCATTCCAGGGTCCCACTCGGAAGGGAGGGGTTGCAGAGACAGCAGACTCTGCTGTCTCTGCAACCCTTCCCTTCCGAGTGGGACCCTGGAATGAGGGTACCCAAATAAAGCACCTTTGAAACACGCCCGGTGAGTGCCGCTATCTTTTTTCCTATTTAATCTAAATAAGTTCCTTGGGGGTGTCTAGTTTCCAAAATGGGGTCACTTGTAGGGGAGCTTTAATGTTTAGGCACACAGGGGTTTTCCATACGCAACATCGTGTCCGTTAACGATTGGAGCTAATTTTCAATTCAAAAAGTCAAATGGCGCTCCTTCCCTTCCGAGCCCTGTCATGCGCACAAATAGTGGTTTATGACCACATATGAGGTATCGGTGTACACAGGAAAATTGCCCAACAAATTTTAGGATCCATCATATCCTGTTGCTCATGTTAAAATGAAAAAAGTTAGGCTAAAAGAACATTTTTGTGGAAAAAAAAGTACTTTTTCATTTTTACTCATCGTTTGTAAAGCACCTGGGCGTTCAAAGTACTCACTCTGCATCTAGATAAGTTCCTTTGGGGGGGGCTCTTGTTTCTAAAATGCGGTTATTTGTAGGAGACATGGTGTCCGCTAACGATTGGAGCTAATTTTCCATTCAAAAAGTCAAATGCTGCTTCTTCCCTTCCGAGTCCTGCCGTGCGCCTAAACAGTGGTTTTCGTATGGGGTATCAGGGTATTCAGCAGAAATAGCACAATAAATTTTAAGATCCCTTTTGTGCTTTTACCTTTGTGAAAATGCAATAACTGAGGCTAAAATAACATTCTTGTTGGAGAAATTAAAATGTTCATTTTTTCCTTCCACATTGCTTTAGTTCCTGTGAATCATCTGAAGCGCTAATGATCTTCTTGAATGTAGGTTTGAATAGCTTGAGGGGTGCAGTTTTTGAAATGGTGTCACTTTTGGGTGTTTTCTGTCATGTAGGCCCCTCAAAGAGACTTCAAATGTGATGTGGTCACTAAAAAAAGGTTTTGAAAATTTTCAATGCGGTAACCGGATTGCTCTGGATGTGTAATCCGGAGCAATGTGGTTACCGTATACTTACGGCTGCCGCAGGGATGAACAAAGTGTTAACTGTTTAATAAAACATTAAATATTAATATTAGCTGTGAGCAACAAGTCTCTAGGGGGTGCCCTCCCCCTAGAGACATGCTGCCCACTCCTGTGGGCATGTCAGGGGTTAGTAACTCATTTACAGTATAGCTGGCTATTGTCGGCTTTGTACAATTTTATCAATGAAGCCGCGGCTCCTGACAGTTGCGCAGATACTGTACGTAATGTACGTATAGTATCTATCACTGTCCGAGATCCTGAGACCTTTAACATTAGGTCTATGGCAGTGCGCACCCCCATAGACCTAATGTTAAAGGTATCAAGACCCTGGACAGCGGCAGATACTATACGTATATTACGTACAGTATCTGCGCAACTGTCAGGAGCAGCAGCTTCATTGATAAAATTGTACAAAGACGACAATAGCCGGCTATACTGTAAATGGGTTATTAACCCCTGACATGCCCACAGGAGTGGGCAGCATGTCTCTAGGGGGGGTGGGCACACCCTAGAAACTTGTTGCTCACAGCTAATATTAATATTTAATGTTTTATTAAACAGTTAACACTTTGTTCATCCCTGTGGCAGCAGGGATGAACAAAGTATACGGTAACCGCATTGCTCCAGATTACTCATTCGGAGCAATCCGGTTACCGCATTGTGGTTTACAACACACATTTTACTACAAAAATGTGTGTGAAGGCAATTGCGTTCACCGCATCCGGATCTGGATGTGGTGAACGCAATTGGCTTGCCAAATGTGACCCCAGCCTAACATGAAGCCCAATATGTCACAAAAAAACTATCTCAGAATCACTAGGATCTGTTTAAGCATTCTAGAGTTATTACCTCATAAAGGGACACTGATCAGAATTGCAAAAAATGGCCAGGTCAGTAAGGCCAAAATAGGTTGGGTAGTGAAGAGGTTAAAGTACAACTATAATTTTCTATTTTTTCCACATATGTTCTAAAGGCTGCAGAATGCTAGGCTACATTCAGACACAACATTTTTGCCCCATTTTTTGCCGATCCGTTTTCCCTTAAAAACGCATCAACTTCTGTGTTGAACATCAAAGTGAATGGATTTCCAGCATTTTCTATTCAGACACAGCATTTTTTGTGGACCTGCTTTTGGGTTAGAAAACGGGTCCACAAAAAGAATGAACCTGTCACATGCCAGTGTGGCGTTTTCTCCATAGGCTTCATTGTAAAAAAAAATGCTGCAATAACGGATTGCTATTTGCACAAACCGCTAGTGCAGTGCTTTTCCAGCCGAAAACAGAGTACTCACAAGATGTGATACCTGATGCCACATGAGAACAGGAACAGGAAAAATAGGAACTAGATATTCCACAATTTTGGGATTTTCTGTTCCCTTGTGAGATGTATGTGTGTGTATATGTGAGTGTCTGTGTGTCTATTTGAGGTGTATAGGGTGTGCAAAAAACAAATAAACATACTCACCTTTCCTTGAGTGTCTCCGTATGCGAGAGTAAGTGTCCGGTCCCGAGATGAGCTCAGACAATCCAGCAGCGGAGAAGGGATCAGCTGATTCTGTCAGCTGACCACCACACAGGTCAGCTGATTTGCCCGCTGGTCAGCTGAGTCAGCTGATTGCTACTCTGCCAGTGAACTGATCAGCTGACTCAGTCAGGTGATCGGCAGGCACATCACCTGTTCTGTTGTCGGTCAGCTGAAAGAATCAGGTGATAGTTTCACCAGCGGAGAACAATCAGCTGACTGGCAGGGACATCAGTTGATCTCTTTAATGTTAGCTGACAGAATCAGCTGATCAGTTCTTCGCCTCCAGATTCTGTCAGCTGATTTTGGGACTGGTTTGTACTCATCGCTGGACGATCATGGATTACATCAGAGGGAATTGGTGTATATTTAATAAACTGGTGAACAAGGTGTCTATTTTCTTTTTCAAATAAAGGTTTTTTTTCTGGCGTCTGTGTCATTTTTTAAAACTATTTCACTATTCCTAATGGCTGGCTATCAAACTGATGGCTGACATTAGCATTAGGGGCTTGGTGTCAGCTGGCAAAAAAGCTGTCACCATCCCCATTATTACCCAGTCTGCCATTACTACATGGCAGTTGGAAGAGTGGGGTAGCCCCTAGTTTTGGCATCTCTCATGGATGCGCCAATTCTAGGGTGGCTGCTGGCTGCTGGCTGTGAACGTGGGGGGCACAGAATGCTTGGGCCTTACCACACTGAGAATTTCAGCCCCCAGCTACCTGGGTTACCTTTGCTGGCAATATAAAATACAGTGAAGCCCACGGCAATTTTGTCTTTAGTTATTTATTTAAATAACTTAAAAAAATAGGGCTCCCCTATATTTTTAATTGCCAGCAAAGGTAACACCAGGCAGTGAGGTTTAGTAGCTAGAAGCTGCTTGGGTTACCCTTAGCTCACAATAAAAAATATGGTGAAACCCAAGGCAAATTTATTTTAGTCAATTATTAAATACTGTATTTTTCGCTTTATAAGACGCACCTGATCATAATATGCAAATGAAGTCCGTGGAGCCTTGTTTAAGAGTCTCAAACATGGGACTATTCAGATATCCCTCCAGGGAAGGACCTAGCCCTGGGGTGGACTCCTTGCGGAGACCACCATAACCACCATATTAAGTGGCTCTTTCAGTCACTATCCTGCTCCAAAGCCAGGTATCCATCCACAGACAACTGTTTCGGGGTATTGCGCCTCATCAGTGTGGAGTAGGATTCATTTACATACAGTGTGGGAGAGAATAAAAGTTCATTTTCAAGGTTGGGAACGTATGGGCATATAGAGGGATTACAGGAACCCCAATTACATCATGTTACAGCTGGTGGGCACATTTTAGAATTTTAGCCCAAAGGGGCTGACAGGTTCCCTTTAAGAAGAATAATCTCATGACCCAATATCAACATGGGTTTATGAGGAACCATTCCTGTCAAACCAATTTGATCAGCTTATATGAAGAGGTAAGTTCTGGACTGGACCAAGGAAATTCAGTGGACTTGGTGTATATGGACTTTTCAAAAGCTTTTGACACAAAAGTTTGATACATAAAATGAGAACAATGGGGAGAGGGGAAAATATATGTAACTGGTTTAAGAACTGGCTCAGTGATAGGAAACAAAGAGTGGTTATTAATGGAACACACTCAGAATGGGTCACAGTTAACAGTGGGGTACCACAGGGGTCAGTATTGGGCCCGCTTCTTTTTAACATATTTATTAATGACCTTGTAAGGGGCATACAGAGTAGAATCTCAATATTTGCTGATAACACTAAACTCTGCAGGGTAATCAATACAGAGGAGGACAATTTTATATTACAGGAGGATTTATGTAAGCTAGAAGCTTGGCAAATGAGCTTTGATGCGAATAAATGTAAGGTCATGCATTTGGGCAGGGGAAATAAAATGTAGAGTAAAATTATGTGCTTAATTGTAATACACTGGACAAAACTATCACTGAAAAAGACCTTGGTGTATGGGTGAATGACAAACTCACATTTAGTGGCCATTGTCAGGTAGCTGCTGCAAAGGCAAATAAAATAATGGGATGCATTAAAAGAGGCATAGATGCTGATGAGGAGAACATAGTTTTACCTTTATGCAAGTCACTAGTGTGACCCAGTGACCCAGCAACTGTTTGTGGCGCCCGGGGCGGTCGAAAAATTTCCCGTGGCTGTTGCCCCTTTGGTCGTTTATGAAGCATCCGAAGAGCCCACACTACACCCAAAGATCTAATTTTTAGTCTGCTACTAACTCTACTGTTATTATTTCTAAATTTCTAGACTTTCATCTTCTTGCAGTTCTCTATATATATGTATGTATTAGCTTGATGATGCTGAATGAATACCTAATGGCTTTTTTAATAATAAAACAATATACAGCTCTCCCATATGCTATATACAGCACCCACATAATATATACAGCACCCAGACATACTATATACAGCAACCCCACATACTATATACAGAACCCCCCATATAAATGACAGCACCCCCATATACTATATACAGCACCCCCACCATACTTGACAGCACACCCATATACTATATACAGCCCCCATATACATGACAGCACTCCCTATTAACTGTATATAGCACACCTATACACTATATACAGCACCCCCATATGCAATGCACATCACCCCCATATACTATATACAGCCCTCGTATACTATATACAGCACCTGACTCACAGTGGCCGGGTTCTGCACGTCGCAGGCGTCTTCTCCTTGTCACGGAACCGCGCCTGCGGCTGTGGGGCCCGGTGGTCCAGATCAATAGGGGGATGGCTTGACAAGTAGGGGTTGATAATCTTCGTGATGCCACCTGTGAGAGTTCCAGTGATTTCACTGGCGCTGCTAGGCCTCCGGGGAATGGCATGCAGCAAGATGGGACGCTCCCCACAGGACGAGCGGGAGTCCCTGGAGCCAGGAGCTGCACAAGATGTTGTGAGGCAGCTGTGGAAGGCCGCTGTTAGATCCAGGAATTAAAGCGCAGACACACCAAAGTCTTTTAGGTACCTTTTGTGGTGGATAGCAGGTACACTCGGACTGGGATAGTGAGATTGACACTCCTGGAGGTTCACAGCAAGCAGTGTTAGGCCTCCTTTCTCTGTACTTCTCATGCGGTCGGGTGGATGTGGAATCCAGCCGGACCGGGTTGTGTGTTCAGTAGAACGTATTTCACCTGGGTAGCTGCACTGAGGGCACTGTTTAAGGGGTGATGATAATTCTATCTTCTTCCCTGGGCTCTCGTCGGTAGGTGCGGCAGGTGAACAGGGGGCTAAACTCCCTGTTGGAAGTGCTGGTTTTCTGTGGTGGCTATGTAGCTCTCACAGCTCGGTTCCAGTAACCGGTTGGTAATGGAGAGAGTTAGAGTCACTCTGATGTCCCTGAGAGGTGCTTCTCCTTTCCTCTGACCCCACTTGCAAGGGTCTCTCACTGGGCAGGCGTGCTGGTTTGGGCCTAGTATAGCTCCAGAACCGGTGGTTGCACACGTCCTGCAGCTCTTCTAGCGTCTGCACACTCTGGTGTTTCTCCCTCCAAGACCCTATTTATAGGGGGAACTGGCTCAAAGTGACCAGTGGAGCTCCCCCTAGAGGCTTGGGGTGAAACCAGGAGTTCTAATGTGCTTGATTTGTTTGTGAGTGTTGCTTTTCTCTTACTGCTCCATTCATGTCCCCAAGGGTTCTGTGGTGCCCAACAGGGTGACAGGGTGCCACACACCCTCCATATACTATATACAGCGCCCCCCATATACATGACAGCATCCCCCACATGCTATATATAGCACTGATATACATGACATCACCCCCACATCCCCATATACAATATACAGCACCCCCCATATACTATATACAGCACCCCCATGTACATGAAAGCACCCCATATATATGAAAGCACCCTCCATATGCAATATACAGCAGCCCCATATACTACAGCAGCCCCATATACATGACAGAACCTCCATGTACAATATACATCATTGATATACAAGACATCAGCCCCACATACAATATACAGCACCCCCCATATACTATAAACAGCACCCCGATTTACATGACATTACCCCATATACAACATACAGCATCCCCATATACATGACAGCACCCCCATATACAACATACATCACGCCATATACAATACACAGAACCAATATATACAAAATACAGCCCCCCATATACTATTTACAGCACCCTCAATATGCTATATGCACCCCCCACATACATGACAGCATCCCCATATACTATATACAGCATTCATATAAATGACGGAGCCACTTAAGTGTACCTGTTAATCAGGGTTAAATTCAATGAAGATCAGCTGCTGTAGGACGCGCGCTTGTGGCCTCCGAGATCCGGAACGGCCGCTGGCACTTAGTTATGATGTAATGCCCTAATGCCGTAAAGTGCGGGCAGCGACGTCACCACAGGTCCTATCACTGATCATCATGGTGGAGAGGTCCTGAAGTGGCGCCTCCGCTTCTCCCATGGAGGGAGAGGAATTGCTGCTACCACCCCCACACACGTGCCGCCTGGGGTGGATCGCTACACCCGATCCCCCCACACTACACCACTGGTGCGACCACATTTAGAATACTTTGTACAATTCTGGTCTCCGGTGTATAAGAAAGACATAGCTGAACTAGAGCGGGTGCAGAGCAGTGCAACCAAGGTTATTAGAGGACTGAGGGGTCAGCAATACCAAGACAGGTTATTAAACTTGGGGTTATTTTTGTGTGGAAAAATGAAAGCTTAGGAAACTCTAACAGTGAGACTATGGAACTCTCTGCCACATGTTGTAATGAGTGAATCACTACTAAAATTTAACAAGGACCTGGATGCCTTTTTTGAAATGTGTAATATTACAGATTATATATACTAAATTCTTTGATAGGCAACTAGTCTGATGTGGAGTCAGGAAGGAATTTTTTCCCCAACATGGACCTTAGTGTTTTCAACATGAGTTTTTTTTGCCTTCGTCTGGATCAACATGTTAGGTTAGGTTCAGACATTGTGCATTTTTGAGCGCTTTTTTGCATGCTTGTTTCAAAAATGCACAATGTGCCATGTGTCTGCCAGCAAAGTGAATCGGAAATTCACTTTGCCGTACAGACAGTGCGTAATTATAAGCAGCGCTTTTTTGTGAGAAAGCACGTGCATAAAAAGAATTGACATGTCAATTCTTTACGCAGCAGCGCCCGCGCTTTCTCCCATAGGAGCCCATTATCCCCGCTGAAATTATGCATCGCCATTCAGACGATGCATAATTCCAGCGGGAATATGCCGGTGGTGAAGTCACACAGGGAAGGAACAATCCTGTTCCTCCTCCCCTGTGTGACATCTGCACAGCCCATGTGTGTTTTGCAGTGTTTTAATATACACTGCAAAACCAAAATTAAACAAAAAATAATAAAGAATGAATATTTATCTCTCCGCCGGGTGTTCCGGTTACCGGGAGCCGAGAGAGGTACACAGGTACTGTCCTTCCAGGACCTGTCAACTCTGATTGGCAGCTCGCGGTCATGTGATATGCGCATCATAACGTGCCACATATCACATGACCGTGAGCGGCAAATCAGCGATCTTGCCAGCCCCTGGAAGGTTGATACCTGTGGATCTCCCGACTCCCGGAACAACCGGCAGAGGGTAAGTATTCATTCTTTATTATTTTTAAGACATTTGCCTTTGTTTAATTTGGGTTTCGTAGTGTATACTAACACACTATGAAACCCAAAAGGGGCTGGCACAAACGTCACACAGGTGAAGATTGTTCCTACCCTGTGTGACATCACTTCTTCCCTGTGCTTTAGGGGGAAAAGTAGCCCTGTAAAAAAACACGATGTGTGAACGCACCATGTTTTTTATGGGGCTGCTTTGCAATGAATAATAATAGTAATAATAAGAAACACTAATAAAATGTATGTGTATATATATATATATATATTACAATTTACTATATTATATATCTACCTAACATATATCTACACACACACACACACATATATATCTATATATATATATCTATATATATATATAATATATATATATATCTACATATATATATATATATATATATATATATATAATATATGATCACGATTATTATGTGTCACGAACTTCCAGCACTTATGTCGCTATCCCACAATGCACCTTGGCACCATTGTGGGATAGCAACACAAGCAACAGAAGTCTGTGACACAAACGCCACCTCTAACGTCGGGCTGATGGTAACCGTGGCTCATCACCCGCCACACGTGGGTCCGCTGCTCGTAGCCGGGAGATGACCGGCACTAGCCGGACATCTCTCAGCTGCTCGCAGCGGAACTACCCTGACTGCCATATTGGAACACCGAAGTTATAGGTATTCCGATATGGTGGCTGGGATTAAAATCCCCCGCCAAAGCCGTAGTCACACGAAAAGAACGCTGATTGACCAATTAGTGCTCTCGGCATGTGGTTTCAATGGCGCTGCACTGATTGGTCACCCCGGTCAGCGCCTCGGCGAGAGATTTAAATCCCACGCCGCTCAGCCAATGAGTGGAGCGGGATTCAAATCTCTCCCCAAGGCACGAGTCACGAACGCTGATTGGTAGCCGCCAACCACAGCGACCGATCAGTGCTAGCGGCGCATGGTTTCAATGGCGCTTCACTGATTGGTTGCCGCGATCAGAGGCAACCAATCAGCAAAGCGGCTCACGCCTTGGCGGGAGATTAGAATCCCACACCGCTCAGCCAATGAGCGGAGCGGGATTCAAATCTACCGCCAAGGTGCGAGCCACGAGCGCTGATCGGTTGCTGCCGACCACGACGACCAATCAGCATAGCGCCATTGAAATAACGCACCGCGAGCGCTGATTGGTCGCTGCCGACCACTGTATGGTGGCTCAGTGGTTAGCACTGTATGGTGGCTCAGTGGTTAGCACTGTACGATGGCTCAGCAGTTAGCATTGTATGGTGGCTCAGTGGTTAGCACTGTAAGGTGGCTCAGTGGTCTGCACTCTACAGTAGCTCAGTGGTTAGCACTGTATGGTGGCTCAGTGGTTAGCACTGTAAGGTGGCTCAATGCTTTTGAGAATCACCAAAATAGGACATAAAATCTGAAAAACTCACCAAAAAATTGCAGGCTTCTAGCTCCTCTGAGAGGCAACACAGGTGTCTGTATACTGGTGCTCAATCACCTACAACCCAAAGATGGGGGAGGTTGTGGCACCAGCGTCGGACTATACTGTCAGGGAGGTGACTGGTGGCATTTATAGACACAAGGTTACCATAGGGCTCTGCCACTCAGATACATTTGAAGCATAGTGTCAGAGCAACCTATTTGTCACGCCCTGCTATTAGATCAGGCGGGCTGCTCCGCACTGATTATATGCCTCACATATGACAGACGCCCCCCAAAGGGCCCAGCCTCAAACTGCAGATAAAAAAAGGTGCAACAAAACACTAAAGATGAAAATGTGAGAGGTTAGTGGGTATTTTGGGCCAAAATACGTAAGCTAGTAACCCACCGTCAAAAGCCCTCACGCTTACAAGTCCTAACCATATGTTTGCTGCTATATGTTTGTTTAATATTTTGAGATTTACCGAAATAGGACATAAAATCAGAAAAACTCACCAAAAAATTGCCAGGTAAATACCCATTGCACCTAGCAGCAGGCTGCTAGCTCCTCTAAGAGGCAGCACATGTGTCTTTGTACCGGTGCTCAACCACCTACAACCCACAGATGAGGGCGGTTGTGGCACCAGCATCTGGCCATACTGTCAGGGAGGTGACTGGTGGCATTTATAGACACAAGGTTATCATAGGGCTCTACCACTCAGGTACATGTGAAGCATAGTGTCAGAGCAGCCTATTGGTCACGCCCTGCTATTAGATCAAGCGGGCTGCTCCACACTGATTATATGCCTCACAAAGAGTTGGTGATTTTTTTTTTGCTCAGTAGTTAGCACTATATGGTGGCTCAGTGGTCTGCACTCTACAGTAGCTTAGTGGTTAGCACTGTATGGTAGCTTAGTGGTTAGCACTGTATGGTAGATCAGTGGTTAGTACTGTATGGTGGCTCAGTGGTTAGCACTGTACGGTGGCTCAGTGGTTAGCATTGTATGGTGGCTCGGTGGTTAGCACTGTATGGTGGCTCAGTGGTTATCATTGTATGGTAGCTCAGTGGTTAGTACTGTATGGTGGCTCAGTGGTTAGCACTGTACGGTGGCTCAGTGGTTAGCATTGTATGGTGGCTCGGTGGTTAGTACTGTATGGTGGCTCAGTGGTCAGCACTCTACAGCAGCTCAGTGGTTAGCACTGTATGGTGGCTCAGTGGTGAGCATTGTATGGTGGCTTAGAGATGGGAGGGAGGCACACGGAAGCCAGAAGGCACAGAGGAGGCAGGGGCACAGGGGAGGGAGAAGGCACAGGGGAGGCAGAAGCCACAAGGGAGGCAGAGTCATAGGTAGAGACAGCGCACACAGGGAGAGACAGCGCACACAGGGGCTGAGAGCACACAGAGTGGAGAGAAAGGCTCAAGTAAAGCAGAGTGCACAGGGGAAGAGACAGCACAGACAGGAGAGAGCACAGTGTTATTAGTGTTTATAAACAATACATTTTATTAATAATTGTGGCTATAATGTTTATAGGAGGTGCCCACCCCACCTAGAGACATACTACCCACTCAGGTGGGCATATAATGATTTAATTGCTGATGTACAGTAGCCGGCTCCTGTCGGCTCTGTACATTTTTATGAATGAAGCCGCCAGTTCCCCTGTGGGCAGCGCTCATACTATAACTAATGTATGTATAGTATGTGCGCTGTCCAGGGTCCTGAAGGCTTATATAGTAGATCTATGGGCTGCGCAGAATCGACTACTGTACATCAGCAATTAAATCAATATATGCCCACCTGAGTGGGTGGTATGTCTCTAGGGGGGTGGGCACCCCCTAGAGACATTATAGCCACAATTATTAATAAAATGTATTCTTTTTAAACACTGATAACAGATTGCTCATCCCTGCGGCAGCAAACTGTACGGTAACCGGATTGCTCAGGATTACACATCCTGAGCAATCCAGTTACCGCATTGGGGTCCCTCCACACATTTTTGTTGAAAAATGTGTGGGACCACAATTGCGTTCACCGCATCCGGATCTGGATGCGGTGAACGCAATTCAAGTTTAAAATGTGACCACAGCCATAGTCATGTAAATAAAGAAAACTCTTTGAATGAGAAGTTGTGTCAAAACATTTGGTCTGTACTGTATATATATATATATATATATATATATATATATATATATAAATATATAATGTTAAATATCTGGGACACTATTGTTTATGACATTTTTTATGACTGGAACAAACAGTAAGATGATAACGTAACACAGCAGTACATCTCTTTAATAAGAAACTCATAACTACATTTACAAGCACCATTAATAACAAGAGAGACATTATCATTTGTTTTCAGCAGAATGATGTAAAAATCAAAGCCTTTCTTTCCAGGTTTATGGACAGTGTTAATTTTATTTGTCTTACAGCGTTCTTCATTCAAATGAAATGGTCTCACCTTTTAATATTCTTTTGATAGCTGTTATCATGTCCTATTCAGTGTGGCTGCTATGTTCAGCAATAACTAAGCACAACATTTAAAAACCAATACTGAATAAAAAACATGTACTCTAAAGAACAGAAGATTAGAATATATAACTAAATGCCAAGAGAATATCATTGTAATATCAAGTATTGCATTAATATACATTATGCTAATGATGTATTAGTAATACGACTAATGATGAGTTGCATAATATTCGCACTCACTATACTCGTCACGACATCTACCTATCTAAGGCCCCTTTTCACATCAACATTTAATTCAAATCGCAGCAGATGCAGTGAAAAAAACGCATCTGCCGCGATTACTGCATACCGGCTGCACTTGCGGCACGGTTGCGGCGTGGTTGCGGCAAGCCCCATACAATGTATAGGCGGGCTTGCGGCAGGTGTGGCAAGTGCGGTTTTGGCACTTGCGGCAGGTGCGGCCGCAAAAAACCGCGGCTGACCGCGTTTTTTTTTCGCGGCCGCACCTGCGGCAAGTGCCAAAACCGCACTTGCTGCACCTGCCGCAAGCCCGCCTATACATTGTATGGGGCTTGCCGCAACCGCGCCGCAACCGTGATGCAAGTGCAGCCGGAATGCGGTAATCGCGGCAGATGCGGTGAAAAAAACGCTGATGTGAAAGGGGCCTTAGGCTAAGGTCACACATCCAGTTTTTTTTTAAAAACCTGATCCGGTTTTGAGCTTTTATAAAGCTCAAAACCGGATCAGGAAATGCTCCTCATAGGAGCCTATGATAAAAACTGGATTGCTTCACAAGCAATCCGGTTTCCGTCTCCTGCTCTGCAGCCTGCGTGAAAAATCATGCAGGCTGCAGTTTTCGGAGCGGTTCTGATATCTGCAATGCGGGAACCGGATTGCTCAGGATGTGTAATCCTGAGCAATCGGTTCCCGCATATACTTTGCATATCACAGGCTGCCGCCAGGATAAGCAAAGTGTTCTGTGATTGTTTAAACTATTTCTTTTATTAATGAATGTTTCTATAATGTCTCTAGTGGGTGCCCACTCCCCCTAGAGACCTTCCACTGACTCAGGTGGACATATAATGTTATAATCACCTCTGTACAGCAGCCGCCTCCTGACAGCTGCTGTACAGTTTTATGAATGAAAGCGCCTGGCTCCTCTGAGAGCGGCGCGCATACTATAGCTATTGCTATTGTAGGTGCGCCGCTGTCCGAGGTCCTTAAGCCATTTACAGTAGATCTATGGGCAGTGCTGTATAAGGCTTCAGGACTTCAGACAGCGGCGCACATACTATAGCAATAGCTATAGTATGCGCGCCGCTCTCAGAGGAGCCCGGCTCTTTCATTCATAAAACTGTACAGCAGCTGTCAGGAGGCAGCTGCTGTACATACCTGATTCCACCATTATATGCCCACTTGAGTGGGTGGAAGGTCTCTAGGGGGAGTTGGCACCCCCTAGAGACATTGATATACACTCTGCATCCCATCTTGACTGAAAAAATAGAAATGTAGAAATTTCTGCAAATTTATTAAAAAAGAAAAACTGAAATTCATGAAATAATAAAAAATAAGGGCTACCCGATATTTCTGTGTCCAGGCAGGTACAAATAGTCAGCTGGGGGTTGGGGACAGCCCGTTGTCGGCTGCTGTATCTGGCTGGCATACAAAAAGACGGTGAAGCCCACGTCAAAATTTTTCTGAAAAATCCATTAAACAATCCTATAAAAAGGGACTGCATCTTTATTAACCCATCGACCATGGTCGAGGGGTTAATAATGATGCAGTCCCTTTCATTCATATTGTTTTTTGGATTTTTCAGAAAACAATTTGACATGGGCTTAGTCGTATTTTTGTATCCAGCCGGATACAGCAGGCAGCGATGGGCTGCCACCAACCCCAAGCTGCCTATTTGTACCTGGCTGGACACAACAATATAGGGGAGCCCCTTTTTTAATTATTTCATTGGGCAGCCAATGGGAACGCAGGAGAAGCCACCAATCGCTGCAGACAAGGCGCGGAAAACAGCATGCTCACGGGATTGATTCCAGAATGTCTGAGCTCACTTTCTACATAGCTATCGCCCTGTCACACGCCACAATGCACTGAAATCACCTGGTGGATATCGCCTGATTTCACTGCAGTACAGGGCAATCAGGCGACGCTCCACCAGCGATTTCTCGCCGTAGAATCGCCCAGTCACATGCCACAATTCACATGCGATGTGGTTTCCACATCGCCGAATTTGGGAATTGCCAGCAATCTTGCTGGCGATATCGCGTTGTGTGATGGTACCTTTATGGTCATCTAGTGTGCACTTATGGTGATTAAATATAAAATTTATTCCTGAGTAGCTTTATTATATCGATCCACAAATCCCACGTCTGTGCCCTTGTTTATTCATTTAAAGAGGATCTGCCACCCCTATGGTGCTTTCCAGACTGAAAGCACCACTGAATGCAGCATGTCTGCTGCATTCAGGGAAGGGGTCTTCCATGTTACTACCTGCCCTGTAAGCTGTAAAAAACACTTTATTAAGTTTAGAGATAATGAGTCCAGAGGGACTTACTGATTATGGAGTCCTCACTAATCCTGGGGGGTTTTCCCACCCCCTGCCTCTCTGTGCTGCCTCCTGCCCATCATGTCAGCGCTGCAACAAACCCAGTTGTATGCATACAGCATAATCTGTAGCAGGGCAGGCTCCGGCTCTGATGTCACAGGCAAGAGGCAGCACAGAGAGGCAGATGGCGGAAAACAGAGGCAGGAGGTGGGGAGGACCCCAGGGAACAGCTAGGATTCGATTTTAAAGT
The DNA here is from genome assembly GCA_033576535.1 of Allobates femoralis. Taxonomy (NCBI): domain Eukaryota; kingdom Metazoa; phylum Chordata; class Amphibia; order Anura; family Aromobatidae; genus Allobates; species Allobates femoralis. Next base: position 459,121,705 of record JARQOC010000005.1, on the reverse strand, counting down.
TGACCATTTTGCATCCAACTTTATTTTTTTCAATGGGAAAAGGGTCATGTGACACACCAAACATATTGAGAGTTTCACAAGAAAAACAATGGTGTGCTTCATTTTAACATAACTTTATTCTTTCATGAGTTATTTACAAGTTTATGACCACTTATAACATGTGTTCAAAGTGCTGCCCATTGGTTGGATTGTCAATACAACCCTCTTCTTCCACTTTTGACACACTGATAGTAACACAGCAGAAGAAATTCAAGCACAGCCTTCCAGTATTCATTGTTTCAGATGCTGCACATCTTGTATCTTCATAGCATAGACAATTGCCTTCAGATGAGTGATGAGGCAAACTTTTTTGTGAATGGTAAAGTTAACAAACAAAACCACCACTATTAGTCTGACACTAGCCCAAAGTGTATAGATCCCTCCAAGACTGTTGGAACACAAAAATTGATGGTTTGGTGTGGTATATGCTGCATAAAGATGGTGGGACCATTTTTCATCAATGGAAACCTCAATGCCACTGGATATCTGAAATTGCTACATGATTCAGATATCCTGTGGCATTGAGGTTTCCATTGATGAAGGATGGCCCCACTATCTTTGTACCCCTTATACCACACCATACCATCAATTTTTGTGTTCCAACATTCTTGGAGGGATCTACCCACTGTGGGTTAAAGGGAACCAACCACCTAAAAATCGCTATCTAAGCTATGAATATCTGTCCCTGGAGCCTAAAATTACTATTCTAACCATCCCTGACTGACTAAATCTAACTAACTAGAGGCACACTAAATCACTTTTTATACTTACCAAATCCTTGTCGGATGGGCGTTCCTCCAGGCTCTTTGTCAGTGAGGCGGGTCTCCTTGTCGCGCTCGCACCCGCCTCGCTGCTGTCCATCTTCTTCCCAGGATTCAAATTACCCGCCTATCGCGTTAATGAGCTGGTCACGTGCTGCAGGCTCCACGTCACTTCCCCCCGCCTCGTCGCTGGGTCTCTGACGCGCCCAGGCCGGCTTCTGCATGCCATCTGCACATGCTCAGAAGCCGGCCTGGGTGTACCAGTGACGCGGCGGGCGGAAGTGACGCGGGGCCTGCAGCACGTGACCCGCCCATTTCGAGGACACGATGGGTGGGTAATTTGAATCCTGGGAAGAAGATGGACAGCGGCGAGGAGACCCGCCTCTCTGACAAAGAGCATGGAGGAACGCCCATCCGACAAGGATTTGGTAAGTATAAAAAGTGATTTAGTGTGCCTGTAGTTAGTTAGATTTAGTGAGTCAGGGATGGTTAGAATAGTAATTTTCGGCTCCAGGGACAGATATTTATAGCTTAGATAGCGATTTTTAGGTGGTTGCTTCCATTTAATGTTAGACCAATAACGGTGGTTTTGTTTATTAACTTTGCCATTCACAAAAAAGTTCACTTCATCACTCATCAGAAGGCAATTGTCTATACAATACGATATGTGCAGCATCTGAAACAACGGATACTGGAAGCCTGTGCTACCATTTCTTCTGCGGTGTTGCTATCAGTGTGTCAAGAGTGGGAGAAGAGGGTTGCATTGACAATCCAATACAATGGGCAGCACTTTGAACACATTTTATAAGTGGTCATAAATTGTAAATAACTCATGAAAGAATAAAGTTACGTTAAATCTAAGCACACCATTATTTTTCTTATGAAATTATCAATAAATTTAAAGTGTCACATGACCCTCTTCCCATTGATAAAAATAAAGTTAGATCCAAAATGGCAAACTTCAAAATGGCTGCCATGGTCACCAGCCATCTGGAAACGTTTTCCCCCTATCATATGCTAATGTGCAGCAAACAGGAATTTGGCATCTCCAACCACTCCCATTTTATTTTGGTGCATCCACATAAATGGCCCTCCCTGTATATATTATATGTATACATTTGTTTTTGCACTTTAAGTTTACTTTTATGCAGGATGCAGCCAAGCCCATGTATGTTGGCATTGTAAACTAGGGTGTCTGTCGTGGTGTGCACTTATACAGTGCTTGGCAGCCCAAATAATCTAATAGCATGGGCCTCACTAAAAGGCTGTAAGACACTGCGCACCATATGCGTGTGACCAGCGTCCTATATAAGCCTTATCTGTTTGTCTGTATGCCATCCTAATTCTAAGCAGTCACTCCCTTCATGAATTGGTAGGTTGTGAGTGGTTATCTCATCAGTATTTACACCTTTGTTGCCTCTATATTTGTCAAGGGAGGCTGATGGTGCATCCTGTAAGAGCATTAGTTTCTGTGACTTGGGCATGTAAATACCCTTGCCTTTTATTTTGTTGTGTTAATAATGGTGCTACTCAGTGGTCGACATAGCCCTGCCTAATCCTTTTTGAGACGTTGCATCAGAGAGTAAATGAGTTAAGTTTTACATATGTTTAACGTTTACCTTCGGATGGGTGTTCTACATCCTATGTTCAGTTGTGAATAAAATGTGACTTTAAGGGATTTCCAAATCATTGCATTCTTGATTTCTGTACATTTTAGAGTGTCTCAATTTTTGGGAAATTAGCGTTGTATATTCAATAAAATCTTTAGGGTTTCTCTGAATATAGACTAAGTAAATGCCTCATTTCATACAGTTTTCTCTTGTTATCACTGGTTGAATGATCTTTACTGATTGTAAATTCCTCACATTATGCATGAATGTCCTGAGCAACAGACAGCAGTGTCACTATAAGGCTTTAATTACATTCACGTGACTATAAAGACATATTCTAAGTCAGATTTCTTGCTGAAATTTATTCAAGACCACAAATAATAGCAATTGTACTTTGAACAAATGCTAGGACTTAGTATAAATGTATGCAAAGTGTATGAAGTTCACAACTAAATGATTCTTTTCCTTTTTATGTTCTCCGGTGTCATATTTCTTCCTTAATAGAGGTTGTCATTTCTCTTGACATAAATATTCACAATATTGATTTATTGTGTCAAAGTACTAAGTCATTAATGTACTATACTTGCATTTATCTAATACAAAATTAATGGTTGAAGTCAATGAAGAGTTCATACTGCCGAAGATGCTATTAATAGCAAGAGGCGATACTGTATAAATACAATGCAGGATTATAAAGCCTAATCCCAAAATTATAAATCCATAAATTTTGCTTAAAATGTGCTAATATATTCACAAGGGGATGGGAAATTTTCTATGTTTACTATTGCCGTGAGCTCTAGCAAAATTTAAACTGATTTAGGAACATTAAAAGGGTTTTCGCGTGTACCAAGGTAATTTTAACCAATAGATCTTGTAATAATAACTACGGGGAACAAGAAAATTGGTACCTTATATATTTAATCTGTTTTTAGGTCAGTTTTATCGCTGTTTCTAAATCTACCCTTACATTTCGATCATCAGCTCTAGTTAATGAGATGTGACATACCCAATGTATATTCATATGATCGATCAAACACTAGGACTAGTACACACTAGGTCTCCTAAATATGATTATTCTTACTTTGGTGGAATTGCCTTCTACGTTCTACACTTAGGTCAGCAAGGTTTTTCCAGGAAACAGTACAAACAGCTGTGGAAATAATGCACATTGATATTCATTTTACAGTCAAGGTGACGGAAAGAAGATAGCATCATTCTACTAGTTCAGTGTAATTATCTGTTTCATAATTCCCATAATTCTGTGTGCATCTTTCAAAGGTGCTCTGATTTAAGGACCTTCAAAAAACCCACCTTCTGCTTCTCCGTGGTCCGTGCTGTAAATTTTCAGCAAATGTAGTTGAATGCTCTACTATGTTGCCACACATTTGGTCAGTTATGCATTTAACTAATACCTGAATACTTATTTAAATGTGCATTGCATTTAATGGGCATTCATCAATGTGTTACATACCTCACAGACCATCTTTAATTCTATAATTATTAGTCCTGTTGAGGAATAAATCCCAAATTCCTGTGTGGGTTATACATTATTGTGATTGGCTGTTGCAGACAGAGTGTATTTCCACCTTGTGCTTGGTTGCCATACACATTAGTATATGGCAAACAACCTGCCTCATAGAGTGTTAAATAAATAAATAATTTAAAAAAGAAAAGTATGGGGCTCCGCAGTATTTTTAAGTCTAGCTCAATGGGAACAATAAAGATGGCATCCCTAAATGTGTCTGTGTATTTATTTCTAACATTTTCTTTCTCTAAGTGGTGTCTTTTGTTAACCCTTTATTGGAGATTCTTAATGGGCGGGTTTAACTTGGCATGACATTAAGAATATCAGGGCTTAATGCCTGCTGGTAAAACAAAGCTGGTATTAACCCCATATTACCCAGCATGCCGCCCGCCACCAGGGCCACTGAAAGGGCCTGGTAAAGCACCTGGAAATGGTGATTCTTATAAATGCGCCATTTTTAGAAGTGGCTGCGGGCTGCTAATCATTAGCATGGGGGGCCCCTAAAACAATGGGCCCTCACCTAGCTGAGAATACCAGCCCACAGCTGCCTAGTTTTATCTTGGCTGGCAATTAAAAATATGGCAAGCCCTTGCATTTTTTTTTGCCAGCCAAGGTAAAATTGGACAGCTGAGGGTGGCAGCTTGAAGCTGTTGGCTTTCATTAGGCTAGACTTAAAGATACCTCGAAGCCCCACACATTTTTTAAAATTATTTATTTATTTAACACCCTATGATGGTAGGTTGGTCGTTATACACTAATGTGCATGGCAGCCAAGCGCAATCACCGTCCAGATTGTGGAAATGGACTCTGACTACAACAGCCAATCACAGAGGCTCTCACAGAGTGTGATCATCTGTGATTGGCTGTGTGTCTGACAGTACAGCAAATACTCAAGTAGTTTAATAGGCGACCCCGGAAGTGATTTAGCAGGAGACTGAGTGGCCTGGGAGCAGCAGCAGGAGTCTAGTAAGCCTGATCTACGTGTCCTATCTATCTTCACTAGATTCTGTCACAGCTGTATGGCAGAAATGTATACAGACAGTGTACATCATGTCTGTATACTGTTCCCATACAGTTTGAGCATGTTCTCATCCATCTCTGCCTTTTTACAGCCCCCTTCCCCCCAGACCTCATGCTATTCGGTTTGAGCGTCTTTTTTTTCTTTGGGTATACTGCACCTGAGAATCATAGTAATGCCATTATCAGAGATGGATATGGCATTACTATGACTGGCAAGTAATCCCAGCAGGTTTATTGGCTGATCAGTCAGGAAACATGCTTTTCAGCTCACTTGAATATCATGAGTAAAATCCCAAAAACTCGCTGAGTAACGAGTACTGGAAATACCGTACTATTTGTTCAAATAACGAATAGTAATGATTATACTCGCTCATCACTAGATGAGAGGCTATCATGGTGGAATTCCCAGATATTTTTTTGGGGGAGCTACATTGATGACATTCTCTTACTGTGGTCTGGTAACATCACCTCATTCCTAAGTTTGTTGCTGATCTTAATGTCAACTCTATGAGTCTCAGATTTATATGATGTGAAATTAATGAATTTTTTCGATATCACAATAAAAAAAAAATAGATGATCACCTTCAGACTTGGAAGGTATATACCCTCCTTCTCATTCCTCTTTTTATCATGAGGCATACAAATTTGAGGGATATATTTCTGGAAAGAATTTCTCTTTAACCAAACCCAATGAGGCTTTTAAATCTGCTAACACACAAAACAAATCTAGTCTTTTAAGACCTATGTTAAGAGAGACTGACCCTAACATTAGGATCATTAGCGACTTTGCCGACTATGCTAACAGTGTTAACCACTGATTACCCAGTTTGTGACTGCTATAACGGCAAATAGAAGAGCCATGTAAAGCACCAGGAATTATTCTTATGAATGCATCAATTTCTGTGGTGACTGCAGGTTGCTATTCTATAGCATGGGGGACCCAATAACGATGGTCCCCCACTCCGCTGAGAATACCAGCCATCAGCTGCCTAGTTTCACCTTGGCTGGCAATTACCTATTTTTTCCCAATATTTGCTTTTTTTTTTAAACTCTATGATGCCCGGTTAGTTGCCATATGCTGGGGTCAGACTTGCCTCTTCCCCAGCTCCTGACGGCTCCGCTGAAAACGTAGAAGTTTTTAGCAGGAGTGGCTAGCATTAATGTGAAGCCCTGGCTGCCGACGCTGCCCCATAGCAACCCACAATGTACCTTCACAGCGGCCGCACACAGAGCTGCAGGAGGTCCGCTTTTCAGCAGCTCACAGGAAACGCTGCCAACAGCGGTTTTCTGTGTGCTGCTGAAAAGCGGACCTCCTGCTGCTCTATGTGCAGCTGCTATCAAGGTACACTGTGGGTTGCTATGGGGCAGCGTCAGCAGCCAGGGTTTCATGTTAACGCTGGCCGCTTCTGCTGAAAACTTCTACGTTTTAAGTGGAGCGTCAGGAGCTGGGGTAGACACAAGTCTGACCCCAGCCATACACTAATCTTTATGATAACCAAGCAAAGACACTATTCAAATTGTGGGAATGCAGTCTGATTGCAACAGTGAATCACAGATGCTGTGATTGGTTGCTGCTGTTCAGTGAAGTGAATATGCATGAAGCTTAATGGATGGGATGAGAAGTAAGGATGAGGGAGAGCTGATCCGGAAGTAAGCAAGCAGCGGTAGGAGATTGGTAAGATTATCTGTGTGTATATATGTTATTTATGCTGTGCTTGGCTGCTTTTGGACACCTTTGAAGGTTTTTCTATGTGTTTCATGTTGCCTGCCATTGATTTCCATGCGGTTTGGAAGGTTCAACAAACTATTTGGCGAGCAATTCGGTGAGCACCCCCACATCCAGCAAACCAAACTGAATTCAAACACTCAGGTGTTCGATCATCTGTTATACTGATATCACTGAGGTGTATTCAGTCTCAGTCTCCAGTGATTTCAAATTGATTTCAATCTTTAAACACGTATTTATATTGTTTATTTATTGGGCATTTTTTTGCCAGATTTGGTCCCATTTGTTTTTATTTGGAACTGTGATCCATACAAGTGCCAATTAGAGGGTGAGAGTTTCCATCTGGATGTAGGCATATTTTGAGGAGAACAAGTGCGATTACTAAATCTGTGTGCATTGACATAGATGTTTTCTGCAGACTGCAAGTGATTGGCAAATCTTAGTGTTTCCGCTAAAAAGACTATGTTTGACCTCAAAGCAGTTATTGCAAAATCCTTTAGTTTTCCATAAAAAGGCTGTGTTTAGCATTTAACCAGTGACTGTGAAATTATTCAGGTTGTACTAAAAAGGCACTTTTTGATCTCTAACCAGTGATTGTCAAATCTTTCAGTTACCCCTAGAAAGGCATTTTTGCCTCAAACCAGTGATTGCAAAATCCTTTTGTTTCCCCTAAAAAGGCTCTGGTTGGCCTCAAAGCAGTGATTGCAAAATCCATCAGTTTTTCCTAAAAAAAATCTGTTTGGGCTTTAACAAGTGATTGTGAAATCCTTCAGTTTGTACTCTAATGGCTTCATACAAAAGGATATAGGTGAACGATATAGTTCCCTATGTCACGTGACTGTGATCCTTCTGACATCGTTGGTGCGTTGTCACATGCAAGGATATCGTTAATGATCTTAAATTTGGCAATGCGTCAGCGATTTTGAGAAGATCCTTTGAACGATTTTCCAAAGCGGCAGGAATAGGAGAATTATGAACAACATCGTTCAAAAAGGTGTCACACTGAACGATGTGGCTTCTTCAAGCAGCGTTAATTGGACGACGAACGAAAGATTTGAGGTCTGGATCTCATTTTTGTGATGACCATTCCAATGATTTTTTCACCCTACATCGTTCATTTACACGCCAGGATGCACTAACAATATCGGTGGAACGTTCACAAATCCGTGACGTTTCAACGATATCCTTAAAGATATCCTAACATGTGAAGCAGCCTTAAAGGCATTTTTAGCCTGAAACCAGTGATTGTCAAATACTTCAGTCTCCCCTAAAAAGATATTTTTTCTTCAAATGAGTGATTGCAAAATCCTTTAGTTTCCACTAAAAATTATGTGTTTGGTAGGGATGAGCGAGTCTACTCGCTAGGACTCGTTACTCGGCGATTCTTAAGGGACTCGCTGGACTCGGGAATCGGCGAGTCTTTTAGCGAATACTCGCTCAGTAACGAGTCCAATGCAAGTGAATGGCAATCTTAGTTTTGTCATAGTTTACTTTCTCTCACTCGCTAGACTCGCTAGACTCGCTCTATCACATCGCTATATAGCTTGAATCTCCCCAAACAGCAGCGAGTCTGAGCGAGTCTACGAGTCCGAATCCTAGCGAGTCTGCGATTCCGAGTCCTGTATTCTCTATTCGGGACTCGCGAATCCAGAATCTTTTATGTTACTAGTCAGCATTGCGTGTTAGGTCAGAAAACTTGTGAAGACAGCCAATCATAGTCAGTAATGGCATAGCAGTTTTGGTTGTGTCAGGACTATGATTGGCTGCTGTCCATCGTGATGCCTATGTCATCTATGACAGGCAAGGCAGTATATAAGGCTTGCCCCCGCCATTTTGGGCACATTGCTGAGAAGAGCTGACCTAGTGCAGGGAGACTTGGAGCAGATCTAGGGACAGTTAGGCAGTGTAGGAGTCACATCTAACCCAAAAGTTCTTTTCAGAACTAACAGGACGGAGTGTAGGAGTGAAGATTCCTCACACATAACCCAAAAGTTCTTTTCAGAACTACCAGGACGGAGGATTGCTGTACAGGACTGTAAGGAAGGGAGATAGGAGCAGCCTTACAGTGAATCCAGCACCATCCTCAGAGCTTAGTTCACCCAGCTTTCCGCAGAGCTGTAATCCTAAGCTTTTTCTTATTTTTGGCACTAGTCTACCAAATAATTTTGGTGCCATTTTTCCACAAAAAATTTCCTGTGCCAGTGCGTTGCTGTACGGTGTCCTGCCTGCAGCTCGCACGGTACTTGTAAACTTGCACGCAGCCAGCACCGCAGCCTAAGTGTGCCTGGTTGTGCGTACTAAACAATTTTTTCCTGTGCCAGTGCGTAGCTGTACGGTGTCCTGCCTGCAGCTCGCACGGTACTTGTAAACTTGCACGCAGCCAGCACCGCAGCCTAAGTGTGCCTGGTTCTGCGTACTAAACAATTTTTTCCTGTGCCAGTGCGTAGCTGTACGGTGTCCTGCCTGCAGCTCGCACGGTACTTGTAAACTTGCACGCAGCCAGCACCGCAGCCTAAGTGTGCCTGGTTGTGCGTACTAAACAATTTTTTCCTGTGCCAGTGCGTAGCTGTACGGTGTCCTGCCTGCAGCTCGCACGGTACTTGTAAACTTGCACGCAGCCAGCACCGCAGCCTAAGTGTGCCTGGTTCTGCGTACTAAACAATTTTTTCCTGTGCCAGTGCGTAGCTGTACGGTGTCCTGCCTGCAGCTCGCACGGTACTTGTAAACTTGCACGCAGCCAGCACCGCAGCCTAAGTGTGCCTGGTTGTGCGTACTAAACAATTTTTTCCTGTGCCAGTGCGTAGCTGTACGGTGTCCTGCCTGCAGCTCGCACGGTACTTGTAAACTTGCACGCAGCCAGCACCGCAGCCTAAGTGTGCCTGGTTCTGCGTACTAAACAATTTTTTCCTGTGCCAGTGCGTAGCTGTACGGTGTCCTGCCTGCAGCTCGCACGGTACTTGTAAACTTGCACGCAGCCAGCACCGCAGCCTAAGTGTGCCTGGTTGTGCGTACTAAACAATTTTTTCCTGTGCCAGTGCGTAGCTGTACGGTGTCCTGCCTGCAGCTCGCACGGTACTTGTAAACTTGCACGCAGCCAGCACCGCAGCCTAAGTGTGCCTGGTTCTGCGTACTAAACAATTTTTTCCTGTGCCAGTGCGTAGCTGTACGGTGTCCTGCCTGCAGCTCGCACGGTACTTGTAAACTTGCACGCAGCCAGCACCGCAGCCTAAGTGTGCCTGGTTGTGCGTACTAAACAATTTTTTCCTGTGCCAGTGCGTAGCTGTACGGTGTCCTGCCTGCAGCTCGCACGGTACTTGTAAACTTGCACGCAGCCAGCACCGCAGCCTAAGTGTGCCTGGTTCTGCGTACTAAACAATTTTTTCCTGTGCCAGTGCGTAGCTGTACGGTGTCCTGCCTGCAGCTCGCACGGTACTTGTAAACTTGCACGCAGCCAGCACCGCAGCCTAAGTGTGCCTGGTTCTGCGTACTAAACAATTTTTTCCTGTGCCAGTGCGTAGCTGTACGGTGTCCTGCCTGCAGCTCGCACGGTACTTGTAAACTTGCACGCAGCCAGCACCGCAGCCTAAGTGTGCCTGGTTGTGCGTACTAAACAATTTTTTCCTGTGCCAGTGCGTAGCTGTACGGTGTCCTGCCTGCAGCTCGCACGGTACTTGTAAACTTGCACGCAGCCAGCACCGCAGCCTAAGTGTGCCTGGTTGTGCGTACTAAACAATTTTTTCCTGTGCCAGTGCGTAGCTGTACGGTGTCCTGCCTGCAGCTCGCACGGTACTTGTAAACTTGCACGCAGCCAGCACCGCAGCCTAAGTGTGCCTGGTTCTGCGTACTAAACAATTTTTTCCTGTGCCAGTGCGTAGCTGTACGGTGTCCTGCCTGCAGCTCGCACGGTACTTGTAAACTTGCACGCAGCCAGCACCGCAGCCTAAGTGTGCCTGGTTCTGCGTACTAAACAATTTTTTCCTGTGCCAGTGCGTAGCTGTACGGTGTCCTGCCTGCAGCTCGCACGGTACTTGTAAACTTGCACGCAGCCAGCACCGCAGCCTAAGTGTGCCTGGTTGTGCGTACTAAACAATTTTTTCCTGTGCCAGTGCGTAGCTGTACGGTGTCCTGCCTGCAGCTCGCACGGTACTTGTAAACTTGCACGCAGCCAGCACCGCAGCCTAAGTGTGCCTGGTTGTGCGTACTAAACAATTTTTTCCTGTGCCAGTGCGTAGCTGTACGGTGTCCTGCCTGCAGCTCGCACGGTACTTGTAAACTTGCACGCAGCCAGCACCGCAGCCTAAGTGTGCCTGGTTCTGCGTACTAAACAATTTTTTCCTGTGCCAGTGCGTAGCTGTACGGTGTCCTGCCTGCAGCTCGCACGGTACTTGTAAACTTGCACGCAGCCAGCACCGCAGCCTAAGTGTGCCTGGTTGTGCGTACTAAACAATTTTTTCCTGTGCCAGTGCGTAGCTGTACGGTGTCCTGCCTGCAGCTCGCACGGTACTTGTAAACTTGCACGCAGCCAGCACCGCAGCCTAAGTGTGCCTGGTTCTGCGTACTAAACAATTTTTTCCTGTGCCAGTGCGTAGCTGTACGGTGTCCTGCCTGCAGCTCGCACGGTACTTGTAAACTTGCACGCAGCCAGCACCGCAGCCTAAGTGTGCCTGGTTGTGCGTACTAAACAATTTTTTCCTGTGCCAGTGCGTAGCTGTACGGTGTCCTGCCTGCAGCTCGCACGGTACTTGTAAACTTGCACGCAGCCAGCACCGCAGCCTAAGTGTGCCTGGTTGTGCGTACTAAACAATTTTTTCCTGTGCCAGTGCGTAGCTGTACGGTGTCCTGCCTGCAGCTCGCACGGTACCTTCCATCTCTCTAAAAATATCTTAGCCTCTAGTGTGTACCTTTCACGAAATAGTACCTGCTACTTGTTTTACAAGCCCCCAGAAAGCCACCAGAAATTACAAAATGTCACACAAAAAACCAAATCCCAAAAAAAGTCTTGCTAAGGGACAGGGACGAGGTACAGGCATTGGTAGTCGTGGCCAACTATCCACCAGTTCGGGCAGACAGACGAGGATTGATCGATCGTTCCTCCTGTCTAACTTTCCCCGTCAGGAAAGTAAACGAGTATTGAGGCCGGAAGACGAACAGCATCTAACGTCTTGGCTGGCAGACAAGACCTCAACAACAGGTTCTTGCAGCACTCAAGGTTCCTTGAGCACTGTATCTACTGTTGGTACATACCATGCTGGGTCATCTAATCCACAACCTCTTCACAGTTCCTCAGACCAACAGCAGCCCCATGAAAATGTTGACACAGACATGGGTCACTCAGATGACTTATTTGGTACATATAATCCTTTACATGAATCCGGTTTGCCAGACTCCGTAGTACATGAGATACTTGATGAAGAATTGTCCATTCATGGACAAGTTTTAGAGACACCCCGGCCACATGAACGTGTCTTTCAGCAAAGTCTTAGACCGTCTCAGGAGTTGGAGGATGATGATGATGAGACAGTGACACACTTGTCATCTGGGGAGCAAAATCTATCTTGTTATCGGGAAGATTTAGAAGAGGAAGGGGTTGATGATGAGACAACTGATCCCACGTGGAATGTTGCGATGCAGAGCCAGCAGAGCAGCACGGAGGAAGAAAGTGTGTATGTCCCACCAACAAAGGCAGCAAGGCCGACTCCTCCCACCAGAACTCAAAGAGTCACCACTGTTGCCCAAAATGTGTCCACTGTGGCTCAAAATTTGTCAACTGTTGGACAAAATGTCTCAAATGTGGGCCTCAGTAATCCCTCAGGGAGTACAGTCAAGCCTAGAGGTCGGTCAGCCACTGTGTGGAAATTTTTTAAAGATGGGCCTTCTCAAGAAAATGTGGTCATCTGTACCATCTGCCATGCAAGGCTCAGCAGAGGCCACGGGAAAGGAAACCAGAGCACCAGCAGTATGCGCAAGCACATGGCTGGTCAGCACCCTATTCAGTGGTCAAAAGTGCAGCCTTCCACAACAGTGTCATCTGACCCAAAGACTGCGACGGTAACTCAGATACGTCCGTCACAATCAAGTGTTGCTGAAGCTGGTCCAGCTCATATGTACTCATCACAAGCAGCGGTTGCAGAGAGACTGAACACGAGTGCAGACAGTTCTCGGTCAGCAACATCGTTACAGTTATCAGTGACACAGCTGTACGAAAGGAAGCAGAAATACCACTCTTCCCACCCATTAGCCAAAAAAATAAATGCCCAGATAGCTAAGTTGTTAGCAGTCGAGATGTTGCCGTTTAGGCTTGTGGGTACAGACTCTTTCCGTGAGCTTTTGGCTGTGGCAGTACCACGCTACTCGGTTCCAAGCCGCCACTACTTTTCACGTTGTGCCGTCCCCGCGTTACATGAGCATGTCATTAACAACCTCAAGCGTGCCCTCACCAACGCTGTAACCGGGAAAGTACACCTTACTACGGACACGTGGACAAGCAGTTCAGGACAGGGCCGGTACATCTCGCTCACCGCGCATTGGATCAACGTTGTGGAGAGTGTGCCAAACGATGTTAGTGTAACATCAAACATCCTACCCACGCCACGGATAGCTGGCACAACCTCATTCAGGGTCTCTGCATCATCCTATATGTCCACTACCCCATCTTCCGCTTCCTCGACCAATCCTCAATTGCCCTCAACATCACGGCCAAGTTGGGAGGTTTGCTGCAGTGCTTCAGCAAGACGCCAACAGGCTCTGCTGAAGCTGATCTGTTTAGGTCACACACCGCACACTGCAGTAGAGCTGTTGAAAGGTCTGAAGGAACAGACAGATGAGTGGCTATCCCCACTCCAACTCCAGACCGGTCTCGTGGTGAGCGACAATGGTCGTAACCTAGTGGCTGCACTAAAGCTCGGAAACCTTGTGCACGTGCCTTGCATGGCTCACGTGCTGAATCTAGTAGTGCAGAAATTCCTGCGTACATACCCAGAGCTATGTGACCTACTGGAGAAGGTGCGTCGAGTTTGTGCACATTTTCGTCATTCGTCAACAGCGGTTGGAAAACTTTCATTGCTTCAAAAGCAATTGAATTTGCCCAACCACAGACTCATTTGTGACATGCCGACACGATGGAACTCGACATTCCATATGTTATCGAGGATCAATGAGCAGCAGAGGGCAATATCCGAGTATCAGTTGCAACATGCCCGTCAGACCGGCAGTCAGCCACGACATATTAGTACAATGGAGTGGGTGTGGATCGCTGACACATCTGAGGTTCTTGATAATTTTGACTACTGCACAAAACTGGTGAGCGGTGATCAGTCCATCATCAGTGTCACTATACCCATGCTGTGTCTGCTGAAAGAATCCCTCATTAATCAGAAAAATGAAGCATTGAGAGCCCAGCAGATGGCTATGGAGCCAGATTTAAACAGCGCAGTACCTAGCCAGCAGAGCCAGTATGACCAGGCAACTATGGCTCCTGAGGAGGAACAGGAGCAAGACGATGAAGAGGATTTATTTTTTGTTGGTGCCGATGTCAACCCAGATGGTACTCACAACCCCAGCTTTGTGTCTGTCCACCATGGGTGGCCTGGAGAGGAGGAGGCGGAGACAGACTTTGCGGATACAATGGGTATTGAACATCGTTCTGAGGACACTGAAGACATGACTCTATGCAGCTTAGGACACATGGCTCACTTCATGTTGACTTGTCTGCTAGAAGACCCACGAGTGGTTAACATATTGCACAACGACCTCTACTGGTTGGCCACCTTTCTGGACCCACGTTATAAAGATAAATTCACCTCGCTGCTGTTTCAGTCACCACGTGGCTTGACAATTGACTATTTCAAGAGTGTTCTTGTGGATAATATGCTTCGAATATCACCGTCAGACAACACTCTGTCCATGGTTAGCAACTCTGTGCAACAGCAGCCTTTGGTCGGGGCACAATCATCCACGCTGTCCAGAAGAGATGCTGGAAAGATGTCCGCAAAGTGGGCTATGTTCAATAAGCCATCGAACCTGCAGCGCCATGTTGCTCCAGTAACCATCTCTCGGAGACAGAAACTTACCAACATGGTACAAGAATACTTAAGTGACAGTACCTGCTTCCTGACTGATGCCGCAGTCCCGTTTAATTACTGGGTCTCCAAGCTCCACACTTGGACAGAGCTCTCGTTGTATGCCTTGGAGGTGCTGGCATGCCCTGCAGCTAGTGTGACATCAGAGCGGGTTTTCAGTGCCGCTGGGGGTATCATAACTGATACCAGGACACGTCTTACTCCAGAGAATGCAGACAGGCTTACTCTAATAAAGTTTAATAGGAACTGGATTTCACAAGACTTCTTGAGCCCTGAAGACGACAGTACTCAGAGCTGAAGTGCCACGTTCAACATCAATATGATATAATTAATCATTGTATTATATTGTGTCTTTTTGGTACAAGCAGTATGTACAAGACCAGTAACGATTTGCGTAACCATGTTCCTGCAACCTGGTAATGAGGCTGCTTCATCTTAAAGCAACACTACACCTTAACTTCGGTTTCATTAACCATCACAACACCTTTTCACAAGTAATCAACCTTTATTTTCTGTTAGCAAACATTTAAAAGCCCCTTGGGCTAATTTTTTGAGCCACCCTGGCTAAGAAGCTGATCATGGCCCTTAGGCCTGCATTTATAACCAAAATGCAAAACAGCCCCTTGGGCTAATTTTTGGAGACACCCAGCCTAAGAGGCTTATCATGGCCCTTAGGCCTGCATTTACACTCAAAATGCCAAACAGCCCCTTGGGCTAATTTTTGGAGCCACCATGGCTAACAAGCTGATCATGGCCCTTAGGCCTGCATTTATACCCAAAATGCAAAACAGCCCCTTGGGCTAATTTTTGGAGCCACCATGGCTAACAAGCTGCTCATGGCCCTTAGGCCTGCATTTATACCCAAAATGCAAAACAGCCCCTTGGGCTAATTTTTGGAAACACCCAGCCTAAGAGGCTTATCATGGCCCTTAGGCCTGCACTTATACCCAAATTGCCAAACAGCCCCTTGGGCAAATTTTTAGAGCCACCATGGCTAACAAGCTGATCATGGCCCTTAGGCCTGCATTTATACCGAAAATGCAAAACAGCCCCTTGGGCTAATTTTTTGAGCCACCCAGGCTAACAAGCTTATCATGGTTTGGGAGACACCCTGGCTAACAAGCTTTGTATGGCCCTTAGACCTACATTTATACCAAAAATTGGAAACAGCCCCTTGGGCTAATTTGTCGAGCCACACAGGCTAACAAGCTTATCATGCTTTGGGAGACAACCTGGCTAACAAGCTTTTTATGGCCCTTAGGCCTACATTTATAACAAAAATGGGAAACAGCCCCTTGAGCTAATTTTTTTAGTCAACAAGCCTATGCTTGCATCGTCGGCGTTGCTTGTACTATCATCCTGCTGTAGCCTGGTGAAGGGTCCCACTGTACGCTCTGTAGAAAACGCGTAGACGCGATGTGTAGCAGGTAGATGTCCCAGCCTCTCACATGTGTGTTCCTAGTCTTGTTGCCATAGCGAGGCATTAAGTAACCCCCCAAACACAGGCACTGTTTATTTGTCAGCAACATTTGTATGTGGAGTCATGATTTTACACTTAGTAACCAAGGTGACTTCATGCTCCATGCGGCCCGTACAGTACTTGCTAATGATGCTCTCTCTCCCCTGTCCCCCACGTCAAATGTCTCGGGGTAATCCTTGACTCCTCCCTCTCCTTCAAGGCCCACCTCGAGTTCCTAACCAAGTCACTGTGACTCCAACTCAAAAATATTTCAAGATTTTGCTCGTTACTCAACCCTCACACTGCTAAAACACTCATTAATGCCCTCATCATCTCCCGCCTTGACTACTGGAACCTCCTTCGCACAGGCCTCCCTGCCAACTCTCTTTCACCTCTCCAATCTATACTAAACTCTGCTGCCCGACTAATCCATCTGTCCTCACGCTACTCCCCTGTCTACCCCCTCTGCCAAGCCCTTCACTGGGTCCCCGCCCCACAGAGAGCTCACTTTAAAAACACTGACCATGACATTCAAAGCCTTACACAACCTATCCCCACCATACATCTCCGACATGATCTCCCGATACCATCTCTCACGCAACCTGCGTTCATCCCAAGAACTTCTCCTACACTCCCCCCTCATCTCCTCTTCCCACAACCGCATACAGGATTTCTCCCGGGCATCCGCCATGCTCTGGAACTCGATGCCCCACCTCATCAGTCACTCGCCTACCCTGGGAACCTTCAAGAAACACCTAAAGACTCACTCTTCCGAGAGGCCTAAAACCTGCCATGACACCCCGCTACACGCCCCACGACCGACACCTTCCCCACCCTATTGTATCCCCACCCACCCCTCGTAGAATGTGAGCCCATGCGTACAGTGTCCTCTCCTCTTGTACCTGTATGACCTTATTGTCTATGTTTATTGTACTTGTCCTTGTGTACGTTATCCTCATGTAAAGCGCCATGGAACCTATCGGTGCTATATAAATAAATAATAATTATAATAATGATGATGACTTTAAGCCCACCCACAAAACAACCTACACATCCATTCCCTGAAAAAAGACAGACACAAAGCAGTTTTTGTAAACTGGGTATTATTCCGCCATAATGGCAAAGATGTCAGAATTTTTTTTTTTTTTTTTTTTTGGTTATAACTTAGTAAAAACAAATAATAAGATAACAAAGAAATTGTGCAATGCACAGGAACAAAAAATAAACAAAAAAAAAAAGGGGTCTACAGCTGGTGGTAGGTTGCCGCATCCTCCGGGCTTGCCTGTAACGTGGCACCATCACCCTGGTCGTTGAGGAGGTCCAGGGCCCCATGCAGTACCTCACCCAGTGGTTGGAAGCCTGTAGGCTGGGGCATCTGGGCCGGTTGGCCTTGGCTTGGTAGGCCCCTCATTGTTGGACACCACCTCTGGGTCGCCACATACCTGTCCCGGGGTGTGGCCCTCTCCAGGATGTTTGATCTGCTGAGCCTCCACTCCTCCAAAAAAGCAAACACCTGCCCAGGGTTGTTTGGGGGCCTACACGCATCGAGGACAATGTGTATTGCTGACCATGCCCGCAGTCGTCTCTCGAATGGAATGTCATCCAAGAACGGTATGAGACTGCGGGCAAAGTCAGCACTACACTGTCCTCTGCGGTCTTGTGGTGCCCCCGGGATCAGAGCAGGGCTGCTGGGGTTCCAGTGACTCCCCACACTGCTGCTGGCAGTCGGCACTGGAGGGCGCTGGTGTGGCCCTTCATCCTCCTCTTCTTGTATCTGCGGCCCCAAAGGTGGTGGTGGTGGTGGTGGTGGCGGTGGTGGTGGTGGTGGTGGTGGTGGCGGGGTGGTGGTGGCGGAGGTGGTGGTGCTACTCCCTCCTCCTCATCTGGTGGGGGTTGAGGGGCCTCCCTCCCCTCCTCAGGCAGCTCTGCTGGCGGGTGACGACGCCGCCTGCGATAGTGAGCAGCTCTGTGGGTAAATATAAAAAACATTTGGTGAATGGGTTGCGTTTGGAAACAAAACCATAGGCCAAACATAACATGTGCACGCTTTTTTGACTCAGTGTATCTGTGTATTCTGTGTCTTTTCATTGTTGCCCTTAAGATGGAATTGCAGCAAATAAATTAATGACATTTTTGGCTCATGCCTCAAACTATATTCTATGTGTGGGTAGTGTTGCTCCACGATTTTTTGCCATTACATTACAAATTTTAAAATTTGTCCGCACTATTACACTGTGCCCTGCCTTAGGCAGGACAGCTATTTAGTCACTTGAAGACATATTAGTGGCCACAACTATTGTTTAGACTTTTTGTGGAAACTTTATGTGGACAAAGCTATAGCCTGACACTGTGAGGCTAACACATTATTCAGGGTTGTTTGCCATCAGATGGACACAAAAACACACAGTGTGGACGGCCTTGGTCTCAATGCACATAACCCAGATCTATAGGGCAGGTGAGCAAGACAGGAAATGGAGTCATGCAGCATAGGTGACACATGAGCATTTGGCGTTAGTGGCCTACACTTCTTTTTGCTGCCATGTATGCTAATCAGGAATATCTTGGTAAATAAAACACACCAAACAGATGGCTTGGGATTTGAAACGACTGTAATGGACATAGAGTATGGGGTTGTTTTTGAGCAGCAGGTCACACATCGTTGGTGCCAAACAAGGTGGTATGCACAGATGGACAGTTTTACAATTATTCCAACGGGGCCGAACAAAAAACCGGGAGCAGCAAGGACAAACCTCGGGTTTCCTAAAGGACGTTGGACATAAAAGCCTGTTGCACTTAAAATATGGCCCTCTTTAGTTTGATTTTATACAGCATTAATACACTATGTTTTCCGGAGGATTCGTAATGTGGCCATGAGTTAACGACAAAAAAACTAAAATTGACATGTGGGCCCTAATATCTACACCATCACCTTGCAGCCCCAAATAAACCCATGGGAAAACTGAACCACACATATTTGTAGTGATACAGGGTGTGTTCTGAAATGTGTGTGAATGTGTCAACAATCTGGGATGGTGTACAAACAGTTTAGTGCAAAAAGGGTATATCCTTGCAACGTTATTTAGCCGAAAAAAACACCCACAACTAAATGTGTAGGGATGTATGTGGCCCTTATGCAAGTCGAGGCCATTAGGAACTGATACAAATGAGGCTTATGACAGGCAAACCAGACAAGGCCACACACCTTAGAGGCCATTGCAGGGAAGAACATGGCTTTGTTCCACAAACATGCCAACAATAACAGCTAATTGTGAGGTCACGGAACATTGTGTCTGCCCACCCTGCTTATTTGTCCCAACGTCACAATGTGACTATAAATGTGTATGTCCTGGATCATTGCCAAAGGTAATAGAAATCTGTTGCACCATGGCAGAAACAAACCCCAGTGTGGGTATGTAAACCAGCACACTCATTATAGAGCTTCATACGTACACTGTGTGCCCTCGTGGACAAGGTCCTCTCTTCTTGTACCTGTACGACCTGATTGTCTTACTTTACTGTTTTTTGTAGTTAACCATTATCCTCATGTAAAGTGCCATGGAACCTAATGGCGCTATATAAATAAATAATAATAATAGTAGACAACAGTGCTGCAGACACATACCTTGGCATACGGGCCACCGGTCCAAGGAAGGACAGCCGGTCATAGTGTTTGTAGATCAGCTCATTTGCTACTCCCGGGTCCCCCTCTGCGATCTTGCGATGCTGTTTCTTATGCTGATCGCGGCAGCTCTTCCAGCGTTTTTGAAGATGGTCAACTGTGAAATTATTTCAAACCGGGTTTAGACATGTGTAATATTTGAAACACCAAAGGTTTGTGTACAAATCAACAATAACATTTTATTCATGTTGTGTGTGTAATGTGTATACAAGGCACAGTGACACGACAGTGTCGAACATCATCAACAGCATTACGGACATTGAGCTCATGTGGACACTATCACAAATGAGGCAGGACACATGTCGACGCATCGAGAAGGTAATAGTGCGGGCACCAGACTCTGCTCATTAGTGGTATTAATATACACCCAACCCCCTGGCCGTAAGAGCCAGGAGCACCAGCCCTTAAACTAAGTGTACTGTTGTGACCCCATCCAAATATAGGCAACTATGCGACGGCGCATGATAACACATTGAGGGTCCTGTATACCCTGCTATGGGGGGCCTGTATACCCACGAGGACCCTGTATACCCACTGCTGGGGGGCTGTAGACCCACTGAGGGCCCTGTATACAGGGACTGACTGGCACCCTACAGTTTGGGTGCCAGCCCTCCCTCACCGGTCCGACACAGGTGAGGACGGGGGTGGGGGGGAAGTGATGACTGGCGGCCGCCTCACAGTCACCGCAGCTCCCGCAATCTCCTAGGGCTCGCTCCCATCCGCAGCCGCGCGCTGATGACGTCATCGCGCGGCCAGGAGCTTGCGGTTCCGCCTGCTGCTTCGGGGTCATGCGCTGCTTCATGCTCCTGCAGCCGCATAACCCGTGCGGGCGGAAGCCCTTTTCATGGTCCAGGCGGCCCAAAATAGGGGAAAATACGCCGGCCTGGGAGGCAATTGCCCCCCAGGCACCTGGGCCAGTCCGCCCCTGCCTGTATACCATAATATGGGGGCATGTATACCCATCTGGGGGCCTGTATACTCTGCAGGGGGAGCTGTATACTCTACTGGGGGGCTGTCTACCAGTGATAGCCGCTGTATACCAGGATGGCGGTCAATATGTTTTCACAGTTTTTGGGGGCAAAAATAGGGGGTCGGTTTATACACAGGTCGGCTTATACACGAGTATATATACAGTAAATCCAATATATAACGGGTGAACTCATTTAACTTACTCATATTGCTCTGCTCATCATGGCCACTCAGATGGAACGCAGGGAACATCACTTGGGCGATCTCTCTCCAGGCAGTAGTCCTCATGATGTTATCACCATAGTCAGGGTCTGTTGGGAGCCATAGCAGTGGCCGAGCCTCCACCAGAGGAATCAAAAGAAGCGTGTTGACAGTGACACGGCCGGCCATGATCTCTCTGGGGAATGGATTGCTCTGTGTGTGCGCCTGTCAGAGCGAGTCGTTTCCTCTTTGTGTGTGCACAGGAGAATCGCTTCCCCCTAGCATCATCGGCTCCAAATAAGAGAAAAACCAGCGAGTTTGGACTCGCTCACTTTCAGAGACTCGTCAGCGATTTGTAAATCGCATTATTCGCTATTACTCGATTCCCTATTCATTAACATTGGACTCGCTGGACTCGCAACGAGTCCCGAGTCCTTGACTCGGACTCGTTGGGGTCTAGCGAGTCCGAGTAATTTAGGACTCGCTCATCCCTAGTGTTTGGCCACTAACCGGTGATTGTGAAATCCTTCAGTTTGTACTAAAGGCATTTTTTACCTCAGACCAGTGATTGTCAATTCCTCTAGGTATTTTTTCTTCAAATTAGTGATTGCAAAATCCTTCAGTTTCCCATACAAATGCTGTGTTTGGTCTCTAACTAGTGAATGTCAAATCCTTCAAACTGTACTAAAAAGGCATTTTTTTGCCTCAAACCAGTGTTTTCTAAATCCTGCAGTTTCCCATAAAAAGGCATTTTTGTCTCAAACATTCATTGCAAAATTCTTCATTTTCCATAAAAAGGCTATGTTTTGCCTCTAAACAGAAATTGCCAAATCCTTCAGTTTCCTCTAAAAAGGCTGAATATCTCACCATGGGAATCATGTCAGCTGAAGGATACTTGGATCCGGCATAATACAGGTGTGATCCAGTTGCATCTGCTGTCGCGCAAAAAAGTGCGTCCGGTCATACAGAAAACAGCGCAAGTCTGAAACCAGCCTTACATGTTATTATTGAATTTCCTCTTCCATTTCAAGTTACTTTTCTGTTTAAATTTATTCCCATTTGCTTCAGCATGTAGTAAACTACTACACCTGAAAACAACTACTTCTTATTGTGAAGTTGATAGGAACTATAATTTATATAAAAAATGAATTAAAATGACAAGAATAAACAATTTTTTTCCAATAAAACTGGTAATATGGGATTTTTTTTACAGTGATTGTCCATGATGCAGAAGTATCAGAGGAAAGCAGAACTAAGAAATACGATTATTCAGCTTCTACTTCATTTACCACCTCCCTGAGTTCTGAGTTTTTATGGTTGAAGTGAAACTGTTATCCATCTGTTTAGATAGGCATTCAAGGCAAATGATGCCTTCAAGAAATTAAATCTATTTGTAGGTCTGATTGCCAGGCTCCAACACATTTTACATGCTGCTTGACAAAATATCACATTAACAAACAGAATCATCAGACAGTAGGAGCAACATAAAATCTGAGATTTCATTTGGCTTTATTACGGGGCACATTTATATTAAAATTGTTTATTTCAACCTGATAGATTTTCTAGCACACTTATGGCATAACCAACAAGGTAAATGACTTGGTCAGGTTGGAAGATCATTGCCAAATAATAGTTTGTGTGGTGGGCCATTTTACATAACTTTTAATAAAATGAACTTGTAGCCTCTAACATTATGATCTGTATTAAACACTGGTAAATAATATGCATAATTCTAATATGTGCAATTAACAATCCCTTACATAGTACTTTGAGGTTTTGAATGTGTAGAAGAGAACATAGTTGTAGAAGAATCTTATAACATGATGCTGGCAAATCGCTTACAGTCTCTATATGTTGAAATGGAAAGCACCACCCATCATTCTTTTTCAGAGCTGAAGTGACACTTCAAATCTTATCCCCTTGTCATATACTCACCTTCCGGCAGCTTGTACTTTACTGACACCACTCTGGTCCCTCTGTGCCATCTTGTGCCCTAAACTTCTGACTGGCTAGTTGTCAGAAGTTTTGTCACAAAGTTTCAATGCATCTAAAGCCCCCGTTACACGGGGCGACATCACCACCTATTACATAGGCGACGTGGGGGTGTGGCCTATCGGCGGCGACATCGCCCCTGCGTCGCCTCATGTAAAGGGGCGATGTCGACAGTGCTGAGCATTCGCCTGGTTTCAGAGCAGTGCTCTGAAACCAGGCGACCATCATGGGGCGATGTGCACATCGGCTCCCATTTTCCTGCATCGCCGCTGGGGTTTCCAGACACCCCGGCGGCGATGCCGCCTTACAGCTCGCCGGCGCGGGGCTGGAGGAGTCACCCCGTGTAAACGGGGGATGGTGATGCTGGCGGGGTGCCAAAAACGTGCGCGCTCCCGCCAGTTGCCGCCGACATCCCCAGCCCAGTCGCCAGGTGTGACGGGGCCTTAAGAGCCAAGAGGCCAGAATGAGGCTATCATAGCTGCCGGCAGGTCACAAATCAGAGGAGACCGATTGGACTGGTCCTCGAAACAGATGAAGAAGGCGGCAGGTGAGTATAACAAAGGGGGTGGGAGATTAATATTTAAAGCACCATTTCAGTGGTGCAATAAAAATAATGCAAGCGTGGTGCTTTAATAAGTTAGCGGATGATAAGAATTCTGGTATTATGATTACATTGTGATATAAGTGAGCTGATCTTAACCCCCACTTCTAAGAATATTTTTTTTATAGTGCCTTTTAATCCTCCCATGCTTACAAGAGTTATAACTTTTTTTTTCACCAACCTAGCCATAGGTCTTGATTACTGTACGATGAGATGTAATTTTCATTGGCACTATTTGCTTTACCATATGATGCATTTAGATATGGGGAAAAAGTGAAGTGGAGTAAATAATGAATGAAAACTCAATTTTCCGGTTATTTTTTGGCTTTTGTTTTTATAGTATTAAAAGCGTAATAAGAACTATAGGATTAAAACATGATTATGCAGATCAGTACAATTAAAATTAAACTGAACATACATTTTTTGCATGTTTTACAACATTTTAAAAATTCCAAGCTTTGTTAAAAAAAAAATTGGGGCCTGTCACCATTTTCTGAAAGTTAACATTTTTTTCCATGTAAATGTAGCTTTATGAAGACGAAAAAAATGACGTGTTGGAGTTTTAATATTGTTGATTTTTGATGTTGGTGATTTAATATTTTCTTTGTGACATTTTTCTTATGAGTTGAATGATAACAAAGAGACTTATATATGTGTTGATAATAAATGTGCTATATTGTGAATTTCAAAAGGTAAAATTTGAAGTTTTTGTTTTTTAAAATATATTAATAATTTTGAAAATAGTTTTATCTATTTTTGTATAGATTTTTAGTCCCTCTTTTTAGATAACTTGGATCTTTGATCAGTTGTGCAATACACTACAATACTCTAGTATTGAAGCATATTTTGAAATTAAGGATATCTAAGGGGCTTTCACATCAGAGTTTTTTTAAAATCGCGGCAGTTGCGGTGAAAACACCGCAACTGCCACGATTACCGCATAACGGCTGCACTTGCGGCACACTTGCGGCACACTTGCGGCAAGCCCCATACAATTTATATGCAAGCTTGCGGCAGGTGCGGCCGCGAAAAAAAACACGGTCAGTCGTGTTTTTTTCGCGGCCGCACCTGCCCCAAGTGCCAAAGCCGCACTTGCCGCACCTGCCGCAAGCCCGCATATACATTGTATGGGGCTTGCCGCAAGTGTGCCGCAAGTGCAGCTGTTAGGGCAGTCAGCAGCGTTTTTTTTCGCGGCCGCACCTGCCGCAAGTGCCGAAACCGCATTTGCCGCACCTGCCGCACCCTTACCGCAAGCCCCATAGACATTGCATGGGGCTTGCCACAAGTGTGCCGCAAGTGTCGCAGTTATGCATTAAACGCGGCAGATGCGGTTTTTTCCACCGCATCTGCCGCGAATTTCAAAAAACGCTGATGTGAAAGGGCCCTTATGCGGTAATCGTGGCAGTTGCGTTTTTTCACCGCAACTGCCGCGATTTAAAAAAAACGCTGATGTGAAAGGACCCGAAACTGGGCTTTATAAGAGTATGAAGAATCTAACTATACAGAAAAAGGTGAAGTGGGCACCACTGTATAAGAAATTGGATATTACCAATTGAATGGGGTGCTACTGAAGTGCTAAACTACAGCAAAAGTACTATTGGGAAGAAAAAAAAGAAAAGAGAGAATCTACCTATTTATATCCTGCAGACAAAGATTGACCACAGCAATTAAGTGTTGAACAGCAGACTTTGGACTTTTCTCCCATCTATTAGAATAAGGTGCACTGTTTGCTGGTAGAGATGAGCAAACCTTTTGAAGTTCCAGTTCGGTTTGTCGAACGGTATATGGTCGCCAAATAATTGAGTGTACAGTTCTCCGAACTTGCAAACCCCATTCAAATCAATGGGAGGCAAAATCAAAGGCCTAGAAAACATCTTCAAAAGAGCACAAAAGCTGCTAAAACAGCTCAAATTAGGGACAGAAACCAGGAAAATTGCCATCTATTCCCAAGAGTTAACATTTTTAACATTGTGCATTATGGATGCAAGGGACAAGGCTTGGCCCAGCATTTCAAGCTTCAACATTGATCAGGAACAAAGAGATGAGTGACAGGTGTAGGTCTGATGCTAAGAGAGCCCTGCTAAATTCACAAAAAACACCCCAATGGCAGTCCACATTTCAAAACATTAGCACCAGATAACACCAAAAAGGCATCAGTTGACCAAGAATAAAAAGTATATAATAGTGCAGCCTACATACATGACACAGGGTCTGGAACAGGGCCTGACCTAGCATTTGAAGGTTAAACATTGATAAAGAAGAAGGGGATGAGTGACACATGCAGGCCTATTGGGAGGGGGCCTCATACGTTATGCCAACCTTCCAAGAAATATAATGCTCCGCCACACAAAAGTGGCACTAATATCAGTTTCATGGAATACTGTAAAAAGAAGCAGGGATGAAACTAAGAGGAAGAAGATACAGATTAGACATTAGGACAATATATCTGATAGTGAAGATTATCAACGAGTGGAATAGGCTGCCACGGATGGTTGTGAGATCTCCCTCAAAGGAAATCTTTAGGCTGCATAAACATTTAGCTAGGATGATTTAGGAAAACCATTTGCAGGGAGTTGGACCCAATGGCCGTTGAGGTCCCTTTCAATTCCACCATTCTATGATTTTATGAACATAATTCTGGAAAAAATAATTACTCTAATAATGGATGCTCTTTATTTATTGCTTTTGTTTAAACATAACAATTCTAAATCTGTGTCTGTCCATTTAAAATTTGACCTTGTATTCTTTCTATTCTGGTTTGTATTTAATACTATGTGAGATTTCTGATATCTTCTTAAATTCCTAATATAAACTCAGTAATGTGTTCCTTTGCATTTCCAATTGTAACATATTGGAGACCCTTCATTAACATTCTGACATGACAAATTACCCAAATCTGCTTGTTTCTTGCCATTCCTATACAGTATTGTTCATGATTCATTATTGATTTATTACAATATTGCTTAATGATGCTTACTTCATCACACAGAATGTCTTCTACCCACTGTTTGTAGCAGCATGACATTTTAAAGGATTAATAATGTCTTCTCTCCATACAGGCTATTGTTCAGCAAATATGCTCCTTTTGTAAATTCCTTCAATTGCATGCAGAATGGCAAACTAATCATGAGTTGTATTAGCTATGAACACAATTACTGCATGTTTCAGGTGACAGTAAGATATGATTTTTTTATGTAGCCTACAAAGACATTTCTTTGATATGCAATTATGGTGATTGTTGGTGTTTCAAGGGACAATAAAACTGTTCACATCTTGAAGCATGCTTTTAAATTGCATGTAATACATGATTTTCACATAATTTACTTAAAAGGAAATGTGAACTATGCAGATGAAATAGACATTTTTGTACTATGTACTACATTTAATTTCTAAAGGGGAAATGTTCTTTATTAAATTTATAAAAGAAAATCTAGATGACCTCCACTGGATCAAAAGAGTACAGTTTTGTCCATCGATATGAAAGACCTCACAACCACATGGTGAAACACTTGATGCCTTGGCCTTCTGACTACACTTGTCAGTAAAGTTGTACTTTAGGAAATTCTTTTGCACATATAAAGTTGACTTAATTGTTTGTAATAATTATAATAAATAACTCAGAAATATTTTTAAAATGTCTATATCATAACACACAGTGATTAACAACAAAGTGCAGAGGAAAATTTAAAGTCTGTAAATACACAGTGTAGATATTGAATGAAGTCTTAATGAAAAGTCTGTTGAAAAACCTCACAGAGAAATATAATCAGCGGAGCAGCCTATCAAGCGCAGTTTACACTTGAAGATGCTGTAAAAATAAAGTCTATGGCAAGTCCAAACTATGAAATGTTTAAGCAAGTCTATAAAACACATTAAATCATCCAGGGAGGCCTGGGAAAGGAAGAATTTTAGAAACTCCAGAACCAGATGTAAAGCAAATTCTTAAGTCCAGAACAGTCTTGTGCTTTGCATCTATTTGAATGTAGGACGTGACAGAGCACTTAAGAAAGCAACCAGCTTATGTGTCAGCAAAGGCATGTGAGACAAGAGCCCAGCAGAAGGAGTAGAATGAGCAGCCAGAAACAAAAGGGACGCTGGCTATAGGTATAGGTAGCAGAATCTCTGAAGAGCAGCAACAGGAGATTCACAAAAGGATTGCAGGAGTAGGCAGAGAATCTGGGAAGCCACTAGAAGCAGGCAACCATGCACAATACTCTAGAAATGACTAGAGCCCGGGATGGAGTTTATAAAGGCAGGAAGACAAAAGGCACATGAAGCAAAGGATGCCATCTTGGAAGAGGGCAAGAATGCGCAATAGGCAATCAAAATATTTGAAGTCTTGACATCGCTGCATAATTTATTTCATCCCATCTTTGTTGTATGATGTTTCTCTCTTTATTATAAATAGTAGGATCATGGGATTCTGATATGCCAACCAGTTTGGTACATGCTTTTATGGTTAGATTACAAATCTCTACAGGATCCCATAACACAGGCTTGCGATGAAAAAAATACAAGAGGATTTTTCCCTGATTTTTATGTAATTTGGTGTGCTAACTACGAAAATGACCTCCATTTTTTCCATCACATAAGGATTTTTTGTAAAACCAAGATCGATATTTTTGTTAAAATCCTACTTAAAAAGGAATTCTGTCGAGCAATTGTACATGTAATATCTGGCAACAGTGGTTTTTATCCATTTAAATTTATTTATCAATATACAGAGGTCCCCCCTGCTGGCACACGGCTCCCCCATCGGTATATAGAGGCCCCCCTGCTGGCACACGGCCCCCCCATCAGTTATCAGAGGCCCCCTGCTGGCACACAGTTCCCCCTTCAGTATACAGAGGCCCCCTGCCTTTGCATTGATCTCACCCTCCGATGTCCGCAGCCACTCGGGGTCCTCCGTCCACTCTCCTCGCTAATATTTTGCTTGTTAAGGATTTGAAAATAAGCTAGAAATTTGTAACATTTTTTATTAATACAATTCTTAGGCTTTTTTATTTTTACATAGAACTGAATTATTTTAAAGGGTTTCCACTACTGGACGATCTCAGTTTAATCCTTTCATTACCCTATCTAAAGTAAACACAGTTTATATTCACTTCCTGCAGTGGTTTCATCTCATAGATCTTAGCTTCACTGTTAGGCTGCCTTCACACTTGCGTTTGTGTCTGCATGCATATGGCATGCAGACGCAAACGCAATGCAACGCAGCACATACTTATGTGAATGTAGCGGAGAATCTCCACATGCGTACACATTAGTGTGGTGCCCGAGCAGCCAATCAGCTGTCTCGGGGGCGGCCGGGAGGAGGTGATCAGCGGCAGAGATCTCCTCCTCCCGGCTACAGCTGATCTCCGGCCGGTTTCAGCACGGGAGATTTGAAGACACAGCTGATCTGACAGCTGTTAAAATCTCCCGCGCTGACACCGAATAGGGTGATATCGGTGCAGGAGATATGAAAAGCTGATCGCTGCTTCAAATCTCCCGCGCCGACATCACCTATTCGGTGTCAGCGCAGGAGATTTAAACAACTGTCAGATCAGCTGTTTCTCCCCGCTGACACTGGCGGGAGATTAGCTGTGGCTCAGGCTGATCTCCGGTGGCTGCCGGGAGAGATTTCAATGTGATCCACAGCGTTCTCCTGCGCTGTCATGCGGAGGACACTGCGGATCCATTGAGATCCATGCATTTTTTGTGCACTTGCGGATAAAACGAGCACCCGCGAACGCACAAAAAATGCAACATGATGCGTTTGGAGTGCGGTCAGAGGGCGCATAAATTATGTGCATCCGTACGCAAATGCGGCCAAACGCAGCCGTATGCAGGCACATGCGTTCCCATGTTAAACATAGGAATGCATGTGCGCCGGCGTTTGGCTGCGTTCGGTGTGCTGCGTACCAAACGCAAGTGTGAAGGCACCCTTACTGAAGAGTGACGTGACTTATTTTTTCCTATACTGGCTGCCATCCCGACGGAATATTGATGAGCTGCAGCCAAATAATGGAATGTCATTAGTTCTACCTAGATTGCAAAGTATTCACTGATCTCAGGGAGACCAGTCCAAGAAAACACTGTGGGCAGCTGGCTAAAGCGCTCAAACACAGTGAATTCCTAGGCACATTGCCCCCTGGGAAATATGAATATGCAAATAGAGTCTGTGGAGCCTCGGTTAGGAGTCTCAAACACAGGACTAGCCATTTATCCCTCCAGGGGAGGACCCAGCCAAGTTCTACCTGGCACATGACAAAAAAATCACAACACTGGGAACAGTAGAGCCTACACTGCTGAAGGTGCCAGTACTGAAGGTGAATATATATCATAATTGGGTCCTGAATCAATTAAGATGCATTTGTCCAGGAGTGGAAAACCTCTTTAACATATTGCAATGTACACAATTGTGTACACAAAACGTCCGCCCATGCAATCACCCTCACTGTAAAAATTGAATTGAAATAAACAAAATAAAACCGATATCTTTAAAAATGTCCAAATTGTTAGTCAAGGACAACGAAAGGGAGTTGCATTTGTCTTTTCTCAGTTAGCCCTGCAGTGTGTATCTACTATATAATTGTCTAAGGCGTCTGTCTGAAGCCGAAATCGCGCGCCAGCTCCAGGGTGCTCATTGGTGGCCGCCATCAATTCCCCCGCTCCATTCCCCCCTTCCCCGCTCCATCTCACCCACACCCGGAGTCTACATCACCGCTACAGCAGGTAATGAGCGGTCATGTGATAGGCGGACTGAAGTGACGTGCACAGAGCCTGTCACATGACCGCTCATTTCCTGCTGCAGCTGCGATGTAAACACCAGATGCGAGTGAGACCGGAGCATATGGGAGGGGGGGATCCATCCTGCGCTGACCACTGGCCCTCCAATTCTGCCCTGACCACTGGCCCTCCATCCTGTGCTGACCACTGGCCCGACATCCTGTGCTGACCACTGAGCTCCATCCTGCGCTGACCACAGGCCCTCCATCCTGCGCTTACCACTGGCCCTCCATCCTGCGCTGACCACTCTGCCTCCATCCTGTGCTGACCACCGAAACTCCATCTTGCGCTGACCACCGAGCTTCCATCCTGCGCTGACCACCGAGCCTCCATCCTGCGCTGACCACCGAGCCTCCATCCTGCGCTGACCACCGAGCCTCCATCCTGCGCTGACCACCGAGCCTCCATCCTGCGCTGACCACTCTGCCTCCATCCTGCACTGACCACTGTGCTTCCATCCTGCGCTGACCACTGTGCCTCCATCCTGCGCTGACCACTGTGCCTCCATCCTGCGCTGACAACCGTGCCTCCATCCTGCGCTGACCACTCTGCCTCCATCCTGCGCTAACCACTCAGTCACCGCGCTGTGCAAACCACTGAGCCACCGAGCTGTGCAAACCACTGAGCCACCGCGCTGTGCAAACCACTGAGCCACCGCCCTGTGCAAACCACTGAGCCACCGGGCTGTGCAAACTACTAAGCCACTGCGCTGTGTAAACCACTGAGCCACCACGCTGTGCAAACCACTGAGACACTGCGCTGTGCAAAACATTGAGCCACCGCGCTGTGCAAACCACTGAGCCACCGCACTGTGCAAACCACTGAGCCACCGTGCTGCGCAAACCACTGAGCCACCGCACTGTGCTAACCACTAAGCCACGGCACTGTGCTAATCACTGAGCCAGCATACTGTGCTAACCACTGAGCCACCGTATACAGTGCTAACCACTCATCCACCATAGAATACTAATCACTTAGTCACCGTGTACAGTGCTAACCACTGAGCCACCTTATAAAGTGCTAACCACTGAGCCTCCATACACAGTTAACCACTCTGCCTCCATGTAGTGCTAACCACTGAGCCACCATACTGTTCTAAACATTGAGCCACCGTACAGTGCTAACCACTGAGCGACCATATACTGTGCTAACCACTGAGCCACCATACTTTGCTAAACACTGAGCCAACGCGCAGTGATAACCACTGAGACACCATACTGCGCAAACCAATGAGCCACCGTACAGTGCTAACCACTGAGCCACCGCACTGTGCTAACCACTGAGCCACCGTATAGTGCTAACCACTGAGCCACCATGCTGTACTAACCACAGAGCCACCATACAGTGCTAGCCACTGAGCCACCATACTGTGCTAACCACTGAGCCACCGCACTGCGCAAACCACTGAGCCACTGCACTGTGCTAACCCCTGAGCCAGCATACTGTGCTAACCACTGAGCCACCGTATACAGTGCTAACCACTCATCCACCATAGAGTGCTAATCACTGAGTCACCGTGTACAGTGCTAACCACTAAGCCTCCATACACAGTTAACCACTCTGCCTCCATATAGTGCTAACCACTGAGCCACCATACTGTGCTAAACATTGAGCCACCGTACAGTGCTAACCACTGAGCGACCATATACTGTGCTAACCACAGAGCCACCATACAGTGCTAGCCACTGAGCCACCATACTGTGATAACCACTGAGCCACCATATACAGTGCTAACCACTGGGCCACCATATACAGTGCTAACCATTGAGCCACCATACTGTGCTAACCACTGAGCCACCATACTGTGCTAGCCACTGAGCCACCATACTGTGCTAACCACTGAGCCACCATATATAGTGCTAACCACTGAGCCACCATATACAGTGCTAACCACTGAGCCACCACAGAGTGCTAATCACTGCGTCAACGTATACAGTGCTAACCTCTGAGTCACCATACACAGTGCTAACCATTGAGCCACATTACTGTTCTAATTATTGAGCCACCATATACAGTGCCAAGCACTTAGCCATTATAGAGTGCTAACCACTTAGGCTCCGTATGCAGTGCTAACTACTGAGCCAGCTTATACTGTGCTAACCACTGAGCCCTCATATACTCTGCTAACCATGAGCCGCCGTATACTCTGCTAACCACTGAGCCCCCATAAAGTCTGCTAACCACTGAGCCCCCATATACTCTGCTAACCACTGAGCTGCCATATACTCTGCTAAGCACTCTGCTGAGGGCAGGAGGGGGCCGGAGAGCAGTGGCCGGGTGCGGGCAGGAGGGTCCCCCCCTCCTGCCTGCACCCGGCCGCTGTTCCCTGGCCCCCTCCTGCCCGCACCCACTCGTTCTTCCCCGCCTCCTTCCTGCCGGTACCAGGCCGCTCTTACCTGGCCCCTCCTGCCCGCTCTTCACCGGTCCCTTCCTGACCATACCTGGCCGCTGTCCCCCGGCCCCCTCCTGGACTCAGGCACCGCTGCATACTGGCACCGCTACACACCAGTACTGCTGTAGGTATCTACTATATAATTGTCTACTTCTGTCTGTTTGTCTGTAACGCAATTGCTGATTGGTTAGGCCAGCCGCCCACGACCAATCAGCAACAGGGACAGTCCGCCCGCAAATTGGCGTGCAATTTCAACCACGCTTCGCTGATTGCTGGCAACCGGCTGGGCGCAACCAATCAGCGATATTGGCGCAGGAGTTAAACCCAGCTTTGCTTTGCAT
Organism: Allobates femoralis; assembly: GCA_033576535.1. NCBI lineage: Eukaryota > Metazoa > Chordata > Amphibia > Anura > Aromobatidae > Allobates > Allobates femoralis. The sequence goes on along the minus strand of JARQOC010000005.1, from coordinate 459,088,541 downwards.
TATTCTTAAATCTTCATAAATAATCTACATACATATTCTAGAGTAACCGATGCATTAGAATTGGGTCACCATCTAGTATATATACAGTATATAGCTATTAACAAACCTATGATTACATTAGTGAAAGAGGTATAACATGGAAATATAGGTGAATAGGGAATACTTAGGAAATATTCAGTAATATTGACATACTGCTAAATATTCAGTTCAGGCTGGTTTCACACTACGGATTTTTCAGATCCGATGCTGTCCGATCAAAATCGGACAGCATCGGATACGAATTTGGCCCCATGCAGTCCTATGGGCATCGGACCGAATTGGATGTGCACTAAATGCCATTCGATTTGGTCCGATCCGATTCTGTCCGATTTTTTTATCGGTGCAAAAATCGGAGCCTGCTCCGATTTTTGCACCGAAAATAAAATCTGACAGGATCGGATCGGACCAAATCGGATGGCATTTAATGCACATCCGATCCGACCCGATCAACTTAACATGGGGCCCTATGGAGAAGGGTCCGAGGAAACATCTGATGTCTCCTTGGAACCAATTTTACTGTACTGAGCATGCTCAGTACAGTAAAACTTCTCCAAACTGGGAGAGAAGGGGTTAAAAAAAAACAACATTTTATTCTCACCTCTCCCCGAGCCCCCGCCGTCTCCCGGTGGCTCCCGGTGTCTTCACGCTGTCTGCATAGGTGTTCTACTGAGGTCTAGGACCTGTGGTGATGTCACACCAGGTTACACCATGGTAACCTGCTGTTACGTGACTGTGACATCACCACAGGGAGCCACCGGGAGACGGCAGAAGACGGCGGGAGACGGCGGGAGACGGCGGGAGACGGCGGGGGCTCGGGGAGAGGTGAGAATAAAATGTTTTTTATTTTTTATTCCGGAGGACAGGGGAAAGAAGGGGGAGCACTGGGGGACATGAGGGGGCCACACAGGGGACATGAGGGGGCCACACAGGGGACATGAGGGGGCCACACAGGGGACATGAGGGGGCCACACAGGGGAGAAGAGGGGGCCACACAGGGGAGAAGAGGGGGCCACACAGGGGACATGAGGGGGCCACACAGGGGACATGAGGGGGCCACACAGGGGACATGAGGGGGCCACACAGGGGACATGAGGGGGCCACACAGGGGGGAAGAGGGGGGTACACAGGGGAGAAGAGGGGGGGTACACAGGGGAGAAGAGGCGGGTTACACAGGGGAGAAGAGGGAGGTTACACAGGGGACATGAGGGGGCCACACAGGGGACATGAGGGGGCCACACAGGGGACATGAGGGGGCCACACAGGGGACTTGAGGGGGCCACACAGGGGACATGAGGGGGCCACACAGGGGACATGAGGGGGCCACAGAGGGGAGAAGAGGGGGGTACACAGGGGAAATGAGGGGGAGCACCAGGGGAGAACAGCTGTGACAGCTGAGCAACTGATCCTGCAGAATGTCGGATCGGATGCCTATTTGGCATCCGACTGCAGGGATCAGTTTAGATCTGATGCTGTCCGATTTATATCGGACAGCATCGGATTTAAAAAAATCGTTATGTGAAAGTAGCCTTACAGATTATTTTTATGACTTTTTTAAACGTTTTACAGAGTAAAGGAATCTGTATAAAAAATAAAGAGAACATTTTCCAAGTACCAATTATCTGACTGCTGAGGCTACTGATTGGCTTTAGTTGTCAGGTGATACAATAGTTGTTCTTTATTTTGTAAGGATTTCACAATCTGCAGTCCCATAAAAGTGAGATGGAGGGAGAGAGAGGGAGGCCAGAGGTGGATCTATGTTTTTGCAGCCCCTGGGGCAAAAAGTTTGGTTGGCTCCCCCTCCTATAAATAAATAGTTTAAGTAGGCGTTATGTGGTCCCTCATAAGTGATTTGCATACTCTACACCCTTGTCAACTAGCTGCTTTTCTTAATTCTCTGAATTGATAAGGCAGAGACCCCAATTTATAATTATGATTAATAAGGCTAATTGTATATTCTCTCCTGTCTATGATTTCAGACTTTAGTTTCACAGCCCGAAACTAAAGAAAGATTAATCTATTACTCCTAGGCTTGTTATCTAATGTTCTGTGCTGGGTAGGGCTGGTTTCACTGTAATAAATATTGATTTCTTCATATTATTGGTAAACTTTGACCATAGGAAGACTATGTAAGTTTCCACTGAAAACTAATAATGTGAAACAAACAACTAATTAGATAATGTTAAGAACTTTCCATTTGTCATGCTTATATGAATCATGCTTGTGGACTTTGATAGAATATGAGGTGACACGTATCATGATTTTGTCTATATAAACCAACGCCTTGTTCAATAAAGTACCATTCCATTGCTATTCATCCAGCACACCCGTTGTCTGAGTGATTTGCATTGCCGCGGCAGGAACAACCAATTTGGCTATCATCCAATATACTAAGGGTCTTCTTTGAGACCGCCTTGTCAACTGGCGTCCCTGGGTGGGCGGGATCAGAACGCAGAGGACAATATCCAGGTCACGGCACCCGCAGATCGAGGACCGGAGGACACACAGACCAAAATCACCGGTGTGGTAAGAACCATTGTTTCTTACTTTTTTTCTGTGTTTCCAAAGTCTTCCATTCTGTAAGCCCGGACCTCGTGGTATGGTATAGTCATCTTCTGCTACACCCCGTCCAAACTTTGTTTGGCAAAGAACCATAGAATATCCTAGTGATAATACTTATATGTATATTGGATTGGATAGATTTATGTTTTATGTGTCACCTCTATGTTATGTGTTCAGTGTGTGACTGACGTATGAGTGTTAACGTCTGCCTTGAAGGTGCGGAACGCCTTTCATGGTACCATAAGGACTGATCTGCTTCGTGATAGACTCACGTGTAGAGACGTCCATAACGGTATACCCATTGAAGGTAGTGCCGCCTCCTCTTGGGGACAGATAGAGATACTGTGTACCAAAAACACCGCGCGCTTCTGGTTTAGATTCTCTGCAGTTTCCAACGGTAACCCATGTGAAAGCGGGTACCCTGGGTCAGAGGATAAGTCTGTCTTCTTTGTCTTCTCACTCTCCGTCTGTTTCAATGTGCACTAACTAACCCAAATGCAGATGATTTTAGAAAACACCGCTAGAGCTTTAGTATTATTAGTCTGCCTGGCTCTATTTTGTTTTACCCTCTGGTTGATGTACAAGATCTGCACACACGCTAGGCAATACGCACAGCCCATACCATTCCTCGCCCAGAGAACTTGGGGATTTAGTGACGTGACTCCGGTGTAGTCATTTGGCCAAGTCACAAATCATAATATTTTGGATAATTTGGGGTTCACACACCTAAAAAACTACTGAAGCTTAGCTTGAAGGTACCGCAAGTTGTAGGACTCTGGGGCGCTATAGACAGCCATTAGAAGAATTAGAAGACAGGGCGAGGAAGGTAGAGTAGAGGAGAGAAGAAGATACATAAGAAACCAACCAGAGGGGAAGGGAACCAGGCAGAAATGGGTAATACAGTTAGTCAGGACATCCAGGAGGGTTGTGACGCACATGAAATAGTGGAGAAGAGGAAAGGCAAAGCTGCAGTGAAGGATTCAAGGAAGTTGTTAAAAGGGTTAGGAATGTGTAGTGACCCGTTAGATTCCACATTGTGGGAAACAGCATTAGTCACAAGTATGGGATGGATTAATGATAACAAGTTAGCCAGACAAGCAAGAGCTTGGTCTGAGATAGCGAAGGAAATGAAGAAAGAGGAAGGTTGGAGTAAGGAAGAGACACCCAAGGGCATAAAATATGTGAAAAAGGCAAAAATGCCTCCACCATATCATCCCCACCTCACGGCTCCTGTCCTGACAGGGCCAGAAGGGTGGACTTGTGTGTGTGGAGAGCAGAATCCAGATTGGCGAGAGTATTGTGCCGTCTGTGGCAGACAAAGACAGCACAGATCAGCAGGACTCTATCCTGTCATTTTTACCCAGACTAGAACTTATGAACCTGCACCCTCAATGAGACAAGAGGAGTCCTTACTTGATATGGACAATCCTCTCCTCACAACAGTAGATGAGACCGGCAACCAACATGATGCAGTGACTACCACTCAAGTAACATCCACCCCATTCTCCCCACGATCCCAACAGCCAACCACGACTACTCTTGCCCATTACAAACCATAGGGCCCGAAGGATCAAATGGCACTACTCAAGGATGCTCCTGATCCTTTTGACCTACTAATGGCTTTTTACAGATGGATGGTAGGGCTTAACAACACCTACTCATGCACATGGGTAGACTTGGAGTCTATTTTAAAGGGGAAGATAGGAGAAGCTAGAATGCAATCTGTCATGGATACCATAGAGAGAAAGGGGAGGCCACACTCCATTAGGCCCCACACTAATGAACAGTACATCCGCACTACAACATCAGGAAAACATTTTCTAAGAGGCTTATACGCATGGTGCCAAGAGAGGGTGGGAGAATCCACAATTTCCCTCTTAGATGTGACACAAGGGCCAAAAGACACAGTAGATCATTTCTGGGGTAATTTGAAATTGAGACACATGGATTTGGGCTATGAAGACACAGGGACAGTAGGAAAGCAACTTTTTCATGGGGCTTTTATGGCAGGTCTTAAACCACTCCTCAGACAGAAAGTGCAAGCAGCAAAACCAGATTGGAGGACTTGTCCAATTGAAGAGTTAGTGCGTGTAGCAAAAGGAGTGGAATTAGACCAAAAGACAAAACCGGTCCAGATACAGTAAATTAACACTAATACCCAGAGGCCCAGAAATCCTAATGACCAGAGATTCAGCAGAGATCGCAGTCAGATTGAGTGTTATAACTGCGGGAAGAGGGGGCACATCAAACGACAGTGCAGACTGCCACCCAGACAAAATGATCAGAACACGACTGACCATACTTTCCCCAGGACTAACATCCCTTCCCAAAATTCACAATAGGACATTGGCAACCCCGTAACCATCTATCCCCTTAAGGCATCCTCACATCCGAGCCCGCAAGGGGTAGTCCCAGTATATCTTCCAGATGGTAGAAAAATCCCATTCCTGGTGGATACGGGGGCAGCCAAAACTGTTATCCGCCAGGAACATGTTAACTCATCTGACATATCAGAAGACACCCTCTATACCCAAGGGTTTGAAGGACTGATCCAAGAATGCCAACTGACTAAACCACTACCCCTCCAATTGGCCGACCATACATGTATGACCAGACTGATAGTAAGTGACAAGTCACCTGTTAACCTACTAGGTTCTGACGTACTTCAGGCAATACAGGCTCACATCAGGTATGGACCAGACGGTACTGTTACTTTGACTTCGGGAATTCCAGAGAAAACCTTGTGCAAAATATTAGCATGTCTGTACGTGACTGACTCCACTTCTCCACCTGATGACGCAGCATTGGCACAGGTCCCAGACACGCTATGGGCAAGGTCCAAAACTGACATTGGACGCATGCCAGTTCCCCCAGTAATGATCCATTTGAAACCAGGAGCAAAACCCCCTCAGATCAGACAGTATCCCTTGAGTGCAGCACAAGAAGAAGCAATAGGCAAGAATATTACAGAACTTGTTGCTTCTGGTGCAGTGGAACCTACTAAATCCACAGCCAATAACCCTTTATTCCCTGTGAAAAAGAAAGGCAACAAGAAAGGGGAACCAGCCACTTACCGGATGGTACATGACCTTACAGCAATAAATGCAGTGACTGAACTACTCACACCAGTGGTGCCTAACCCACACACTATTCTCTCACAAATACCGGCAACAGCAATTTGTTTCACGGTTATAGATCTGGCAAATGCATTCTTTTCCGTACCGCTGCACCCTGACTGTCAGTATTTGTTTGCATTCACTTTCAGGGGGCATCAGTACACTTGGTTGGTATTACCACAAGGGGCCCAGAATTCCCCAACCTTGTATACTGATGCATTACAAATGGTTTTACAGGACTGGGTTATTCCTCATGCTGAGGTTGTTCTGCTCCAGTATGTGGATGACCTGCTCCTTTGTGCCCCAAACAGAGACGTGCTGTGAAGCTACTATCTCACTTCTACAACACCTTGCTACAAAAGGATGTAAAGCATCTAAAGAAAAACTACAGTTTTGTCAACCAAAAGTTGTATATTTAGGACACTGCATATCAGCAGGCACACGCCATCTAACTGATGAGAGGAAAAAGGCAATTGAACAGTTAAATCCACCAAGGGGGATCCAACAGCTCCGCACCTTTTTAGGCCTAATATCATACTGTAGGCCCTGGATACGCTCTGCATCTATTTTCATGCAACCATTGTACGATTGTTTAACCACACAACCATTCAACCTCACTCCAGAAGCACTAGATTGTTTCTACTCACTCAAACTTGCAGTCATTTCAGCACCAGCTCTGGGCACCCCAGACTACACAAAACTCTTTCTCCTCTACTGCACAGAAATGCAAGGACATGCCACAGGAGTCTTAGCTCAAAAACATGGTCCCCAAAATAGACCAGTTGCTTATTACTCAGCCAGGTTAGACCCTGTTGCAAGAGGTACTCCATCATGTGTCAGAGTTGTAGCTGCAGTCTCATTGTTACTAGATAAGGCCTCAGAAATTGTATTGGATTACCCAGTTACCATCTACACTCCACATGACCTGCATAGCATTCTCAGCCAAGTCCAGCCAAAGCACATCTCCATGGCTAGACAACTCAGATTACAATGTGCATTGCTCATGCCACCAAATGTCACCTTGAAACGTTGCATGACTTTGAATCCTGCTACTCTAATTCCCATTGATGTAGTGGATTCAAAAGGGGGGGAACCAGGCCAGCCATTGTTCCTACAAGGGTTGACAGATGAAGAACTGTTTGACATGCAACATGAACATGACTGTATAGCCCTTATGATTCAAGAAACATCCGGATTTTCACATGTCCATGATACACCTCTGACTAACCCAGATGTTGAGCTTTTTGTAGATGGTTCAAGAAGCGTTGGTGAAGATGGCCGGTTCTATACTGGGTATGCAGTGGTCACACAGCATGAGGTAATAAAAGCAGAACCACTCCCCCCTCACATGTCATCACAAGAGGCGGAGTTGAAGGCACTCATTGAAGCACTTAGAGGGTCAGAAGGTAAACGCAACAACATATATACAGATTCAAGGTATGTTTTTGGTATTGCTCATGATTTTGGCCCAATCTGGAGGGCAAAAAAAATTTTTAACATCCACAGGCACCTCCATAAAACATGGAAAACTTGTTAAAGAGTTATTAGAGGTTTTGTTGCTTCCAAAAGAAGTTGCTATACTAAAGGTAAAAGCGCACACGAAACTAGACACCGATGAAGCACGAGGCAATGACAAGGCGGATCGAGCAGCAAAGGACGCCGCAAGGAGACCAAGGCGAGAGGAAACCCCGGTGGCACCCGAACGGATCATGGTAAGTACTGAGTACAACCAGCTGGACCTAACTACCTTGAAGGCTCTGATCCGGCAGGCAACTGGAGAAGAGAAAAAGGTGTGGGTCAAGGCAGGAGCTCAGGAACAAGATGGTCTGTGGAAGGTGGGATTAAGGGTATGCCTGCCAAGGTCCCTGCACCCAATGGTGGTCCAAATCGCTCATGGTCCAACACATCTGTCTAAAAATGCCATGTGCGCTCTGGTAGATAAACAATGGTTTGCCCCTGGATTCACAATGATAGCTGCTAGGTACATACAAGGATGTCTGACATGCGCACAGCACAATCCAGGAAAGGTAGTGAAAACACCACAAAAACACACACCAAAGTCCCTCTATCCGTTTCAACGACTGCAGATTGATTTCATACAACTACCAAAGGTAGGTACGTATGAATATGTGCTTGTGTGTGTTGATCTCTTCTCAGGATGGCCGGAAGCCTTCCCAATGCCAAAGGCCACTGCAAGAGCTACTGCAAAAAAGTTAATGTCAGAAGTATTCTGCAGATTTGGACTTCCTGAAACCATAGAGTCCGACAGAGGTACCCACTTCACAGGAGAGGTAATGCAAAATGTTATGGAAATGTTGGGGGTCGCACAAGCATTCCACACACCCCACCATCCCCAAGCTAGTGGAAGGGTGGAGAGACTAAATGGGACCCTAAAATTGAAAATCCAAAAAGCCAGTGAGGAGATAGGGAAACCCTGGACATAGTGTTTACCCCTAGCCTTGTTTTCCATCAGATACACGCCCAACCAAAAGACTAAATTATCTCCCTTTGAGGTCTTATTTGGATCAGCGCCAAAGTTAGGCCTGTATTTCCCACAGACTCTGCAATTGCAGTGTGACAACCTCATAGGCTATGTCCAGAGCCTCCAAAGGAAACTCTCCGCTGTGCATAAACAAGTTTATGATTCCATTCCAGATCCAGACAGTCAAGAAGGGACTCATTCTCTCCAGCCTGGCAACTGGGTAGTAGTAAAGAGACACACAAGAAAACCACTGGAACCAAGATTTGATGGTTCCTTCCAGGTCCTACTGACTACTGCCACTTCTGTGAAACTTGAGGGAAAGCCTAACTGGATCCATGCGAGTCATTGCAAAATTATGGGACACAAACCTGATGCTGCTCCTGATGGTGCTGGTGACGGTGCCCCTTATAGGACAAATGATTGAGATAGCCCAGGGTGATGGATCTATAATTATCTGGTTTGACACTACAAAACCAGTAGTCAGCTTCAGATTTGATTTTTGTATGATAGTTAAATGTGATAAAGTTAGTGATGAAAGATACAATTTCACTACAGGGGTCGAAGGGGCGGTAACATATATCTGTCTAACTAGACCTGGGAATAAGAATTGTAACTCTTGGTCAGATGCAGCCTGGAACACAGGAGCCTCATGGGGGTATACACCAGAGGAAGCTAGAAAACGGGTTAGTTCAACAGGAAGGCCTCTCCTTGAAAGAATGTCAATTCATAGAGTAAACCCCAAATGGGACTGTGATCCAGGATACCAGACATGGAGTTCATCCTGTGATCCTCATGTCATAACCCTGTATGAACCTTCTCCCGATGATGAGGGCCTTTATGTATTAGGATTATATGTTCCAGGACAAAGGGTAAAACAAGGACATTTTTGGTTAAGGGCTGTTCCCAGATTCCCTGTCCCTTCTGAACCCCCTTCCTCTGATCAAGAGGCAGAGGAAAAGGAAGATTCTCAATTGTTAACAAAAAGAAATATAACCCTTACCTTGCCCGAAGAAGTGAGCTATGAGGAAAAGATAGCTATAGAAACAGGTTATTCAGAAAGAAATGAATGGCTTAATTGGATGAGGTATACTGCCAATCAGAATAATAGATCTAATTGTATTGCATGTGCTACTGCTAGACCTCATTTAGGAACTATCCCATTTAAACTTTCAGATGAAGATGAAGAAGGCCTAAGATGTATTACAGCTATGTTTAATGCGTCATATAACCCCACCAATGATGATCCGTGTAATAAACTCTCAGAATTGTATCCAATAGTTAAAATTGACCAGGTCCCACCCAGGGTGTTTATATATCCAGGAAACTATACCTGCTTCCAGAGAAAAGGATCGGGAACAGGGAGATCAGTGGAAAATTTGACCTCAACATTTTGTGAGTATGCCATCCCTGTAGATGAGGACCAGGATGGGTTTGAAGCTAAATGGTTTGCTGACCATACTGTAGGAAGGACTGATATATGGTGGTTATGTGGGGACATGAAACTAAGACCTAGACTACCTATGAATTGGATTGGTACCTGTGCTCTAGCACAGATACTTATGCCCTTTCAAATTGTTTCCTCAGAAGAAATACAGCAAGGCAAGATAAATGCTGATAGTCTACGCAGAGCCAAAAGATCACTATCTGTTGAATCTTACACTGGTCTGCATAGAACAAAAAGGTGGGTCCCATCTGGATCCTTTGATCCAGCAATTTATATAGATAGTATTGGAGTTCCAAGAGGAGTACCAGATGAGTACAAAGCTAGGAATCAAGTAGCTGCAGGATTTGAATCAGTTCTCTTCTGGTGGGTTACAGTTAATAAAAATGTAGATTGGATAAATTACATTTACTATAATCAGCAGAGATTTATAAATTACACTAGGGATGCAATAAAGGGAATAGCGGATCAAATTGGTCCAACCTCTTTGATGACGTGGCAGAATAGGATGGCTCTAGATATGCTATTAGCAGAAAGAGGCGGGGTCTGTAAGATGTTCGGGACATTCTGTTGTACGTATATACCAAATAACACAGCCCCCGACGGGAGCATCTCCAAGGCGCTGGAAGGTCTGACATCATTGTCCGAAGAACTTGCGGAAAACTCCGGTATCGACAACGCTCTCACGAATTGGCTTGAATCTTGGTTTGGAAAATGGAGTCATCTGGTATCCGGTCTGCTCATCTCTCTAGCAGTTGTGGCAGAAGTACTCGTCACCTGCGGGTGTTGCTGCATCCCTTGTATCCGAGGACTTCTCCAGAGACTAATAGATGCCAGCATTAATAAGACTATGTACATGAACTTGAAACGGAGTGATGATTATCAAGATTATCAGGAAATGGTATAGGATGAGAATAGGATATGATCTTCCTATGTTGGGGAATTCGGTGGAGACCGACATTAGCATTCTTTGCTTCTGAATGTACCTGGCCACTAGGGAGTATCATATCTCATTCTCAAAGGGGCGACTGATAAGGCAGAGACCCCAATTTATAATTATGATTAATAAGGCTAATTGTATATTCTCTCCTGTCTATGATTTCAGACTTTAGTTTCACAGCCCGAAACTAAAGAAAGATTAATCTATTACTCCTAGGCTTGTTATCTAATGTTCTGTGCTGGGTAGGGCTGGTTTCACTGTAATAAATATTGATTTCTTCATATTATTGGTAAACTTTGACCATAGGAAAACTATGTAAGTTTCCACTGAAAACTAATAATGTGAAACAAACAACTAATTAGATAATGTTAAGAACTTTCCATTTGTCATGCTTATATGAATCATGCTTGTGGACTTTGATAGAATATGAGGTGACACGTATCATGATTTTGTCTATATAAACCAACGCCTTGTTCAATAAAGTACCATTCCATTGCTATTCATCCAGCACACCTGTTGTCTGAGTGATTTGCATTGCCGCGGCAGGAACAACCAATTTGGCTATCATCCAATATACTAAGGGTCTTCTTTGAGACCGCCTTGTCAGAATGTTCAGTGAAATAGTCCCTGATTCTTTGAGTTAAGCAGGTAGAGAATCTGGTGGCATGTAGGAATGAAAATCAAATATGATTGGACACGTGATTACCACTGTAATTAAGTATATTACATGGTGTTAGGATTAGGCATGCTACAGTGCTTCATTTTATAATTAAAGGGGTTATTCACATTTATGATGAAAGTCCACAGTTACCCTATGTGTATTACTATAATATCCTTATATGGCATCCTTAATTAGTAATCCCTGGTGACTTAGTCACCCCTCAGGGACCATTGCACAATGCATATGGGGTCAGGATTTAGAAGTCTGCAGTCACATAGATTGACTGCAGAATTTACTTATCAATCTGAATAGCCCCTTTTATGCTTTTAACATAAATACAAATGTAGTTACCCTTACCTTTAGGATTGAACAGAACTTTAGTAAAAAGATTAGATATAAATTAATATTACAATTTATAGATAGTCACATGTGTACAGGATCAAAATCAAAATAGCCCTGAAATACGGGGTGTGAAAAAAGTGTTCACCCTTTTCTAAATTTCTTATTCTTTTTCATGTTTGTCACCCAAATGGTTCAGATCACCAAACAAATTTAAATATTAGAAAAACTGACCCTCCCTCCTCTCCCGGAAAACTAAATTAAATTACTAAATAAATTAGCTAATTAGCTGTGGTTTATCACATTTTTGGGAAACTGAGTTCAATTTCCTAGCCACATCCATTACTAGGGAAGGTTTCTCTGTAAGAAGAAAATAAAGGAGACCAGCGGCGCGAATCTAAGGCTCCTTTCACAACAGCGTTTTTTTCAAATCGCGGCAGATGCGGTGAAAAAAACGCATCTGCCGCGATTACCGCAGACCGGCTGCACTTGCGGCACGGTTGCGGCAAGCCCTATACAATGTATAGGCGGGCTTGCGGCAGGTGCGGCAAGTGCGGTTTTGGCACTTGCGGCAGGTGCGGCCGCATAAAAACCGCGGCTGACCGCGGTTTTTTTCGCGGCCGCACCTGCCGCTAGTGCCAAAACCGCACTTACCGCACCTGCTGCAAGCCCGCCTATACATTGTATGGGGCTTGCCGCAACCGCGCCGCAACCGTGCCACAAGTGCAGCCGGTATGCTGTAATCGCGGCAGATGCGTTTTTTTGACCGCATCTGCCGCTATTTGAAAAAATCGCTGATGTGAAAGGGGCCTTAGAGTAGCTGTTAAAGAATAACAATCAATTTATCAAGTGTTATGCCCACCTGGTGTCCAGTATATTGAGACTTCAATTAAAATCTTATTTCATAAGAAAATTCGGGGGATCAAATACATAGATTCCTTATTCCACGGGTATGCAGCACATGGTGGATATTTAGTAGAGACTTGTAAGACTATCCTAAGGCAACATCAAGGACCACAGGAATCCAGCAGCTCATAGGTCAATGTGGCACTTCCCAAACATTTTTTTCATATATCCTCATTATACATGCAAAAATGAAAAAAAAAATATTCCACACAATCAATAAAAAACAGTTTTATTGAGTGCCTGGAATAAAAAAAAAAATCATTTTTGCAGATATATGATGAGGATATATGAAAAATCTTTTTGGAAAGCGCCACATTGACCTATGGGCTGGATACCTGTGATCCTTGAATTAGTCACACCCAGGCATGATTACTGCCATCTCCGATGAATTTTGCCTTGTGGATGGAGTGTAATAACTTTGAAATGCATTAAGATTAAAGATTACGGTACATTCCTGTACCAAATTGGGACCCGTTTTACTGCTCGGCAGTGAGGTACTTTAACTCTTTCTTCCATGTTTTATTTGCTGTCTATTCCTGGATTATTACGGCAGCCGTGATGTCCATGCTGACATAGTGGTTGTGACATTCACAACCACCAAAGGTGAGCTTTTTGGATTCTTTCCTGGGCTCATTTTATTCTTGGATAAGACCCCATCTGTCCTTTTTTTGCCTCCTTCTCTCTCAATTTATTTGCTATTTATTGGTGGCAAAGGGTCCCTTTTGAAAGTGCAAACTTTTTGAATGTCTCCCTATTACCTTTTCTGGTGAATGTGTGTATGGCCAGGAACACACATAAAATGTGTTTTTGGGCTAAATTCGTTTTTGGAAACATTTTGGGCATTTTTTTTTCTAAGTCGAAAAACGCATATGCGTTATTCATGTGTCTGTGCATTTTTCAAAACTGCATGCGTTTTTTTAACATGGGGCCCTATGGGAGACACAAGTGTTAACGCATGGTACATATGGGCACCATGCGTTAAGGCATATGCGTTTTTGGCGAAAAACGTCCAGGACATCAGGGGACACTATTGGCACCCTTGGAAAAATGAAATCCATTTTTTTATGGGCTTAAAAAACGGATTTGGATGTGTGACCCTAGCCCAGGGGTCTCAAACACGCGGCCCTCGGGCCGCATGCGGCCCGCGAGGCTTCACACTGCGGCCCGGGGCTCCATAGAGACAAAAGCCATGCCCCGGTTCATTATGCATGGAGCCGCCGCAGTTCCCGGTCTATCGTGACTTCCGGGTCCCGCCTACACAAGCTCCTTCATACTTGTACATCAATGAGAGGCGGCGGACCAGTCAGAAGCCTCCTGACGCCGACGTCAGCTGCAGGCTTCTGATTGGTCCGCCGGCCGCCGGCTTGCATTGATGTACAAGCCGTGAAGGAGCTTGTGTAGGCGGGACCCGGAAGTCACGATAGACCGGGAACCGCGACGGCTCCATGCATATGCATAATGGACAACAGGATCACAGCATCACAGCATCATAAAGGTGTGTTTGATTGAGAGTGTGTGAATGAGTGTGTGTGTATGTGTGAGTGTATTTGTGAGTGTGTATGTGTGTGGCCAGGGTCACATTTCCGTTTTTGTTGCAAAATCCTGATCCGGTTTTGAGCTTTAAAAAAGCTCAAATCCGGACCAGGAAACGCTCCTCATAGGAGCCTATGCAAAACACCGGATGGCTTCACAAGCCATCCGGTGGCCGGATCCGGCACTGCTGCCTGCGTTTAAAATCATGCAGGCAGCAGTTTTCGCAGCGTTTGCCGGGACCGCACTGCGGTCACCGGATGGCTCAGGATGTGTAATCCTGAGCCATCCGGTAACTGCAGAGTGTGCGGTTCCCGATCTGCGAAGTTAATAAAGAGTTAACTAGCTGCCCTAAATGACTTGTTGAGGTCTGTAGGGGGGCTTAGACCCCCCTACAGACCGTCCGGCGACTTCTATAGTGTTCTGCAACAATGTGTTACTGTGCACGGGCGAGGAGCCCGTGCATGTCATCCAAAGGTGCCCCTAACCCCCCGTATCACTATACTGGGGTGCATAGACCCCTCTATTCCAAATAAGCTGTATTGGTGTATAGTACATGCTAAATGTGGCCATTCGCAATGTAAGTATATACTTACATTCTTTCGTAGGCAGAGATGAGGAAATCCATGGGCGGGGCTGTGTGCAGTAGCCTCCGCCCGCTCCTTCTTGATGCCCGCCCCCTCTGGTCGTAATCCAGTCTTGTGGGGGCGTGGACGTTGTTAAAGGGGCGTGGCTAACTAATGTGCCGCGGTTAGCCACGCCCCTTTAACGACGTCCCCGCCCTCAAAACACTGGATTACGGCCAGAGGGGGCGGGCATCAAGAAGGAGCGGGCGGAGGCTACTGCACACAGCCCCGCCCATGGATTTCCTCATCTCTGCCTACGAAAGAATGTAAGTATATACTTACATTGCGAATGGCCACATTTAGCATGTACTATACACCAATACAGCTTATTTGGAATAGAGGGGTCTATGCACCCCAGTATAGTGATACGGGGGGTTAGGGGCACCTTTGGATGACATGCACGGGCTCCTCGCCCGTGCACAGTAACACATTGTTGCAGAACACTATAGAAGTCGCCGGACGGTCTGTAGGGGGGTCTAAGCCCCCCTACAGACCTCAACAAGTCATTTAGGGCAGCTAGTTAACTCTTTATTAACTTCGCAGATCGGGAACCGCACACTCTGCAGTTACCGGATGGCTCAGGATTACACATCCTGAGCCATCCGGTGACCGCAGTGCGGTATTCTGCACACAGTTTTGACAAAAACTGTGTGTGCCCGGCATTGCGTTCACCGCATCCGGATCCGGATGCGGTGAATGCAATTTAGCTTTCCAATGTGACCCTACCCTGTGTCAGCTGTGATGGTGAGGAGGAGGACGGAGGAGGCACTTATGGTGAGGAGGAGGAGGACAGAAAAGGCAGGTGTGATTGTGAAGAGGGCAGAAAAGGCAGGTGTGATTGTGAAGAGGACAGAAAAGGCAGGTGTGATTGTGAGGAGGACAGAAAAAGCAGGTGTGATTGTGAAGAGGACAGAAAAGGCAGGTGTGATTGTGAAGAGGACAGAAAAGGCAGATGTGATTGTGAAGAGGACAGAAGGGGCAGGTGTGATTGTAAAGAGGACAGAGGAGGCAGTTGCTATGGTGAAGAGGACAGAAGGGGCAGGTGTGATGGTGAAGAGGACAGAAGGGGCAGGTGAGATTGTGAAGAGGACAGAAAAGGCAGGTGTGATTGTGAAGAGGACAGAAAAGGCAGGTGTGATTGTGAAGAGGACAGAAGGGGCAGGTGTGATTGTAAAGAGGACGGAGGAGGCAGTTGCTATGGTGAAGAGGACAGAAGGGGCAGGTGTGATGGTGAAGAGGACAGAAGGGGCAGGTGTGATTGTGAAGAGGACAGAGGGGGCAGGTGTGATTGTGAATAGGACAGAAGGGGCAGATGTGATTGTGAGGAGGACATAAGGGGCAGGTGTGATTGTGAGGAGGACAGAAGGGGCAGTTGTGATTGTGAGGAGGACAGAGGGGGCAGGTGTGATTGTGAGGAGGACGGAGGGGGCAGGTGTGATAGTGTATGTGTGTGAGTCTGAGTGTATGTGTGAGTGTGTGTATGTGTGAGTATGTGTAAGGGCCGCTTCACATTGTGGCATGATCCGGTCCGGTTCTGTCCGGGAGGACCCAGACAGCTGCGGACCGGATCATCACACAGGACTGGGGGGCTATTATGCCCTCCGGTCCTGACCTGTCAGCGGCTGCAGCTGCGTGCGCTGCGCACAGGACCGGAGGGCATAATAGCCCCCCAGTCCTGTGTGATGATCCGGTCCGCAGCTGTCTGGGTCCTCCCGGACAGAATCGGACCAGATCATGCTGCAGTGTGAAGCGGCCCTTAGTGTGTGTGTGTGTGAATGTCTGAGTGTGTGTATGTGTGAGTGTATGTATTTGTGTGAATATGTCTGAGTGTGCGTATATGCGTGTGTGTATATGTGAGTGAGTATGTGTGTGAATGAGTATGTATATGTATATTTGTGAGTATATGTGAGTGTATATGTGAGAGTGTGTGTTTGTGTGTGAATGTATGAGTATGTGTGTGTATATGTGTATGTGTGAGTGTGTATGTGTTTATATGTCTGAGAATGTGTGGGTGTATGTGTGTGCATGTGAATGAGTGTGTGTGTATATGTATGAGTGTGTATATGTGTGTGTATATGTGAGTGTGTGCATATGTGTGAGTGTGTGTGAGTGAGAGAGAACAAAAATAACAGAGACCAGGTTATGGGGACATCACCGTAAAAGCGGATCAGGATGTGGGGATAGCACTAAAAAATGGCGTCAGGATGAGGGACATTACTACAAGATGACAAGGGAGGGAACATTACTACAAGATGACAAGGGAGGGAACATTACTAAAAGATGGGGACATTACTACAAGATGGGGAACAGGAAGGGGGCATTACTACATGATGAGGACCAGGTAGGAACATTACTACATGAGGAGGACCTGGATGGGGACATTACTACAAGAAGAGGACCAGGATGGGGACATTACTACAAGAAGAGGACCAGGATGGGGACATTACTACAAGAAGAGGACCAGGATGGGGACATTACTACAAGAAGGGGATCAGGATGGGGACATTCCTACAAGAAGAGGACCAGGATGGGGACATTACTACAAGACGGGGATATTCCTACATAAAGGAGGTTAGGGTGGGGACATTCCTACAAGAAGATGATCAGGATTTGTACTTTACTATATTGAGCAAAAATTCTGGCATTGCTAAAATGTCACTTAGTCCTACAAGGAATGCGGCCCCCCGATATCACTTTTTTTCTATGTGCGGCCCACCAACCCAACCGAGTTTGAGACCCCTGCCCTAGCCTATCAGATGGCAGTGAAAAAATGATGCTTGCAGATGTATTATATTTGATAATCACTGCAGTGTTGAAACCAAATTTGTTCATGCTTGTTATATAGAAAATAAATAAAAATCACACTATAAGTGAACATGACGTTCTCCTAATTAAACAGACTCTGGCAATTTACCTACTGTGTATATAAAAGTGCTTCAAAATAAATTATTTTCCTTCATGAGTTACCTTTTAATGGAGCAATATGTTTCCCTAGTGCACAGGTTTTTGACATTGTAGACATCTTAGTCACAGCTAAATTAATAGTAAAAGAGATAGTTGATAATTAGAGCTAAACTTATGACCAAAGCATAAGCTCTGAAATTACAGCTAGGAATTACTGAAATGTAAAATTAATTCAAACAAACTGATCGGAAAAGAACTGAGTTATTTTAGTTCACATTTTAAAGTACTGACAAGTGTGAGGTGTAGCGGTGTCGGGGGAAGCAGGGATCCACACACGGACAGTTCTTAACTCACGGTTTATTGATCTTTGTCTGGTTACAGTCACCAAAACAATAGATCCGGAGCGCAGCCGGCACAATCCACACTGCCCGGTATACCTCCTGGCCGCTGGTAGGCCTGGTCAGCCTTACCGGAGACAATTCCTTCCCGGGAAGGGCAGTGTTAGCAAGGTCGCTCAGTTTCTCTCCCTTCCGGGGACGCTGTTTGGCTAATCCTCCAGAGCTACTCTCAGGCTCTGTACTGGAGTGAATCTCACTCCCAACTGACGGAACCACACCCAGGGTTCCTATGTCCTCTTAACCCCTTCTGCTCTGAGAAGAGGAATCCCATCTAATACCTGGGATGGAGTACGTCCTGCGGAACTGGAGGACGCACCCAGGGAGGCACATACCGGTCGCAGCATACCGACCCGGCCGGTGCCTCACACAAGACATATGAGTACTTTAGAATTTTCTTTGAAATTTAAATGAAATATTAAATTAATACAGCTATAACCAAAAAATCACAGAATTGTAATCAATATGCAAACTTGGTGATCACTGTACTTTAAATGTTTTAGTAACATATTACAAAGACATTCCATAGTACTTTTTCATTCTTTAGGTTGGTGAGTCACTCAGATGAAAGAACCTAAAAGGGGTTTGCCCACAAACACAGTTCATTTTAATCAATAAATCTTGGAATTATCATTTCCACATTTGGATGTGTTAAAAAAAATGTTCCTGTGCTGAAATAATTTTATGTAAAGTGCCATGGGAACTAATAGCGCTATATAAATAAATTAATAATAATAATAATATATGTGTCCCAGCTATGTACTGTGTAATGAATGTGTCTGACTATACAGGGACATGGTCTGATCATACCGCATCTCCTGTGCTGAGATAATCTTATATACGTGTCCCTGCTATGTATTGTTTAATGGCCATATCTGACTGTACAGGGACATGGTCTGATCATACCACATCTCCTGTGCTGAGATAATCTTATATATGTGCCCCTGCTATTGAGTCGGTCAACAGGGTAGGGGGTACTCGGATACCGGTACAGGTGGTTACTTCGGTGGGGGGACCACGGCTGTTCGGTTCCCGGTTCCGTGCCCTGGACCCTCAATGGCGGCATGGGGGTGATGATGATGGGAAAATGGTAACGTGACGCCACCTGTAGTAACTGGTAATAGGGTTACCAGCACTGCGGCCAGCCGCTGAGGTGATGTAAATGCAGCTTTGATGGTACAGCACCCCAACGATGGAGCTTTACCTCAGGGCAGCGGGGTGGATGACGGGAGTTGTAGTCCTCACTTCGATGGTATTGTAGAAGCCCTCCGGGCGGCGGATAGGTAGAGACCAAACATCAGATCAGCTCATACAGTTCTTTACTTGCACCAGGGATACACGGCACAGTCTGGTTGAATGGGGTTTGTAGCCGCAGATCTTGGAGGACTTTCCAGAGTCTAGCAGTGGTGCCCTTAAGATGGCATTCCTGGTCCTGTCCCTCTGTCTCTGTCTGTGCTTTCCCCTCTTGAGCCAAGTCTCTAGTCCTCAGGGTCTGTTACCTAAAGTTTCTTACTTGTCGGTGTCGTGGACCCATCTGCGGGACCGATTTTGGGCTTCTAGAGGTGCTGTGGCTCCCTTGTGTCGGGCTCTCAGCTTGCCGGTCTGCAGTTAGGGTTAGACCTTTTACTAGCTGCCTCGGCTCCGGTATACCGGTGGTGACCTGGGTCTCCAGCTGGCTCCAACCAGTCCTGGAATAACCCCCTTCCAAGTCTGGGTCACTCCTCTCCTAAGAGGTGCCCTCCTGTTACAGTCGCAGGGTCCCCTGCGTCTGCCTTCCTTGCTGTCTCACATCGTCTGCCTAACACCATTGTCACTCCCTGTCTCCTGCTCTCTGGGCTCCACACCCTGGGACCTACTAAATATACGGTCCCCTGTATTAAAGTGGCCTACTGTTTGGATGCAGAGCGCAGACTCTGTAGGGTCCTCCAAATCCACAGCTAGAGAGGCACTACACCTTCTGTTTGGGGTGCAGTACCTCCCTGTGACGCCTTGCCATAGGGGTGTCACACTATCTACCTTGTAATGCCTGTGTCTGACTACACAGGGACATGGTCTGATCATACCACTTCTCCTGTGCTGAGATAATCTTATATATGTGTCCCTGCTATGTACGGTGTAATGGATGTGTCTGACTGTACAGGGACATGGTCTGATCATACCACATCTCCTGTGCTGTGATAATCCTATATATGTGTCCCTGCTATGTATTGTGTAATAGCTGTTTCTGACGATACAGAGTCATGAAGCATTCACTGATCTCAGGGAGACCAGTCCAAGAAAACACTGCAGGCAGCTGTCCAAAGCGCCCAACACAGTGAATTCCTAAGCGCATTGCCCCCTGGGAATTATGAGTATGCAAATATAGTCTGTGGAGCCTCGGTTAGGAGTCTCAAACACAGGACTAGCCAGTTATCCCTCCAGGGAAAGACCCAGCAAAGGGGTGACTCCTTGCGGAGAACACCACAACCACCATATTAAGTGGCCCTTTCAGTCAATATCCAGCCTCTTTTGCAAGATTAGAGATATGACAAGGGAATACCAAGGCCAGGTATCCATCCACAGACAGCTGTTTGGTCTACTAGCCAGAATCCTACTCCACACTGATGAGGGGCAACTCCTAACCGAGGCTCCACAGACTATATTTGTATAGAGAGTCATGGTCTGATTATACCACGTTTTCTGGGAGGAAATAAAAAAGTATATTGACATTACAGCATGATGTTGCCAATAATTCTTCTTTGAGGTAAAAAAAAATAAATAAAAACAGGCAGGGAAATGTTTCACTACACACAAAGATTCAGATATGATACCGTGCTGTAATGTCTTTATACTCTTTGCTTCCTCCTGCCCAAGAGATATGGTATGATCAGACCATGTCCCTGTGCGATCAGGCACAGCCATCATACAGTACATTAAAGGGACACATTTTTAAAATTATTTCAGCGCAGGAACTAATTTTTTAAACGCATTAACCCTCCATCATATACAATAGGCCTGACAGGCACATCTCTTTTACTTTCATTTCTCCTTCCTCACCAGATTGTGAGGAAATCCCCTCCCTCCAGGTAGTAAATGGGTTTTTTTGCACCTGATTATGTGTAGTCTCTTTTATTACATCCCCATGAAGGTTACTGATCACTTTTAGAGCACTGAAATTGCAAACATGAGATATTATAGGTATTTTTCTAGCCTGCGCCTGACAGTCACATTGTATGTGAACTCGTTAGAACCGATATTGTATGTGACGGAGGATTAAGTGGTGGAACTTATTGTCATTCCAAGATTTATTGATTAAAAGGAGCTTTAAAATAAACTTTAATTTAAAGTTAAACTGCAAATTGTTCCCAGAATTTTCATACACAATAGATCTCTTGGCCAACTGCAATATACAGTAGATCTACAGCAAAGATTCATTTAAGTCAATGTTCTTTTCACATCAGGTGTCAAAAAAATGAAGTGCTGGAAAATGCAGCAAAGTGACTACTTTATTTACAGGACTATTTCTAATAGTCCCAAAGTTTAATTTAGCTGAAAATGAAAATATTAAAACTGGTTGCAACCAACTTTATTGGATTTACAACCTGTACTAATGTATTTAACCCGTTTTACCAAGAAAAAGAAATCACAATGGCTATAGTGTACAATGGATAGTATTATTTTTCTATGGGTTTATAATGGTTCACATTAGTGATGTATCATACTGTTATGTAGGTACTGTAAGACAGTTTTATATGGAGACTGAATGGCAGCATCATCTTTACAATGTACACTCCTCAAGATTGAAATTGCCACACCAAGAAAGAACACCCACTGAGGAGAGATTGATGTTGAAACGTGCATCGGGGTCGAAGTGGTGCTAAGGATACAGAGCATCATAACTGGAATGTTATGGTATCCTTAGTGTTTTAAAAAATATGTGCCACATAATTAATTTATAGATACAAGGATAAGAAAAGAGGACTCTAATGCACTGCCAAAATCCTCAGAAGCAGCTAGAGCGACGAGGCTGAGCTGTGACCTGAGGTGAACCTGACTGTGATGTCATCCTGCTCACATCAGTAGCTGAAAATCAGTCAGTTTCTGGTTCCGCCATGAAAGAACATTGTAGAGGATTGTGATTGGTTTCTGTGTGAGTAATAAAGATGGAAACAAGGATTGTGATTGTTTGTTTCTAAATAATTTTTTTTTGACTGTGTGGTGTATTATTTAGAATTTACTTAGAGGTTCCTAATGACTGGGTATAACATTGGCCTGACATTATGAACCTCAGGCTTAGTGCCAACTGGCAATTTATAGCTAGCATTAACCCCTTTATTACCCAGTTTGCCACCAGCACCAGGGCAACTGGAAAAGTTGGGTACAGTGTCAAAAATTGGAGCTTGTATGAATGCTCCATTTTCTGGGGTAGCTGCTGGCTGTAATTCATAGCGTTGGGTGTCCAGAATTCTTAGGCTTCCCCACTCTGAGGATTCCAGCCCACAGTTGCATAGTTAATAATATTAATTTTATTTATATAGCACCAACAGATTCCGCAGCACTTTACAATTCAGTGGGTATACAATATAATACAATACAAAACAATACAATATTATAATACAATACAATAATATAATAAAATACAATAAAGACAATATGAGACAAAAATATCTGAAACCATGAGGAGTGAAGCAATCACTTGGCTGGCAATTGGCTGGCAATCAAAAATAAGGTGAAGCCGAGACTTTTTTAAAATTATTTATTTAAATAATTTTAAAAAATAATGGTCTCCCCTTTATTTTGTTTGCCAGCCAATGTAAAACTAGAATAAAGGTGTAGAATCCGGTGCCACAAAATTTCTTTTTATTTTCAAAAAAATGTAAAAATCACACATACTCCAGAGGAGCTTCTGGACACGTTTCGTGGCTCTAGCCCACTGAATCATCAGTACAATGGCAATACAGGCAACAGAAATATATACAATTTAAAAGCAAAAACACCCCCCTCTCGTATGTGTGACAAATATACATCAATTATTTCTATCCAATCATATACCTGCAGGTTTTAAAAGAGTTAAAAAAAAAAAAAGTAAAAAAAAAAAAATAGAAGGAAAGGGGGGGATCGGGGGTCAAGAGAAGAAAAAAGCTGTTAACAGAAGGTAAAAGAGAGAAAAAAAAGAGAGAGAAAAAAAAAAGAAAAAAACGCGGAAAGAGAAGAAAAGAACTGATAACAGAAAGTAAAAGAAAGAAAAAAAAATGGGGGAGGAGAGGAGGAGGGGGAAAGAGAAGAAAAGAGCTGATAACAGAAAGTAAAAGATAAAAGATAAAAAAATGGGGGAGGAGATGGGGAGGGGGGAAAGAGAAGAAAAGAGCTGATAACAGAAAAGTAAAAGAGGAAAAAGAAAAGGGGGGGGAAGAGAGGGAGAAGAAAGACCTGATACATTAGTAATGCAATTACATGGTAAACTTACAGGTGTAGAAATCTAGGGATAACTACAGCATAGATCGTTATTTCACATTGTAAGTTACCAACTACAAGGCTGTTACATATAACAAATAGTATATTCTAAGAGAGAAGGTATAATCCTCCAACCACATAACAGTAGGGGGATCCCATTAAGATTTCATTCATGTAATACATGAACATATACCTCCTTTCCCAATTAATTATTCATACATTATGTTTAGCCATTGTATGCAAGTGCACTCAATATGTATTATACAAAGGAGCAAATACCATAAAAGGGCCATAGGGTGCAGGATCAATAAAAGTATAACAAATCAGATCTATAGTTCAGACCCTGTGGAATCTGTGCATCAAGCCGCAGGATCCACAATTTTTCCTGGTTATGTAGTGCTTTCTCCCAATTACCCCCCTATATGGACGGGGTATCCTCTCTATGCCCCTGATCTTTAAAATTTTAAGGTCCCCTGCATGGAAATCCCTAAAATGGCGCGATAAACCTGACAGGCCCGTTCTGTTGGCTTTTGAATTGGGATTTGCCCTTGTAATGTGCTCTGACATCCTTACCTTAAGGGATCTGATAGTGCAACCTATATAATATTTATTACAGCTACTACACGTAGCCATATATACTACGTGGGACGTGTTACAGTTGATATAGGTAGATATTCTATATTGCTTTCCAGTTCGATTATTGCAAAACGTTTCACCCATATCCACATATTTACACATAGTGCACCTCTTTTCACCACATTTAAACATCCCCCTATTATTCAACCAAGTCTTCCTTTGTGTCCTTTTTTCCAAATAAATACTAGGAGATAAGTAACTCCCCAAGTCTTTCCCTTTCCTAGGGACCATCCTACATCCTGAATCCAAAATAGCTGACAATTTACTATCTTGGTATAATATATGGAGATTCTTCAGAAAAATGCGTTTTATATCATAGTACTGGTTGCTAAAGGGTGTTGAAAAGGTCGGTATTATTGATCCCGAAGGGGCTTCTCGTTCTTTCTGTGCCAGGAGGGATTCCCTACTCCTAGATTCTGCAATATTTACTGCTCTATCTAACATCCATTTTTTGTATCCTCTTGATCGTAACCTTTTAGTCATGACAACAGCTTCATTCTTAAAATCCACATATGTGGTGCAGTTGCGTCTTGCTCTTATTAATTCCCCTACCAGCAGATTTTTAATCACATGCTTAGGATGGTTACTTTCTGCTCTAAGGACCGAGTAAAACTGGACAGATGGGGGGTGGCAGCCCATATCTGTTTGCTTTATCTGCACTGAGAATCAAAGATACAGCAAAACTCTATGTCAATTTTTAAATATTATTTATTTTTACAACCTTATGATAGCAAATTCATTGCCAATGGCAACCAATCTCAGACACCAGCACAATAGTTGAGGGATGGAACAGCGAATCACGGAAGCTGTCACAGAGAGTGGGTATCTGTGATTGGCTGTTAGAGCCAGTGCAGTGAATAACTAGGAAGTTAATGAGTGGCACAGAAATACAAGCATGACGTCGTCAGTAAGTATGTCGCAGATGTTTAATCATGCTTTTGCTTACTTTTACAGCCTCCAGCTGTACCTGAACCCAAACGGTATAATGGACTTCTCAGGGAAACCAGTGTTCAGGGTCCATGCCCGAACATTAGGTGTTTGGAACGGACCCTGAACTTTACAGTTCAGGTTTGCCCATGAATATCGGCCATCTATTAGAGATGATCAATCTTTGCTTGAACGTGTTAGTTAATTTCAAATCCAGACCAAATTTGCAATGTTCGTTCGGCCTCTTGAACGTAAACATTATGCTGAAAAGTTGGAATATTCTGAATTTGTTCGGTAATTATTAGATGTGTATGTAGCTTATCTAGGACAGAAGCATAAGTGCAAATGCACAAATGCTTATGTTCTACATTATCCCACACACATACACCTAGACAGACACACACATTTCATCTTACCTGTCTCCTGCAGCTTGCTTGCTTCCGGGTCCTCTCTCTCTCCTGCTTTCCTTTTCACTTACTTCTCTTCCCACCCATTAAGCTTTCTGCATATTCACTTCACTGACCGGTAACAGCCAATCACAAATGCTCATGCTCTGTGAGAGCGTCTGTGATTTGTTGTTGTAATTTGTTGGCATTTTCACAATCTGCATTGGTCGCCTTTAGAAAGACTGCATGGACCGGGGCTTATCTCAACTGAACACCTGAACTCCTTGACCGTGGGCAGAAAACTACTCCGATAACACAGGTTTAGGAAACTACACAATGGTAAGGTTTATTGGATCCTCAACAATTAAAGGCATATAACACATGCCAAGCAAACACAATATAACAGGTAACAGCATCACAGCATTCTACTGGCTCACAAGGAGCTAGAATGTTTGTGCCTTGGGGCTTCCAGTGCTACTTACTCTAATGCAGTAGCACCCCACATTTGGTGGGCACCTACCGAGAGAGGAATAGTGACAAGCTTAGGAAGCTGACTGAGCACAGCAAAGTCTGTAGCCAGGTGACCCAATTATCCCAACCTGGGCATCTTCCTTACGTAGTCTCTGGTATTTCAGCCGAATCGTAGAATCTTAGGCTGAACTCCTGCATAACATAATCCAGTTCTGTTGGTCCTCTAGTCACATCCAAAGTCTCTAGACTGAGGCCACAAAGCATTATTGGCTCCTGTTGAATGAAGCAGGCCCCTCTTATATATCCCAAGCACTCATCTCAGGGCATTGTGGTCTTCCAGAATTCGTGCAATAAGGCTGGGCTCTTATTGGTTCACATATTAATCTGATATCTGCATAATTCTCCTCTGAGGGATGTAGACAGAGTGGATAAGAGAGTAAGGTAATTTACATTAAATTGGCAATACACAAACTTGGACAATGGGGCTCCGAGCTGGCTAGCAAGAGACAATTTCTTAGCAAACATGAGATAACAAATACAAGAATTATACATCTGGCCAAATTAGGAACATTAACATCTCAACTATCCCTGTTAAAATAGACATTTTTATATTTTGAACACTTTCTTTTACTTAATTAAATAAAAGAAAGTGTCCGAAATATAAAAATGTCTAGTTTAACCTTTCCGGCAAGGTCCTCTTGCTGATAGGACTTATGGTGCTACGTCCTTCAAGGTAAACAAACTTAGCTGCTTGCATTTTTCACCCCTCATGTGGTATATTTACTCATGCTATCAGCACTTTAACCCCTCAATAGGTTACACACTTATGCTACCAGCACTTTAACCCCTCACTTGGATGCCCCAATTATATACCTATGGGGAGTGAGTAGTTAATACCATTTAAAATAGGTAGGGTTATGAGGGTGTAGAGGGGTGACTTATAATATTCCGGGATGGTGGCTTATTTATATTAGGAGTGTCCGGTAAAATCTA
The DNA here is from genome assembly GCA_033576535.1 of Allobates femoralis. Lineage (NCBI taxonomy): Eukaryota > Metazoa > Chordata > Amphibia > Anura > Aromobatidae > Allobates > Allobates femoralis. The sequence continues at coordinate 459,061,757 of JARQOC010000005.1, read as the reverse complement.
GGACTGAGCAAGTCACTATACTGTGTTACCTCTGTGTATGATTGATAGTCACCATATATTAGTTGGTATATTTCACAGAATGTATATATATTGGTTTATATCTAGATATATAAATTATTATGTGACCTCTGCTACAGAATTCTGTACAGTCCTACTAACCCTGTTAAACTGTGGTTCTAAAGCACTGTTGCACTTTATCCTGCACCTTAATAAAATTACATTTTTATTAATATTCATGAGTTGTGTCGCAAAAGTTTGTTGTTGATTTAGAGGATATGTTGTAGATTGATATAAATGGTTCTTTACAAGTCAAAAAATAGGCAGACAGCTTTATACAGACATAACACCCAGTCATACCAGTATTTTGATGATTGAATATATAAATTAAACTCCTGAAGCAACAAAACATGTGGTCAAGAGAACTTGGTGAATGTTTACTCTTGTCTTCTGCGAAGAACCTTCCTTCATGGTATAACTTCTCTAGCAGTTCTAATAGTTGCTTGTAATTATGAAAATCCTCATGAAAATAAGAGGATGGCAACAGCATAATGGCTCATTAGCTCTGTTGCATTGCAGCACTGAGGTCCTAGTTTCCAAACCTTCAAAAGACAACATCTGCAAGGCATTTGTATGTTCTCCTCCTACTGATTGCGAGTTTAGATTGTGAGTCCCAGTGGAGACAGTAATGATAACAACTATCTTGTTGGTATGGAGGTAAAATATATGTAGAAATTGGGATAAAGTAACCAAACAATACTAAATAAAAAGTGAGATTTACCAAACCAGCAGCAATATGATTGTAACTAATAAAGTATATCTTGGTATCCTAAATACTAAAACTTATGTAAAACACACACCTATAATCACGACAATCTGCTGCAAGAAATACCCTGAATGTATGAGCTTGTTTCATGTCAAAAAGATTGATTGGAGCTCTGTGTTGTATGGTTTGGTTATGTGAATTACCAGATGTTCTAGAACAAAGCCTTAAGGTACACAACACAAAAACCATCAGGGGACAAGGAGGTTTAGTCAATAATAAATGTACGAGTAGAAAAAAAAGGAGACAAGGAAGAGAAGCGCGTGAATAATATTGAGAGCATGGTATATAGAAAATCAGAACCTTGAAATGTTTTTAAACAATTTATTTAGGGTAAGCAACATGGAACGTGACAATGTTATCTTAACTTCAAATACTATATCATTTGATGTCAACGATAATTTGCATAATGCAATAATATTTGCATGGCCGATATGACGATGGTAAACTTTTGTCAAGTAAATGTGCATAACTTGATAATCTTTCACTGCAATTATTTTTGCTCTACAGTATGTAATGTGGGTCTCTAAGTAACTATAACTCCCTCTGTATATATCCAGCATTATATTTAACACATACTCCAATTATCCATTACTAAATAAAACATTATCTAATCTGCTTACAGAAAAAACTTTCAGAAAGGGATTAAGCATGCTTCAAAGTAGTAAACAGCTAGCGCACTGGAGTTTCATGTGTCCACATATTTCTCATAATAAACTAAAATGTGCCTAGGAAGATCATTAAAAAGGATTAATTTTCAGCTATGATAGGTATGAAAAAGGAATCTTTATATAGGTAGCAGAAGTGAATTTATTAAAGTATACAGATTTGTACTATGTTGATATACCATCACTTATGTAAATAACACTGCAGGTAAAACACGTATTTGGTAGTAGTATAAATTTGATTCAGTGGTACTTAAAATGTTGTGAATCCTTCAGAATTTCAGCATTAATTTTACCTAAAAATACATCAGAATTTCATACTGGTCCTTAAAGTACATAAAGTGAACCAAATTAATTAAAAAATACTAGACTTTGCATTTTTTAATGAGAAAATGATCTAATGTCACATCTGTAAGTGGTCCAGGACTTCCAAGGCGTAGAGGGACAATTCCTGCCACGTATCCAGCTTGGATACCTAATAATTATAAGGCACAGAGGAATCTAGGAGCACTTTCGTACGATCGGCAAGGTACTCCTTCAGCATCTTTACAAACTTTGCAGTCCTTGTGACAGTACCCCGCAACTGAGGGCCTGTGCTATGGGAGGGGCTAAGAAAACTCTCCCAGATCTTTGAGAGGTATTCCCCTACCTCTGCTGGATTGGATTTGTGCCTCTCTCGTCCGGATGCCTTGGTTGTCCACCAAACCGTGACCTCTGCCGCAAGCATTTTGAGAAGGGAATTTTTTGACTAATTCCTCAACTAGGGCCTTCTAGCACTGCAGCATTTTTGTAGACCTCTCCGCCTCGGGAATAAGAGAAATAAAGTTTTCCTTGTAGCATGGGTCTAAAAGTGTCACCAACCAGTAATGAGTGTCCGCCAAGATGTTGATAACGCGAGGGTCAAAAGACAGGCAGCTAACATAAAGTCAGCCATGTGCACCAGTCTGTTAACAGGCAAGACTTCAGGTCCTCACCAACAGGATGACTGACCATGCTGTCTTCATCCTCCTCCTCCTCCTCTCCCCTGTCCTCCTGCCATCCATGCTGAACCGATGGTATGACAGTTGTGCATGTATTACCTTCAATTCCGCATGAAAGTAGCTCCATTTCTTTATCCTCCTCCTCATCATAGTCCTTCAATGAATGTTGGGATGAGATGAGGCTGGGCTGTGTGTAATCACCCAGTACCGTTTCTTGCTCCAACTCATCGTGTTCCGCCTGCAATGCATCGTCTTTGATTTTGAGCAGACAGCGCTTTAGAAGACAGAGAAGCGGGATGGTGACGCTAATGATGGCGTAATCGCCGCTCACCATCTTGGTGGAGTCCTCAAACTTTTGGAGGACAGAACATATGTCGGACATCCATGTCCACTCCTGAGGTCTTATGTGTGGAGTTTGAACCGTATACCGACGGCCTAGTTAATGCAGGTAGTCAACAACTACCTTCTTCTGCTCACAAATCCTGACCAACATGTGCAGTGTGGAATTCCAATGCATGGGGACATCACACACCAGTCTGTGAGCCGGAAGCTGCAAACGCTGCTGAAAGCTGGCTAGGGCGGCTGAAGCAGTAGGTGACTTTCTAAAATGGGCACACAGGTGGTGTACTTTGACGAGCAGATCCAACAGCAGCTCCGGGTAAGATTTAAGAAACCTTTGAACCACGAGGTTGAGCTCATGGGCTACGCATGGAACATGTGTCAGCTCGCCTCGCCACAGAACCACCACCAGGTTCCGGCCATTCTCACACACGACCATGCCTGGTTGTAGGTTCAGCGGTGTGAGCCAGTGATCTGCCTGCTGTTTCAGAGATGTCCACAACTCTTCAGCATTGTGGGGTTTGTCACCTATGCATCTTATCTTCAGCACAGCCTGTTGCCGCTTAGCCGAGGCAGTGCTGCAGTGTAGAGCATGACGTTCCAGAGCTGAACACTGTGGGTGAAACCTTAACTGAGTTAGGGCCTGCAATCCTTGGTGTCGGAAGGACGTGTTCCGTCCCAAATTCAGACTGGGTCCCGGCTTCCAGAATATTAACCCAGTGTGTTGTCAGCGAGATGTACTGCCCCTGCCTACAAGCACTTGTCCACGTGTCCGTGGTTACGTGAACTTTGCCTGAAACTGCGTTGTTAAGGGCACGTGTAATGTTTTGTGACTCGTGCTTATGTAATGCGGTGATGGCACACCGGGAGAAACAGTGGCGGCTGGAGACCGAGTAACGGGGGACAGCCGCCGCCATCAGGTCGCGAAAAGCTTACATCTCTACTAGCCTAAAAGGCAACATTTCCAGCGCAAACAGTCGCGAAATGTGTGCATTTAGAACTGTGGCATGTGGGGCGTTGGCAGCGTATTTGCGCCTGCGTTCCAAAGATTGGTGTATGGATAACTGAACGCTGCGCTGGGACAAGGACGTGGTTGATGATGGTGCTATTTCTGCTTGTGCAACTACAGGTGAAGGACAGGAGGCATCTTTGCATGCAGTATGGACAGGGTATTGTCTTGCACGCACAACAGTGGAAGACGCAGCGGTGTCACCCGCAGACACTGCTCCTGGACTCTGCTGTACATCCCACAAAGTCGGGTGCTTTGCTGACATGTGCCTGATCATGGTGGTGGTGGTCAGGCTGCTAGTTTTGCTACCCCTGCTGATGCTGGCATGGCAGTTGTTGCAAATGGTCTTTTTGGAATTATCTACAGACACCTTAAAAACAGCCAGACTCGGGAAGACCTAACAGTTGTACTGGCAACTTCTGTCATGTTGTTGTTCCGGGGAATGGTTGCCTTCCTTCTACCTGTGGCCACCACCCTGCTTCTTCCGGCCTTTTGTGATGCTACGCCTAACTCCCCCTGTGCACTGCTGTCCTTGCTCTGCATGTCCTCCTGCCAGGTTGGGTCAGATACTGGATCAACCACTATGTCGTCTTTCACTTCCGCACCCTAGTCCTCCTCCTGACTTTCTGGCAATTGTGTCTCATCATCGTCCATCCCGTTGCCTTCATGAGACCGTGGCTGCTCAAATGTTTGGGCATCGGTACATATGATCTCCTCATGACCCACTTCAAGTGGAGCTGGCGAGAGGCCAGAATCTACGAATGGATAAGTGAACAGCTCTTCAGAGTGTCCAAGTGTGGGGTCAGTTATGTCCGGGGCCAGGCACTCGGCATGGCGGGAGGAAGGAGGATCAGGGTGTGGAATGTGCGGTCCAGTCTCACGGCTACTGACACTTGACCGTGTGGAAGACAGGGTGTTTGTGGTGGTGCCAAACTGACTTGAAGCATTATCCGCTATCCAACTAACAACCTCTTGACACTGGTCTTGGTTTAATAGTGGTGTACTGCTGCGGTCCCCTACAAATTGGGACAGAAAGGTCGAGTGAGATGATGTGGCAGTTTGTCGTGGCGCAATTCGAGCTTGCACATGGCCTCAGCCTCTGCGTGCACCACCATCACATCCAGTTCCTTGTCCCTTGCCACCGGCCTTGCGCCTTTTCAATGGTGTGCTGCCTGTATACAGCTAAATGAAGGCGTCCAAAAGATGTTTTTTAGCTGGACACTGAGATGACAGATTAGAGATTAAATTACAGCAGGTATACCGGTCAGTCACAAACGCTAAGATGGGTATACTGAGTGTTTTGGCGTATACAAATTGAGCTACAACGCCCTCATGGCTCACAAAATGGTAAATGAAGGTGGACAGGCTGACTCTGATCAAGATAAACAAGGGTTGGATTGGGCCTGACTTCACCAAACCACCACCAAATGATAGCGTAATCTAAAGTCAAAGGCATTGTATTTTTTGTGCCGGTAATTTGCCATGCCCCTCCTCACACCCACACATGGTTACACACTTCATGACTTTGGCTACTTGCTGTACTGTTCCTCCTTCTCCTTATCCGCCACCTTCATATGATCAGTGCGACCGTGGTCCATGATGCCACGAAAGCATAATTTATTTACATCATATTTATGATGATGATGATCCTAACCGTTAAAAAGTTAGACAGTAGTTTCATGTATACCCCCCAGGGGTAAATGTTTTAGTCCATACTTAGAGAATGGGCATTACAAGTACAGGAGACCCGCTCCTTTGTAATGGGAATTATATTTAGAGGCTCTCCTCCATGTTTCCTCCCAGGGGCATCACAATGCCTCCCAATTTTTTGCAGCCCTTCCTTTGGAAAACTATGGAAGACCCACTTGCTAATAATGGGAACTATATTTAAGTAGACCCTCATCCACGTCTCTATGAAGGGGCATTGAATTGCCTCCCAATGTTTGGCAGCCCTGTCAAGGGCAATACTTGAATAGAGCCAGTTTCTAACAAAGGGAACTATATTTAAGTGGGCCCTCATGCACCTCTCTATCCAGGGGTATTGAAGTGCCTCCCAACTTTTGGCAACCCTGCCTAGGGCAATACTACAAAAGACCCACTACCTTATAATGGGCACATTATTTAAAGAGTCCGTCATGCACGTCTCTATCCAGGGGCATTGGGGTGCCTCCCAATTTTTGGCTGCCCTGCCTAGTGCAATACTACAAAAAAAATACTTCCTTATAATGGACACAATATTTAAAGAGGCCCTCATGCACGTCTCTATCCAAGGGCATTGGGGTGCCTCCCAATGTTCAGCTGTCCTGCATAGGAAAATACTACAAAAGACCCACTTCCTCATAATTGGCACATTATTTAAAGAGGCCCTCATGCACGTCTCTATCCAGAGGCAGCAGAGTGCCACCCAATTTTTGGCTGCCCTGCCAAAGGGCAATACTACAAAAGACAAACTTCCTTAAAATGGGCACAATACTTAAAGAGGCCCTCATTTACGTCTCTATCCAGGGGCATTGGGGTGCCTCCCAATGTTTAGCAGTCCTGCCTAGAGGAATACTACAAAAGACCCACTTCCTTATAATGGGCACATTATTTAAAGAAGCCCTCATGCACCTCTCTATCCCGGGGCATTGAAGTGCCTCCCAATTTTTGGCAGCCCTGCCTAGGGCAATACTACAAAAGATTCACTTCCTTATAATGGGCACATTATTTAAAGAGTCCCTCATGCACGTCTCTATCCAGGGGCATTGGGGTGCCTCCCAATGTTTAGCAGCCCTGCCTAGGGCAATACTACAAAATACCCACTTCCTTATAATGGGCACATTATTTAAAGAGGCCCTCATGCACCTCTCTATCCAGGGGCATTGAATTGTCTCCCAATTTTTGGCAGCCCTGCCTAGGGCAATACTACAAAATACCCACTTCCTTATAATGGGCACATTATTTATAGAGGCCTTCATGTATGTCTCTTCCCAGGGGCATCAGAGTGCCACACAATTAAAAAAAAAAAATCTTTACGTAATCCAAAAAACTAACATACACCAACTCTCTCTCACAAGTGGGTATGAGCCCTTAATATTTTCTACAGGAAAATCCATTTTGGTTTCATTTTGTAACGTTTTCTTGACAGTCCGTAAAAGTGGCATAATAGTCTGACAACATTGTTCACAGCAGTGACCTTGAAGTCTAAAAATGCTTACAGGGGTCTTTCCCATGCTGTTCCCATGTAATTTGAGAACTGTCCTGATACTTTTGTGACATTTTTAAGGTTTATCCATGCTGCCGGGGGTCATGCCAGAACAATACTCGGGTCTCCCATAGGATAACATTGGGCTCGGTGCTCGGGTCGAGTACACGAGTATCTTGGGATGCTCGTCCCGAGCTTCGAGCACCCGAGCATTTTAGTACTTGCTCATCTCTAGTTATTAGCCAAAACCTCACGATACACTACCCCATTCATCCTCTCTTTAAAGCGCTGCAGTCGTCCTGCCTCTTTCAGAAAAGCCCCTTCAAAGTATGATGTTTCCACCTCTATGCTTTACGGTTAGGATGGTGTTCTTTGTGTTATATTCATCATTCTTCTTCCTCTAATCACACTGAGTGGAGTTTATACCAAAAAGTTATATTTTGGTCTCACTGGAACACATGCCCTTTCTTTTCATTTTTGATATCCCTTGCTTTACCATTTAATCTATGCTAAATAATGATAATTCAGCTATTGTGCCCCCTTTTGTGAATAGTAATGAGACTCAGGATCCTGGGCATTGTTTACAATGTGGGATGCTCTTCCCACTGCTGATGACGCTGATCACGTCATAACTATGGGCGAAACTAAGATTACAGCATCACGTGGCCCAGGAACCACTTTTGACTGGGTGGGCGGGAGGATGTGCCGCGGCTGCCGGAAATTATGTTTGCGGTCCATCTGCACTCCGCAGGAGTCAGGAAGTGGAGCAGATGCGACCTGTAATGCAGAGGCCTTGATGTGCATGTGTCAAATCACAGCAGAAGCTCAGAAGCTGTGGACATGTGGTAGGTGCCTATCTAAGGTGATCTTTCCCTTATTTAACCAGTGCTGGCTGGGTGATTTAGCTTTGTTGTTTTTTATCCTTCTAGCACTTATTGGGCATATGAGGTTCTGCCAGCGAGGATGTGTCAGCTTTCCCTTAGAATTCAACACCCCTGATGACATACGAATGTATAGAAATGAGTTGGGAGAACGCACGCTTGAATATGAATGCTGCCTGGAGTGTCCAAAGGATGGTGTCAGGTTGATAAAAGATGCACTCCCATAACAAGGACCTTAAGGGTGTTGCATTCCTCTAGGAGTGACTGAAACATTGGTGAGATCGTTCCAGTTTGGCTAGAAACAGGGGAAGGAAGAATCTGTCCTGCTAAAAGTTAGTTATAGCTAATATCACATATAGAAAAGTTGAAACCACAATTTGCTGTTTTGTAACTCAACTTTGTGAGAGCTATTTTTCAATAACTTGTACGAGTGACCTGAATGTAGATTGTATGGTCTTAATATCTGCATCAGAGTTCATTCAATACATGTGCACTGATTTTAGATTCATTCATTTTCTGCACTGATTTTAGCTTTGCATTTCATAGGTTCATCTTTCAATTATACCGTATTAAGCTTTTATGATTAAAAGTTAAGTTTTAGGTCTAAATTGAATTAGGCGGGTCACTGGCTTTAGCCTGATGTGTATTTGTTGATATAAGTGACCCCCACTGAAAGAAAAAAAATCCAGTAGGTGGTGTTTCTTTATATTGATTGGATATGGCCGGATTTCTTACTACAGGTATAAATACAAATTAATGGTATACTGAGGCAAAAAAGGTATTTTCAAATAGAACTTTCACCCCAAAAAAATACACCCCCACATTGAATGGTGAATTAACTAAAGTGTACACAGAAAGGACAGTTTCTTGGTGGGAGGCACAATCATTTGCGTGCTATCTGAAGGATAGAATTGGTCCTCGTCACCTAAGAACAAGTCTGTCTCCAGGTTTCAGAAATGGGAGAAAGAAGCAACAATCAGCTCATTGTGATTAATGCAATTGCTTCTTGAGGAGAAAAAGAAGAATTTGGCTCTGCATGAGGCTTCTTTAAAAGAAGGGATTGAGTCAGCTAAAAAGTTCTCAGGGGATCACGATTTCCAGTTTAAAGACACTGTACTGCAAAGTATGATTGAGAAATTTCAATATCATTTGAAAGAGAAAAAACATAGGTTCTATATCAGAGACCTGCAAGACTTTGAAGAAAACAAAGTTTATTCTTTTCAAGGTCGAGGTACAAAGCTAAGTAAGACAGAGGGAGATACTAGTGATACAGAACACTCTGACCTAGAGGGAAAACCAAAAGGAGTAGGGGGAAAACCGAAAAAAGGGAAAATGAAGGGGCAGGGGTGAGGATAGAAATACACCTCATGGTCCTAGACCACCTTTTTTAGATCAAGCGTACCAAATGAGAAACCCAAGACCACAGGACCCTCCCCACCATAGGTAACACTGAGATAATAAATCTATCTAAAAGGCCACTTAATAGGACAGAAATGTGCGTACTGAGTAAGGGCCTGTCTTTTGTACCCACCTCTGACCTTGACACTTTTGAGAGTACAAAGCATTTACACCTGTTTATACGGAAATTGAAATGGTGAAAATACTTTGTGTATTTGTTGTGAAATTTCTGCTTGGTCTTAATGAGGAAAATCCCAATTTAAGGTGGGAAGGCCCTTTTACAGATTTGAAGACAAAAAGCACTAAGATGCTGCCTGTTCAAGGCAATTTAGGAACAATATATATTTTTTGCAATCTGAAACGAGGGATCTAGAAAATTTTAGGCAAAATAGAAAATGGAAGTTTAATCTCACAAGACAGGAGATGCAAAGTCTGAGGAGGCTTGAAAGAGACCCCCAGATTGTGATTAAACAATCTGATAAGGGGGCAATATTGTGATCCTCAATGTGAATGACTATTAAAAACTGTGTCTTGATATCCTGGGTGACAAGCAGATATACGGCAAACTAACTGAAAATCCAATTTCCAAATTCCAGAAAGAACTGAAGTTAATTCTGGATGAAGAGCTAAGAGATGTAGTAATTAGTAAAACTGAGTATTATTATATGTCCCTAGGATATCCTACCACGACTACATTCTACTCACTACCCAAGATACATAAAGGTTTAAACCCTTTGAAAGGGAGGCCAATTGTTTCTGGTGTGGGAAGTTTAACACAGAATGTTAGTATCTACATTGATAAAGTGTTGAAACTATTTGTCCAATCTTTGAACTCCTATCTGCGTGACACCATGGACCTTCTGAAAAGACTGGACAGGGCTGTTCCTGAACCTGGCATGTTACTAGCGAGTATTGATGTAGATTCCTTGTAGTCCTTTATTCCACATAAAAAGGCATGGATGTGGTACTCTCATTCCTACGAAGTAGAGGATGTCAGTATGATAAACACAACGAATTCCTGATGAAATGTCTAGAGTTCTGTCTTACACTGAACTATTTCCTTTTTAATGGAATTCATTACCACTACCTGAGGGGCACTGCAAATGGAGCCATTGTGCCCCCTCATATGCTAACTTCCACCTCAGCTGGTGAGAGGAGAACGTTGTGTATGGGGACGTCCCTGTTGGTGATCTGGACAAAATTGTCCTATGGGCACATTATATTGATGACGTCTTCTTGATTTGGCGTGGGAGCAAACAGTAGTTTGAGGAATTAATTGAGGTACTCAATAGGAGGGTCTACACTTTACCTATGAGATTAATGCAGTGAGATTACCTTTTCTAGAAGTGCTTATTGAAAAGCATGAATTTGATAACGTACAAACTAGTACCTATAGAAAACCTATGGCAACAAACTCACTGTTGAGGTGGGAAAGTGGACACCCAATTGGTTTGAAGAAGCGGATTCCTAAAGGACAGTTTGCGAGATTGAAACGCAACTGTTCAAATAACCACTCCTTTCATAACCAAAGTCAGGATTTAACTAGACGGTTTCAGGAGAGGGGCTACCCTTTGAATGTAATCAAAGATACCTTAGAGAAAGTTAGTTCTGATGATCAAACTGCTCTACTGAATCCTGTAAAATGTTAAAAACCTGATGAAGGAGATTGCTCAATGATATTCTTTACTATGTTTAGTAACAATGCCAGGTGGATGTGAAGAACCTTGCAGAAGCACTGGCATGTCTTGAGGATGGATGAGGACATAGGTAAACATTTACCACAAAAAACGCAGATCACCTATAAAAAATCTAGGTCACTAAAAGATAGACTTGTACATAGCCACTTTGTAAAAAGGGGGAAGAGTTCATGGCTAAAAAATCCCTTAAAGGACTGATATAGGTGTAGCGGATGTGTGGCATGCAAAGCGATTTATGTAGGTAAGACATTTAGGAGTAATGTCACAAAAAAAAGTGTATGAGATGAGGACATTCATAAACTGTAGATCCATGGGGATAATCTACAAAGCGACCTGTGAATGTGGTCTCAAATATATTGGTAAAACTATAAGGGAGTTTGGGAGAAGGATAGGGGAGCATTTGGGTAATATAAGAAAAAACTGCGACACCCCGTTGGCGAGACAGGTTAATGTTTCCCATGAGAGTAACTCAAATGCTATCATGTTTAAGGGCATTGATCAGATAATTCCATCAGCAAGAAGGGATGATTGGGACAAGAGGATTTTGCAGCAGGAGGTGAGATGGATTTACAGATTGAAGACAACAACACCAAAGGGACTAAATGAAATTCTGTCCTTTGCAGCCTTTGTTTAGTTCAAATTGTAGGGTTATCTGGGAGGGAAAATCTACAATGGGTGGGGGCGCCAATCACGCGACTCTGTTAAGGTGCCAACCTCCAGGCAGGTGTGAGACTAGATAGGAAATTGTTAAGTCTTATTAGGCTTTACTATATTTCTGTAATTTCCTTCAATTAACGTGGGCACTAACTGATACCCCTAAAGTATTCTACCCCCATATACCCTGAAATAGTTTCTATTCTTTACCCAACCGAGATGTTCCCACTATTTGCTGTCCATGTTTGTCTTGGCGTGCCAGTGATATCCCTTGCTGTAACTGTTAATCTATGCTAAATAATGATACTTCGGCTATCCATGTAATCACTCGGGGATCCTGGGCATTGTTTACAATGTGGGATGCTTTTCCCACTGCTGATGACACTGATCGCATCATAACTATGGGCAGAGCTAAGATGACAGCGTCACGTGGCCCAAGAACCACTTCTGATAGGGCAGGAGGATGTGACGCGGCAGTCGGAAATTATGTTTACGGTCCATCTCCACTCCACAGGAGTCAGGAAGTGGAGCAGATGCGACCTGTAATGCCGAGGCCTTGATGTGCATATATACCAACGGTGCTACCGCACGTGTCAGATCACAGCAGAAGCTCAGAAGCTATGGACATGTGGTAGGTGCCTATCTAAGGTGATCTTTCCCTTATTTAACCAGTGCTGGCTGGGTGGGTGAGCCTATCTTGTTGTTTTTTGTCTTTCTAGCACTTATTGGGTATATAAGGTTCTGCCAGTGAGGATGTGTCAATTTGCCCTTAGATTTCAACTCCCCTGATGACATACGAATGTATTGAAATGCGTTGGGAGAACGCACGCTTGAATATCCTGCAGCATCTATAACATCCATCATAGACTCTAATTACCACTGCCCTGGGGAACCAGGCTCTACATGCAGAGAGCTATTTCATCTAAAGCTGCCAAACATCATCCCCGGAGGTTCTGCAGCAGCGGTGGTCACCCTGACCACAACCCGTGGGTGGTGTCATGACAAACTTTATCCCCTGTATATATTCCCTTTTACTTGCGGAACCCGGGACACGGCCCGGACCAGGCCCTCCGTGACATGCCCAGTGGCAACCCTGTCCGATACCGAGTACCCCGTCCCAGTGGGCTCCACACAGTGTGCAGCTGCATTCAGGGAAGGGGTCCCCCATGTCTCTAGCCCCCTGTAAGATGTAAAAAAGACTTTATAAAATGTATGGATAAGGAATCCAGAGGCACTTACTCAGTAATGAGTCATCGCTGTTGTATGGTGTCCTCCCCACCTCCAGCCCTCTCTGTGCCACTTCCAGCCCTCTCTTGTTCAGCGTTCTGTATGTGTCATTGCTGGGACCGCTCCCACCAATTGCTCGCTCTGTGGAATGGAGACATAAAGGACACTGAACAAGAGAGGACTAGAGGTGAACCAGAGAGGGCTGGAGGCAGGGAGGACACATACAGGAGGCTAAACAAAATAGGGATGGAGGTGGGGAGGACACCAGCAACAGCGATGACACATACAGGAGGCTGAACAAAAGAGGACGAGAGGTGGACAAGAAAGGTCTGGAGGCTGAACAAGAGAGGGCTCGAGGCGGGGAGGACACTATACAACAGCGATGACTCATTGCTGATTAAGTCCCTCTGGACTCCTTATCCATAAACTTTATAAAGTCTTTTTTACAACTTACAGGGGAAATGAAATGGGGGACCCCTTCCCTGAATGCAGCTGGCACGCTGCATTCAGTGCTGCATTTAGTTAGCATAACACCAGGGGGTGACAGGTCCTCTTTAAAAATAAGTGAAGTTAAAGTTCTGGAATGGTAATGTCAAAATACAGAATTTAAGTTTACAGAAATGTTGTGGAAGGACCTGATACTTTTGCCACTTATGCAATTTTAGATAATTTTCACAATAAAAAGATGATAAAGTCTAATATTTTAACTCATTTTTTTTTCATCTGGTTATCTTTATTTACTTTAAGGCTTGTCTAAAAATCTGATGTTATTTGAGGTCAAATTAATTTAGAAATATGGAAAATTCGGAAGGGTACACAAATTTACAAGAACCACTATAGTAAAAAGCTGTAAATACAGTATATTGCAATCTGCAAAGTTTATTAAAGGGAACCTGTCAGGTGGTTTATGTCCCTCCAGTTATCACTATCTGTACCTGCAGCTTCATAATACTATTCTAATCATCCCTGTCTGAGCTCATAGTGTAATGTGAAAGGTGAAAAAAAGCATTTATACACTTACATTTCAGTCCCCACCTTGGAGGAGGGGGACTGTCTGGCAGGATAATAGTTAACCCACTTTTAACTTGGATAGCTAAAGGACCTGTGTGATCATGTGACCATAGTGGGTGGAGCTAAACGTATTATGCTCTATGAGAACATAGCTCCGCCTATTGTAGTCACATGGTTGTGACATCACATCAGGTCTCCCAACATGTTCTAGCACAAGGCTGAAATGTTAACTATTAACCTGCCAAACAGTCCTCCAAGCTGGGGACTGACTGCCTCATTACATAAGGAAATGTAAGTGTATACCGTATATACTCGCGTATAAGCCGAGTTTTTCAGCCCAAAAATTGGGCTGAAAAGTACCCCCCTCGGCTCATACGCGAGTCAGTGCTGTATACCGATGTATACATCGGTACACACCGATGTATACATCGGTATACAGCAGCCCCCTGCATCCCCAGTAATGCAGGGCCCCCCCAGCCTCGCTCCGGTCACCTGTAAAGCAAACTATACTTATCAGTGTACCGCTGTCCGCGCCCGCTCGCCGCTGACATCCGCGATCCTCCATCTTCATGCGTCTTCTTCCTGTTTCTGTGCTCGTCGCAGGCAATGACGTCATTCCCTGCGACGAGCACAGGAAACAGGAAGAAGACGCATGAAGATGGAGGATCGCGGATGTCAGCGGCGAGCGGTGGTATTGCGGCTGAAATGGTGTAGTCCTCCGCAGGCAGGACTGGACTTCCAGGGCAGCGTAGTGGTAAGGGTACAGGTTGGAGTGAAGCTGGGATGGTATAGGGAGCGTCGGAACAGTTTATGGGGGATACTGGGAGTGGAAAGGAAGGATACACACACGCAGGAAAGTCTCTTTTACCTTTTACTGATGTTAGCAGGTAAAACGATCCAGGGCACTGACGGGTGGACAGGTTGCACAGTGGGTCCCCACAGCAAGTGGGTATAAGGCCACCTCTGCTCTGTGTATCTGTCTGATGCATAGCCTGCTTGCAGCCTGACTTGCCTCCTCTCTGTCTTCCTGACTGTAGTGCCTTCCTCTCCTCCTGTGCAGTCTCCGGGATACCTTCTCCTGATCATTGCAGCTTTGCTCTGCTGTGTCTGGCTCCCTCTCTTGACCCACAGGGGATACCGGGTAGCTGAAGCTTCCAACGGGGTTTTCTGTGGCCTTATAGTGTTCCACAGGTGCGGATCCGCAATATCCGGTGTTTCTCTTGGGACGAACTCTCTCGAGTTCCTTGCTCCCTTTTGCTGTTCTCTGCTCCTAGCCTTCAGTCCCATTTAGGCTGGCGGGACGCTGAAGGGCCACTCCGGGTCACTGGCTTCGGGTCTAATCGCAGCACCGACCACCAGGACGTCCTTGCAGCTCTCCTAGCATCTGAACACTCTGACTAACTCCTTTCCCAGCAGCAGTATTTATAGGGGATCTTGCCTAAGGGCAGCAAATGGTGCTCCCCCTACTGTGTCGGAATGGAAGGTGTTGGATGTAGTAGGTTCCTGCTGTGGAAACCCAGCTGTGCATTAGAGAAGTCTGTAGTTACCTGCGTGAGCAGGGCGCCACACATACAGTCACAAGAGACCTGTGATTAGCTCTCCAAGATATTTGTAACAACCTTAATGTTGAGCTCCATCAAAAACTAAGTATAGTCATGGCCAAAAGTTTTGAGAATGATACAAATATTAATTTTAACAAAGTCTACTGCTTCAGTTTTTCTAAGGGCAATTTGCATATACTCCAGAATGTCATAAAGAGTGATCAGCTTAACAGCAATTACTTGCAAAGTCAATATTTGCTTAGAAAATGAAGTTTAACCCCCAAAACACATTTCAACATCATTGCAGTCCTGCCTTAAAAGGAGCAGCTAACATCGTTTTAGTGATTGTTCCATTAACACAGGTGTGGGTGTTGATGAGGACAGGGCTGGCGATCAATCAGTCATGATTAAGTAAGAATGACACCTCTGGACACTTTAAAAGGAGGCTGGTGCTTGGTATCATTGTTTCTCTTCAGTTAACCATGGTTATCTCTAAAGAAACACGTGCAGCCATCATTGCACTGCACAAAAATGGCCTAACAGGGAAGAGTATCGCAGCTAGAAAGATTGCACCTCAGTCAACAATCTATCGAATCATCAAGAACTTCAAGGAGTGATCTTCCATTGTTGTCAAAAAGGCTCCAGGGTGCCCAAGAAAGACCAGCAAGCGCCAGGACCGTATCTTAAAACTGTTTCAGCTGCGGGATAGGACTACCAGCAGTGCCGAGTTTGCTCAGGAATGGCAGCAGGCTGGTGTGAGTGCTTCTGCACGCACTGTGAGGCGGAGACTCTTTGAGCAAGGCCTGGTTTCAAGGAGGGCAGCAAAGAAGCCACTTCTCTCCAGAAAAAACATCAGGGACCGACTGATATTCTGCAAAAGGTACAGGGAGTGGACTGCTGAGGACTGGGGTAAAGTCATTTTCTCTGATGAATCCCCTTTTCGATTGTTTGGGACATCTGGAAAATAGCTTATTCGGAGAAGAAGAGGTGAGCACTACCACCAGTCTTGTCTCATGCCAACTGTAAAGCATCCTTAAACCATTCATGTGTGGGGTTGCTTCTCAGCCAAGGGAATCGGCTCACTCACAGTCTTGCCTAAAAACACAGCAATGAATAAAGAATGGTACCAGAATGTCCTCCAAGAGCAACTTCTCCCAACCGTCCAAGAGCAGTTTGGCCCCCAACAATGCATTTTCCAGCATGATGGAGCACGTTGCCATAAAGCAAAGGTGATAACTAAATGGCTCAGGGAACAAAACATAGAGATTTTGGGTCCATGGCCTGGAAACTCCCCAGATCTTAATCTCATTGAGAACTTGTGGTCAATCATCAAGAGACGAGTGGACAAACAAAAACCAAAATATTCTGCCAAAATGCAAGCATTGATTATGCAAGAATGGACGGCTATCAGTCTGGATTTGGTCCAGAAGTTGATTGAGAGCATGCCAGGGAGAATTGCAGAGGTCCTGAAGAAGGGTCAACACTGAAAATATTGACTTGCTGCATTAACTTATTCTGTCAATATAACCTTTTGGTACTCATAATATGATTGCAATTATATTTCTGTATGTGATATCAACATCAGACAAACACAAATAAAAACCAGAGGGCAGCAGATCATGTGAAAATATCATTTTGGTGTCATTCTCAAAACATTTGGCCATGACTGTACAAATATACTTAAAATAATGTATGCTTTGTTACTGTTTTTGGGGCAAAGAATGTTAAACTATTGTTTTCAGAGTTCTAAGGTTGAAACAAAAATACAAGTCCATCATGATCAACTTATAACTTAGCATTTATAAACTGGAGGAAAACATGGAGTATATTGCAGTAAAAGTTTTTTTCTTTATTCAATCATGTGTAAAAAAGCGTGATAAAAAGTGACACAGCAGAGGTTCTGAGATGCAACTCAACCGACATGTTAAGACCAAGATATAGAACAGTTGTACTTGACTGCTGAACAAATATAGGTTTTACAATGTACATACAGGGTATATTGCAATAGTACAGATACTATATATATACCCAAAGTAAAAATAACAGCACCATCAGTCACAGTAACAGCTGAGCATAGTAAAACATCCGAAGGATCATACCTATATGGTTATCTAATTATAACTTAGCATGTTGCTCTAGAAAAATGCCAAAAAAAATCAGGCTTATGCAATTGCTGCATAAATGAAAGACATCCAGACTGTTCTTGAATGTTTTCATGAAATACACCATTATGATGCTCTGTAGCTGTAAATTCCCTAGTCTCGCTTGCAGAGTAAAGAATTCTTGGGTGGAATGACTGAGAAGCCCTTTTACTTCTAAATGAAGACTATGTCCCTTATCTTTATTGCTAACCTATGTAAAACATCTTAGATCTCTGTGCTGTTTATTTGTCGAGCACTGAGGGATGGGGTACCCAGCAGCTGGGTCAGTAAGCAGGGTTCAAGATGGCTGCAGCCAGTGCTGTGGCCCTGGCTCACATTGGAAAGTGAAAGAATAAAAATGGAGTAAAAGTAATAAAAGAAAAATAATAATAGTTTGTGACGCCAGTTGGAGTTTCAAGTCAGTAGGTGGCCAAAACTACAGGTTTATCCTCAGGAGATAGATGTTATAGCAGTGCATATATATCACCCCCTCCAACTTGTCTAACTCCTGAGGGATGAGGAGAAGATGATAGTGGTAGTAGAAGGAGTGATGGTGCAGGGCTGCAGAACAAGAAATGGCAGGAGACAATCTTTGTGCTTTACCTTTTACTGGATGTTGTAACAATTCCAAAGTGCAAGCATCACCAGGTATGTAGTCCAGCCAGTCTGATGGGAGTTGGAGTACACCCTGCTGGGTAAGAGAATTAGCCTTCCTGCTGTCTTCTGTAGTGTTGTTGGATTTTCAGATGCATATGATCCATCCTAAATTGTCTTTCCAATCTCTGTGGGTCACTTTCAGCCAGGAAGGCATTTCTAACCTTGTAAGCAGCTGTCTTTTCTCACAGCTCTTTGGCTCTCTGTATTGCTCGGCTTCAGAAGTAGTGACCTGTAAATCTGGAATTCACACGTCTCCAGCTTTAGCTCTAGGACCTGGAAACACTGAGCAGCCTAGGGGCTGATTCCCTTCTAGCAGCGTGGTCTTTGGGGTGAACTGCTTCCAATTTCCTTACCCCAGACTCTCTCCTCCTCATCCCTCTCCTTGTCTTCATCTAACTGAGAACTAACCTCTCTCCCCGGCTAGGAGCCGTGTTGAACCAGAAGCAGGTCCTAATGCTTACTTTCTTAGTCAGGAATTAGACAGTGTGTGCATGCATTGGGGTCCAAGTATAGGCAGCTCCAATTGCCTTCAGGCGTGGCATTGCAATCAATGTAGGGATACCATTTATGGAAGCCAAACCGCTGGGGTGCTACACATTCATATATTTATACATTGTAATTACCGTATATACTCGTGTATAAGCCGACCCGTGTATAAGCCGACCCCCCTACTTTTGCCCCCAAAATATGGGAAAACCTATTGACTCGTGTATAAGCCGAGGGTGGACCCCAGCACAGGTATACAGCCCCCAGCAGTGTGGTATACAGCAGCCTCCCCAGTGGTATATACAGCCCCAGTGGTAGTATCCAGCAGCCCCAGAGGTATATACAGTCCCAGTGGCAGTATCCAGCAGCCCCAGAAGTATATACAGCCCCAGTGGTAGTATACAGTAGCCCCAGAGGTATATACAGCCCCAGTGGTAGTATACAGCAGACCCAGAGGTATATACAGCCCAGGTGGTAGTATACAGTAGCCCCAGAGGTATATACAGCCCCAGTGGTAGTATACAGCAGCCCCAGAGGTATATACAGCCCCAGTGGTAGTATACAGTAGCCCCAGAGGTATATACAGCCCCAGTGGTAGTAACCAGCAGCCCCAGAAGTATATACAGCAGCGCCAGAGGTATGGCTTATATTGGCAGCCAGCCTACTTACATACACATACCCATACATACACACATATATACACACACACACACACACACATATATACACATACATACACACAGCTTCCTACCTTGTCCTCCCGTTCTGCAGTGCTTTCCGGTGTCCTCCGTGCTCCATTCCCGGTCTGCTGGGCCTTATGGTTCCTCCTGGTTCCTCCTCCTTCAGTTCCATCATGGGGGCTGCCATCTTGCTTCTTCTCTCCGCCCCCGGCCAGTGATGTCAGAGCAGGCCGCACTGTGATTGGCTAGCACCCGTGACATGTGATCACGGGTGCTAGCCAATCACAGCGCGGCCTGCTCTGACATCACTGGCCGGGGCGGAGAGAAGAAGCAAGATGGCAGCCCCCATGATGGAACCGAAGGAGGAGGAACCAGGAGGAACCACAAGGCCCAGCAGATCGGGAACGGAGCACGGAGGACACCGGAAAGCACTGCAGAACGGGAGGACAAGGTAAGAAATACTGCGCAGCGCCCCCCACACCCCCTGCGCCCCCTCCCACCATAGGATTACCGTATTGACCCGTGTATAAGCCGAGGGGGGGACTTTTCAGCCCATTTTTTGGGCTGAAAAACTCGGCTTATACACGAGTATATACGGTAGATTGCCACTAAGCCTTATATTTTCGAAACTGATTAACCCCAATAACTTCTCTTGGTTGTGCAGTCTATTCATTACCTTAATAATATTGACTGCTGTTTTCTGCACCCATTATATTTAAGCTATACCCTCCTTATATACTGGAACTCAAAATTGTACATGGTATTCAGAGTGTAGACTGACTAGTAACTTGAATAGTGGTAAAACTTTCTTATTTTCATGAGTATCTTTTAATACATCCCATCACTTTGTTTACATTCGTCTCTCTGTGATCCACTACCATCATTTCACCCAGACTATTTTTGAGGGGACCTACAGTATAATTTTTTAGTTTCTTACGGTTTTCATAATTAAAAAATATTTGTGGATTATTTTTACTTTTTTTAGCAATTAGTGTCTCTCTGTTGCCCCGATTTGTTTTTTACACAATTAATTTTTCACTATAATCATTAAACGCATTTTAATTTCACTTTTGCTTTAATTCTTTAAATGCTTTCTTTTTGTCATTTACCCTTTCACGACCCTTTCACGACCCATGTTGTTGTACAAGTGCATCTGTGTCTTTTTCATCCTCTGTGACTGTGGGCACAGCTGTCACACAGGCTTTTGGCTGCAGAACTTCCACCTCTTTACCTGCCACAGCTAGTGTGAATGACAGGTCGTCAGCTGTTTTGGAAGTGCACACCTGTTGAGCGATGTCACACATCCAGAGCGCAACCTTTTTATGAATGCAATATAAAATGTCCACCTGCACCTCTCTCTCAGTCCAGCAGTTTGTCTAGGACACCCTACTCATCCCTCAAATACAATGGTTCACAGCACCCTGGTGCATATGGGTATCACTTCTTTTTGAAAAAAGCTCTACTACCCCAAAGATGGGGCACACGTCTCAGTCCAGGGAGTCCAACCTGGTTACTCACATGAAATATTCAGTAGAAAAGACAGCGCCTCCAGACAAGTGGTTCAATCAATGTATGTTTCTTTATTCCATGTCTGTCACACAGCAACGTTACAAATCAAAACGTCGCTGTGTGACAGACATGGAATAAAGAAACTTGCATTGATTGAACCACTTGTCTGGAGGCGCTGTCTTTTCTACTGAATATACCCAACTCATCCCTGTCTCAGCACAGCTGCCAGCCCTCGGACCCTCAGATGTGGACAAGTAAAAGACCATTTCCTCCTACGCATGCCAAAGCTAAGAGGTTGAATTTCACCATCTGCAAGCTGTTGGCTACAGGAATGCTGCAATTCCAGCTGGTGGATACAGAGTATTTTTGAGACCTTATGGCCATCGCAGTACCCCAGTACCAGATGCCCAGTTGCCACTACTTCTCAAAGAAATCTGTGCCTGTGCTACACCAGCATATTGTACACATCACCACTTCCTTAAGAAACTCTGTGTGTGACAGGGTGCATTTCACCACAGACACCTGGATGAGTAAGTATGAATAGGGGTGTTACATGTCGCTGACTGGGCAATGGGTGACTATGGTGACAGCAGGAGAAGGGACTGATGTACAAGTCTTGCCAACCCCATATGTTGTGCGTCAAACCTCTGTATCTAGAAGTTCCTCAACTGCTTCTGCCTCCTCCACCTCATCTTGGTTCTCCACTTGCACCCAAATCCTGTATGGTAATGTGACCTGTGTTCAAACTGTGTAGAAGGAATCCAGCACACCTCCTTACTATGTTGGCAGCAGGGCTCAACGTCGTCAGGCGGTGTTTATGTTAAAATGTCTGGGAAATGAGCTGAGGAGTGGTCAGCTCTGGAGACCGAGTTTAATGCATGGTTTAGTGCATGGTAGCAGCCATTCTTTGATGAAGGTGCAGGAGCCGAGGAAGAAATAGAAGATGAACAGGCGATGGGCATGGAAGACTCAGCAGATGAGGGAGATCTTAATCACATTTCTGTTGTGCGAGGTTGGGGGGAGAGGGCAGAGGAAATAAGTGTGAATGTTACCTTGCTGCCACCAACACAACAAGGACTTGGGCCTCCTGGATGCGCAAGACACATGAGTGCCTTCTTGCTGCACTACCTGCAGCATGATGCTCGGATTATTAGAATTCAAAGTAATGCCGACTACTGGGTTGCCACACTGATAGATCCCTGGTACAAGAGTAAATTTGGCCAAATGCTTCCTGCCCTGGAAAGGATGCGCACAGGCAGTAGTGTCAACAGAAGCTTTTAGACAATCTTAGTACTGCTTTTCCCCAAACCACAGTGATGCACATAGTGAATATCGCAGTTCTAACTTTTCAACCCGGGGAATGTCGAGTTGTCATCACTCAAACGTTAACAGTAACTGTCTATCTGGTAATAAATGACACATAGTGAACACCTAGAGAGGCTGGTAGAGGACAGCTGAACATTAATGCCATGACTGTGTAACTGGACCCTTGTGCATTTTGGGCTTCAAAAGTGGAAAAATGGCCTCAGCTTGCCACTCATACCTTGGAGACATGTGAGGACGGATAAGCACAGGCGGCTGTCCAGTGACAGTGTAGACAGACTAATGTTTATCAAGATGAAAAAGTCATGGATCCGCAAGGACTTTTCCACCCCTGTGTCAGCCTGGGGAGACTAAACACTTGTTTACTTTTCAATGTGCTGCATTAATCTCCCCATTTTAATATTTCAACTCTGGGGCAATTAATGTCACTTAAGTGGTGGCTGTGCCTAATTTTTTGAAAAATGGAGACTGTTGTTGGGTCTCCTTGCTGTTTGTTGCTTGATTTGAGTAGGGCTGTCTGAGCACATTACCTATCTCTGACACTCCTGCCCCTGTTTCTAAATATTCAACCTTTTTGTCCATCGAATCAGTGATGAACAAATTTGCTATATTCACATCCACCATTTTTGGGTGCTTAAAATCAGTGATTACAACATCTCTCTTAATGTTTGCGTAAACTGGCTTTGGGCATTAAACCAGGTTTTGGCAAATGTGCTGTATACAAATGAACAGTTTTTGGGCCCTTAAAAGCATTGTTTTGTCAATCTCCCCTGGCCACTAGGCCTATACAGGTCACTGACCTACCTGACTAGTTTTTCCTTTAATACTCCACAACACTTATATTTGTCTCACCTGTGTGTGGCAGGGCATAACATTGATAGTAGTGCTTGCTTCAGCTTTGAGTTTATCTGGCCTACTAGGCATAAACAGGTCACTGACCAACCTGACTAGTTTTTTCAGTAATATTCCAAGAAACTGATTGATGTCAGACCTGTGTGTGGCTGGGCATTGATGGGAGCAATTTCATGAGCTTTGAGTTTATCCAGCCTAGTACACAAAGCAATCACTGATCTCAGGGAAGCTAGTCCAAGAAAACACTGTGGACAGCCGGCTAAAGCGCTCAACACAGTGAATTCCTAGGCGCATTGCTCCTGGGAATTATGAATATGCAAATAAAGTATGTGGAGCCTCGTTTAGTAGTATCAATACAGGACTAGCCAGATAGCTGTGGTCTGACCCTTTGGGAAGAGAGTATTCTTGTTGGGGCCCCCTTGTTGTGTGGTACATCATTTGAGCACGGCTTGACATGTCTATATCTGTGTCTCATCCTCCTTTTACTCATCCACCTCTTTTTACTTAATGTAGAAAACTACTGCCACTTTTCCCCTGTAACTCATCCATTTGTCAATTCAAAATCTGTTTCACTCATCTCTGAAATTTTAGGTGAATGTTAACCACCTTCTATTTTGAAGTGCTTTGGAAGAGTGTGCAGGCTGGCACAGACCGTGTCTCGTGCACCCATGCTATGCCATGAGACTTCTTTGTACTGTAGGTAGGTTGTTGTCACTTTTCCTGATGTTTATTGTCTATTGTGAGTAGTTTGGCAGCTTTTGCACACCTTTGAAGGTGTTTTCTTTGTGTTTGCTGTTGCCTGCCATTGATTCCAATGGGGTGCAACAGTGTTCGATGAACATTCGACGAACAATTCGTCAAGCACACCCCAATTCGGCGATTCGAATCTGAACACTTACGTGGTGGCTCATCACTACTACTAAACATCTTATTAAACATTAAGGGATAATTAATTATTTTATAATCACTATTATCTACTTCTATGATATTTATTATTTCTATTTTATGCATTTACTTTCCATGTTGTTAATTTGATAAAAAATAACCTGCTAAAACATTTTAACTTTGAAGCATTTTTTCCAAACCCACCTAAAACGTTTCCTAACAAGGTCAAGCTGCTCCAGTCTTTATGCTTTTACTCCAAAAACAAGTAGCGCTTAAAGGGGTTTTCCACTTTAAGTAAAGTAGTCCCTGAAATCTTATATACTTCTAAACTATCAAGTAGAGCACATACTCATCCTCTTAGTGTCCAGATCCTCCTGTTTCTCTGTTTTGGCTGCAACAGTGATGTCCCATCAATAGTACATCTCTCCACAGAAGCAAGTCACTGAGCTCAGTGGCTGATGCCATCTAAGATGGCAGAGTCTCTAATATCATTGCTTGGATGCAGCTGTAATGTGTGCTGGTAACATGATATCACTGCTCCAGCCAAAACACAGATCGTCGATATAGTCTGGGAGGTTGAAAACCTAGTTTGTTAAATACAGGTGCATCTAAATGAATTAAAATACAGTAGAGTCATGACAAACAAGTGTTTATTTATGTTAATGTTGATGATTATGGCTTACAGCCAAAGCAAACCCAAATGTCATTATCTCAGAAAATTAAAGTAGGGAGGATGAAGGGTCTGAGGGATAAAATATTAACTAAATAGGTATCAGAGGCTTCACCTTGTGTGGTTGTGAGAGTCACATCCACTAAAAATGCAGATCACGGCTGCTGCAGTCTCCAGTGTGGTGCATATGGAGTAGAGAGGATGAAGGGTTAAAAACAGCGCTAATGCATTCCATGAAAGGGTGAATATAATATTGACTTTTTAGTTAACGTGTTTCAGGACTCCCAGGTCCCTTTGTACAAATCAATATCACATTGCCATATTTCAGGGCATTTCAGGGAGTCCTGAATCGCTTTGACAAATAAATGAATATTATATTCACCCTTTGATATCTCATGAAATACGGTACCATGGTTTTTAAACCTTCATCCTCCCTGCTTTAATTTTCTGAGATAATGACCTTATGTTTTCATGGGCTGTAAGCCATAATCATCAACATTTACAGAAATAAACACTTGAAATTGATCACTATGTTTGTAATGACTCTATATTATATATGCATTTCACTTTTTGTATTGAATTACTAAAAAAATTAAGTTTTTGATGATATTGATATTACTGAGACGCGCTTGTATTTTGCAAGAATAAAAACTTTCTGGGACCAAATAAAGTGAAAAACATCTTTATTTCCCATTTGCTGTTAGCTCATAAAATACCCAAACCTGCACCAAAACTCTAATGGTACCTTTACACGCCGCCACAACAGGATGGATACAACCCGCTACAGGCTACAAATGTAGCTTGTCGCGCCAATATCGCCCGTAGTAGCGGCGTGTGAAGACGGGACGACACAGCCGGCTACAGATACCTCTGTATCCGTGCACTGCCCATAAACATATGGCTACATCGCCGATTGTAGCGAGCTGTATCGGCGTGTAAAGACGTTACGGAAGGGAACTCGGGACAGCCTGCAATGTAGCTAAGGCGTGACACTGGCTCCGTGTTACCACGCCCCATGTGCGATCATTGGTGGAAGCTGCTGCATGACGATTGGTAGTCGCTGCCTAGGGAGGCATATTTCAGGAGCTGACGAGTCACACTACACAATCGCTCGAGCGTGCTGTATTACTCAGCCTCCTGCGATGCCTGGCCAATCAGGATGTTATTGCTTTGTCCTATCAGCGTACGGACGGCTCGTACTCTCAATTGTGGCACGCCTATGTGCTGTCCCTGCTGCACCAGGTCCGCCCATAGTAGCTGGTTATAGCGGTGTGTAATTGAGCTACAGATGGCTACTTGCGACACCCGGCGATGTAGCTAGCTGTAGATGTAGCGTGGCGTAGCGCACCTTGTGGCGGCGTGTAAAGAGGGTGCGGTTCCCGTTGGTAACCGTTCGGCTGTGCTCGTGCACGTGAAGTTGCCGTTGGTATCCATCCTGTTGTGGCGGCGTGTAAAGGTACCATAAGGGTACCTTTACACGCCGCAACCGCGGCGAGAAATCTGACTGGCAATCTGTAGCCCCGTCACCATCGCCGTGAAATTGCCTCGAAATTGCGGCGTGTAATTGTGGAATTTGGTGGCGATAAAAAAGGTTGCGCCTGGTTCAGATTTCACAGCACTGCTCCAAAATCAGAGGCAATCATGAAGGCGAAATTCCAGGCTTTTGGCATGTGAAGGGGCGATAGTGATGGAATCTGCGTCGCCTAGTGATTTCTCGTAGACGTGCCACAGCGTGCTGGAGACCGCGCCCTGTCAGCGATGATTGGTGGTGGCTACTGTGTTTCCATTGGCTGTCACTTCACAGGGCGCCATATTTGAACATCTGACCATTCACCACCACACAATGGCAATGGCGTCATGTATTAGCCAGCCTTCCAGAGCAGGCTGCCCAATCATAATGCTATTGCGTTGTCCAATGATTGTGTTTGGGGTGTGGTGTACAACAATTTGGCATGCCTATGTTCTCACCGCGCTGAACAGTATGCCCATATTCCTTTGGAAATTGCGGCGTGAGAAGTGGCGTTGGCAGTCTACCGGATGTTTCCCGCTGTTGGTGTGGGAACCTCCGGGACGACACATCGCCTTATGTTGAGGGCGAAATTGCGGCGTGTAAAAGCGCCTTCGGTGTTCGGAGGCAACCATGAAATATGTGCATGCGCACGTTAGATTGCCTCCTATCACCGCCAAAAGTTACGGCATGTAAAGGTACCCTAATGAAATTCTACTGCTTTTCTGCATATTTATTTATCCTGAGTTTTCTCAATGATCAATTAATGAAATTATAATTACCATCAGATTGTTACTGCAAGATATGACACTGTAATCCTGAATTTAGGCTCAATAATATGTGGCTAGTGAGA
Source organism: Allobates femoralis (assembly GCA_033576535.1). Classification (NCBI taxonomy): domain Eukaryota; kingdom Metazoa; phylum Chordata; class Amphibia; order Anura; family Aromobatidae; genus Allobates; species Allobates femoralis. The sequence continues at coordinate 459,034,788 of JARQOC010000005.1, read as the reverse complement.
ACAGTAGTAAGAGGTCGATAAAAAGCATTTCATAAGTATTAAAGCTGCTTCTAATCATTACCACAGCAGTTAATACTGTAGATGCTTTCACTTGGAAAGATGTGCAAAATTTACAACCATCGTGTGATTTGTCTCCATTTGGAAAGTTTTTTCAGCTAATATAACCTGTCACTTATGACAGATAGACACCAGAGGAAGCCTATTAAATTTTGCCTAGAGCAAATATTTCTTGGAAGCATTTTAACTGTTTGTTGAATTTGATAAAACTTATTGTATTTTCTTGGATACATATATTCTTTGGTACTTCTTGCATTGAGACTCTAACATGGTCACAAGGGGGCTATGCACACCATTGACGTCAATGACTTGCATCACCTTTCTTGTATGGTGCCACAGCCATATGAGGAAATATCATACATAATTGATGCCAAAACATAATGATCATACGTAACAAAGTACAAAACATTTATATCTACATTTAGACATAAAGTCCCAATAAATTCACACAATCGAGGCAGGTCATAGATATTTAAAAAAAAAAGATGTTGAACAAGTAAATTTATGTTGCAACCATTTTCAACATGCATGAAAAGTTGCAGTTTGAACAAAAAAAATGTTGTATAACATTTGACACATTGGTCTCAAGCTCTTATCATTGGTAAGAATATTACCATACTAAGAAAGTTATGTTAGCTAATTTGCTCCAAGTGCCACCTATGGAGATCTACAGTAAGACCTGTATCAGTATGTGCCGCCCAGCTTAGGGGACCGGGATACCCGGCGCAGGGTCCCTTTCCTTGGGGGAGTCACTGGTGGCTGGACCCAGGCCGTGGCCCCAGGCTGGCACACTCCTAAAAGGGGGTATTTACAGGGGATTTAGAAGTTTATATAGTTTATAAAGTTTGTAGATGTTATTGTCGTGACGCCACCCAGAATAATGTGGCTATATATGGCCACCGCTGCCTTGTACTGGCCAGGGGATGATGGTGAGAGGCAGCTGAGATGGTATAGCCCTTTTCCGGGTAGGGCTGTAGGGTCCCCTGGACAGGTGATGTTAAAGTTAATGATGGATGAAGATGGAAGTATGGTGAGGAGATGTTAAGGGCACAGACACTTACTTGATTCACAGCAAATCCTCTCAGCGGTGATGGTCCCAATCCTGGATAGATGGTAACTGTTAAATCAGAGGCTGAGGCACAGATGAGGTTTAACTGGTTTACTTTCAACCAAACTATAATACAACAAGTCCCGTCTCCGGAGTCTGCAATAGGGGTTCAGTTGCTCAGGCCCCACCGGGTCCTTTACCTCCCGCTTGCGCTGTCTATGTGGCCCTGCTGCCGTGTGTGAACTCGCTGCCGGCCCAAATCTGTCCTCTCTGGGTCCCACTCAACAGGCAACTTGAGTCCTTTGTCTCTCTCTGCTTACCCCCTCCGGGAGTACTGCTGAACTCTTAGTATGTTGCTGTGTCTGGCCCTGTGAAGCTTGTTGTTACCTCACGTTTTCCGGTTGCTGTATTGTATATAACTAATGCAGCCACGGATCCGGTATCCGTATCTGCGCTTTTTATCTAGGGTAGATAATGATGCTACCCGATTCTGAAAGTGTTCCTCTTATCAGTTTTCTCCTCCTCAGACCGATGGCTTGGCCCTGGAAATTGTCAGTCAGTCCTCAGGAACTCAATGCAGCTCCTGTCACGCTGAGCTCATGGCTCCAACTGTCTGAAAATTTACCTCAAACCAGTGTTTTATCTCTAGGGAAGTCTCTGGTGTCTCTGGAGCTCCCCCTACTGGTCAAAGGTGGTAGTGCAGTGGCTTGGCTTTCTAAGTGAGTGCAACTATTATGATCTTATACTGTGGCTAATACCCGCAGGGGCGCCACATTCCCCCTTAGTTAAGAACAGTACTCCGGGACTGTGGGACAATAAACATAAGATATAACAGATAATATTGATAGAGTCTTAAAAAAATAAAAAGTTACAAAAACCACTCAAGTTTAAAAAATAGAGTCTTGTAAAAAGTCACTTCAAATAGCGTCCATTAATACAGCTCTGTCCTTGAGGGCTATTTATTTGTTAGGAAAGGCACTGCAATTAGCGTCCATTTTTCCAACAAAGTTTATGAATAATTTAAGAATGTTCAAAAAACAGTCTTTCCGGAGCTTTAATTTACCGCCTCCGGGCTGATAAATGAAGAAAAGAGTTCAAGAATATGCAAGTAGTTCATACAGAATAGTCTCTGTAGGTACTGAGCTTTTTAACGTTACATCTAATAACTACTGATTAACAACTAAACAAGTTCCTTTCAGATATTTCTGGTTGAAATATCTATTTACATTTGGTAGTCTGCATATCTTGCTGGTAATTGACCCTGAGTACTACGCTGTGATCTGCGTAACGCTTGTGTACTGGGTGTACTCAATGTGATGGTGTGAGTGGACGTATACCTAGTAAGTACTTCTGGTTCTGCTAGGGATAATTCCACATTTGTGGGGTTGGCAATTCCACCGTGTCCAGGACTATTATTACTAGGAATTTGTTCTTCCTGTCTTGGAACTTCTTGTGGTACAGGGTCTGCTTCTAATTCTATTGGTCTTGGGGCTTCTGGTATTACAGGCTCTGGTGTTTGATAGAAGGCCATCATGGGAACTACTACTGCACCATTGTAGGTTGGCCAGGTTTTAGGAAAGTCTCCTAAATAGGTGTGATATACTCCATCTTCTTCTTTTTCGTCAACAGGTTGAACCGGTACTGGTTGAATAACTTCTGGTTCAGGTTGAATGACTTCTTTTTCTTTCAATGTCTCTGGACATAGTTTTAGATTGTCTCTTGACACTAGTACTGATGTTAATCCACCATCTTTGCTTATAAGACACATTTTAGGATTGTTCACTCTCATTGGTAAAACTGTATATGGGACGGATTCCCACTGATTGTCCAGTTTATTAGTGCGACGGTTTCTCTTGAGCACTTGATCACCAAGTTTTAATGGGGTTGCTAGAGCATTCTGGTTGAAGTATTGCTCTTGTCTTTCTCTAGTTTTCTGGAGATTCCTTTCTACGCATTCCTGCACTTGGCGATATTGTTGTTGGCGTAGGGAGTCCCAGTTGGAATCCTGAACTTCTGCGTCCGGTTTTACAATACCCATTTCTAGATCTATTGGTAGCTTGCCAGGTCTTGCACGCATAAGGTAAGCTGGGGTACAGTTTGTGGAGCTTACCGGGACATTGTTATAGAGGTCTACCAAGTCAGGCAATTTCTCTGGCCATAGGTTTCTCTCTGTCTCTGGTAAAGTCTTTAAGAGATCGATTACAATATGGTTCATTTTTTCGCATAAGCCATTTGTTTGCGGATGATAGGCTGTTGTACGGATCTTCTTGCAGCCATACATATTGCAAAATTCTCTGAAGATCTCTGATTCAAATGCTGTGCCTTGGTCTGCGAGTACTTGTTCCGGATATCCATGAGGTCTGCAAAAGTATGTCTGGAACGTCTTAGCTGCTGTCTTTGCAGTGAGATCTTTCACGGGCACTACTACCAGGAAGCGTGAGTAATGGTCCACCATGGTTAAAGCATAGACATAGCCGGACCGGCTTGGTGTCAATTTCACGTGGTCTATTGCTACGAGCTCAAGTGGTTGCTTAGTAACTATAGGCTGGAGTGGTGCTCTTTGGTTTTTTAGATCTTTTCTTCTGAGGTTGCACGGACCACAGTTTCTGCACCATTCTTCAATTGATCTTCTCATTCCAACCCAGTAGAATCTTTCTCTTAAAAGTACTTCTAGCTTTTTCCACCCGAAGTGACCAGCACCATTGTGATAAGCTTCTAGGACCATTTTTACATCCTGTTTAGGCACAATGATCTGCCATACTAGCTCATGCGTCTTTGGATTGGTATATCTTCTGCACAGCATTCCTTGGTACAGAAACATTTTGCCTCTCTCTTTCCAGAGTTGATGTGTCTCTTCCGGTGCATTTTCATTGGGATACGCACTTTGCTCAGTCAGCAGTTCTTTCACCAACTTCACAGCTGGATTGCTGTCTTGAGTGTCAGCCCATCTGTGGTGTGCTAATGGGTTGAGATTCACCTGTTGATGTTTCTGGTAGGCACTGGATTGATACTGTCCTACCTTGGGACGATGGAAGGCGGGTAGTTCAATTTCTTCAAGTTCTACCGGTTCTTCTTCCACGTCTCTCAAGTGCGGCATCCGGGATAAGGCGTCTGCATTTCCATTCTTTCGGCCTGCTCTATACTTGATCACGAAGTTGTAATTAGACAGCCGGGCTATCCATCGCTGTTCCAGCGCACCTAGCTTGGCTGTATCCAGGTGGGTCAATGGGTTGTTATCAGTATAGACGGTGAATTCTGCAGCTGCCAAGTAGTGTTTGAAACGCTCAGTCACAGCCCAGACTACTGCCAGTAGTTCTAACTTGAAGGAGCTGTAATTTTCAGGATTTCTTTCAGTAGGCCGGAGCTTTCTACTTGCAAAGGCGATGACTTTCTCCTTGCCTCCTTGCTTCTGAGATAGTACTGCTCCCAGTCCCACATTACTGGCATCTGTGTAAAGGATGAAAGGTTGATAGTAATCGGGGTATGCCAGAACTTCTTCTCCGGTCAATGCCTTCTTCAACTTTTCAAAGGAATCTTCCCTCTCATCACTCCACTGGAAAGGAGGATTGCGGTTTGAAGGCTTCTTCGACTGCCCTACCAGGATGTCTTGTAGAGGTGCTGCTAGCTTGGTGAACCCTTGGATGAATCTACGATAGTAGCCCACCAGTCCCAGGAATTGCCTCACCTGTTTCACGCTGGTAGGTCTTGGCCAATCCCTTATTGCGGTTACTTTCTCGGGATCCGGTGCTACTCCTTCTGAACTTACAACGTGTCCCAGGTATTGTACCTTTGGCTTTAGAAGGTGACATTTTGATGGCTTGATCTTCATACCATACCGGGATAAGGCTTCGAACACTTCTGCCAGATCTTGTAGATGTTGTTCGTAAGTCTTTGAGTAGACTATTACATCATCTAGGTACAGAAGAACGGCTTCAAAGTTCTTGTGTCCGAGACAGCATTCCATCAATCGCTGAAAGGTACCGGGTGCGTTGCAGAGTCCGAACGGCATACAATTAAATTCACAGAGACCCATCGGTGTGGTAAATGCTGTCTTCTCTTTATCTTCCTCAGCCACAGGGACTTGCCAATACCCACTTGTTAAGTCTAAGGTGGAAAAATAGTTAGCAGATCTTAAAGCGGCTAATGACTCTTCAATTCTAGGTAAGGGGTAGGCGTCTTTATGGGTAATGTGATTAATCTGCCGGTAGTCTACGCACATTCTCATGGTTCCGTCTTTCTTTTTAACTATTACCAGAGGGGCTGCCCAGGGACTACAACTGTCTCTTATTACCCCGGCCTGTTTCATCTCTCTCAGCATGTCTTTAGCACATTGATAATGAGCGGGCGGTATGGGTCTATATCTCTCTTTTATTGGTGGGTGGTTACCGGTAGGAATTGTATGTTCTACCCCTTTAATCTGTCCGAAGTCTAATGGGTGTTTACTGAAGACCCGTTCATATTCTTCTACTAGTCGGTACACCCCTTGTTTTTGGTGGGTAGGTGTTGAATCTGTACCTATATGCAGCTGCTGACACCAATCTTCTAATTCTCCACTTGAACCATTGTCGTCCGCCTGACATGACGGATTCAAGGGCCCAATGGCTATGATGGCATTGTTGTCAACAGTGTATAGCTTGGCCATTGTAGCGTACCTTGGTAAAGTGACCTCTTCCTCTCCACAATTCAAAAGACGTATGGGCACTCTTCCCCTGTGTACCTCGACTATTCCTCTAGCCGTTAATATTGTGGGTCTACTATCAGTGTACACAGGCTCTACCAAGGCTTGGTAATCTCGTCCTTTAATACCAATGGCTGCTCTACACCATACCAGCATTTCAGTTTTTGGAGGTATTACTATAGGAGTTGGGTCACTTACCCTCACACTGCCGATTTCTCCACCTGCAACCTCTACTTGTTGCTTCAGCACCAATGCTTTTATCTCTCTCCGGAGAATTCTCTGCTGGCAGGATTGGGCAGTTTCCGCAAATTGCTGTAAAATAGTAATAACCTCGGAAAAACAATTTTCTAAAACATTCATACCTACCAATACAAAAGGTTCCCGTCGGTTAACATCAACAATTATGATACCCTGATTTTTTAATTCTGCTCTACCAATCTTAATGGTCATCTCTCTAAATCCTACTTGTGGTACCAATTTTCCATTACTAGCATATATACTTAGCTCAACATTAGATGGTCTTTTATCAATGTCTGAATCTGCCCAGTACCTCTTATAAAGGATATGTGGTATAGATGAAATCTGGGAACCAGTGTCCAACAAGGCATTGAGGGGAATACCGTCCAGCACGATAGGGATAATGGGACGTCCTCCGACGTACTTATCGTGCCAGGATGTTGGGCCTTGAAAGTTCACTCCTGCGAAGCGGCCCGCATTCCCAGGGGATCCTTGTTTAAATCACAATTGCGGGCGATGTGGCCTGGCTTCCGGCAACGGCGGCAAATAGGCTGTCCATCCGGCTGGTAACGGTCGTTGGGTCGTCCTCTCCACGCTGGGTATCTCTGGGGTCTCATCCAGGGAATATCCTCTCTGCGGTTCGCCAACTCCATCTTGGATGTAGTCTGTAATTCTCTCATTTCCTGCATGGTTTTAGCCATTGAGGTGACAATGTCTGTTAGAGAGTCAAGCTTTTGCTGGAAAGCATCATTAGCACTGGCCTCCAGGGGCTTAACTGATGTCACTGGCACTCTCTGTTGTTGAGGGGTTTCTGTAATGGATTGCTCAGGATCCTGATCCCAAAGTGCCTCTGCCTGCTGGAGACGAATAGCGCTCTCCTTTAACTGGGCAAATGTCACCTCAGGGTCCTTGAAAGTCAGCATACTCGCATGCCCTCGATGAGAAGGGGTTAATAGTCCCTCAATGAATTGATCTTTTAGCAATTTATCAGCGCCAGTGTTAAACATTGGTTCAGCCAGTGTAAGCGCTTTAAGGGCCTCCTGTAAATTCAGGGCAAAGTCTCTCACACTCTCATTGGCCTTTTGTTTGCAATTGAAGAATTTGGTCTTTGCTTTGCTACCAGCAGTGGTTTCAAATACTGCCTTTAATCCAGCTAGAATATGCTCAGCAGTGTCTTTTAGATCAGCGGACCATGCTGTGACTTCTCGCTTGGCATTACCACTTAACTGTGCCATCAGCAAACCGACACGCTGAGCTTCTGCCATTGGAAACATGTTTAAATAGGCCAGCAGTTTTTCTTTAAAATCATCAAAAGTATTAGGCTTACCTTCATACACTGGAAGCCATGGAGCACCTGGGGTATATGGCATCAACATCGGCATAATAGGCGCTGCACCTTGCGCCGCTGTGCTGCCGAGCGCTCTGTTCTGTGATTCAGCTGCATATGTGTCGCCGGGTGTTTCGGCGTCTCCGTGCTGCGACATGTTGCGCCCCCTTAGTTAATCCGGACCCTTCCGGTCCTCTGCTTCCGTCGGGATGGCGTATAATCGTTCCGCTGTGCAGCAGGATTGGTTTTCCCCTTTTGCCGACGTCAGAGCTCTCAGCTTGGTGCCGCCCACAAAGACACGCCCCCTGCTGCTTCTGCTCGCCGCGAGCTCAGTAATGGCGGAATCTGAAATTTTTCAGTCAGATCAGAGCTCAGGGCTATGACACAGTTCAAATAGCAGTCTCGTGCTGTGGCAGTTATGAGGTAATTAGTGATGATGCAATTTTACCTCAGAGGCTGGCGGCCATTTTGTTTCAATGTTAGTCAATGGGGAAAAGTCTATTTCAATGGTTTCCAATGGGAAAATCACCTTTTGATAAAAAAGTCAATTTTTTTCGGATTTTCTCACAATTTTCGGCATTAATCACGGCACACAGTACCCGATTTAACCAGGCACGGTAAATCCTGTTCGTGACGCCAAAGAGAGGTGTGCCGCCCAGCTTAGGGGACCGGGATACCCGGCGCAGGGTCCCTTTCCTTGGGGGAGTCACTGGTGGCTGGACCCAGGCCGTGGCCCCAGGCTGGCACACTCCTAAAAGGGGGTATTTACAGGGGATTTAGAAGTTTATATAGTTTATAAAGTTTGTAGATGTTATTGTCGTGACGCCACCCAGAATAATGTGGCTATATATGGCCACCGCTGCCTTGTACTGGCCAGGGGATGATGGTGAGAGGCAGCTGAGATGGTATAGCCCTTTTCCGGGTAGGGCTGTAGGGTCCCCTGGACAGGTGATGTTAAAGTTAATGATGGATGAAGATGGAAGTATGGTGAGGAGATGTTAAGGGCACAGACACTTACTTGATTCACAGCAAATCCTCTCAGCGGTGATGGTCCCAATCCTGGATAGATGGTAACTGTTAAATCAGAGGCTGAGGCACAGATGAGGTTTAACTGGTTTACTTTCAACCAAACTATAATACAACAAGTCCCGTCTCCGGAGTCTGCAATAGGGGTTCAGTTGCTCAGGCCCCACCGGGTCCTTTACCTCCCGCTTGCGCTGTCTATGTGGCCCTGCTGCCGTGTGTGAACTCGCTGCCGGCCCAAATCTGTCCTCTCTGGGTCCCACTCAACAGGCAACTTGAGTCCTTTGTCTCTCTCTGCTTACCCCCTCCGGGAGTACTGCTGAACTCTTAGTATGTTGCTGTGTCTGGCCCTGTGAAGCTTGTTGTTACCTCACGTTTTCCGGTTGCTGTATTGTATATAACTAATGCAGCCACGGATCCGGTATCCGTATCTGCGCTTTTTATCTAGGGTAGATAATGATGCTACCCGATTCTGAAAGTGTTCCTCTTATCAGTTTTCTCCTCCTCAGACCGATGGCTTGGCCCTGGAAATTGTCAGTCAGTCCTCAGGAACTCAATGCAGCTCCTGTCACGCTGAGCTCATGGCTCCAACTGTCTGAAAATTTACCTCAAACCAGTGTTTTATCTCTAGGGAAGTCTCTGGTGTCTCTGGAGCTCCCCCTACTGGTCAAAGGTGGTAGTGCAGTGGCTTGGCTTTCTAAGTGAGTGCAACTATTATGATCTTATACTGTGGCTAATACCCGCAGGGGCGCCACAAGTAGGTACAACTATTTCAACAAAAACAATTAGTAATGCAGTTAATCTACATGGTCTGTGTGGACGTTCATCCACCATGCAAGACTCCAATGCTGAACAAAAAGCATGTTTAAGGTTTGCTCAACAAAATTTAAAAAAGTCTGTGAAATACTGGGAGAATTTAGCCTGGTCAGAGAAGACCCAAATTGATCTCTTTGGATGCCATAACACACACCATGTTTGAAGGTGGAAAATTTTGGGGAGAGGCAAAAGTCTTGAGTCTCCATTCTGGTGGTACTTCTTCAGGCATCTAGGACAAGCACTGGATCCGGACTCACTGTAAACAATGCTCAAAGTGGGGTGTACGGTTAAGCTCCATCTAACATACATGGCCATCTCCTGCTCCTCTTTGGGCTGCTCCTTTGCCTAGGGTCCCGCCTTTTCTGGTGCCATGACCCAATCGCTTAGGGGATATTATTGTTTGCCCAATCTTGTAGTCTTAAACTCATCATTAATCCCTCCATGGGTTGAGCTGCAGAGGGCACCTGACTTACACTTTGCTGTGCCACAGGGAAGAATTGAAACATAAATCCAAAGGACAGTGCTTTTGCAATCTGCGCTAACTGTATATGGAAAATGACCACTGGGTTAGCGCAGATCTCAAAAGCACTGTCCAGTGGATTTATGTTTTACTACCACTGTGCACGTGAAGTGTGGATCTAGCAGCAGCTGTATTAAACGCACAAACTGGTTGTGGGTCCCACAACCAGCTCAGATGAGAAATGACAATTATGATTGTGGATAAGATGCTATTGAGCCTTTTGTTTCCTCATCTTAAGATACAGGGAAGAATTGGGCTTGTGGTTGGGGGTATAGAAGCCTGGGATATTTTGAGTAGAAATAAGGAAAAGAAAATAATTTTTTCAGCTCACCATAATTCATCTGGAATGTTGAATAAGGCTAGTAGGCAATAGACGGGCAAGTCCCACAGCCAGTTCCTAGGTGAAGGATGAAGTCTAAAAAAACAGGAAAACAAGGAATTTTCCAAAAAAAGACCAGCATTTGTAAAAAATTAAGTTACATAGTCTTCTTCATATAAAAATAGGAAAACTTTATTAGTGCATATTTAAAGAGGTAAAAATTGCAGTCCTACTTGTTTTGAGCAATAAATGCTCTGAAGGCCACTTTACACACACCAACTTATCTGTCCAACTTCTGAACAACTTACTGGTTGCAGTGAAATCATGGACACATTGTTACATTTATACACAGCCACAAAATGGAGCAATGTGTCCATGATTTCACTGCAACCAGTAAGTTGTTCAGAAGTTGGACAGATAAGTTGGTGTGTGTAAAGTGGCCCTTAGGGTACCGTCACACGTGGCAATTTCCCGGGCGATGCCATAGGCGACGCACGTGCACGCGCACGCATTTGCGTGTCGCCTGAGGTCGCCGTCGCTCATTTACACTTTCCTTCAGGGTAGACACAGGAAGGAAAGTCCTGAATTACACGCTGCCACATCGAGGTCTTTTCAAGGCAACAGGCACAATTTGTGTCCGATGCCGGCTTGTTCCACCCTTTCTTTGGCCGCGTGTAAATGTATCATTAAGGGTAGGCGAGTGTCTGACGTGCTGGGGGAGAGAGTTCAAGAGTATGGCGGAGGTGCAGGAGAAGTCTTGTATGCGGTTGTGGGAGGATGAGATAAGGGGGGAGGAGAGGAGGAGTTCTTGAGAGGAGCGCAGGTTGCGTGCGGGTAGGTATCGGGAGACCATGTCGGAGATGTAAGGGGGGGACAGGTTGTGGATGGCTTTGTAAGTCAGAGTTAGGATTTTAAATCGAGATCTTTGGGGGGTTACTGAACAAAGCCGAGTTTGCTATCTTTTTTGCAAAGTGTTTGTGTTTTCGTTCCCAAATCGGCCATGTTCGTTCCGAATTTGAAATTGGTAACATTGTTCCGGAAAGTTGCCTCAACACCAGTATGTGCCTAATTCCCTTAGCTGCAGGGCTGAAAATCTATACCATCCATATAGAATAGCCAGAAGGAAGGAAATTGACCACGCAATACAAGGTCACTGGATCAGGCTCTTACCCACAACCAAGGAAACTCTCAAATGGTTTCAGGAGAAAATAAAGCTGCTAGAATGGCCCAGCCAATCACCTGCCTTGAATTGCAATAGAAAATGTATGGAATTGGCTAAAATCACACGTGAGCATTGTTTCTCTGTACAGGAAGTGTCTTTAAGCTTTCATCACTAATAAAGACTATTGAATGAACACTAAAATACATTTCAGTAAGCGTTTTCAGTACTTTTTTCCCTGTGTCATTTCTCCTTATTATACATAAGTTATGTATGGACATCTATGGTTTGATTGTTTGCCTGTGTGGATTGGATGGGTTATTATAAACATCCAGTAAGAAATTCATGTCAAATGCACCTTTAGAAATATATTTACTTAGAAAAGTGGTGGTGTTCAATACTTATTTTGTTGTGTATCTCACTGTTCTACTGAAATTCTTCTGACAGAATATTGTTCCTGGCTAGCTCAATTTTCAATATACCAACAGGGAGCAAGGGAGAGTTATACACCGCAAATCAGAGTGGAGATAGCAAGAAAAGCACACACAATGGTTTACAGGAATAAGGGATGAAGTAAACAGGCTATTCAATCATTGTAAATAGAAAATCATCATGGGAGAATCTATCAAGTCTGTCAGTGTCTATCAGCGAAAGAGAGAACAGGTCTCCCGTGGACTATAAAAGTAGGAAACAGTCATAGAATTGAACTGTAACGATACATGAGAAATACCAATGGATGTAGAGTGGAGGATAAGAATTTGAAGATGACAGTGCTTCTGTACATGAAGAGAGTTTAACACCCCAAGGTGGATTAAAGCAGCTTTAATAATGTTTCTGGTTTGGCTGACCACTTTAAAAAAAACAAAAAAACTACATCTTATATGTAGTTATTTTGAAAAAGGGTTCAGTTCAAACCAGAAATGCTTAAACTTAACTATTTGACTCTACCTTGAACTATGGCTCTCTCATGATCTACAGCAGTGTGGTCATCTCAAATACCCATCCTCCACCCTATGTCCATTGTATGAAGAAGAAGGGGCTCTTCTACCTGAAGGCTTTACTCCTGCAGTTTAAAGGGGAAGTCCAGGGAGATAAAACTTTCTTATACTGTCCCTGACTTCCTGCATGATGAATCTGAGCTGTCCACTAGTTCTAGATTGCTTACAAATCTATAAAATCATATCTGCTCCCCAGCGCTCACTTCTCCCTTCTACAGAGAGCAGGAGGTGTGTCAGGAGACTGGACCCTGGGGGCTCCATGATCATCTTCCATTTCTGCTCTTTCAAACATCTGTATGAACAGGGGGCATGGCAGGGTGCGTGGCTGCCAGCCCCATAGTCACAGTACATACATGTTTTGATTGTGTGTTGTGTTGTAATTTTTCAGGTCAGACCCAAAAGAGCTGAGGTTAAACACGCTGATCAGCTCTGACTCATTTAATAACATTAGTCATACAGCATTTCTGTATCAAATTCAAGAGTTCCACCTTAGTTTGTCTAAAATAGGATTCAGACAAACCCTATATAGATAGACAGACAGACAGACAGATAGATAGATAGATAGATAGATAGATAGATAGATAGATAGATAGATAGATAGATAGATAGAGTAAAAGAAATAATTGTTTGATCCCTTGCTGATTTTGTAAGTTTGCCCAATGGCAAAGACATGAACACTCTATACTTTTAAGGGTAGGGTAATTTTAACAGTGAGAGACAGAATATCAAAAATAAAATCAAGAAAATTAAATTGTTTAAATTCTAAAAATGTATTTGCATTTTGAAGAGAGAAATAAGTATTTGATCCCCTACCAACCATTAAGAGTTCTGGCTCCTATAGACCAGTTGGATCAGAGGTCCCCAACTCCAGGCCTCGAGGGCCGCCAACAGTGCAGGTTTTCAGGATTTCCTTAATTTTGCACAGGGGCTAATGTGATCATCTGCACAGGTGATGAGTCCAACCTCTGTGCAATACTAAGGAAATCCTGAAAACCTGCACTGTTGGCGGCCCTTGAGGCCTGGATTTAGGGACCCATGAGTTAGATGCTCCTAATCAACTTGTTACCTGCATTAAAGATAGCTGTCTTAAATTGTCACCTGTATAAAAGATTCCTGTCCCAATACTCAATTAATCATTCAGACTCTAACCTCTACAAAATGGCAAGACCAAAGAGCTTTCTAAGGATTTCAAGGCAGAAATGGGCTACAAAACCATAAGTTACAAGCTGGGTGGAAGGAGGTAACTGTTGGTGCCATAGTAGGAATGGAAGAAATAAAATGATTGTCAATCGATATCGATCTGGGGCTCCATGCAAAATTTCAACTTGTGGGGTATCCAGGATTATGAGGTAGGTAAGAGATCAACCTGGAACCACACGAGGAGGATCTTGTGAATGAACTCAAGTCAACTGGGACCACTGTTGCCAAGGAAACCATTGGTAACACATTATGCCATAATTGGATTAAAATTCTGCAGTGCCCGCAAAGTCCCACTACTCAAGAAGATGCATGGCCCATCTGAAATTCGCCAATGAACACCTTGGTGATTCTGAGAGTGATTATTATGAAAAGGTGCTGTGGTCAGATGAGACAAAAATGTAGCTCTTTGTCATTAACTCAACTCGCAGTTAATCCAACCCAACCGTTAACTCATCATTAACCCAAAGAACATCATCCCCACTGTCAAGCATTGTGGTGGAAACATTATGTTTTGAGGGTGTTTCTCTGCTAAGGGCACAGGACTACTTCACCACATCAATGAGACAAGGGATGAAGACATTTACAATAAAATCCTGAGTGACAACCTCTTATCACTAATAAGCTGCCGTGAACCCCGCACATGCGCAATAGCTGCGCGATGCCAGCAGTACACACAAATGAGTGTACTGACGTATGTGAAACTGGATATGACGCGTATTACGTCATACCGGCTTCACCGCCCTACTACGAAGCGAGCAGCCTCTCGGATGTTTACCACGCCCATGGGGGCGTACATAATTACCGTCAAGGCGGGGGAGAGCGGCACACAGCCCCGCCTGTTGTGGCTTCCTCGATACTAGGAAGCCGCAGTAATGATATAATAAAATAGTGATTTATAAAGATCGCCAGCACGGTGTGTGGAGAACCAGGGATGGATGGCATCAGGATACCAAGCTGCAGGGGTAAGTAAGAAGGGGATGTGGGGTGGTGTTATGGGGTCAGGATCACTTTAATGCCATAGAAAACATATGGAGGGAGTTGAAACTCTGAGTTGCCAAGTGACATCCTCAAAATCTTAATAATTTACAGATGATCTGCAAAGAGAAATGGACCAAAATTCCTCTGACATGTGCAGAAATATCATAATCAACTACAAGAAACGTCTGACTGCTGTGATTGCCAACAATGGTTTTGATGCCAAGTATTAAGTCTTGTTTTCTAGAGGGATCAAATACTTATTTCTCTTCAAAATGCTAATACATTTACATACAGAGTGGGCCATTTAAATAGATGCACCTAAATAAAATGGCAATGGTTGGTGATATCAACTTCCTGTTTGTGGCACATTAGTATATGGGAGGGGGAAAACTTTTCCAGATGGGTCGTGACCATGGCAACCATTTTGAAATTGGCCATTTTGGATAATTTATTTTTTTCAATGGGAAGACGGTCATGTGTGTGGCGCCCTGTTAACCACAGGTACCCACAGACTCACCCGCAGCATGGATGGGTTTCCGCTTCGGGTACAGAGTTACACACAACACCTTCCACCCCGACACAGTAGGGGGAGCACGACCTGCTGCTTTTGGGCAGAATCCCCCATAAATACTGGTGCTGAGGGTGGAGTTAGACAGAGAGTGTGCAGACGCTACAAGAGCTGCAAGGACGTGCTGGTGTTCGGTGCTGCATTAGACCCGAGCCAGTTATCCTGACCAGTCTCCGGTAGCCCTGCAGGGCCCAAGAATGGGGTCGAGAGGCAGATGGCAGAGGTCCCATACCCTGGGGGGGAGTTAGGGGAGGAGGGAGAACACACAGTGAGATTCAGTCGGCACTGAGGAAAGACGGAGAATGGGGATCCTCCGAGAGAGTGAAGGAGGAATCCCTAGGAGGGAGCTCGTAAAGAGAGAAGTGGGCAGCCCAGACGGAAGGCGGGAACCCCCCAAGCGCCCATACTCAGGAGGGAACCCTGGTCTGTTTTACTGGAGCACCGGTTCCGAAGACAGCGAGAGAGTTCAGCCATTTACCGACCCCGACACCCTGTCCGGAGGAATTGTCTCACCAGGATTCCCATCTACAATGGCCTGGTATGAAGTGGGCACCTCAAGACAGGTATTGAGAGTGGACACAGGACAAATCCAAGCAGGTATTCCACGGGAGACTCCCAGAGACATTGCAGCCCATTGTGACTACCCGGTCAGCTATTTCATCCAGAGACTGTTACCTGCTGTGAACTGTATTACCATCTGCACCGTTCCAGGAAAGTACCCAGGTAGAGTGAACGCGTCTCCGTGTCTTTGTCTCTCCGCTAAACCGTGTTCCTGCCGTCCATCCATCCATTACCAGCCCCTTACCATCACCGGTGGACCAATGCAGGCTCCACCTGCAGGGACCTATACCATCACGGTCGCTACACAATCGCCCTCAGGAAGACTAAAGCGGCCCTGGTGCTCAATCACGAGAAGCTGCGGGTGGCATCACGAGAACTACATTACAAACTATTATTTCTCCCATTCCAATTTCCCCACTTTTTTAAAAGTCTGTTTCCCGGGGCAATGGGTCCGGGCAGGCCACCAGTAACATCACCCCAATCACAGCGGAAAAGGGCCCGGATACCCGAGTAACCCACTGCCCCGGGCGACACATGTGACACATCAAACGTATTGAGAATTTCATAAGAAAAACAATGATGGGCTTGGTTTTAACATAACTTTATTCTTTCATGAGTTATTTGCAAGTTTATGACCACTTATAAAATGTGTTCAAAGTGCTACCATTGTGTTGGATTGTCAATGCAACCCTCTTCTATCACTCTTGACATACTAATAGCAACAGAGCAGAAGAAATGCTAGCACATGCTTCTAGTATCCATTGCTTCAGATGCTGCACATCTCGTATCATCACAGCATAGATAATTGCTTTCAGATGAGTGATGAGGCAAACTTTTTTGTGAATGGTGAAGTTAACAAACAAAACCACCGCTATTGGTCTGACACTAACCCATAGTGGATAGATCCCTCCAAGACTAATGGAACACAAAAATTGATGGCATGGTGTGGTATATTGGGTACAAAGATAGTGGGGCCATTCTTCATCAATTGAAACCTCAATGTCACTGGATATCTGAATCATGTAGCAATTTCAGATATCCAGTGGCATTGAAGTTTCCATTGATGAGAATGGTTGCTGCAGCCGTGGCAACCAATCAGCAAAGTGGCGTGGCTTGGCGGGAAATATGAATCCCGCACTGCTGATTGGTCGATGCTGAGATGCGACTAATCAGCAGCGCAGGATTTATATTTCCCGCCAAGCAGCGCCATTTCGCTGATTGGTCGACGCGGCCGCGGCGACCATTTAGAGACATAGCACGGCTTGGCGGGGATTGAAATCCCGCTTCGGGTGCTACCGTTGCGAGAAGCTGGGAGATGACCGGCTGACACTGGTCATCTCCCGGCTGGCTCGCTGCGGACCCCTGTGCAGCAGGTGGCCGCGGCTCATGTACTGCTGCACAGAGGTCCTTGGCGAGTCAGCCGGGAGATGACTGGCGTCAGCCGGTCATCTCCTTGCTGGCTCGCAGTGGACCTCTGTACGGCAGTACATGAGCCGCGGTTCAAATTTTGAACGCCGCGCTACTTCCCTGATTGGTCGCCGTAGCCGCATCGACTGATCAAGAAGTAGCGTGGATTGGCGGAGGATTTAAATCCCACTCGCGGTACTACTGCTGCGAGCAGCCGGGAGATGACCGACTGATGCCGGTCATCTCCCGGCTGGCTCATCGTGGACCTCTGTGTGGCAGGTGGCTGCAGCTCACCTACTGCCGCACAGAGGTCCACGGCGAGTCAGCCAGGGGATAACCGGCTGACGCTGGTCATCTCCGGCTGGCTTGCTGCAGACCTCTGTACATGAGCCATGGCACGAATTTTGGACGCACAGCTCATCTGCATACGCTGCGTTCATTGGCCGTTGCGTCTGCCGGCGACCAATGAGCGCTGGCGCGCAATTTAGTCAACAGACACGATTAGGCAATTATATAGTAGTTCAATGGATCCTGGAACTGTAGTGCACAGCTCTTCTTCATCATGGAGAAAGCCAGGGACAATACAAAAAAAGTTTTCTCTGCCCAGACTTTCCCTTTTTTTTAACACAGGCTTTAATTAAAGCAACTAAATGGAGGTCAGATGCTATCACATTGGAATGGCAGTGATGTTACCATTGGTGTCGGCTGTGTGGTGCTGGAATAAGTGTCTGTTTCTCCCCCGTCTGCTCTTCCTCCACCGTGGTGTCTTCTTTTCTCATGTGCTCTCTCCTTTGAGCGGTCTTCCTCCTGTGCACTCTCCACTAGTGATGAGCGAGTACTAAAATGCTCGGGTGCTCGAAGCTCGGGCCGAGCATCCCGAGATACTCGTGTACTCGGCCCGAGTACCGAGCCCAATGTTATCCTATGGGAGACCCGAGTATTTTTATGAAATGACTGCCGGCAGCATGTAGAAACCCTAAAAATGTCACAAAAGTCTCAGAAGAGTGCTCAAATGACATGGCAACACCATGGGGAAGACCCCTGGAAGCATTTCTCACTCAAAAGTCACAGCTGTGAACAATCTTGTCCGAGTTTCACGCCAATTTTACGGAGCCACCAGAAAACCTTCCAAAATGATACCAAAATGAATATTTAGGGTGGAAATGTTAAGGGCACATACCCAATAGTGAGATACAGCTGGTGTATGTTACTTTTTGTGATTACATGAAAGATTTTACGTGAAAACATTGTGCGGCACTCCGATGTCCCTGAGAAGAGACGTACATGAAGGCCTCTTGACATAATGTGCCCATTTTGAGGACCTGGGTCTATTGTAGTATTTTCCTTTGCCAGGGCAGTCCAAAATTTAGAGGTTCACCAATGCCCCTGGATAGAGACGTGCAGGAGGGCCTGTAAACCTGAAGTGGGTGTATTGTAGTATAGCCCTTTGGCCAGGGCAGCCAAAAATTGGGAGGTTCAACAATGACCCATGCATACAGACATGCAGGAGGGCCTGTAAACCTCAAGTGGGTGTATTGTAATTTAGCCCTTTGGCAGGGCAGCCAAAAATTGGGAGGTTCAACAATGACCCATGCATACAGACATGCAGGAGGGCCTGTAAACCTCAAGTGGGTGCATTGTAGTATAGCCCTTTGGCAGAGCAGCCAAAAATTGGGAGGTTCAAGAATGACCCATGCATACAGACATGCAGTAGGGCCTGTAAACCTCAAGTGGGTATATTGTAGTATAGCCCTTTGGCCAGGGCAGCCAAAAATTGGGAGGCTCCACATTGTCCCAGGATAGAGACGTGCAGGAGGGCCTGTAAACCTCAAGTGGGTGTATTGTAGTATAGCCCTTTGGCCAGGGCAGCCAAAAATTGGGAGGCTCCACATTGTACCAGGATAAAAACATGCAGTAGGGCCTGTAAACCTCAAGTGGGTGTATTGTAGTATAGCCCTTTGGCAGGGCAGCCAAAAATTGGGAGGTTCAACAATGACCCATGCATGCAGACATGCAGTAGGGCCTGTAAACCTCAAGTGGGTGTATTGTAGCATAGCCCTTTGGCAGGGCAGCCAAAAATTGGGAGGCTCCACACTGTCCCTGGATAGAGACGTGCATGAGGGCCTCAAAACATTTTTCCCATTGAAAAGGAGCGGGTCTCCTGTCGTTGTAATGCCCATTCTAAAAGAATGGGCGAAAAAATTTACCACTGCGGGTATACCTCAAACAACAGCCTAACTATTGTAACGGTCATCATGGTGGCTCATGAGGAGAAGGAGGAGCTGTCCAGCGATTAGCCAAAGTCCAGAAGTGTGTACCCATGGGTGAGTGGAGGTACGTGGCAAATTCCCATAACAAAATTTAAATTCAGTTGTCATTTGTTGGTGGTGTGGTGAAGTCTGGCCCAATCCAACCCTTGTTCATCTTGATCAGAGTCAGCCTGTCAGCATTTTCAGTTGACAGGCGGGTGCGTTTATCAGTAATGATTCCACCTGCGGCACTGAAAACACGCTCTGACAATACACTAGCGGCCGGGCAGGCTAGGACTTCCAAGGCATAGTGAGCCAAATCATGCCACGTGTCCAGCTTGGAGACCCAATAATTGAAAGGCACAGAGGAATCTCGCAGTACAGTTGTTCGATCTGCAAGGTACTCCTTCAGCATCTGGCCAAACTTAGCATTTCTTGTGGCACTACCCCGCACCTCAGGGGCTGTGGTACGTGAGGGGCTGAGAAAACTGTCCCACATCGTAAAGAGTGTTCCCCTACATCTGGCGGATTGGACTTGTGCCCCTCTCGGCTGTACGCCTTGGTTGTCCACCGATTCCTGACCTATGCCGCTAGCGTTTTGTGAGGGGAATGATTTGCCTACTTCCGTGACTATGGCCTTCTGGAACTGCTGCATTTTGGCTGACCTCTCCGCCTCAGGAATGAGAGACATAAAGTTCTCCTTGTAGCGTGGGTCTAACAGTGTTGCCAACCAGTACTGATTGTCGGCCAAGATGTTTTGAACGCGAGGGTCACGAGCCAGGCAGCTTACCATAAAGTCAGCCATGTGCGCCAGACTCTTAACAGCCATTACTTCAGTATCCAGACCAACACGATGACTGAACATGCTCTCCTCCTCCTCCTCCTCCTCATCTCCCCTGTCCTCTGGCTAGCCACGCTGAATCGAGGGTATGACTGGTGTGCATGTCATATCCTCAATTTGGCCAGAGAGTTGCTCCATGTCTTTATCCTCCTCCTCCTCGTCATAGTCCTCCACTGCACGTTGTGATGAGATGAGGCTGGGCTGTGTGTTTTCACCCACACCCACTACTGTTTCTTGCTCCAAGTCATCGCGCACGGCCTGCAATGCATCTTCTTTGTTTTTCAGCAGAGACCGTTTTAGAAGGCAGAGTAGTGGTATGGTGACGCTAATAATGGCGTCATCGCCGCTCACCATCTTGGTGGAGTCCTCAAAGTTTTGGAGGACGGTACATAGGTCCGACATCCATCTCCACTCCTCAGGTGTTATGTATGGAGTTTGACCCATTTCCCGACGGCTTAGGTGATGCAGGTAGTCCACAACTGCCCTCTTCTGCTCACATATCCTGACCAACATGTGCAGAGTTGAATTCCAACGCGTGGGGACATCACACACCAGTCTGTGGGCCGGAAGACGCAAACGGCGCTGAAAGCCGGCAAGGCCGGCTGAAGCAGCAGGTGACTTGCGAAAATGTGCAGACAGACGGCGAACTTTTACCAGCAGTTCAGACAACTCTGGGTATGACTTTACAAACCTCTGAACCACGAGGTTGAGCACATGGGCCACGCATGGAACATGCGTCAGCTGGCCTCGCCTCAAAGCTGCCACCAGGTTCCGGCCATTGTCACACACGACCTTTCCTGGCTTTAGGTTCAGAGGTGTGAGCCAGTGATCTGCCTGCTGTTTCAGAGCTGTCCACACCTCTTCTGCATTGTGGGGTTTGTCACCTATGCAGACTAGCTTCAGCACAGCCTGTTGCTGCTTTGCAGAGGCAGTGCTGCAGTGCTTCCAGCTTGGGACTGGTGTGGAGGGTACAGTGGATGAGGATGCGCAGGAGGAGGAGGCTGAGGAGCATGACATTCCGGAGCTGTAGAGTGTCGGTGAAACCCTGACAGAGGTAGGGCCTGCTATCCTTGGTGTGGGAAGGACGTGTTCCGTCCCTCGCTCAGACTGGGTCCCAGCCTCCACAATATTAATCCAGTGTGCCGTCAAGGAGATGTAGCAGCCTTGCCCACAAGCACTTGTCCACGTGTCTGTGGTTAGGTGGACTTTGGCTGAAACAGCGTTGTTCAGGGCCCGTGTGATGCTGTTGGACACGTGGTTATGCAATGCGGGGACAGCACATCTGGAGAAATAGTGGTGGCTGGGGACCGAGTAACGTGGGACAGCAGCCGACATCAGGTCGCGGAATGCTTCCGTCTCCACCAGCGGGAAAGGCAACATTTCTAGCGCTATGAGTCACGAAATGTGATAATTCAGGACTGTGGCATGTGGGGCGTTGGCAGCGTATTTGCGCCTGCGTTCAAATGTTTGCTGAATGGATAATTGAACGCTGCGCTGGGACAAGGACATGCTTGATGCTGGTGTTATTTGTGCGTGGCCAACTTCAGGTGCAGGGCCGGAGGCTTGTTCGCGGCCAGCATGGACAGGGGATTGGCTCGCACGCACAACACGCGAAGACATAGCAGTGACATCAGCAAGCACCGCTCCTCGACTCTGTTGTACTTCCCACAAAGTCGGGTGCTTGGCTGACATGTGCCTGATCATGCTGGTGGTGGTCAGGCTGCTAGTTTTCGTACCCCTGCTGATACTGGCATGGCAGGTGTTGCAAATGGCCTTTTTAGAGTCTTCTGGAGCCAACTTAAAAAACTCCCAGACTCTGGAAGACCGAACATTTGCACAGGCACCTTGTGTCATGTTGGTGTTCCGGGGAACACTTGGCTGCCTTCTGCCTGCGGACACGACTCTGCTTTGTACTGCCTGTTGGGATGCTACGCCTCCCTCCCCCTGTGCACTGCTGTCCTCGCTCTGCATATCCTCCTGCCATGTTGGGTCAGCTACTGGATCATCCACCACGTCATCTTCCTCTTCCGCACCCTGATCCTCCTCCTGACTTCCTGGCAATTGTGTCTCATCATCGTCCACCCCTTGTTGAGACACATTGCCAAAGTTCCGTTCTGGAGAACGTGGCTGCTCAAATATTTGGGCATCTGTACATACCATCTCCTCATCACCCACTTCAAGAGGAGCTGGCGACAGGCCAGATTCTGCGAATGGATATGTGAACAGCTCTTCCGAGTGTCCTAGCGTGGGATCAGTAATGTCCGTGGACGTGTACTCGTCCTGGTGGTAGGAAGGAGGATCAGGTTGGGAAATGTGCGGTGCAGTATCACGGCTACTGACACTTGACCGTGTGGAAGACAGGGTGTTTGTGGAAGTGCCCATCTGACTTGAAGCATTATCCGCTATCCAAGTAACAACCTGTTGACACTGGTCTTGGTTCAAGAGCGGTGTACTGCTGCGGGCCCCAAGAATTTGGGACAGGACGTGCGAGCGAGGAGATGTGGCCCTTTGTTGTTGCGAAATTAGTGCTTGCACATGACCTCGGCCTCTGCCTGCACCACCATCACGTCCACTTCCTTGTTCCTTGCCAACGCCCTTGCCAACGCCCTTGCGCATTTTGCCTGTATACAGCGACAACTGTCTGGTGACTGTTGAGGTCACAGGAGATTAGGATTTTAGTCCCTAACCTGTATCAAGGTAGTAAGTACACCAGTCTGGTGACTGTAATGGTCACAGGAGATTAGGATTTTAGTCCCTAACCTGTATCAAGGTAGTAAGTACACCAGTCTGGTGACTGTAATGGTCACAGGAGATTAGGATTTTAGTCCCTAACCTGTATTAAGGTAGTAAGTACACCAGTCTGGTGACTGTAATCGTCACAGGATATTAGGATTTTAGTCCCTAACCTGTATCAAGGTAGTAAGTACACCAGTCTGGTGACTGTAATGGTCACAGGAGATTAGGATTTTAGGCCCTAACCTGTATCAAGGTAGTAAGTACACCAGTCTGGTGACTGTAATGGTCACAGGAGATTAGGATTTTAGTCCCTAACCTGTATCAAGGTAGTAAGTACACCAGTCTGGTGACTGTAATGGTCACAGGAGAGTAGGATTTTAGTCCCTAACCTGTATCAAGGTAGTAAGTACACCAGTCTGGTGACTGTAATGGTCACAGGAGATTAGGATTTTAGTCCCTAACCTGTATTAAGGTAGTAAGTACACCAGTCTGGTGACTGTAATCGTCACAGGAGATTAGGATTTTAGTCCCTAACCTGTATCAAGGTAGTAAGTACACCAGTCTGGTGACTGTAATGGTCACAGGAGATTAGGATTTTAGTCCCTAACCTGTATTAAGGTAGTAAGTACACCAGTCTGGTGACTGTAATGGTCACAGGAGATTAGGATTTTAGTCCCTAACCTGTATCAAGGTAGTAAGTACACCAGTCTGGTGAATGTAATGGTCACAGGAGATTAGGACTTTAGTCCCTAACCTGTATCAAGGTAGTAAGTACACCAGTCTGGTGACTGTAATGGTCACAGGAGAGTAGGATTTTAGTCCCTAACCTGTATCAAGGTAGTAAGTACACCAGTCTGGTGACTGTAATAGTCACAGGAGAGTAGGATTTTAGTCCTTAACCTGTATTAAGGTAGTAAGTACACCAGTCTGGTGACTGTAATGGTCACAGGAGATTAGGATTTTAGTCCCTAACCTGTATCAAGGTAGTAAGTACACCAGTCTGGTGACTGTAATGGTCACAGGAGAGTAGGATTTTAGTCCCTAACCTGTATCAAGGTAGTAAGTACACCAGTCTGGTGACTGTAATGGTCACAGGAGAGTAGGATTTTAGTCCCTAACCTGTATTAAGGTAGTAAGTACACCAGTCTGGTGACTGTAATGGTCACAGGAGAGTAGGATTTTAGTCCCTAACCTGTATTAAGGTAGTAAGTACACCAGTCTGGTGACTGTAATGGTCACAGGAGATTTGGATTTTAGTCCCTAACCTGGATCAAGGTAGTAAGTTCAACAGTCTGGTGACTGTTATGGTCACAGAAAAGCTTGGATTCCGATCTGTATCACCCTGCCTATATCCTCCTAGATTAGTCCTGAGAAGGACTGTTGTGGTCAGCAGCAGTTTGCAGCCCTGCTCCGGATCTACCTATGAGGGCCGCAAATCTGTCCCTAAGCAGCAGCAGACACTCTCCCTACACTCACTGTCTGGATGCCTGTGTGCAGAGCACAGCGCGGCCGGGTCTTATAAAGGCTCGGTCACACTGTGCAGGCCGGCCAATCACTGCAATGCCACAACTAACAGGGCTGTGGCATTGCAGTGGTCTGCCAGCCAATCCATGCATGTGGGCTGGCTCTCAAAAGAGCGCCGACATGCAGAGATGACGACCACGAGCACAGCACGTGTATCGCGAGATTACTCTGTGCTCGCCGAGTAGCCCGAGTACAGTGATACTCGTGCGAGTACCGAGTAGTGGCGAGCATGCTCGCTCATCACTACTCTCCACCTGTGTGCTGTTTTCTCACCTCTTCTGCTTTCTCCTTTGGGCTGTGTCCCCGTGGGCTCTCTCTATCTCTGAGTTCTCTATGCCGCTCTCGTACACTATCTCTGCCTCCATACCCTCTCTTTCTCTGTGCGCTCTCTGCCCCCTGTGATCTCTTTCTGCCCCACTGTGCACTCTCAGCCCCATGCTCTTTTTCTGCCCCTCTCTGCACTGTCTGCTGCACTTTTCTTTCTGCCTCACTGTGCACTCTCTGCTCCATCTCATTCTGTCCCACTATGTGGTCTCTGTTGCCACCTCCCTTGCTACCCCCACTGTGCACTCTCTGCCCACCATGTGCACTGCCTGCCTCACTCTCTCTCCCTCTGTGCACTCTCTGCTCCCTGTGCTCTTTTTGCTCTTATGCTCTCTTTATGTCCCTCCGTGCTCTCTGCCCCATGCTCTCTTTCTTCCCCCTGTGCTCTCTTTTTTCCCCATGCTCTTATTCTGTCCCCCTATGCTCTCTGCCCTCCCCATGCTCTCTTTCAAAGCTTGAAGCGGCAGGGTCATAATAATTGTCCTGCACTCCAGGTGTGAACTTTTAGTATGTGCGTCACAGCTGGGGCGCAAAACCTGGCATCGCGCCCGCACAGTAAAGCATCGTATGTGTGATGTAATGTGCCTGCGCATTCTACGGATTCACGCAGGCGCAGTACATCAGAGTGACCATGGACATAGGTGTATTAAGATGGCAGTGCTGTAATGTACTGCGCATGCCTTTGTGCTTGTGCAGTAAATACGCCAACACCATCTTGGAACACCTTTTGGACATAAGTGGTGTGATGAGCGTTGTATGTAACCACATTTTTTTGTGTGTGTGCGGCGTTGTTCTTTCAGTGTGGCTTGTTGCGGCATTGTGGCTTGTGTTTGCGGCAGTTTGCGGTTTACAGCTGCTGCTGGTTGTACTCTGGAAGCCGCTTGCAGTCTCCATATTAACACATCCATCACCTGAGTGTGTTAATATGGTGTTCGGCGTGCTTCCTGGGCGCTTGGAATTGTGGGATTTGTGGACATCCCTTCAAACCTGATGTCACTTGGCACTTATATATTAGATGACTGTCACAATTTTATTAGGGGAGCAATATCTCACCCCACCCCTTTTGTATAAATAGGTTTCACCCTTTTTACCCTATTTGCATTTGAAAACTACTAGCAGGCTGTAAACTGCATATCAGGAATTTAAAAAATTACCAATGAACGGACACTTTTTGTCTAATTTAAGGTAGCCCATCAGATTCACAAAAAAAAAAATTAGAAAATGTAAAAAATATATATATATTTCACATGTAAACGATGTCTACAGTCCATACTCACAAATTCTTAGAACTTAATTCAGGTAAAGTAGTGTTCCTTTTAGATTTCACTTATTATATAAGCACTTTTCCAAAGTTATGTGTCTGTTAATGGACCATTTTAAGAACCATAGTGGTAACAGCTCGCAGATAAAATATACAAAGTATTTTTTCTCCTTTATATTATGGATATTAAATCAAACACACATGTATTAAGGTAGATTGGACAACACGTAGATAAGCATGACTTTTTAATCCCTATCGGTAGATTTAGGGCTGAGATTTAATAGCAGGAGATATCTTCCATGAAAGAACCCTTTTATGTGTCGTTTAATGCCCTAACATAACAGAGATTAGCTTATGAAAAATGCTAAATTACTTTCCAAGTTGTTCAAGCCTCTTAAAATATCTGTTGTACTGCAATGTTTATTTAATGGTTGCTCACTTAAATTCACACCACAAATCTACAGAATCTGTCATATTAGTTGAAATGTAATTCCAATATCTTTTTTATTAAGTATTGCAGAACAAATTATGTAACTGAAGTTTTTATACACAGTAATGTACAGTGCATTTACTCTTGAGAAGTCAGTTTAACCCCATTGCAAGCAATAACAGATATAGCTGTCAGTGAATCCAGAAGAAGGAATGAGGGCACCACCTCAAGGGGAACTCCCAACCAGGAGGCAATCAAGGACAGGAGACACAGTGTTCATCCGGGGTGCCAGTCAAAAAATAAAGTCCAGAACAAAAAGAAGAGAAAACGGCACTCACCGGGATTTCAGATAGCGGTGTCCTTTATTGGAGGGGTGTCGGGTACAGAGTGCAGGGAGGGGGTACCGAGGTGACGACGGCACCATTTCGGGCTCTCGCCCTTCTCCTGAAGTTTTTATACACAGTAATGTATAGTGTATTTACTCTTGAGAAGTCAGTTTAACCTTATTACAAGCAATAACAGATATAGCTGTCATGGCTGGGCATCAGTTCTCGCATTGTGATGGCTATACCCGTCATGACTTTGAACTGCCACTGCATGTAAACATGCAGGCCTGATGCTGTTCCTGACAGCTGATTGGCAGGGGCGGAGGCGCAGGAACCCATGCCGGTAGTCTATGCACTTAGAGCGATGTTATTGGTCATTCAGTCTAACTGACCGATCACACCATGATTGCACAGACAAGGGCTGAATGTCAGCACTTGTCTGTGTGATTGCAGCAGGAGCTGGGCTAATTAACCTCTAGATGATGTAATCTATAGCGATCTCGGCATTTAGGAGGCTGTGCGAGGGAGTGCACTCCTTATCTGACTCCATTGGGCCTCCGTGAAGCAATCAAATAATGACCTCCTGGGTGCCAGGTATGGTGGCCTCTAAGGCCAGATTACACTGACAAGCATTTCTGTCAGAGAAATCTGGCTGCTCTCATGTACTGCACTACATGCCTTTTGCAATACTTGTGATCAGTGATCAAAGATATAAAAGTTATACATATTTGGTATCGCCACATCCATAATGACCCCCCCACCTCAAAACTGTCTTGCTACTTAATCCCTACAGTGAACACCTTTAAAAAATGTGGCAAGAAATGATGCTTTTTCATTATTCCTCTGAAATTGAAGTGGAATAAAATGCAATCAAAAAGACTAATGTAAATAAAAATGGTACAGCTGGTAACATCGTCTTGTCCCAAAAAAAAACAAGCTGGCACTCAGCTCCGTGAGTGGAAAAATAAAAAAATCTATAAATCTTTCAACACAGTGATGAAAATACAATATTTTCTATAAAATTATTTTTATTGTGTACAAGCGACAAATCATAAAAAAATAATATAAATGTGGTATGGCTGTGTTTTCAGTGACCCGAATAATAAAAATGTCTCATCACTATTACCACACCGCAAACGGCATAAAAGAAAACTCCAAATAAGCAATTTCTGAATGGCTGGTTTTTGGTTCTTCTGTCCCCAAAAACTGGAATATAAAGCGATTAGGAAATATTAGGTACCCAAAAATGGTACAAATAAAAACGTAAACTTGTGTTGCAAAAAACAATCCCTCACATGAAAGATACAAAAATGACAGCTCTCAAAATATGAGTGTCATGGGCATAAGGTCTTGGCTATGCGACCATTCAGGTGCAAGCAGTCTAGGCATCACAGTGGTGGTCCCCAGAGATCGTGGCCCTGACCAACCATGTTAAAGGGGAAGCATTTATAGGGGATAATAGTTTGTGATGCCAGTTGGAGTGCTGACCATAGATGGCCAGGGGCTGCAGTGGGAGCTTCCAAGGAAAGATGGTAGAGCAGCCAGGGCACAGATCCCTTGGAAGGTGTAGAGGGATGGATGGGATAGTCAATTGTGCAGAGGAGAGGATAAGGGTAGTGGTGCAGGAGGACACAGAAAGGAGCAGACGACAACAACAGTCTTTGTGGTTCTTATCCTTTACTTGGAGTAGTAGAAGATTACAACCCAGCCGGGGTACAATGTTCACCAGGATTGCAACCTGTCCAGCCCAGAGATAGTTGGAGTCCACTTTGCTGAGACAAAAGGCATATGGCCTTCTAGCTGACTTCCCACTTCTGACACTATACTACCACTTTCCTCTCCTCAGTGTCTGTGGTTGCCATTCCCTGCCAGGCAGGTATCTGCAGGTTCTGTGAGTGACAGCTTTTGGTCCTCTGACCCTATATAGCCCTGTGAGCCTTGGAAAGGTCGACAGTGAGTCACTGTACTTGAAGCCCAGTGAACTCCAGCTTCATGACTGGTCCTGATGTATCTCTGATTGAGTCGGGGGCTAGTACCCCTCCTGCAGCCAGCATTGAGTCGGGGGCTAGTACCCCTCCTGCAGCCAGCTCTTCTGCCCAGCTTCAACAGATGGCAGCAAATTTGTCACACCATACCCTTAGCCTACCACTTCACTCCACATTCCTTGCTGTCTCTCAAGAAACTCAGTACAGACTAGAGCTCTGCTAGTTACCACCAACCCATTACCTAACTCCTCCCTCCAGCCAGAAGTAGGGACTGCCCGGAGGTGGGTCTCTTCTGCCCAGCACTTCCTGGCCTGAACTGAAAATATTTTGCATATATTTGGGGGTCTCAGCAATGTGTCATCCACTTACCTCCAGGCATGATATTATACATAGATTATATGCAATATTATTTGTGGCAGCCTGGCTGCAGGGGTGCCACATGAGGATGTAAAAACTATGTTTTGTAAAATTTACTGCTTGTTTCTGGAAAACATCAATAGAGTTGAATTCCCCAGAAAATCCTGTAGATGAATTCCCAGAGATGTGTCATTTCCAAATTGGGGTGAATTGAGGGGTAATTCTTCTCTTCTGGTAGTTAGGGGCTCTATATATGGAGTCCACATAGCTATGGAGTCACATGTGGGGGATTTTCACTGTTTTAGCCCCTCCGGGTCTCTGCCATCATGATATGGCACCCGCAAACCATGCCAGCCAAATCTGCACTGCGGTATGGCACTCCTTCACTTCTGAGCTTTGCACTGTGCCTGACAAGTAGTTTCTATCCATATATAGGGAATGGCTGTACTCAGGAGAAATAGAACTTTAAATTATATGATGCAATTTCTTCTGTTACCCTTGTGAAAATGCAAAATTTGGAGCTAAAACAATATTTTTGTTGAAAAAATGTGACTTTTTTATTTTCATGGCTCAACTTTATAAAATTCTGTGAAGCGCCTGGGGGTTCAAGGTGCTTACCACACATCTATTCCTTGAAAAGTCTAGTTTCCAAAATGGCGTCTTTTGAGGGGGGTTCCACTGTTTAGGCACGTTAAGGGCGTTTCAAACAAAAAACTTTGCACCTAAAATCTATTCCAGACAATTTTCCATTCCAAAAGTTAAATGGCACTCCTTCTCTTCTGAGCCCTGCCATGTGCCCAAACAGTGTTTTTTCACCACATATGAGGTATTGCCAAATCTTTAACTAAAGCAACATTTTTCTGGGAAAAAAAGTGATTTTCTATTTTCATGACTCAACGTAATAACATTTTGTGAAGAACCTGGGAGTTCAAGGAGTTCACCATCAACACCCATCTGGATAGATTCCTTGAAGGGACAAGTTTCCAGAATGGGGTCACTTGTGGGGCGTTTCCACTGCTTAGGCACATCAGGGGCTCTCCAAATGCAACATAGTATCAGCTAACGATTCCAGACAATTTTCAATTTCAAAAGTTGAGTGGAGCTCCTTCACTTCTAAGCCCTGCCATGCACCAAAACAGTAGTTTTCCACCATATGTGAGGTATTAGTGTACTCAGGAGGAATTGTACAACAATATGCATTGTGTAACTTCCCATGTTATGCTGGTTTCATACCACGGCAAGGTCCGATCCGGGGCTGTCAGGCATGAACCTAACAGCCCGGATCGGATCAGCACACAGAACCGGAAGGCCAAATGTGCCCTCCGGTCCTGTGTGCAGCCAGATGGCTGTAATTGCATCCGCAGCTGCTGATTTTTCAAGATCGCAGCTAGCATAGAGCAGCCGCCGGTATCCTGTTCCCGGATTCACCTGGACCGGGGCAATCCGGGACAATCCGGGCAAATCCGGGATCTGGCTTTTTGGGGTGATTTTTCTCCCCGGACACAAAAACGTTGCAAGCAACATTTTTTGTGTCCGGTGAGAATAATCAGAATTCTCCCGGATTCCACCGCAGAGATGAAACCGAATGGCAGTTCATCCGACCCCATAGGCTACTATGGGGCCAAAAACTGGTCCGGGGCTGTCTGGTTTACACCGGTCAGCCCCGGACTAATTCATTTTAAGACCATGTGGCAAAATTAGTTTATCCCAATGATAACCTTAGCTTTGCTCCTAAGACTAAGATTATAATATTGTAATTAATGCAAATTTAACTTCGGTTATGTCTAGCAGACAATTAACAATAAAAGGGTATTACACAGAAAAAAAAAACCTTTTCAATTCATGCTGTCAGCAATGGCACCACATGGAAGAGAAATGTTTAAACACCTAAAAAAGAGAAATGTTTTTTTACACGAGAAAGGTGAAGGCTACAAGAAGATCAGCAAAGTTTTACTTATCAGTCAGAATACTGTAAGAAATTGATGCAAAAAGTTAACAAAGATGGTACTGAAACCATCTCACAGAGATATCCAAATCGAGCATAGTAGATAACACCTACACATGAGTGTCTTCAGACTAAAAAAGATGAATAAAATAGATATTCAAGTTTGATGTACCGTATATACTCGCATATAAGCCGAGTTTTTCAGCCCAAAAATTGGGCTGAAAAGTTACCCCCTCGGCTTATACGTGAGTCACTGTATACTGTATTCAATGTATACAGTATACAGTGCCCCGATCTATATACAGGCCCCCCCCCGCCGCAATCCTGTAAAGGAAGAGATTAGTATACTTATCCCTCCGCTGTCCCGCTGCCGCTGTCCCGCCGCCGCTCCTCCATCTTCATCCAGCGTCTTCCGTCTTCTTCCGGGTTCCTCCGATGGTCGCAGGCAATGACGTCATTGCCGGCGCGACAGAGGAGGAAGCTGAATGAAGACGGAAGACGGTGGATGAAGATGGAGGAGCGTGATGGCGGCGGCGGTGGGACAGCGGAGGGATAAGTATACTAATCTCTTCCTTTACAGGATTGCGGCGGGGGGGCCTGTAAATAGATGGGGGGGGGGCTGCATATACCTCCTGGGGCTGCATATACCTCCTGGGGCTGCATATACCTCCTGGGGCTGCATATACCTCCTGAGGCTGCATATGGGGCTGTATATACCTCTGGGGCTGCATATGGGGTTGCATATACCTCTGGGGCTGCATATGGGGCTGCATATACCTCCTGGGGCTGCATATGGGGCTGTATATACCTCTGGGGCTGCATATGGGGCTGCATATACCTCTGGGGCTGTATATACCTCTGGGGCTGCATATGGGGCTGCATATACCTCTGGGGCTGTTTATGGGGCTGCATATACCTCCTGGGGCTGCATATGGGGCTGTATATACCTCTGGGGCTGCATATGGGGCTGCATATACCTCCTGGGGCTGCATATGGGGCTGTATATACCTCTGGGGCTGCATATGGGGCTGCATATACCTCTGGGGCTGTATATACCTCTGGGGCTGCATATGGGGCTGTATATATCTCTGGGGCTGCATATGGGGCTGCATATACCTCCTGGGGCTGCATATGGGGCTGTATATACCTCTGGGGCTGCATGTGGGGCTGCATATACCTCTGGGGCTGCATATACCTCTGGGGCTGTATATACCTCTGGGGCTGCATATGGGGCTGCATATACCTCTGGGGCTGTATATACCTCTGGGGCTGTATATACCTCTGGGGCTGCATATGGGGCTGGCTACATATACCTCTGGGGCTGTATATACCTCTGGGGCTGCATATACCTCTGGGGCTGCTGTATACTACCACTGGGGCTGCTGCTGTATATACCGCTGGGGCTGCTGCTGTATACTACCACTGGGGAGGCTGCTGTATACCTCACTGCTGGGGATTGTATACCTGTGCTGGAGTCCACCCTCGGCTTATACGCGAGTCAATAAGTTTTCCCAGTTTTTGGGGCAAAAGTAGGGGGGTCGGCTTATACACGGGTCGGCTTATGCACGAGTATATACGGTAGTTAACTGAAGAAATAAAAAAGTCAAACTGAGGTGAGTATT
The DNA here is from genome assembly GCA_033576535.1 of Allobates femoralis. Lineage (NCBI taxonomy): Eukaryota > Metazoa > Chordata > Amphibia > Anura > Aromobatidae > Allobates > Allobates femoralis. Next base: position 459,002,292 of record JARQOC010000005.1, on the reverse strand, counting down.
TTCCGTTACACAATACAGCATAAACTAAATAATAATACCATGCATAGGTACTGTCCATAACAGAAACCTCTCTTAGGCTGGGGTCACACTCTGTTATGGACCCATGTTTACAGCTAGTGCTGAAACCAGACAGCGTTAATGGCAAGCGCTGGTTGGAAACGCGGGTCCATAGAAACCCTGTGTTAATGTATACGATTGGTCCATATAAAGATGTCCACACTAATTCCCATCCCGTATAAATATATCGGAAAACTACAATAATATACAGTATGGGATGAAACAAGTTTCTGTGGTGTTGTCTAACTGTGTTTACCTTAGTAGCAGCTGCACACAGAGCTGCTGGGCGGCTGCTTTTCCTCCACACACAGGAAACACTGCTTGCATCGTTTTCCTGTGCGCTCCTGAAAAGCGGCCGTCATGCAGCTCTGTGTGTGGCTGCTACTAAGGTAATCACAGGGTTTCTATGGACCCACATTTCCAGGCCGCGTTTCCCGTTAACGCTGCCAGGTATTAGCGATCCCTGGAAACGTAGGTCCATAATTAAGTAAGACCCCAGCCTTACACTTCATGCACAAAGAGGTTTGACTACAATTTGATAGTTTCCAATTTCAAAAATGTGAAGCCTACTGGGATTCTATACTCTGGAAAATTGAAATCAAGATAAATGGATTTTGAAACTAATGGCTTCAAAACTGTATAGCTTCATAAAGCTAAACAGTACAAAAAAAAGCATACTATAGTACGTCATGGTGACAGTATCCATAAGTGGGGCTGCTTGAGTGCTGCTGGTATCAGGGAGCTACACTTTATTTTTGGTTGATTATATCATGAATTTAGAGATGCACTTCTCTATTGAAAGACAAGATGCTACCATCACTCCAGTGCACTTGGTAGACATGCACTTTTCCAACACGACAATGATCTGAAACACACATCTAAGGCTAGGGTCAGACGTGCGTCTGCCCATGAGCCTGCAGAATCCGGGAAAAACTTAGAAATTTTCTGCCTCAGCGCATAGCGTTACCAGCAGGCAATAGATCTCTATGGCAACTGGATGCTTACATGGGCTTTTGCAGAGCACACAGGAAAACGCTGCAAACAGTGTTTCCTGTGCACTCTGCAAAAACGCATATCCTGTGGAGCAGGCAGATGCGGTAAGCGTCCAGTTGCCATAGGGATCAATAGTCAGGCAGCGCATAGCGTTACCTGCTGGTAACGCTATGCTCTGAGGCAGAAAATTTCTAAGTTTCTGCCCGATCTGCCAGGCTAGGTGCAGAGGCAAGTCTGACCCAAGCCTAAAGTCATTGTTGTACTTCCGAAGAACATTGTGAAAGTGATTCAGTGGATAAGTATGTCTCCTGATCTGAACATGATCGAACACCTAGGGGGAAATCTTTACACATGAGTTGAGCATCACTATCCATACAGCATCCAGGCTCTAAAAGAGTTGATTCTTGAAGAACGGAAAAGATAGATGTTGCAATATGTTGACAACTTGTTAATTTATGCCTAGAAGATTTGGCGCATTCCTTAAAAATGATGGAGGTTAAACAAAATACTAGAAGATTTTGTATTGAAGTTTATATTATTAACCTTACTTTGATGTATTGGATAAAAAAAGTTATTTGAAGCTGCATTGTCAAATTTTTTTAAATTAGTGTTGTGTTTAGTGAGATATTGATTATACTGTATCTTTTGAAGGTGGTTCTCATTAATTTTAAGCACTGCATAATATTTCAATAATGTGACAGCCCAATCTGGAATACTGATTTAAAGGAGTAATTCAGTTTTAGTACATAAAATGAATTCATTGCACAATGAAAAGTTATACAATTTTGTAATTAGTGATAATTTAATCATTTGAATTACAAATTTTCAAGTTCTGGCAATTTTGATTAAAATTTTTTTTATTTGGGGTGAATAAATTTGCTGCAAATTTCAGCTACTTCAATTGCCCTAAATAGATGTGTATATCAATTTCCTTTAATACATACAGCTTTAGTAATGTCAAAGTGACCTCACCATAGAATTGGATGGGAACATGGTAGTAGTAAATAACAGCCCAACTGCCCAATTAATAACACATGGCATTGACAGACTTTTAAAAACTTTTAAATTTAAAACATGTTCCCCAGATTATCCCTTTTAGTAATCTGTGATAAGACAGACCATTCTATGCAGAACAGTGTGAATGTTAGGGTTAACATCACCCTGCTGTGGCTAAGAAGAAAGATTTGCCATATACTCTGTATACTTGCTATATACAGGTGTATCTCAATGAATTAGAATATTATCAAAAAGATAATTTATTTCAGTAAATCAATACAAAAAGTGAAACACATATATTATATAGAGTCATTAAAAACATAGTGATCTATTTCAAGTGTTTATTTCTGTTAATATTTATGATTATGGCTTACAGCCAACGAAAACCCAAAACTGCACTGCAGTATTCCTCGAGACATCAAAGGGTGAATATAATATTGATTTATTAGTCATCTCATTTCAGGGCTCGCAGAAACCATCAAACATAGCAATATGATATTAATTTGTCCTGAGGAACGGGCCAGGGAGCCCTGAAATTAGTTGATCAATCAACATTATAATCACCCTTTGATGAGTTGTGGAATATGGCAGTACTGTTTTTAACCCTTTATCACCTCTACTCTACATGCACCAAACTGGGGAATGCAGCAGCCGTGATATGCTTTGATAGTGATTGTGAGTCTTACAACCATACAAGGTGAAGCCTCTGATACTTACTGTATATACTGTACGTAATATTTTATCTCTCAGACCCTCAATCCTCCCTACTTTAATTTTCTGAGATGTCCTTTGGGTTTTCATTGGCTGTAAGCCATAATCATTAACATTAGCAGAAATAAACACCAGAAAGAGATCCCTCTGTGTGTAATGACTCTATATAATATGTGCAGTTCACTTTAAGTGTTGAATTATTGAAATAAAGTAACTTTTTGATGATATTCTAAATCATTGAGATGCACCTGTACTCGGCCTCACCTCTCTGAAATACGTGTGAAGCAATGCAGGCCAATTGTGACCTGAATACTGCCCAAACACCAGATGTTGGTGATAATGGTGCTTCTTTTTCTGCTAGCAGTTCCTACATTCTCAGCTGTGGCATGTTTTTCCTTTACACTGTTCCATCCAATGACAAAGCATTTTTTTACCATTCATTCATTTTTTACAATATTTTCAACCTCAATTATCCAACCATTGACAGAAAAGATATAACAAGAAATGCTAGGCAGGTAAGTACATGTATCGCAACCAAATGTGGCCTCAGGTTGCATCTAGGTCTCATCTGTAAAGTTATCAATTTGGACTAGTAAAACAAGTGTTCAAAACAGGTACCGGTATATACAATTCAGTGAGTTCCATTTTTTTATTACATTTTTTTAACAAAATTTGAACCCCTTTCTAAAAACAACAAATTTAGAAATTCCACATAGGTAAACAATGAAAAAAAACTGCACCTGCAATACAGCTTTGTGTGTTGTGTGCTTTGTGGCATGAAAAGATGTCAAATGTGAGTAGTGAAACACCAGCAAAAAAGAAAAAAAAACATTTGTGACATGCACACGTTATGATGTCCACATTTGTAGTTAAACGCGGGGATTTTAGAAAATGTATTTTGCATTTTTTAATAAAAGAATTATTTCCCCTGCATATATTTAATACAGTCACTTGTAACGAGTCACAACGGGCAGGGACAACAATGGCTGAGATACGCATTAACCACAACCTGCCGTGTTAAAGGAAAATGGGGTCCTGGTTTGGTGTGTTCAGCTGTTACCTTAGCATTATGCCGCCGCAGATCACATACTGCTGTATTACAGGATAATGGGGGTCTGGGAGAGGTGTGTGTGCTGCTGTTAGGCTAGGGTCACACATGAGCCCTGAATGCGTTAAAACCATCAATTTTTCAAAGTTGAAAATGTTGAATAACTGATCCGTTAATGGATCCATAGGCTTCAATGCAAAAAACGCAGTGTCAACGTACACTGCTAAAAACGCTATGCGTTTTTACATCGAATCAGAAAACGCTGCTAGCAGCTTTTTTTAACATGAGGCCCTATGGGAAACGCATGGTACATATGGGTACATTCTGTTAATGGTAGTGTTAAAATGATGAAAAAATTTCAACTTTAAAAAACTGATCCAGTAATGGAACAGACCAAAATAACTGCATGCCAAGTGTGACCCCAGCCTTACCTTGTCGATACGCTTCTGCAAGACGCATACCGACACCTGACATGGCAGGCCAGACCAAGATAGTGTAGAGATGAATGAGAAAGACCAAAGTCCAGACATAAACTTTTCTTTGCTAGAAAACCTGATGAGAAGTATACTGTTCAAATAGCAGGGATATCAATTTAAGAATACTTCTTCTGCATCCTGCAGAGGCAGGAACTTTAGAGTTACATGTGACAATGCATTACTTCCATTACATGTTACAACAGCCAGCAAGTTACCCTCGCATTTCCTGTTATACCAATCCAGCAAAACACTGTCGGAATTTATCGCTGTGGCCCTCCACAGCTACTCTCAAGGTACCGTCCACACACCGCAATATGGCTTCCATATCGCTGGCAATTTGACGTAAGTGCGCACGATTCGGGCACTTTTCCCACATCGCTGTGGAGCTGTCACACATAGCGATCTCCCGTGCGATCGCAGGCGAATCTTCATTCCGGAAATCGCTTCCAGAAGACCAGAAGCAATCTTCCCTTCACACATTGCCGCGTCACACGACACAATCGTAGCAGCGATGTGGGCATACTGTCTGGATAGGGGCATGCTAGAGTGTGTTTCACCGCGCCCCTATCACTGCGATTGGTGGACGGAACTGCGTTCCCATTAGTAAGCCTTGCGTGAACGCACGGGTCATCAAATAAAGTGCTTTGGACATGGCCAGCGAATTGGAACGCAGTATTACCCTCCAATTTCCCACTATCTTCCCTCACGTAGTCTTCGATCCTCCTCCTTCTCTCCTCCACACTTGTCTATGTCATTAAGGGGACGGCCCTAAATTAGGGCAAAACCACCAGCCTGGGGGGCACTTGCCCCCCTGCCACCTAGGCCAATCCGCCCCTGCCTCACACAACCGCCTTCAAGATTTTTCCCGAATATCTCCCATCCTCAGGAATTCTGTGCCCAAACACGTCCGATTATCTACCACGCTTGAATCCTTCAGACAAAACCTGAAAACCCATCTCTTCAAGAAACATTACAGCCTGTAACGATCATGGTGCCACCTCACCTCCACCTTAGCCGCCGCTTCAACACCACCAGAGCTGCCGCCTCTCCACCGCCAGGGCTGACGTACCCCGACCTTCTGTCTCCTCTCCATTATCCTGTAGAATGTAAATCGCAAGGACAGGGTCCTCTCCCTCCTGTACCAGTCTGTTGTTGTTAATTTGTTTACTGTAAACTAGATCTATAATTTTGTATGTAACCCCCTCTCATGTACAGCACCATGGAATTAATGGTGCTATATAAATAAATAACAATAATAATAATAATATATACATTTTATTTTAACTTTCTGAATTGCCCTTATTGTGGTTGTATTTTCACCATTGTTAGTCTTATATGCACCAGCTATGATATTTGATTTTTTTTATTTTATATACCAATGGTGTGTTCTGATATTTTTTCTGCAATATATATCTAATATATAAAGCTGAATGTGTGTGTGTATTGTGGTGATGTGGCCCCTGGCCAGGTGCATCACACGGGTTATCAATGCAGGTCTCTGTTCACATGGGCCGGTTTTCCTGATTGTGTGTGCTGTGTGAAACCTGTCTGGTGCACAGGGGGTTAACAGCTGAAGTGTTTTCATGCGCTGAGTGAACAGCTGAGTGTGAGTGCTGAAGATCTGCAAGATTCATGAGCCTAATGAGCGGCAGTGTCTGAACCTGTGTATGAGTGCTTTGCTGGGCTAAACCTGAATGGTGCACAGGGGGTTAATCACATCTCAGGTCTGTGTGTGAGTGAAGATGTGCTGATTGACTCACTGTGTTGCAGCTGTGAGTGAGCAGCCTGGATAAGAACCTGCCAGGTGTCTGAGTGAGGGGAGGACGATGGGAATCAAAGAAGTCCAGACCACTGCCATGTGAAGACGTGCTGGAAGTGATCCGTCCCCGGTGGGGGAAGTGATGGGAGCCTGCCAGCTCCATGCTAGTGCACCTGATGTGTGCATGCCAGCCAGTGTCCAGGACCGAGGACGGCTCAAGGGCCAGGCGGTCATATGTGTGATGAGGACCGAGGATGGCTCAAGGGCCAGGCGGTCAGATGTGCGGTGTGAGAGACCGAGTACGGCTCAAGAGCCAGGCAGTCACAGCCGACTTTGGGACTGACTGAGTGAGTCATGATATCGTCCCGTTGATCCAGATGTTAGTGTCCTAGATCCCGGTGGATCCGTGGAGGTCTTGTGTGTGCTGAGTGACAGGATTCCTGGTGCTATCGTGGGCCCTGAGTATGTAGCATATGGGTTTATGTAAAAATGCCATGAATGCTGTGTCATGCGTGAGTCATAATGGTTCATGCAAAAGTGCCATGTGTGATGACTCGTGTGCAATAGGATGGGGAATGATCCCTGTCAGGGTGATAGACGGTGATAGCCGTCTTTAGAATCAGACTGAGGTCTGCAAGGGTCGGTGGGTGATGCCTTGAAGTTCTGAGGAAAACGCATGTGAATGTCCTGTAATGTAATGTCATATGGGAATGTCATATAATGCAATGTAAGGATATACATATTATATGTGAAAATGGAAATACAGTGTTAGGGTTTATGTGTTGAAAGCGGTTTATGACAGAAATTAATAAATCCGCTGGTTATGTTACGTTGAAATGTAGTCTCTGCTGTCATTTTCCCCGTGCCAAGCGGGTTCCCCTGGGGCGCTACCTCACAGTATGTATGTGTGTATGTATGTGTGTATGTATATATGTATGTATGTCCGGGATTGGCATCTACACCGTCGCAACTACAGCCACAAAATTTTGCACAGTCACACGTCTGGACCCCGAGAGCGTCATAGGCTATGTTGTGAGGTGAAATTTTAACCCCGCGCATTCCAATTCACCAAACAATTTTGCCCCTATTTACATAATGGGGAAAAAGTGACAGTTACCAGTTGACAGTTGTGAATGAGAGGGGCTGATGATTAAGGAGGTCTTTTCCTCTGAAACGCGTCCAGCGGCACCCCCTGTGCGCTGTGATGATTTTATAACTTCACAATAAAAGGAATATGAAGCCATGTCACTGGATCATCTCTACAATTTCTTATAGTCACTAAGGTGGGGCCCCAACATGAGATACTCACCACGCTTGGGGACATGTATACACACACCACACGCACACAAAGAGTAACAGCAAGTGTATAGTCGCTAAGGTGCAGACGCAATATTGGATACTCACCACGCACCCGAACAAACACACACCACAAAGAGACACACACAACACAGAGACACACACACCCCCACGGGGACACACACCCTATAGTGACACATGCACTCACCCCACATGGACACACACACACACACAACACACACACCACACAGACCCCCCCACAGGGACACACACACATAGCCACCCTATAGGGACACATGCACTCACCCCACAGGGACACACACACCACAAAGAGACACACACACACATCACACAGACCCCCCACAGGGACACACACACACATACACACCCTATAGAGACACATGCACTCACCCTACAGGGACACACACACACACCACAAAGAGACACACACAACACAGATACACATACACCACAGAGACCCCCCCACAGGGACACACACACATACACACCCTATAGAGACACATGCACTCACCCCACAGGGACACACACACACCACAAAGAGACACACACAACAGAAACACACACCACACAGACCCCCCCTCAGGGACATACACACCCTATAGGGACACATGCACTCACCCCACAGGGACACACACACACACACACACCCCAGGGACACACACACCACACAGACAGACACATATGTGCACAAATCACCTCAAACATCTCGCCTCATACGTGTGCTATCTTTAATTTCCAAGCATAAACATCTGATTAAAAACAGCCAATGTGCAACACATGTGCCATATAGGGAATTAAGGCAGATGTCAGTCACATGAGCTGTCTATTATGTGTATGTGTCAGGTAACATAGTAACATAGTTTTTAAGGTTGAAGGAAGACTTTAAGTCCATCTAGTTCAACCCATAGCCTAACATGTTGATCCAGAGGAAGGCAAAAAAAACCCATGTGGCAACACTAAGCTCCACATTGGGGAAAAACATTCCTTCCTGACTCCAGATACGGCAATCAGACTAGTTCCCTGGATCAACGCCCTATCAAAGAATCTAGTATGTATAACTGGTAATATTATAGTTTTCAAGAAAGGCATCCAGGCCCTTCTTAAATGTTAGTAGTGACTCACTCATTACAACATATAGGTAACATATACTGCCCGGCCAGGGAGAGGGTTTACTGTTAGCTGGAGATTTATTAGGCTGCATATAGCAACCAATCACAGCTCAGCTTCTATTTTCTTACAGGTCATTAATATGACATATTTAAATTCTTTTTTGTTATAGCTAACATCAGTTATTTATTAACCCGGGCGTAGCCGGGTACTACAGCTAGTATATATATATATATATATATATATATATATATATATATATATACACACACAAGTATAAAGTATCCTCTCTGTTCCCCCATACAATAGTTACCCTACCCTCATTGATTCCTAATTTGCCTTGGCAATAAAAATTAAATAAATGTAAACTTACCCCACTCCCACGTGAACAGGTGTTGCCCTTTTACTCCCAACTGAAGTCTGCAGACCAATGCAGGAAGTGTAATCTATGTTACGATGCCATATAATGTCCCTTATGTGACCTTAAACTCTTAAAGGCCACAGACATCAAGCCAGAGTGAGTGGTAGAGCAGATGGATCTCTGTTTCGCCACTGCTCTTAACAGTAGCTTGAGGATGCAAGTACTATTAAAAGTGATGCTGACTGATGTGTACAAATGCTGATACTGACCTATCTGGTATTTGCCAAAATTTCCAAATGGGCAGTCCAGCCCTGATTTTGTTAGTCCATGCCAAACCGATAGCACCATTCAGGTAAGTTCTGTAAGGCTGGCTTCACACCATTGTTGTGATGTATCAGGTTCTGTCCGGTATTTTGCAGGAAACACCAGACAGAACCTGACTGCCCCGGACAAACAGAACCGGAGGGCAAATATGCCCTCTGGTCCTGTTTTCTGCTGGAATCGGCAGTTCGCAGCTGCACCTGCTGAAATGTCAAGATCGCGGCTAGCGGGGAGCTCCCCGCTAGCCACAGTCCTAAAATCTCAGGCAGGGAGCTCTCCAGCTGCTGAAGTTTAGCAGCGCTCGTTGCTAAACTTCAGCAGATGGCGTCCCGGAGCCACAATCATTTTTATGTTCGATACGGCGTGATCTGGCGCCATAGACTCCCATTTTTGGGGGTGCCGGATCACGACGGGGTTGGGAGGATCCAGGAGGATCCGATTTGTGTCGATTTTTGCCCCATGCAGAAAATCGCAGCAAGCATTCTCCCGTATCCACCCTGACAGATGGAAACCGGATGGCAAATGACTGCCATCTGGCTCCATCCAGTCCCATAGGGATACTATGGGGCTGAAATCGGATCCGGGACTCTCCGGTGTAATCCTGAAGAACATGCTGTGAAGCCAGCCTAAGACTTTTGTTAAAATTATTGCAATTTTATTTTCCATGTATAAAATGTTAATACCACATTCTGGCGTCACTTTTTCTTTTTTATTCCACAAATGTGTCCGGTTAAAAACAAAGACAAAAATCTTAAGCTATTCAATATTTCCTTAACTAAGGAATATATAGCAATTAGATATAAATATATGACTGATTGCTGACAGCTGGTGCCTTGTTACAATATTTGCCAGAAATAACCACTGGTGCTTCCGTTTATAGCATTCAAATAATTCGATATTCCCAAGGTTCCTTGAGCAAAGTCATATCTAATCCATGAATGTTTGTTTTTCTGTATGAAGATTATGACTCTTACTTCTTGAGGATTAGTAATTTTGAGATTTTCTTTGATCACAATGTTAATTTATTATAGCCTTATGCCTCAAAATGGTCCATCTGTTAAGATGTGCTTCTCATCAGTTGTTTAAATTACTAGAGGATTTGTTGGTGTGTTATTTTTGTTCACAGCCATATTAATGTTAGTAGTAACATAATCAGTTTCATTATGTGCATTTCATGCCGTTTGCACAGATTTAAAGCTTGGTTGCTTCATCTAGTCTCATGCTTCTGAAGCAGCTGTTAGGCATTTAGCTAATATAATTTTAATCCATGGGAGGATTTGATTTGTCCATTCAAAGTTAGATGTATGTGCAGCCCTAGAAATAAAATCATTCTCTATTCATGACAGCAATTTTGGTCTATAGGGTTGGCAGTCAGTATTCATTTATGCATTTAGGTCAGGTTTCTTTGCCTGTCGTTAAAAGATAGAAAATGCTAGCACAAATTAGAGTTAATCCCTTATCAAACGTCCAACTCCTTTTTACATATTAAAGTCTAACACCTGGCAACTCAGGTATAACTTTTGCAATTACAACTCTCTCCATCTCTTAACATCCTGCAAATCTAATGTGCTCATAGTTTATTATCAACCAGTTATGCCAAAATAGTACCCTTACGGTACCTTTACACACCGCCACTGCGTCGTAGCAACTGCCTGGCAATCAGGTTTTTTTGACACGGTTGCCTTGAAATTACTACTAAGTTGCGGTGTGTAATTGGGGAAAGTGATCGGGTTTCTCGCAGTTGCTCCGGGCAGCTGTTTCTGAGCCGTGTTCTAAAATCTAAGGCAACACAAAGGGAGAATTGCCATTGTAGTGGCGTGTAAATGGGCCATAGAGATGGAATTTGCGTCACCTAGTGATTTCCCAGAGGCGTGCCACAGAGTGCTGGATACTGCGCCCCATCAGCAATGATTGTTGGGGGCTACTGTGTTACCATTGGCTGCCTCTTCACAGGGTGCCATATTTAAAGAGCTCTCCATTCACAATACACAATTGCAATGGCATCATGTATTAGCCAGCCTTACTGCGCAGGCTGGCCAATCATGACGATATTTTGTTGTCCAATCAGCGTGTTAGCGTCACCGAATACACAACTCTGTCACACCTATGTTTTGGCGCCGCAGAACATGTACGCCCGCATTCCCCTACTGATTGCAGCGTGTGAAGGGGCGACGGGATTCAACAGGAAGTTATCCGCAGGATCTGTTTCAACTTCCGAGGAACCACGATACCTTGAGTTGACAACGCAATTGCGGCGTTTACATGCGGCATCGGTGATTGTTAGCAACCGTTAAAAACGTGCCCGCGCACGTACGGTTGCTACCGATTGCCAGTGATAGTGGCGGCATGTAAAGGTACCTTAATAGTAAACATATGGCCGGTGCACAATAAGAGATGAGCAAATTTATTAGAGTGGAATTGATTTTAACCTCCAAAATATTTGTATTCTGCATAATATGAATGTTTTTAGTCTTGTCTATGGCGAAATTCAGCAAATGATTGCCAAATCAAATGTAGAGAAAAAGAAAAACTGTTAAAAAAAAGTTTTCATGTCATGATATTTGCCGTGATGAAATAGCACACAGTGAAATCATGTACAGTTGGAAGACCTACAATTGGGAAAGGAGAAAAGATGAGGTGCTGAGGACTAGACAGGGTGGGGGCAGGACAAGGTCGGGACAAGGACAGCAGGGACAGCCGGACAATTGAGTGTGAGTGATGGGATAAATGTTAATTATTTTCTTTACTTTCTACTGTCTTTTTATATTTTCTGGAATGGAGAAACCCTGGTGCATATTAAGGAACATTGAATTACTTCAGTAGATATCAAATTTCCCAAAAATGTTTAAATCAGTATGATATGCCAAACTTGAATTTCAGCAGATTGGCTCATGTTAATGGCCACTTTACACGTCCCAACATTGTTTCGATGTTGGATACAACGGCGCGGGAGCGCACACTTTTTCGGCAGAATTCAAAGATCACATAGAATCTGTTACACAGCGCGATATCGGCAGGCAACACAACTGCGATGTCTACGCCCCCTTGTACGGGCGACCCAGGAACGACCATTTAACATGGGAGAGAATAGGAGAAGTTGTACTCCAAATCACTGTTGGGCTGTCACACAGCACGATCCTGCCAGATCGTCCATCCAATATCGGGCGGTTGGAGAGCACGCTCTTTTCTCCCCCGATATCGTTTTTGCATCGTTCTTGCATCGAATTGTACATTTACACCGCACAACGCACGAACGATATCGGGGCCAACGCACGAACCACGTGACTTTTTATCGGAGTTGGACGTTAATATCGGGACATGTAAAGTGACCATGATGGTAGTTCAGTACATCTCAAATGATTTTTAAAAATTGTAGATTTCTTAGTTTTTCAACATATTTTATGCAAATTAAAGAAATACACTATGCTGTAATGATTCTTTTTCAGTGACTGGTAAACATAAATGAAAATATATGCTTTGCATATGTCTGCGTTGTATTTTCAGTGGTTTATCTCCTATGCTATTTTAGAAAACCTTTAATCCATGCCTCTCATTCAAAATATTACTCACTTTATTGCCAAGTTGCATGATTATAGACCATCTAAAGGAGCCAAATAAAGGAATTAGAATCATTGGTTAACTAAATATGATATAGAGTAGGTTAAAAAAGTATTGAACACCTCACCAATATTCTAAGTAAATATAATTCTCAAGGTGCACATGAATATTTCTCCAGATGTTGGAAATAATCCATCCAATCCACAGAGACAAAGAAATCAAAACATAGATGTCCATAAATTTAGTTGTGTTTAAAAATCAGAGATGACACAGGGAAAATTATTGAACACACGAGGAAAGATAGATGGTAAAATCCATGGAAAGGCATCACATCAGCTGTAATATATCATTAGTTAGAAAGCAATCCTAACACTCAGTGTAAAACAATGTCAGCAGGGTCAACTGATGACCTTTAAAAAGGTGTCTCATTACCAAGGGGCCACAGAAGAAACACCTCATGATGGGTAAAAGAAGTGAGCAGCCAGAAGACCTTCACATCCTTATTGTTCCAAAACATACTGATGTCATTTGTATGAGAAGAATTTCTAAAATACTGAAGGCATCATTGAAAACTGTTGGGGCCATACTCCAGAAGTAAAAATAACATAATTTCACCATAAACTGATCAAGACCTTGTGCTCTGCACAAGATTTCAGACAGGGGCATGAAAAGAATTACCAGATGAGTTTTCTATAAGCCAAGAATCACCAGAGGAGACCCGGAATCAGCAATTATTACTGTTATTTAGACAAACTTGTGAAATACTGGGAGAATAAAGTCTGGTCAGATGAGACCAAACTTGAACAGTTTAGATGCCATAATACACAGCATGTTTGTAAACCAAATAGCACTTTGGTTTTTCCCCCAAAAAAACACCATATCAACAGTGAAGTCTGGAGCTGGGAACATCATGGTGTTGGGCTTTGTTTCAGCATATGGGACTGGCAAAATTCATATAATTGAAACAAGCATGAATGGACAAATATATCAAGACATTCTTGATGAAAAGGTGCTGCCATCTACCAGGATGATGAAGATGAAATGAGAATGCACATTTCTACAAGGCAATGATTTTGAGTGCATAGCCAAGGAAATACTTAACCTTCCTAACGGTATTCCCGAGTGTAACTCGGGGTTAATTTTCACTGATAGAAGCGGTAACCCCGAATCACACTCGGGAATACTCGCGGCTGCTGCTGCTTCTCAGTGTGAGGCCGCAGGGGTGGGGGGGGAGTGCTGTCAGAGCCCAGCACCGCCGCCCCTGCTACACTATAGCCGCCCCCTTCTCCAGCCGTGGGTGCCCTCTGTGCCCAGCACCCGCGGCCCCTGCTCCAGCCGCGGGTGCTATCTGTTCCCAGCACCCGCGGTCACTGCAGCCGCGGGGGCCCTCTGTGCCCAGCACCCGCGGCCCCTGCTCCAGCCGCGGGTGCTATCTGTTCCCAGCACCCGCGGTCACTGCAGCCGCGGGTGCCCTCTGTGCCCAGCACCCGCGGCCCCTGCTCCAGCTGCGGGTGCCCTCTGTGCCCAGCACCCGCGGCCCCTGCTGCAGCCGCGGGTGCCCTCTGTGCCCAGCACCCGCGGCCCCTGCTGCAGCCGCGGGTGCCCTCTGTGCCCAGCACCCGCGGCCCCTGCTCCAGCCACGGGTGCTATCTGTTCCCAGCACCCGCGGCCCCTGCTCCAGCCGCGGGTGCTATCCGTTCCCAGCACCCGCGGTCACTGCTGTAGCTGCGGGTGAGGTCCGGAAGAGGGGGGGGGGGAAAGCGCTCTGACAGCCCCTGCTGCAGGTCTTACCTCCCCTTGCCACCGGCGCCATGATAGGTATGTGGTGCCGCCCCTTCTCCTAGGGCTAAGGTTAGGGTTATTGTTAGGGTAAGGGCCCCGTCACACGGGGCGATATCGCTGCCCATTCATGCGGAGACGTGGTGGCGTGGCCTATCACCGGCGTCATCGCCCCTACGTCGCCACATGTAAAGGGGCGATGCCGCTGGTCCCGTGCACACATCGCCCCATGTAACCGGGCGGTGGCGACCTGTCAGGCGATGGGAGCCATAGGCTCCCATTGTCCTGCATCGCCGCCGGGGTTGTCAGACACCCCAGCGGCGATGCTGCCCTACAGGTCGGCGGCACGGGGCTGGAGGAGTCGCCCCGTCTAAACGGGGACGGCGCTGGTGGCGGGGGCAGCGAGAGTGTGCGCGCCCCCGCCATTCACCGCCGACATCTCCAGCCCCGTCGCCCCGTGTGACGGGGCCCTTAGGGTTAGGGCTAGGGTGTTAGGGTTAGAGCCTGCGCTGCAGACGAAAAAAGGGGCAGGAACACCCAAGGGAAGCTGGATGCTTCCCTCAGTTACCCTCTTCTCTGTCACGGGGGCCCCCTACTGATGGTTGAGGGGCCCCCTACCCAGTCGGGGCCCTGGTGCAGCTGAACCAGCTGCACCATGGTAGATCCGCCCCTGACGCTCGGGGTAAATGGCAGCGGAGTTTCTTTCCCTTCTCCTGGTGATCCACCGCTGTGATCGCCGGTGAGAGCCCCTTCGGATGCCTCCATATGACTTCCTGGTTCCATCTCTGTGAGCCGCAGCGGCTCATTGGAGGCGGAACTGGGTGGGAAAAAAAAAAGTATAAAATTTCGGCCCATAAAAGAAATTTGTTATGAAAAAAAATTGTACCGCATTTAGGCTGCTTTCACATCAGCGTTTTTTTGAAATCACGGCAGATGCGGTGAAAAAAAACAATCTGCCGCAATTACCGCATAACCGCGACACCTGCGGCACAGTTGCCGCAAGCCCCATAGACATTGCATGGGGCTTGCCGCAACTGTGCCGCAGGTGTCGCGGTTATGCGGTAATCGCTGCAGATTGGTTTTTTCACCGCATCTGCCGTGATTTTAAAAAAACGCTGATGTGAAAGTACCCTTAGTACAAAATTCCTGATATAATCATACCGCCAGGTATAAGATTATTGATTATTGAATAAAATTATATTATTTAGTTAATTATAATTCATGATTTTATGTTTCAAACTTTATCACATCTGAGAGGTCTACTAGAGTCTTCTTTGATCAGGTAATTACTAAGAATTGCAGCCCTACTGTACATAACACAAAATTTCCATAAAAAAAAAAATGTAACGCTTTTAGCATAAAATTCCAGAATTATTCGTAACGCCAGGGAGGTTAATGGGTTTCAGAGATAGGAAAAAAACTGCTAAAATGGCCAATGCAATCACCTGACTTGAGTCTAATAGAAAATTAAAGGAGGGAACCATAACTCAGGGTTCATAGAAGGAACATATTGAGCCATCAGGATTTGAACACTGTGCAGAAGAATTGGTTCAATTCACAGCTGAGCAATGTATGTGACTAGTTTTACTGTACAGGAGGCATCTTGAAGTTGTCATCATCAACAAATACAGCATAATAAAACCATTTCAATAACCATTTTCAATATTTTTTCTTGTGCCATTTCCATTTAATACACATTATTCATTTTATGAACATCAATGGTTTGATTTATTTCCCTGTGTGGATTGGATGGGTTGTTACATCTGGTGAGAAATGAATATCAACCTCCTCATCTCTGATATATTCCATGACTAAGGGATCATAAAGCATTGTAATGTCATTGTATTGTTTGTGTTGCAGTGCTATGCAACAAGGCTTGCCTTTTAGAAGGTTGTTCTTCCCTCTCCCTGCGGATGCTCTGATCTCAATAACCCCAGCTAGTCTATGCCATCCATCTTGTTAGCATCATCAATATGCAACTCGTGTTCAGAATAGTTTTTTTTTACCTACTATATTGTGCATAGCCACATTATTCATCTAACAATAAACCAATTCTAGAATCTTCATACGTGCTTTTGCAGTCAAATCAATCTATCTGACTGTACGTTTGGGTAGTGGTATAAGGAGACAGCCACAGAAATGGTGTCGCAAGTGCCCTACACTTGCAGCTCAGCTATGAAGTCAGAATAATCTCTATTCACATCAAAACAATCCATCAGGGACATGTATACTCGAAGAAGAATATAGAAATAGGAAACTTAAAAATTTTAGACACAGAACGACACATGGACATTAATAATATAGTGGAATCGTACCAAAAAGATCCCTTACAACAGAGGTGGAAAGGCCACTCAATACCAATACATGTCATCATAAATAAAAAAAAAAGTACTACAGCTTGCATAAATCATCATAATATTTACCCCAAAAGTAGTATGTGTTAGTTTTCAATTAGTTTTAAGAAAATATATCACCATAATAAGCAAAAAGATAATATTAAGAATGAAATAGTATAGATTATACTATATTAAATATCCAACCAAAATAAAGCACAATAATGTCAATATAATAAAACATATATAAGACTGAAAAAGCCAAACAGACTGCTAGCATTTACGGTGGGGTTCAATGTGTGATATTAGGGAGGGTATTTAGTATTATGTTTTGCACATAGTTAATTTAAAGGATCACAAGTAAAGAGAAAAGGGAAACAGTACTAATGTTACTGTAATAGAAAAAGTTAGCAATATAAAAATACAAAGGTCCTTATGAATGCCTATAATACCTTGCATTATGTTGAAATTTTTACCAGTAAAGATGAACAGGAACTTTACTGTGTTTGCTGATTACTCTTTAGAATAGTAAAACTTGTGAATAGATTGACACATAGGCTTGGCTAGTTTGATGTATAGAGGCGTACATCATAGAAGGTAAGATAAACTGCCTAGTGTAAAGCCACTGACCAAAATCTATCCTAATAGATGCCGCCTGATTACAAGAACTGACTGGTGAGCTATGTGATTGCTAGGGCACCATTCAGACTGTAAGGGCAGAGACACATTTATGTTATCGGCATGCAAATATCTTGCATGCATCTTGCATGACTCACCCAGCCTGGTCACCGCCTCTTGCATAGTGTGTTTCCATCCTAATAGTGATAAGAGACCCCAATTTTACTTTATTTGGCCTGCTAAGAAAGCTTTCAATTAAAAGTTTCCCTTTTAAAATTATTTCAAATATAGTAAAAAAGTACAATTACCCCACGGGAAGAAAATTGAAACAAATTTGTCTAGTATATGTTTGTGGCCAGGGGGAAATTATCAATTAACAAATTATGTGGGATTCTTTTGGTCCTGTTATGGGTATCTACAGAACTGTCTATATTGCATATTCTGGTCACTTAAAATATATATTCTAAAGTTAATTTAACTGTGCCGCTTGAATTTCAAAATCTATGTTTAATTTGTATGCCACAAATATATATTTTCCTGTGTTAAAATTCTCAATTTTTTCAAGTTTAAAGTCAGTAAGAGGTTTATTGTTAGGAGAATGAGAGCTACAAAAAATAGCTTATGGGTGAAAAAGAAGGAAGGGCGCACCGACTAGCGTATTTATCAAATAGCAGGGGGTGGGTGCTCACCGTACCAAGTAGGGGAATATGGGTGAGACAGAGAAGACAAGGTACATCAAGGAAGCAACACCATATGTAAAAAAAAACAAATTGTGATGAAGATAAACAACTTTATAAAACCATGGGGGGTCCCCCAGGTCCAGTATGACAGCTCATGATATGAGAAATAAGCAAGGCAATTACAGAATAAACCCCACGCAGGAGGATATGAATGGTACAATCAATGATAACGGTAAGCTTGGAATCAAGCGTTAATCCTGTACACGTATAGTAGTGGTAATTGAAATAAAAGGGGTACCGGGGATGGGTTCAAATATGTACACCTACAAAAAGAGCGTTTGCACTGCCTAAATCAAGAGATATGGACAGGAATGCAATCAAAACAAACAGTATATGTGTAGTGAACAACAACCAAAGTTATAAAAAATTATTATTATATGCCCCCTTGAGCCTGCATAAACTAGGTGGTGGCTGAACTGATATACACAACACCAAGAAATGGTGTGTATGTAGTATGTGACCCATATTATATATAGTCAACGTGCCGAGAAAGACCAATATTGTATGGTATCAAATGAAGTATTTAGTCCTAGTGTCGTGTGGAGACTAAGTCAGGAAATCCAGCACTCTGTGCACCTGTAATGGAGTGGGTAGCCCTGACTGTATTATTATTGAAATGGACAGTGAAGTGAACATTACACAGTCCGATACTGCCCCCTCGTGGACAATTGCTGAAATGACTGCAGAGAAAAAAACACTGATTGCTGACCCCCTCCCACAACAGCCTTATGCTGAGGAAGAAAAAGTGCGGGAGAGGAGTGCAGACCCAGAGCTTAGCCAGGACAGACCTGATTGTGGTGTCTCCCGACATAGGGCTCTTTTGCAACTGGATTCTTGGGAAGAAATACCTTGTGTGGATTGCTGTTGCAACCCCCGGTCTGCAGGACATTATTTTACCGAGGGTCCAAATCAAATTCAGGACATTGCCACCGGATTACATGTGTAGGGGCTGTGTCCGACATAAGGGAGCCATCTGTGCTACCGTGATCTCCCTTCTGCTGCTCGGTGTGCCCCGGGACAGAGAGAGAGACTAACAAAAATCTGTTACCTGCGGAAGAAGACCAAAGAAGAGGACTGAGGAGTTTCCCCCTTCAGCGCTGCACCGGGACCCGTCATCGTGAGATCCCAGGCCTGCCACGTGGGAGCGACATCTTCTTCTGTGATAGACTGGTACGTGATTTGAGGGAAAGTTAGGGAAAGATATCTCCATTTTGTTTTTTTCTTTTTCTTCTTCTTGCTGCGCACTCGGATAAAGTGAAGATCCAGAGACTCCACCATATACATGTGTGCAGCTAGATCAGTTGATTGTGTTATAGATATGTTTTACAGTAAAGAAATGTTACTACCGGTTAAATCTGAGTATGGAGATTCTGTTGAAGCAAGACATACACACACACCCGTGGCCTTACCACCGGTCGCTACACACCTACAATATAGAAACTGTGCATTATGATGCTATTGATAGACCACTACAGAGACAGTGCAGGAAAATCAAACAGTCGGCATGCATAATAATAAATGAACATTACACTTAGGTATATTCAATGCCAATGCCACAATGTACCATTTATGGGCTAAGTATAACAAAGGTGCTTATCATATACCCAAATAGCATGTATGAATGATCATGCAGACCCCTATCAATAGTCAAAGCAATAAAACTAGGAAAAAACAGAAAGATATCGTGCTTTAGCGATTCACGCTGCCATCCCACCGTACTCGAAAAAATGCAAGGGAAGCCAAGAGTATATACGCTACTTCTTTATTCCATCAGTACTTCCATCCAAAGCGTTTCGGTACAGACCTTGTACCTTCCTCAGGGAGCCAATAAAACTGTCATATAGTCACCGGTTGTGGGGTACATCTGTTTATCATGGAGGAGTGGGAGAGCCAGTGGAAGAGCCAGTCATAGACCCAGGGGCACTCAGGCCCAAATGTTTTAATGTTCTTGCTGCACACTAATAAAGTTGTTTATCTTCATCCCAATTGGTTTTTTACAAATGGTGTTGCTCCCTTGATGTACCTTGTCTTCTCTGTCTCGCACAAAAAATGGCTTATGCTAATAATTAATGATAATGATTTTATTTGATCTGTCTTCTAACAAACCGTGACCGGATCATCATCTACTCTATAATTGCCGTAGGCAAAATCGTGTCGGCCCCCGAAAACGCCGTGGCTTTGTCACTATGTGACGTCACCACGCACGAGCAATGGCCGCGAAGCGGCCATTGCGAGTCGCTGGCCGAAAATAGAACCAGAGGCTCGGCCACAAACTTAGCGATTTACCGCTGAGGTAGCGCGAGCAATGGCCGCGAGGCCATTGCGAGTCGCTACCTCAGCCGCCGCACCTGCCGCAACTCCCCCTATACTTTCAATGGGGATCTATTGCGACTCGCTGTGTAGCGCGAGCAATGGCCGCGAGGCCATTGCGAGTCGCTACCTCAGCCGCCGCACCTGCCGCAACTCCCCCTATACTTTCAATGGGGATCTATTGCGACTCGCTGTGTAGCGCGAGCAATGGCCGCGAGGCCATTGCGAGTCGCTACCTCAGCCGCCGCACCTGCCGCAACTCCCCCTATACTTTCAATGGGGATCTATTGCGACTCGCTGTGTAGCGCGAGCAATGGCCGCGAGGCCATTGCGAGTCGCTACACTTGCGGCGCGGTTGCGGTAATCCCCATAGAAAGTATAGGGCGAGTTTGCCCGCGAAAATCCCGTGGCTGACTGTGCTGTTGCTGGGTAGCAACCCATTTTGCCTACCAATCACCATACTCCCCTTTGTCTACCAATCACTATGCTCCCACCTGCCGCAATTTTATAGTGTTTACTTTAAGTTTTCCTCACAAATTATTCCTGCCTTGGTGATCCTGTGGGACGGACGTCGGCAAACCAGTGCTGGAACCTCATCCCTACAAGACATCTTTTTGGGCCGATATAATCGATTAGTAATTATTATTAATTATTAATATTATTATTAGTGTTAATATTAATTATCATTATTAATCGATTATGGCTTGGTGATCCTGTGGGACGGACGTTGGAAGACCAGTGCTGGAACCTCATCCCTTCAAGATCAGCTAAGATATCTTTTTGACTCTATATAATTTATTATTCATTATGATTATTTATTAATATTATTGTTATTAGTGTTTATATTAATTATTATTATTAATATATTATTAATATTATTATTATATATTGATATATTCATAATTATATATCTTTTTGGCCCAATATAATTGATTATTCATTATCATTATTTATTTATATTATTATTATTAGTGTTAATATTAATTATTAATTATTATTAATATATATAGATATATAGATATATATAGATGTTATATTATATATATGTATATGATTACTATATATATATATTGTATATTAATCTATATATATCAGCTAAGATATCTTTTTGGGCCAATATCACACTGGTCAACAGCATTTTTGGTGCCAAAGATATTTCATTGAATTTAGGGTAACTTTGGGGTGCTGATTCTGAATATGTCATCAGTTTTGCCAGATTGGCTCAAGTTTTTGAGATTTTTCGTAAAATGTGTAAAAAAAAAGACGTTTTTTGCTACACGCGCATTAACTTTATTGATATTGTCATGAATACAATAAATTTAACAAAGTAAATGTTGATTTTAGTTTATTTTAACTAGTTTTAGAAAGTAATCTTCAAAAATGAACAAGACATGAAAGATAGACATTTAATCGCTGGAAAAGCACTTTTTATATGATTTCCTTCTATGTGAGCTATTGGGGCAGTCACGCTGTAGATTCCAGCAGTAATCAGCCATCATATGTCTGTCCCATCTGCCTTGGTACCTTTCCTCCATCACCATAATATCCTGATGAAATCTCTCCCCTTGTTCTTCGCTAAAATCTCCAAGGTTTTCTGGAAATCTGTCCAAGTGACTGTGAAGATAATGCAATTTAATGCTCATGTGTACACCCAGATTTCTAAATCTCAATAGCATGTTTTGTACCAGTTCTTCATAATTGTCTGCCTTTTGATTTCCCAAGAAGTTCTTCACTACCAACACAAAACTACACCATGCAGCAGCTTCAATGTCATTCAT
The DNA here is from genome assembly GCA_033576535.1 of Allobates femoralis. Classification (NCBI taxonomy): domain Eukaryota; kingdom Metazoa; phylum Chordata; class Amphibia; order Anura; family Aromobatidae; genus Allobates; species Allobates femoralis. The sequence continues at coordinate 458,980,030 of JARQOC010000005.1, read as the reverse complement.
TTCCTTAGGAAAATTTGAATCTTTAATGAGTTTCCGAATTTGAGGACCATCAAAGATTCCTGCCTTCAGTTTTTCGCTACTAAGACCAGGGAAAGATCTGCAGATGTACATGAAGCAATTACCATCTTTGTCTAATGCCTTGACGAACTGCTTCATTAATCCTAACTTTATGTGAAGTGGTGGTAGAATGATTTTTTCCCTGTCCACCAAAGGTTCGTTCACTATGTTTGATGCTCCTACTGTCAAGGTGTCCCTTGGAGGCCAATTCAGTTTCTCCCAGTGCTGATGTTTTGCTCTACTATCCCACATGCAGATGAAGCAAGGATACTTTGTGTATCCACTTTGCTGTCCAAGTAAAAAGTTGACCATTTTTAAATCAACACATATCAGCCACGAATGTTCATGGTAGCACAGTTTCTCCAAGACCATTTTGACATTTTGGTATTGTTCTGCAAGTTTAGTTGAGTGAGCTACTGGAAGAGATGCACACTGATTGCCATTGTTCAACAAAACACATTTCAAACTCCTTTTAGAACTATCTATGAAAAGCCTCCAGTCTACAGGACGATATACTTGTAAACCCATTTGCAGCATCAGGCCAGGAATATCCTTACAATATACAAGTAGGTCATCTTCACAGAAAAATGGAAGAAGTGTTTCTTCTCTGGTCCTGTAAGATGTAATTTTAGTTCCAGGCGTCAGACAATTTTTTTCACTTAGCCTTGAAGCTAAAAGTTCGGATGCACTTTTTGAGAGGTTGAGGTCTCTTATTAGATCGTTGAGCTCTCCTTGGGTAAATTGCGTAGGTGTTCTGAAACTTCCTTCATATTCTAGTTCACTTCCAGAACTAATGCTTAGCTCCATACCCTGCATTTCATCATCATCATCAGGTGGGGGAAGGTCAGGTAACATGGTAAACACAGGTACAGGCACATCTTCACAATGAGGGACAGGCCTTCTTGCAGATTCCATGTTAGGATACTCCCATTTTCGTTTCTTATGCTTATTGAATCCTTGTACTTGCACTGCACAGAAATAACAGTCATCATGATGATTTTTTTGCTCTCTCCACACCATTGGAACACCAAATTTGAAGCTTGTTCTTTGTCCTTTGCTCCATTTTCGTAATAATTCGATACATGCTTTGCACACTATGTGTGGTGCCCAAAACTTGTCTTGGTCCCCAAGCATAACCCCAAAATAGGCAAAATACACTTTTTTAACGAAGTCTGTTATGTTTCTTCTATGTTTTGTCAGTGTATATTCACCACAAATGTAACAGAATGAGTCTGGATCGTTAAGACAACTTCTTCTTGATGAGTTCATGCTTTTCACTGGAAAACAGACAACAACATAAAGTTAGTGCAAAAATCAAGCTATGAACAAACTTTTAGAACACTAATTAACACAAAACTATATTGAGAACTGCTCAGTTCAAGTACTAATCCAAAGAAATTAATGAGATGATGCGTCGCATTTACGAACAAGTGCTATAAATAAGATACCAAAAATCTCAAAAACTTGAGCCAATCTGGCAAAACTGATAGCATATTCAGAATCAGCACCCCAAAAATACCCCAAATTCATTAAAATATTTTGGGCACCAGAAAAAAAAATTTTTTTTGTTGACCTGTGTTATTTATTGATATATTCATAATGTACTATATAATTGCTATAGATATATATATATATAGATATATAGATATAGATATATAGATATAGATTTATATATATCTATATATATATATACATGTCATATTATATATATGTATATGATTAGTATATATATATATTGTATATTAATCTCTCTCTCTATATATATATATCTACTATATAATTGCCGTAGGCAAAATCGTGTCGGACCCCGAAATCGCCGTGGCTATGTCACTATGTGACGTCACCACGCGCGAGCAATGGCCGCGAAGCGGCCATTGCGAGTCGCTGTCCGAAAATAGAACCAGAGGCTCGGCCACAAACTAAGCGATTTACCGCTGAGGTAGCGCGAGCAATGGCCGCGAGGCCATTGCGAGTCGCTACCTCAGCTGCCGCACCTGCCGCAAGTCCCACTATACTTTCAATGGGGATTCATTGCGAGGCGCTGTGTAGCGCGAGCAATGGCCGCGAGGCCATTGCGAGTCGCTACCTCAGCCGCCGCACCTGCCGCAAGTCCCCCTATACTTTGTATGGGGATCCATTGCGAGTCGCTGTGTAGCGCGAGCAATGGCCGCGAGGCCATTGCGAGTCGCTACCTCAGCTGCCGCACCTGCCGCAAGTCCCACTATACTTTCAATGGGGATTCATTGCGAGTCGCTGTGTAGCGCGAGGTTGCGGTAATCCCTATAGAAAGTATAGGGCGAGTTGCTACTTTGTGTTCTAAGACCCTTACAACATAATAGTTCAATTTTCCTTAAATGATATCAACCATACAAATATATGTAGTTGGTGTAAAGATGTCATTGGAATAATTGGATTATTATTTGAAAATCTTAAAATAAATTTAAAAATAATCTAGACACCCGATGCATTTGCATCGGGCTCACAGCTAGTTATATATAAAAGCTTTATCTGCACTCCTCTGAAAGAATAGCCTGGAGGACGTGGAAGTGAATGATTAACTAAAGATTACAAAATTTTATTTTTTATATATTTCCATAATTTTTTGAACATTTTCCTTTCTTTATGGCGCATGATTTTAAAACATAGCACTAGCATTCCGTCAGGGAGTGTAGTCAGCTAGCTCCCAAATAAATAGCAAGCTATATTAATATTTTATATAATGAAATCAAATGGAGTAGCGTCCTCCTGCTAAGTTTAGTGGAGAACTCGGGGGATTAACTAAGGAAACTGACAAGCTTGCTCTCTTACTCTTCGTGAACAAGTCCTTGTGTGACAAAGGGCAGCAATGATTCTGTAGACAGAAATAGAGCAATTAAAAAAGACATTCACACGGAGTATAATTTGTCAGTTTTCTTGTCAGGTAACTTCTTTGTGATAACATTACAGGGGTTAATCAGCTTCATGGTTGTTTCTATTGGACAAGCCTCTGTAATTATTATTTTACAGACTTTTCTTTGAAAAACACTGACACATTATTTAAGATTCGTAAAAGGTGGAGGTAGATTAAATGTGAATAGTGCAACCACTTGTATAGTGACAACTTAATTGTACTACTTAGTGAAGGCCATTTTTTCTCAATGTCATAAATGATAGCTGCTGAAGTGTCGTCTGTTCAATCTTATTCAGTGAATGAAGAAACTTTTCCAGGTGCAAGTTAACAAATTTGTAATATTCGGCTAGTAGCAAGAGTGATTTATGTTTGTTAATACATTAATAATACAATTTATAATACATATTAATAATATATTTTTATAGTAATTTAAAAATGAAGACAAAACTAATGAAAATGACAATAATGGTAACAATTAAAATATATTACAGTGCAAGGTCAAAAAATTTTAATAAATCAATTTATGCAGTCTTAAAACCCTATAACTGCTTAGAGGGCATATGCTACTAATACAAGAGGCGGTTGTGTTTTGTTTAAAGCACCACTGTTGTTTTTTTCTTAACTGCATCACTAGAGTGGTGGTTTAAATGTAAGTCCCCCGCCCCCTGTCTGATGCAGCTTTACCTTTTTCCAGTGGCGTTCCAATCAGTCTGTGGGGATTAGTGACCTGCCAATAGATTCAATCTTTCATGAAGCATGCAGGAGGTCAAACCTCAATACATGTCTATGAGAACGTCATTCTGACTCTCCAGCCAGTCAGAAGTTACAGGCAAAAGATGGTGTCGCGGGATGGGAGCGAGGTCTTTAAGAAGTGAAGAAACCAGACGTTGAGTATTTGACCGGGGGCAGAGAGTATACATTAATAACTTAAAAAGAAAAAGTTTGTTGTATTCATCCCGCAAAAGCATTTTAACAACTTACATGTTTTCACTAGCTAACTGGGCAACAACTGTAAAGCACGGAATAAAATATTGTTTAAAATAAGTCTCTTTATAGCAGATCCAGGGATTGTATCTAGGGATGGGCGAATATACTCGCTACTATTCGGAACTCGCAGAATAGTAGCGGTATTCGTGTACTTGCTACTCGCCGAGTAAATTAGGATTACTCGGGAGTAGCAAGTACCGAGTACTTTTGCAGTGTATCAATAGATACACTGCAAAAGTCCTGTAAAAGAGAGAAAAAGTGGTTAAAAAATAAAAATAATCGGATACTCACCTTAACCGACGGCTGAACCGGGACCGGCCGATGCACATCTATTCATGGAAAAGGACCTTTCACTCTCTTAGCAAATCAGATGGCTGGGAGAGATCTAGCCAATCAGATGCCGCTACGTCACAATCACGTGATCGCTAGCAGCCACCTGATTGGCCAGATGGAAAGGTCCTCTCAGGTATACTGAGGACCTTTCCATCTGACCAATCAGGTGGCCGCTAGCGATTACATCATTGTGACGTGGCGGCATCTTATTGGCCAGATCTCTCCCAGCAATCTGATTGGCTGAGAGAGTGAAAGGTCCTTTTCCATGAATAGATGTGCATCGGCCAGTCCCGGTACAGCCGTCGGTTAAGGTGAGTATCCGATTTTTTTATTTTTTAACCACTTTTTCTCTCTTTTACAGGACTTTTGCAGTGTATCTATTGATACACTGCAAAAGTATTCGGAATCGCTATACTCGCAATGAGTAGCGAGTACCGCTACCTACTAGTTGCGGGTATAGCGATTACGAATAGTAAGGTATTCAACCATCCCTAATTGTATCTTCATTATGGCCGCTTTACACGTCCCGATATCTTCCCAATATTGTATACAACGGCACAGGAGCGCGCACATTTTTGGCAGTAACCCAAGATCGCTTAGGAGCTGTCACACAGGGAGATATCGGCAGGCAACGCCACTACGATGTATACGCCCCCTCGTACGAGCGAACCAGGGAATGACCATTTAACATGGGAGTGAATAGGGGAAGTTGTGCTTTAAATCGTTGTTGGGCTGTCACACAGCACGATTCTGCCAGATCGTCCATCCAATATCGGGCAGATGGAGAGCCTGCACAAATCTTCCCCGATATCGTTTTGGCATCGTTCTTGCATCGAATTGTACATTTACACCACACAAAGCACGAATGATATCGGCGGCAGCGGACGAACGACGTGACTTTTTATCGGAGTTGGACGACGATATCGGGACGTGTAAAGTGGCCATCAATGTTATGGTCATTCTGTGCTCATCTGGCAGATTTATAGTTAACAGCTCAGCTATATTTCAGTAAAGGCTGACAGCGATTGTGTGATGTTGCGACCATGTGAATATAACAGGTAGACCTTAATGATTTTGATTGCTTAGCTCTGCCCATTATGGTCACATGGTTGGGACATCACACAGGTCCTTTATACAGAGAAGTTGGAATTGAGTTAAAGGGAACAGGTAAGATCATTTATGCCCCCAACGAGTCTAGTGGCTTCCTCATTTACATAAGAAAATGTAAGTGCATAAATGCTTTTTATTCAACTTTAACATTACACTATTAGCTCAGACAAGGATGCTAAGAATAGGACTATGAATCTGCAGGTACAGATAGTCATAGCTTGGGGGGCATAAACCGTCAGACAGGTTCACTTTAAAGACATTGCGATATTTTGTTTTTGTGTTTCCACAGTTTCCTTGCCTAATTCATAAATTCATACTTTTTAAGGTGGAAGGTAGACTTTAAGCTCATTTACTTCAGCCCATAGCATAACATGTTGATCTAGAGGATCCAATAGCCATAACTTTTATATTTTTCCATCAGCACTGCTCTGTACAGCAGAAAACACCATCTACTATGAAGTCAACCCACAGCCAGAGTTGATGGTTGATGAAGAATTGTCTTGACAAAAACAGTGGTTAACATCTGACCTCCGGCTGTCATGACGACTCATTCGCAACTCGCAATCACATGATAGGAGCAGAGAATTGATCCTCTTGACTTAACAATTTACATTTTTTGACAATACAAAGTTCATCAGACTTTGGAAATTGACTTAGATCTTGATCGTAATTCCATCATTGAACAATACTCTCGTCTTTTACCAACTATTTACGTGTCTATTCCATATCTTACGATCATAGAAACCCAATATAAAGTAATGACTAAGTGGTACATGTCCCCCCATAAACTAAATTTATTCAACTCAAAAAATAGCAACTTATGTACATGTACTTGAAATTGCCCTGAGGAAGGTGCTGGGACAGCACCAAAACGCGTAGGTGTGATGAAATAAAGTACATTCTTATGGTAATAACCCTCTTGTGAAATCCTTTGGAAAAGAGCAGCAGCGCGGACCGTGGATACCATTCCTGTTTTTGTCTCCTTTTTTTATGGAATGGCACACAGACTCACAGAGTTTCATATATCTATTCACATATCTGCAGAAATCACAGAATCACATTGCTGAGGTTACCTAAGGTCACCATTCAGGTAAGCATGGTGGCCGCCAATCATAGCGGCTACCATGCTTACCTGAATGGGGTTCAAATAGAATATGCGGTTCTAAGGTATAGCGCAGGTTTGAGACGGGATACTTTAATCTTTATCTCCGTATCTTTATTCATAAAAAGCTCCAGACCACAACATGTTTCGACGTACAGATGTCTTCCTCAAGTGGATGAAGAGCTATTAAAAACAAACCATTATATACTTCCTCTAACCAATCAACCGTCAGTGCAGCCTCCCTGACAGCTGAAAGGTGGGAGGTTACACAATTTTAAAACAATTTAAACAAAATTAAAAACCTTCAGTTACAGAACTATTTATAAAACCAGAAACTAAATATAAAAACCCCAGTAAAACAAAACACATAATAATACAATGAGTTATTCTGTTGATGTTGATGATCATTGTGAACATATGCTCACAATTCCCGATTCTCTATATTTTTCAACTTAAGAGCAATAATAAATTTAATTGTATATTTTTACTATCCCCAGTTATCTTATTTCTCCGTTAAATTACTTTTCCAGGGGTTGGTCATTTATTTAATTTCTCATATCCTTACAAGTCAGAACTGTGCAAACAATAAATTAAATATAAATTCTGATTTTTATTATTTTTTATTGCTGCCCTACTGGGCTATTTTAGTGACCCCTCTAGTTATCACTGTAATCTTGAAGGATCCTTTCTAAACCAGTCTTATAAACATATCACTAGCATGATATTTCCAATATTATTCCATAGATGTTGATGATTATTTATCTCAGGCTGTTTCTTTCAATTAATTATTCATAACCTCACACTAAATTAAATTAACAGTAGGTAGCACCTAAACTCCATCACTGCTGCTCCTCTCACTTACGTTCCTACTCAGTAAATTATTATCAATTACTCTATAATTAGTACATATTCATCTTAATTCAGTCGATAGTGATGATTATGTTATTTTATCAAGATTTTCTCCAGCCCTTACTTCCAAACATTTCTTCTATGTTATCTTTTTTATCTACTTTCAAGATTAAATCCCATCCTAAAGTATATGAGATCCACGCTATAATTTAGTTCTTTAGGGCTTCCTCTATTTTGTCAGTTTCTCTATTGTTAAATTAAGGCCTTCAGGTGTTAATGTACCCAATTTGTATATCCAGAATGATTCTCTCTTACAGAGAGCTGCCATTCTGTTATGTATCCCTTCTTCGATTTGGTCAATTATTATCAATTTTAAACTAGTGGAGTCCTTATCATGCACCTTTGTATAGTGACAGGAGACGCTATGTACCATGAAGCCATTTTTAATATTGGCTCTATGTTTGTTGAGCCTAGCTTGCATACGCTGTATTGTCCTGCCTACATATTGCTCTCTGCAAGGACATTCTATGAGGTAAACTACATAACTTGATTTACAATTCAACGATTGTTTTATAGTAAAAATCTCATTTGTTGTATTAGATTTAAATGTTTTATCACCTTGACCTATGCTTTTACAGCATTTACACCTTATAGAGCCACATTTGGAACTACCTGGTTCTCTCTGTATACCCAGCCTATTACTTGTTCCTGCTGATTTCACGTTTCTCAATTTACTTGGTGCCACTATAGTCTGCAGATTTCTTCCCTTTCTGAAAATTATTACTGGCTTCTTGGATAATACCGGATCTTCTTTTAGGATGAACCAGTATTTTTTTAAAATTCCATAGATGTTCTTATGTGATTGGCTATAAGTTGTTATAAGATTATTGCTGTATTCTTTTTCTTTAGTATTTCCTTTTATTCTGGGACTTATTTTATCCTTCTGATGATCCTCTATTTTTTTAATGCAATCCTCTTGTGTCAATTCTTTGCATTTTTTATGTGCATCAGCCAGTATACCTTTAGGATATCCCTTTTCTTTAAAACGTTTATTTAAAATTGCTGCCTCTTTTTTATATTCATTATCAAGGGTACAGTTCTTTCTTATTCGCCAATATTGGCCATATGGGATTTTTTTGATCCATTTAGGGAGGTGTCCACTTTTATAGCTGAGGTAGCTATTAACATCCACATTTTTTAAGTGAGTGGATGTACTCATCTTTCCTTGTTCATTGATGCTAATCTGGAGATCTAAAAATTGAATGGTTGAGCATGAATTATTCACTGTAAATTTAAGACCCCAGTTATTATTATTCAGATTTTCTGTAAAAATTTGAGCCTCCTCCTCAGTCCCCCTCCATATCATAAATAGATCGTCTATAAATCTTCTATAAAATAAGATTTGGTTATTATAGAGCGGGGATTCAAATATAGCAATTTTTTCAAATGCCCCCATGTAAAGGCCCGCATAACTGGGGGTGAAACGAGCCCCCATTGCACAACCCTTTATCTGTTTATATATTGATTCTTCAAACATGAAAATATTATTCATAAGGACAAATCTTATACCCTCCAATAGGAAACCCCTTTGTTTATCCTTCATCTCCAAATCCTCGACTAGGAACTGTTCTATTATTGTTAACCCTAAATTATGGGGGATATTAGAGTACAGGGAACTCACATCTAGCGTCAAGAGTATACAGTGCCTACAAGTAGTATTCAACCCCCTACAGATTTAGCTGGTTTGATAAGATGCCAATAAGTTAGAGAATCTGAATGATAACACAAAAACATTTTTCCCACTTATGATTATTGGTTGTGTGAAACCATTTATTGTCAAACTACTGTGTTTTCTCTTTTTAAATCATAATAACAATCAAACACATCCAAATGACCCTGATCAAAAGTTCAAACGCCACCTCTAACATCAATGACAGCTTGAAGTCTTTTGTGATGAGGCTCTTTATTTTCGCAGATGGTAAAGCTGCCCATTCTTCTTTACAAAAAAACTACAGTTCCTGTAAATTCCTGGGCTTTCTTGGATGAACTGCGTGGTTGAGTTCTCTGCAGAGTGACTCAATGATATTGAAATCAGGAGACTGAGATGGCCTCTCCCAAACTTTCACTTTGCTCTGCATTAGTCAATGACAGGTCGACTTGACCTTGTGTTTAGAATCATTGTCATGTTGGAACGTCCAAGTATGTCCCATGCGCAACTTTCAGGCTGATGACTGCAAATTTGCCTCCAGTATTTGCTGATAACGTGCTGCATTCATCTTTCCTTTAACTTTGATGAAGTTTCCTGTGCCTTTGTAGCTCACACATCCCCACTTCATCATCATCATCATCATCATCATCATCATCATTCACCTCTGTGCTTTACAATAGGAATGGTGTTCCTTTCATCATAGACCTTGTTGACACCTTTCCAAATGTAACACTTTTGATTGTGGACAAAAAGTTTGATTTTTGTCTCATCACTCGAAATTACCTTACTGCACAAGTTTGGAGGCTTGTCTCTGTGCTGTTTGGCAAATTGTAGGTGAGATACTTTGTGGCATTTGTGCAGTAATGGATTTCTTCTGGTGACTTGACCACGCAGCAAAATTTTCTTCAATGCCTACTTATTGTGCATCTTAAAACAGCCACACTGCTAGTATTAAGTAAGTTTTGTATTTCAGCTGATATTATTTGTGGGTTTTTCTTTGCATCCCAAACAATTTTCCTTGCAGTTGAGTCTGTTAAATATTTTGGTCTACCTCATTGTGGTGTGGTTTTTACAGAACCCCTGATTTTTTATTTTTTAATCACAGTTTGAACACTACTGACTGGCAATATCAATTCCTTGGATATCTTTTTGTATCCCTTTCCTTTTTTATACAGTACAACTATCTTTTCCCATACATCCATTGACAAATCTTTTGCTTTCCCCATGACTCAAAATCCATAAATGTCAGTAGCTGGATGATAGATGAAGAGAGTCTGTCTGGATTCCAGAAACTCATTCAGCATATATGCACACATACTCAGTACAAGCTAACAGGTCACAGGTGGGCATAATTCCTTTAGCCATTCAAACCCATTTGTGTCAACTTCTGTGCATGTAAGGCCGGCTTCACACTACGATAGAATCACGTCCAGGGCTGTCCAGTGTAAACCGGACAGCTCAGGACCTGATTTTGCTGTTATGCAGCCCTATGTGGCCGAATGTAGCCGGATGGCAGCTATCTGCTACCCGGTTTCCATCTGTCCAGGAGGATGTGGGTGAATTCCGATTTTCCTCCCAGACACAAAAATGTTGCTTGCAATGTTTTTATGTCCAGGGCGAAAAATCTGCCCAAATCAGATCCTCCCAAATCCTCCCGGATCCGGGGCGATGCGGCGCTCCCTAACATGGGAGTCTATGGCGCCGAATTGCCTAGATCCGGGAGGATCCGGTAACCGGACATTAGCGGCTGAAGTTTAGCAGCGAGCGCTCCTAAACTTCAGCACCACCGGCTGTCCCCTGCTGAGATTTCAGGACCGTGGCTAGCTCCCCGCTAGCCGCAATCTTGATGTTGCAGCAACTGCGGCTGCAATTGAGGACTCTGGCTGCAAACGGGATCGGAGGGCATATTTGCCCTCTGGTTCTGTTTGCAAATCAGGTACAGGGCTGTCCGATGTGAACCTTATCACACCGCTGTGTGAAGCCAGCCTTATCAGGCCAAACTCACCAGGGTATGTGAACTTTTGATCAGGGTCATTTGGATGTTTTGGTTGTCATTATGATTTGAATAGAGAAAACACAGTAGTTTGACAATAAAGGGCTTCACCCAACCACTAACCATGAGTGGAAAAAAGTTTTTATGTTATCATTTATACTCTTTGAAAAAAGGCCAAAAAAGAAAAAAATCTTTTGAGCACAACTGTATTATAAAGCATCCCCAGAGTCCTTCTTACATTATAATGCATTCCATAGTTCTACATATCTTATAATGCACCCACATAGTACTCCATATTTTATAATGCACCCCTGTAGTCCTCCAAATACTACATTGCACGCCCAAAAGTTATCTAAATAGTATTATGGCTATTGGCCATAAGTGTACTCTCTGACTTGAAAAACAAACTACTTACCCGTCTCCTTTCCTGTGCTGGTTAGGTCTCCGTGGTGAGAGTTCTGAAAAACTGCACATCTCAGCACAGTGGGCACACAGCTGCAGTGTTATTACACTCACTGCGCTAAAGGATAGATCACACACTGCAACTTCACTAGCGATATCGCTGAAATTTCACAGGTTTTGTGATGTAACAGCGACCTCTCCAGCAATGTTGCAGTGTGTGACACGCATCAGTGACCTGGCCCCTGCTGTTAGGTCGCTGATCACTACAAATTCAGGACCATTTTTTGGTACTTGGTCTCTCACTGGTCAGCAAGCATCAGCGTGTGTGACAGCGAGAGACCAGCGATCAGCGACCTCCCAGCCAATAGCCAGCGCTGCACATTATATGCTGAGCACTGGTAACCAGGGTAATTATTGGGTAGCTAAGCAGCATGCTCTGCTTAGTTACCCGTTGTTTACCCTGGTTACAAGCGTCCTCCCACTTAGCCCAGCCTGTAAGTGGGAGGATGCTGGTAACCTAGGTAAACAATGGGTAACTAAGCAGAGCGCGCTGCTTAGCAGCCCCATATTTACCCTGGTTACCAGCGATCTTGCTGCTGACTGGTCACTGGTGAGTCTGCCTGTTTGACAGCTCACCAGCGACTGCATAGAGACTTTCCAGCGATCCCGACCAGGTCGGATCGCTGGTGGGATCGCTGGAAAGACTCAGCGTGTAAAGGGGCCTTAAGGCATCAGAGCACAGACTCAACGGGAGAATGATGATGGAGGGTGTGGAGCACTCTCACGTTCATCATCACTTTCAACTGTGTAATGAAAAAAATCTGACTAGAAGACCGATCAATTAATTTTCTTTGTTTGAAAAAAACTTTACCATGTTCCATCAGCAGTAATTTAATTTTATATCTAACAAGAGAGAATGCTGTGAAATAAGGGAGCCATAAATAGTAAAAATAAAAAGAGAACGCAAAATGTAAGGTATGGGGCTGCACATAACAAGAAAGTTCACTATGTAATAAGGGACAGTAATAAATATAATGAGAGGAGACTATGCATAATATAATATACTATTAAAAAAGGAACCTGATATGTTTTGAAACATGTCTAGTGATTGATACTAGAGATGAGCCACCACCTCGGTGTTCGAATTCGATTAGATTCGTCGAATTTTCTGTGTGTTCGTCGAATGTTCATCGAACAAAGTCGAACACCATTGAAAATGAATGCAAAAGATGTTTTAACATTAGTACCGGGCAGGGGGAGCAATAACAGGGAGGGGGGAGCGCAGCATCGGGAGCGAAATACACAGGCGGGGATGTCGGCAGTGAGAAGAGGACTTCACCGCTGGCTTTCCCGCTCCCTGATGCCCCCTCCCTGCTCCCTGGATCTGCTCCCCCCGCCCGGTCCTAACTTAGGATCAGGAGGGGAGGCGGCGAGGGGAGCGCTGAGATTAATGACTTCCAGTTTATTCACTGCTCTGTCAGCTCTCGACAATCTCCGCTAATGTCGACAAAGTTCGGGCTGTGCAGGCAGGGTTCACTCGCGGTCATAGCCCTAGCTATGACCTGGGGTGAACCCTGACTGTCACAGTCAGTTGTCAGCCTGCTGTCACTCTGCATAGACGTGTGTGTCTATGCAGAGCGATGTAGCAGTGCTGACATTGCGTTTTTGCACTAAGTTAGACGGAAGAAGAATTTTTCAATAAAGACGGAGTCTCTAAATGTATTTTTTGTTTTATTTCTAATAAAATATTTTTTTCTGGGTGTTGTGTTTTTTTCACAAATTCACTAGAAATTCACTAACGAGTAAGGAGTATAACTCTGAAACGCGTCTAGTTCCCCGAGGGGGGCACCTTATGCTTTTAATCATAAGAAAATAAAAAAGAATTCATTCACACCGCATAACGGCATTGGAGCTTTCTTCATTGTATACTAGAAATTCATGGCGGTCATGTCTAATATTGGCGTGACCCCATGAATTTCGGACTTAGGGCCAGCTGATAATACAAAGCTGCCCCTAGCCCCTATATTACCCAGTGAGCTACCACACCAGGGCCCTGGATGAGTTAGATAAAGCGCCAGAAGATGGCGCTTCTCTGAACGCGCCATTTTCTGGGGTGGCTGCGGGCTGCAATTTGCAGTGGGGGGGGCAGAAAGCTTGGGTCTTCCTGTGCTGCAGATTACAGCCCCCAGCTGCCTAGTTGTACCTGGCTGGACATGGAAATAGCGTGATGCCCCAAGTATTTTTTTCATTATTATTTCATGAAATTAATGAAATAATAAAAAAAAAGGTCTTCCTTCTATTTCTGTTTCCAGGCAGGTACAGATATGCACCTGGGGGTTGGAGGCAGCCGATTTCTGTCTGCTGTGCCTGGCTGGACACAAAAATATGGCGAAGTTCACATCAAAATTTTTGGGAAAAATTAATAAAAAAATAAAAAAATACATTTAGAGACTGCATCTTTATTAACCCCTCAAGGCCGGCATTGTAAGGGGTGTTAACTCAGGTCACCCGAGGACAGCTCAGGTGGCTTCGCCGTATTTTTTGTGTCCAGCCAGGTTCAGAGAAGCGCCATCTTCTGGCGCTGAACCCAGCTCACCGGGGCCCTGGTGCCGTGGCTCACTGGGTAATAAAGGGGATAGGGCCAGCTTTGTGTTATCATCTGGCACTAAGCCTGAAATTCATGGGGTCACGCCAATATTAGACATGACCGCCATGAATTTCTAGTGCATTTTTTAAAAAAACACAACACACAGAAAAAAATATTTTATTCGAAATAAAACAAAAAATACACTTAGAGACTCCATCTTTATTAAAAAATTCCTCTTCCATCCGACGTAGTCCAATCAGGTTTTCTTCTTTAGCTCAGCTACATCTCTGGTAGAGGACCTCTACCAGAGATGTAGCAGAGCTGTGGCGCACCTGGGTGTGGGAAAGTTCATGTGAGTTCATGCTGCATGAACTCACATGAACCCTGACAGCACCACGGCTTCTTCAAATGAACAGCTGATCTGCATCAGCTGATCATTTAAAATAACCAGCAGGAAAGCCAGCGGTGAGACTCCACTGCCGGCTTTCCTGCTCTGTACTGCGCTCCCCGCACCCTGATGCCCCCTCATCGCTCCCCCCGCCGCCTCCCCGCCTGATCCTAACTTAGGACTGGGCAGGGGAGCAGATCCAGGGAGCGGGGAGGGGGCATCAGAGAGCGCAGCACAGAGCAAGAAAGCCGGTGGTGAAGTCTTGTCACCGCCGCCGGCTTCGCCGCCCTGGTCCTTCGCTCCCCGCTCCCTGGTGCTGCGCTCCCCACCCGATCCTAACTTAGGATCGGGATGGGAGGCTGCGGGGAACATTGGATCTGGCTGAATGATTGTTTAAAAGCCTTTGGCTTTTTACTGCCGGCTTTTAAACAATCATGCCCCCATTTCAGCCTTTTCCTCTGCCCTCAGACCATTTTATACGGTCCTTTTGGTGAACGAACTGTTATCGAACATAACATCGAACTGCTGAATTGAAGCTAATTGCTTGCATTCATCGAATGACTCAAACCTCGCCCAAACAGCTCGAATTTGAGATTTGCGAACATTTCGAATCGAACATCGCTCATCTCTAATTGATACAGCCAGTAGAATTCTATATACCATTGTTAATACAATTGTACAATTTTCCATTTAGCAACAATATACAGATGTTAGCATGTCTATTGGAACACAGATTTAGGAAAGCATAGAGTACTGTCGGAGCTAATCAGCCCTGCCAGGTGATTTCAACACTGGTGAGTGTCTAACAAGGTGCAGGAAAGAGATGACCAGCAAAGAGACACAATTGATTTGTCTCATACACTACAAAGGGCTTTACGGACGACTTTGAACAAAATGACAGTTACATTATGTGCATCATATCTAAGTGGACTGGTATGATCTTAATTAAATGCAACAATTTATCTAACATTAAACAGCAACATACATGATTAGATTTTGTTAAATATGGTGACATTATATGGTAATATGTTGCATGAGCTTCAAGTCCCACAACATTATTGCCATAATCATACCATACTACAAACATCTTAGTGGTCTGTTTGTATTCTCAATACAACATTGGATTCTTTTCACATTATATTCTATGCTCCAATATATTTCAGCTTTTCATTGGAACGGATAAGGAAAAATGACTTAACTACATCTCATGTTTGTAATGGAATGTTGACTACATTGAGATTATTCTGAGTGAGATTAATTATATCCAACATTGCTTATCAATATATTGTCAACAGTCTGAGCAGGTAGTAATCTGTATTGCATTAAATTGCTTTTTAATTTAATTTTATTGATATATTTTTGTTTTATACAGTAGTGTGAAAAAGTGTTTGTCCCTTCATGATTTCTAATTATTTTGCATGTTTGTCAAACTTAAATGTTTCATATCATGAAAGAAATGTAAGTATTAGATAAAGATGACACAAGTAAACATAAAATGCAGTTTATAACTGAAGTTCTTTATTATTAAGGGAAAAAGAAATCCAAACTTACAGGGCCCTGTGTGAAAACGTGATTGTAATATAAAAGTGATATCAACCCCTTCACGACCTATGATGTACATGTACATCATAAGCCGCCTCCCACTCTTTGAAGCAAGTTCACGCTTTGAGCCGGCAAAACCCCCTTCACATCTCTGCTCATGTCATCAGCTGAGATGTGTATCTAACAGCACAGCCATCTGATCAACATTGTTAACCTTTTAAATTGTGAAGTCATTCAAAGCACCTGCCAGGATCACAGGACCTGTAACCTGTTACCTGTTACCTCCAAAAGCAGTCCCGATTCACTTCCTGCCTGTGATGTCCCAGTGACATCACAAGCAGTATGTGATCATTTTCCCTGTCTTCAAATGGGCTGTAGCTCATCTGAAGAAAAGGGAAGCAATCAGAGAGTGGAGTGATGAGGTCCTCTAGTGGTTAAAATAAGATATAAAAAAATAAAGTTTTTAAAACATAAGTGTACCCCCGTTTTGCGCCATTGAAAATAAAAGTATTTAAAAAATGTCAAAACTACACACATTTGGTATCACCGCATTCAGAAATGCTCGGTCTATCAAAATATAAAACCAATCAGATCTGTAAACTGCGTAATGGAAAAAAAAGCCCAAACATCAAAATTACGTATTTTTGGTCATCGCAATAATACAATAAAATGCAATGAAAGGCAATCAAAACAGCACATCTACCCAAAAATAGTATCATTAGAAACATCAGCTCAAGGCGAGAAAAATAATCCATCACACAGCCCCAAATCCCAATAACATGAGAATGCTACAGGTCCCGGAAAGTGGCACCAAAAGCGCATTTCTTTTTCTTTAAAAACTTCAAATTTTTTTTCACCACTTAGATAACAGTAAAAGTATACATGTTTGGTATCTATGTACTCATACCTACCTGAAACATCATACCAACATGTCAGTTTTATCATATAGGGAATATGGTAAATAAAAAAACTAAGAATACTAAAGTATAATTGTACTTTTTTGTAATTTTACCTTACTTGAAATTTTTTTCCGATTTTGCTGTACACTATATGGGAAAAAAAAAAGATTTCATCTGAAAGTACAACTTATACCACAAAAAACAAGCCCTCATATGTCAACATTGACCAAAAAGTTATGGCGCTTGGAAGAAGCGAAGGGAAAAATGAAAACCGGAAAACGGAAAATTGTCTGAGGGTGAAAAGGTTAATATATTAAAATGTAATAATAGTTTTTCATGTGCCAGTTTAATTTTAACTTTTCTAATATTTCATAATATAATATATACACACATACTATACAGTATATAACATGTAGCTTTGTCACTATAACAGGATAGAGGCCCAGATATATTTCTTACACAGGAGCCCCATGTAGGGACAAGTAGTACCTTGGATGTTTGGGTTTGCCAATCCTTAGTCCGAAGTTTGGTCTGAATGCCCGGACTTTACCCAAAGTCGAACTCGTACTCGAACCCCATATAAGTCAGTGGACCTTCAAACTTAGGTGCTTTAAAATGGTCATAGTAAGGGCTAGGAAAAGGAAACAAATGGAGATAATTATGCATACCATCTCCCGAGACAAAACACCAGTCAGACTGCTGTACTAGCCCGTTGTTTAACCCTGTACATCATACAAGTTGGTTCATTAATGACATGCGATGTACCATGGGAATTTTCCAGGAACCGCAGATGTGCCTGAGCAATCACCACCGGGTCTTCAGCCGATGTAATACCCGAAGTGACATCTTGTCCCACAAACAACAAACTTCCACACAGTTTGGTCACCAAATAAAATGAAAAATGTATAGCTCTCAGTATATTGCAATTAAAAAAACAATTATTATTTCTATAAAATTGTTTTTAAGGTGTAAAAGCAACAAACCATAAAAAAACTATAAAAATGGGGTATTGCTGTAATCATACTGACTCCAAGAATAAAGCTGTCTTACCACATTTATGATAGGGTGAATGATGTGAAAAATATAACAAGTGAATTCCTGAAGTTCTGCTTCTTGATTGTGACTCACAAAAAGCACTAACATGATTCTGTTAGCATGAAAATAAAAAATCAACAGTCTTCAAAATTTGGAGATGCAAAAAACTTTTATTTTGTAAAAAGTGTTTTTAGTGTGATGGTAGCCAAACCTAAAAAAATCTATGTAAATCTGATATCACTGTGATAATACTGACCTGACAAAAAAAGCTAATTATTTATACAGCAATGTGAAGGACACAAAAATAATAATAAAATCAATTGTTCAACTGCTGTTGATTTGTAAATTTAACCTTCCAAAGATTGCAGTAAAGAATGGCTCATATTTATGCTTCACTCTACGCTGAGCGCTTATATCGGGGTTTCTATGTAAATCTCTGAAAAATGTGATTCAGACAAGATTCCCAGTAGAAAATTAAGTGAAAAGAGGCAGAGGAGTCACTTTGAACTGTGATCTGGCAGGAAATATTGGGTTCTTCCATGTTACTGGTAGCAGAAAGGTTCTGGAAAAGCGCTATGTCTCATCGCTCCCCTCCCAAAAAAAGCAGCAGAACCTGCATTCACAATTCCAAATCCCCTCCCTATTGAGCTCCACAATGTCTAAACCACAGTTAATGTCCCCATGTTTGGCATTTTTGCAGAGTGAAGCCTGCTTAATTCACTGTTTATCTACTTTTCGAGAAATAAAATTATCACTATACTCATAAATGAATTTTCAGAGTAGTGTTATTTAAAAAATGTGTTCATCTGAGGGTATTTCTGCTGTACTGGCACTTGAGGGCTCTGCAAATGGAGTTTGTAAACTATGTAGGAAGTTCTGTGCTACAAAAATCAAATGGCGCTTGGCGCTCCTTTCCTCGTGAGCCCTGCCATGCACCCAAACAGTAGTTTCCCACCAAATATGGGGTATTATTATACTCAGAAGAAATTTCCCAACACGTTTTGGGTCCAATTTCGCCAGTCTTTGTGAAAATGAAAATATTTGGTGCTAAAACAAAGCTAAATTTTTGTGGGAATCTTTATTTCCATTTTTACATTTCTACGTTGTAAACTTCTGTGAAGTATAGTGCATTAAAGGTGCTCACCAAACATCTAAATATATTCATTTGAGGGTCTACTTTCCAGAATGGGGATACTTGGGGAATTCCAAGAGCTGATCAAACGCAAAATGACACTTGCAGACCATTCCATCTAAATCTGCACTCCAAAATGTCGCTCCTTCCTTTCCGAGCCTTGCCATGCACCCAAACATTTTGGGATATCAGCATACTCAGGAGCAATTGCACAACTAATTTTGTGGTCCATTTTTCCTATTGTTCTTTTGAAAATAAAAAAATTGAGGCTAACACAACATTTTTATGGAAAAAAACGTAATTTTTTAATGGCTCTTTGTTGTAAAGTTCTCATCACACACCTAGGTAAGTTCACTGAGGGGTCACTTGTTGTTTTTTTCACTATTTAGGCACATCAGTGGCTCTCCAAGTATGACATGGAGTCTACTAAAGATTTCAGTAAATTTTCCATTCAAAATATGAGATGGTGCTCCTTACCTTCTGATTCCTGTCATGTGCTCAGTCAATAGTTTTCAACAACATATGGAGCATTGTTATACTCAGGAGAGACTGCACAACAAATGGTATGATGCAATTTCTCCTGTTACCCTTGTGAAAATTCAATATTTGAGACTGAAGTAACATTTTTGTTGGAAAAATAAATAAATATAATAAAGTTAATGTTTCCTTTCACATTGCATAGTTCCTGTGAAGCACTTGAAGAATTAATTTAACTTTTTAAATGTGGTTTTCAGTAGCTTGAGGGCTGCAGTTTTTCAAATGATGTCACTTTGGGGTGTCTTCTGCCAAATAAGCCACTCAAAGTCACCTCAAATATGATGTGGCCCTAAAAAATTGCTGATAAACTTCCCTTCTAACTTCGTAACAAAAAATGTGTTTCAAAAATTGTGCTGATGTAAAGCAGACATGTGGGAAATGTTATTTATTAACTACTTTGCTTGATTATTATTATTATTTATTTATTTATATAGCGCCATTAGGTTCCATGGCGCTTTACATGAGGATAGGGGAGACAAGGACAATTACAATAACTCTAGACAATCAGGACATATAGGTACAGGAGGGGAGGGGACCCTATCCACAAGGGCTTTGCCGTATTTCTGTAACCAGCCGGATCCAGCAGGCAGCGACGGGCTGCCCCCAACCCCCAGGTGCCTATTTGTACCTGACTGGACACAAGAATATAGGGGAGCCCCCTTTTTAATTATTTCATGAATTTCATGAAATAATAAATAAAAAAATGCGTGGGGCCCCACGCAAATTCTATGTCCAGCCAGGTACAGCTAAGCAGCTGGGGGCTGGAATCCGCAGCGCAGGGAGGCCCAAGCTTTCTGGGCACCGTCCGCTGCAAACTGCAGCCCGCAGCCGCCCCAGAAGATGGCACGTTCATTGAAGCCGTCTTTTGGCGCTGAACCCCGCTCTTCCAGTGGCCCTGGTGCCGGGTGGCTCACTGGGTAACAAAGGGGTTAGGGCCAGCTTTGTATTATCAGCTGGCCCTAAGCCCGAAATTTATGGCGGTCACGCCAATATTAGACATGACCGCCATGAATTTCCAGTAATCAATAGAAAAAAAAAACGCAACACCGAGAAAAAATAATTTTATTACAAATAAAAAAGAATACAATTAGGGACTCCATCTTTATTTAAAAAATCCTCTTCCGTCCGACGTAGTCCAAAACGCAATCTCAGCACTGCTACATCCATGTGCTAAGACACACATGTCTATGCACAGGGAGAGCAGGCTATCAATCTCAGCTCTGCTACATCCCTATGCTTAGACATACATGTCTATGCACAGGGAGAGCAGGCTGACAATCTCAGCTCTGCTACATCCCTGTGCTTAGACACACATATCTATGCACAGGGAGAGCAGGTTGAGAACTGACTAAACAGTCAGGGTTCAGCTCAGGTCATTATGACCTGAGCTGAACCCTGCTGTCAGCACGACTCTCTCTCTGCTGCTGCCGGAGATTCCCGAGCGGTGACGGAAGTTAATTTATTCACTGCTCTGTCACCGCTCAGGAATCTCCGGAGGCAGCAGAGAGTCGGGGAGCGAGTCTGTAACGGCGGAGGCAGCAGTAAGTAGCCGGCTGGTCCAGTGCTCTCACCCCCCCACCCTTCCTTCCTCCATCCTGCCAGCCCGCCCCTGGTCAGGACTCAGAGGAGGAAACGGCGGTGATCAAATTTCACCGCCGGCTTCCCCGCCTGGGTCCTGCGTCCCTGCTCCTGCTCCCCCCGCCCGGTCCTAACTTAGGTAGGTGATTCGTAATACAGAGCCAGCCCAGACTGACAATCTCCACAACAACCTATTAAAATACAAAGGCAGTGTGGAGATCGTGACAGAGAGGCATCTATCAGACACCTTTATTACTAACCTGGAAAGAATAAAGTTAATGATAAACAAATACAGGATAAAATATTTTTTGTAAAAAACACTTCCTTACTTCCTTGCTCAGCAATATATTAAAAAAAAAAAGCCATAAAGATCAGACGTAATCCATGGAATCAGATGTAGTCCAAAAATGTGAACCTGAAACACATAAAAATAGAGAAGTTAAATAAATATAAACAAGATACAGTCTTTCATTCACCACTTTATTATCTCCCCACACTTTACTGTTTGGGCTCGCTCATCATTTACCCCAAGATGTCTGCTCCTAGGTGAAACGAAATATGATTAAGCATTGGCTCAGTCACATGATATCCCTCTCATGAGTCATGTGACTTTAACATTCAGTTAACACTGTAACCTGTGAATATTAGTTTATTGAAGAGCAGATATAAGAAAATATTTTTAATAGAGATGAGCGGATCCATACGTTGGAATCCGTTCCAGTGTTTAGGTCAGCCGCATCTGAGAGCTAGATAGGAGCTCTGGAAATCTTTTACCTTCAGGTGTCCCGAATCAGCTTTTGATTAGCCAGGGCAGGTGCAACCTTATCTGTGCACCATTTTGCACAGATTTCATCACGCCTGTCCAACTAATGAAATGCCAAGTACCTCTATGTATGCTGTACCGGAGTCCTGCAAACCAATCTGTTTATCTCTAGTTTTTACAAAGGGCCATATTTCAGCATCAAATCTGTCGTTGTCTTTTGGGAAATAACTCAGATATTGTCCTTACAATTTTTGTGATTTATGTTTTTGTTGACATGTAGCTCTTATGTGAAAAGTAACATTTCAGCAATTTGTAATTAACATAAGATAAGCATCCACGTAAAATATTACTGAGAGAAAGACAATTATGTTATGCTTAATTTAGACAGGCAGCTATGTTATATACAGTATAACATGTTATACATCATCTGGAGATATGTTGCAATGCACACCTAGCAAGTTTCATTTAAACTAAACATCATCAGGGGCAGAATGCATGCTATAAATTGTCATCTTGAGCAAATTTTAGGCCAGGTCTACATCACGTTCAGGCACTGCGTCCCGGTGGCTGCGCTTAACATCTGCATTAATGCTGCCATAGATATGCATTGCTGAAAGCATCCAGAGGCATGCAAAAATGTGAGTTTGAAAGTATGTGTTAACCCATAGTGCACATCAGAATGCTGTCAACAGCGCTATCATATGTGTTGTAAAAGAACGCATACTTTCAAACGAAAGCATATTTTTACATGCGTTTGGATGGGCTCATCAATGCATCTATATGACAGTGTTAATGCAAGAGTTAGGGCGCCTTCACACTGGCGTTCCCCTCTGCAGCGTTCTGCGGAGGGGAATCACCATGTGTACGCAGCGGCCGCCAGCTCCTATCTTTAGAATGGGAACGCACGATGCTGCTCTTGCCAGCGCATGACCGTGCGCACCCATTCACTCCCATATGTGATCTGTGCGCAGGCGGATGCATGTGATCTGTTGTTTCCCTGGTGCGGGCGGGAGTGTGTGACTTGTGCGCACGCATCCGCCTGCGCACAGATCACATATGGGAGTGAATGGGTGCTCACGGTCATGCGCTGGCAAGCGCAGCACCGTGCGTTCCCATTCTAAAGATAGGAGCTGGCAGCTGCTGCGTACACATGGTGATTCCCCTCCGCAGAACGCTGCAGAGGGGAACGCCAGTGTGAAGGCGCCCTTACACTGCGTTAATACTGATGTTAAGCACAGCCACTGGGACGGAAAGCCCGAATGTGATGTGGACCTGGCCTTAATCCTACTGACTGTACTAAGATTTGTTGCAAGGCACATATGGTGGCACAAGCCACTTTAGTTATCACCTGATTCATTAAGATGTGTGTACCTCTTAATGAACCAGGAACCTTGCACTCCATCCCACCCGCTCATTAACACCAGCATGATAAACATCCATTTTAATGAATCGGGGCCAGTGTGTTGGTTGCAATAATCACAATAATAATTATTCCACCATTAGGTCATAAGTTTACTATTTGTATTAACCCAGTGCAAATACAATAACCATGTCATATATGTACAGCATGTCATGCAACCCTTTTGCTAACAGAATTCCAGAGGTAAGAAATCAGATGGTTGACAACTCTTTAGTTCCATTTTAGCTGGTCTATGTATTTGTTACGTAGGACTGATCATTTGATTTTACCAGTCTATCGCATTCTATTGTGAAGAAGTGAGTAAACCTCCTTGGTTTGAAAAAAATGGTCAGAGGAGACTTTTAGATACCGTATATGTATACAAAATTGATAGAAAAAGATCTGGCACTCTGGTTAAATATGGTGAAAAGAGGTACTTTTACCTCTGGATGCACTTCATCTGATCCATTTCCAATGCCATAGTCTATACTATTTTGTGCATGTTTGAAAAAGGTAAATTACGACCAAAACATAACATGTATTACACAATACATTTTGTACCACAAAAATAAAAGTTAGGTTTTTTTCACCATATTTAACCCAGAGAGCTGGATCTTTTTCTATTCACTTGAGTTAGAAAGATTGGGACCCTAAACGCCACCTGTGCTTGCAAGTAGTGCCGTTCTTCTTGTCATAGCTAATAAAAATGTTATATGTTATGATAGCTAAATGTTTCTGATCACACATCCTCAGTGTTTCCCCCGTGCTGATATTTCATGAACAAATTCCAATGTCCTTCTTGCTACTGTATTGGATGCTTTGCAGTGAACAGATGATCACTTTCCAGAGCTGACTGAGCTTGTGTGTATGCCATCATACACTGAATACCAAGTGGTGCTATTATATGCCAGAAAATGTCCTCCTATCTCTTGAACAAATACCAAGAACATGTAATTTTTAATTATTGTAAATAATGTTTTTTTTTTAATAATTTATGACCTTGATTTGATATTTAGTCTTACTCTAACCCCTTTTAAAACCTATGTAGAAACTTTGCGAATCGTGCTCCAATCTCTTAAAAGCCAAAGTAAAAACTGTCCAGACTTGTATTTCTAATGGGCCTTTCACACTAGCGTTTTTGTCTGGATACTGGCGATCCAGACAAAAAAATGCATCTGCCGCATGTGCAGCCTAACAGCCACACTTGCAGCGCATTGTCTGTAGGCCTTGCGGGAGGTGCGGCAAGTGCGCCATTGCCCCGATCTGGCACTTGCAACAGGTGCGGCTGCGCAAAAAAGGCAGCTGACGGCATTTTTTTTCTCGGATGCAGCTGCCGCAAGTGCCGGGTCGCGGCAATACCGCACTTGCCACAAACCCCATAGACAATGCAAGGGGCTTGCCGCAAATGTAGTGCAAGTGCGGCCTTTATGCGACACATGCGGCAAATGCGTTTTTTGGCTGGATCCAGACAAAAAAGTTGATGTGAAAGGGGCCTAAGTGGTGTACAACTGCATTGCAGCCCATTCCCTATACAGGGCAATATCCTTAATGTGTAGAATTGTTAAAATCAATTAGTAGTGCAGCCATAACTATATAAAGAAAAATTTCTAAGCATGAACCTGAGCACACCACTTTAGTAATAAAACTAACAATATCTTATTAATAGTGATGTGCGAGTCCTAAATTACTCGGAATCGCTTGACTCGGGCTCGGACTCGCTACTTGTTGCGAGTCTAGCGAGTCCAATGTTAATGAATGGGGAAGCGAGTAATAGCGAGTAATGTGCGATTTACAAATCGCAGATGTCTCGGAAAGTGCTCGCATTGCCGTTTTGGAAACCCCACTGGCAACAGTTTTTTGCTGCTGTGTCTGTGTCTGTGGTTTTTATCCAAATTATATGATAACAAGAGAACAAGAGACAGGGTTTAATAGGGATATTGTCCCATCCCTGTCTGTAATGTGTGTTTTATAGACACTAGGTGTGGGAGAACACTTTTTTGTTATTTTAACAAATATTTATTAAAGGTTATATTTTAAAAGTGCACCTTAAGTAAGAAATGTGTCTGTGTCTGTGTAGCAGCACACTAGTCCCTGCAAAAATTATTAAGTGCGCACAAGTAGTCGCACAAGCAGGTGGCGTACGTGCTATTTGCAGGTAGGAGAGCAGCAACGCACTGGTCTGCCACAGAGAAAATAAAGCTGAAAGGGTTATTATGACCCAAAATCTATCAGGTGCAAAAAAATAGGAAATAGTACCTCAGTTAAGCCTCTGACTTCAGCTATTAGGACAGCTGAGTGAGTAAGCTAAGCTATGAGGTCGGTCCTGTGTCCACTGTAAGGCTGCTCCTCCCTGCCTGCCTGCCTACAGTCCTCTACACAGTACTCCTCTGTCCTCCTGGTAGCTCTCAGAAGAGCTGTTTGGGTTAAATATAAGGAATCTTGAAGTTTCCCTACACTGACTGACACTCCCTATGATCTGCTCCAGCATCTACCTCACCCTGCACTAGCTCAGATCGTCACAGGACTGTGGGGAAAATGGCGGTGGCAAGGCTTATATACAGCCTCGCCTCTCATACATGACATAGGCATCACAATGGACAGAAGCCTATCATAGTCCTGCCACAATCAACATGGCTGTGGCATTACTGAATATGATTGGCTAACATGCTTGTCCATCTTCACAAGTTTTCTGACCTAACACGCTAGGCTGTCTCGGAAGCTTTGTCGGAACATAACAGATTCTGTATTCGCGAGTCCCGAATACAGTATACAGGACTCAGATTTGTAGAATCGCTCAGACTCGCTCAGACTCGCTCAGACTCGCTGCTGACAGCGGGTATCCGTGAAGCAGTGCGATTTTTTAAACGATTTGGGGAGCTTCAAGCTACATAGCGATGTGATATAGCGAGTCTAGCGAGTGAGAAAAAGTAAACTCTGACAAAACTAGGATTGCCATTGACTTGCATTGGACTCGTTACTGTGCGAGTAATCGCTGGGAAACTCGCAGAGTACCGAGTCCTGCGAGTCCCTTACTACTCGCCGAGTAACGAGTCCTAGCGAGTAGACTCGCCCATCCCTACTTATTAATATAAAACGACACAAAAAATATTTAAATTTATCAGGAAAAAATGATTAAGGGATGATGAACAGCCTACAACTATTAAATCAAATAGGTCGCCAATTCCAAATGATGCAGAACATATATATTACATCGGGGTTAATGGGCCCATTAATCCAAGGGAAAGCATACATGAACCAATAGATATTAAATTATTCCAATTAAATGAATAACAATAGATATACAAGTTCAGTGACCCACAGAAATCGTAAGATAAAAAGAAATAAGAGAATTACATGATAATAAGGAATGCCCTCAATAGATAGAATAACGGAAATTGCTGCACTTTGCAGCCTGATAAAGCATTATAACATGGAAAACAAATGGTAGGCAAAATCCTATAAACGCTTAGTACTGTAGCCAGACCATTATTCCTGCCATTACAGGTTTATAACGCTGTGCTGCACCAAAACGAGTTCAGCTGCTTTCGCTGCCATCCTCATTCCGTCTTTAGCACATGTCTGTTATAGGCGAGCTGTCTGTGTCTCTGTCATTAGCACTGCTTTTCATCACAAGTGCAAAGCGGAAGGCATTATACACATAAAAAACATCCCAAGTGACATGACTGTTATAAATAACATTTGCTTCACAAGCAAAACTCAACTATGAGTCCAGTTTAAAGATATACAACACTAGATATACAAAGTTCATTGTGATGCTATTTTGACACTTGCTGCTTTACTCTAAACCTCTGCACAGTCCAATATACATTTCTATTTTGGATCAAATATCAATCAGAGAACAGCATTGAGATTCTTAACTGCTTGCTTCAATAAAATTTGTAATGTTAAATTTCATACTGCCTTAGTGCCGATGCTTTGATGGCCCATCACTTGACATACCAGGAAAGATGATGCATTGTACAATGACTGCTGAAGCCAGTGATTTGGCTCTTCATCCACTTCTTTTTTAACAATAAGAGATATTTGGCCCGAAATCTGTTGAGAATGATAAACATCCATAAAAACTTTCAAGGCTATTTTGCATACATTTTTGGGAATCGTTAAGAGTTTTGACAAATTTTGTGAACGAATAGTAGCCCTATTCGAGAATAAATCATTTTAAATTCTAAATTGCCAACTTTGGAAAATATTCATCAAAAATTCAATTTGTGGCAAATACATTTGCATGAATTCCAAATATAAAGTGGCCCTAATTGCCTGTCAAATATGGGTAGGGCACTAAGTTCCTACTTTGGCTGCTCTACCTGCTCCTACTTCTCCTTTTCAAAGTCTTGCAGCATATGACATATGCCTTGAGGGTCCACAACCAACACGGGGTGGTGCTAAACAGGTGCAAATTGGTGTACTTCCTCCATTCCCTCCCTCACATGATAAATGTTAGTGTGATTACGTCACTGATTCCACGCGCGACCCTACTGCCAAATTTCGTTGCCTGTTAAAATGACTTCAGTAGGTGAAAGGAATTTCTCATTAGCTGACAATTTTAGAGTGTTGCATGATGCAGTCTGTCACCTCTTGATGCTGTACATGAAAATGTTGCTAAATATGAAGTACTGCAACCCATGTTTTATTTTGCAATGCCAAGAGGAAGAGCCTTGTAACTTAAGACCTATTGAGATGGGCTGACTCTTTTACTTCCATATTCACTACCTTTCTTTCTCAAGCATATATATTTGTTAAAGAAATCTTGCACAAAAAATGCAGGGCTTGAGCTATGCATAGAGTATGCAATATTTTGCCTGACAGTAAAGCAACCAGAATGTTCTGGTCATTGGTCAGGGTCACACATGACCTCCGTTTTGCCCTGGATCCATTTTTGGAATCAGTTTTTGGACTTTTATTCCTAAGTCCAAAAACGCATATCCGTTAACGGCTGGTGCACTTGAGTGTTACTGTGTTTTTCAAAAACGCATGGTTTTTTGTTCAGCTTTCAAAAAATGCTGCTAGCAGCGTTTTTCGGTGCAGAATAAAAAGCATTCGCTTTTTTAACATGGGGCCCTATGGGAAATACATGCGTTAACGCATGGTACATAGAGGTACCATGCATTAACGCATATGCGTTTTTAAGAAAAAATTACCAAGTCCAAAAAATGTCCAGGGACACAGGAGGCACAAAATGCAGCCTAGGAAAAACGGATTTGGCATGGAAAACACTAACAAAAATGGATTGGCCTGTGTGACCCTAGCCATTATAACTCACCACAATTCCAGGTTGCAGTTCATGGGGAACCATCAAGTGGGTGAGTTGCCCTTTGGTGCACATCAACAGCTCATCCACCATGTGGCTTTTCTCCCAAGGATTTCAGGTTGTAAAACTGTGTGTAATTGCTTGCATTGCATCAGCAATTAATGTGTGTAGTGTGATTATCATGATGTGGTTTGTGCTTGTTCATGATGAAGTCATATCAGCCGGGCAGGATCCAGAGGAAGAGTAGGAAGAAAGAGTTAACTGCCACCTGGCAGTGGAAACAATTTTTTAGCCCCCAGGTAAAGAGGCCTCACTACTTGTCTCAGATGCAGTGGTGCATCATTGCTACTGAAACCATTCACCCAGTGAGCTGTTATAATTATGTGCTGTCCTTTACCATAATTGATGCTCCAAGTATTACAGTGCAGTACACTTGTGAACTCAAAGTCCAGACATCAGCATATGTTCTCCTGCATGTAAAAATAGAGTGCATGCACAACTTTCTGGGAGAAATAATGGCTTTGCATTTTACAGCATTGCAAAGTGCAGACCATCATTTTTTGAAAGGCCATAGAATCTACACACTGGTATGGCTGCAGCAGAATCTTGATACTTCATGAGTTTAGTTGGCAAACCATTGAATGACTGGGAGAGTACTTTTGTTTCCCCAACATGGAATTTTGTCATTTTGATGGAGAAGGAGGAGGTGGAAGAAATATTGAAGTACCACACATAGAAGAGAAGGATACAATGATAATGGTGTTGATGACAATAAACAGGAGCTACCTAATGTTGTGGCTTGAGTGACAGAAAGGCAACTATGGCAAGAATGCAGATTTGTTTTTATGATAAGTTGGATTTTGCCAAATGAGCAAATGATGTTACTTTATGTAGCGATGAAGAGATGTAGTTCCTAGTATATAAGAGATGAGATGTTCACTGCTTTTTGTCTTGTTTAAGCGCCTGCAGAATGCCAATGAATCTTCATGCAGCAACACAGTATTCAACTCCCACACCTGAGAAGCTAGCACCTATGGCCAGCCACAACCGCGACCAAACTTTTCAGTCGCTATAGTGCCTCCTCTACCAAAAATATGTGGGGCATTAACTACTCCAAAGCTGACTACTGGGATGCTAATTTGGCCCGAGAAGATGTGTTTGACACACATCACTTGCACTATGTATCACTGATGCCAGAAACCTCCTCCTCTGATTGACGTCAACTCTTCCTCACCCACGTCCACTACAGAATCACCATCATCATCTTTGTTCTGTTTCATAAATCTGGTGTCAGGTTTCTCTGTATGTGAAATAGCCAAATCTCCTGGCCTCCTCACTTGACTTTTATCTGACGTTTTCCCTGGATCACAGTGCTACTACCTTGGACAGTGTTCCTATCCCCTTGGTTTGCAGAGCTTACAATACAGATAATAATTACAATTGTGTTGTACATCTTGTGATGCCAACCATGCCAGGGCCCTTTCACATCAGCGTTTTTTTAAATTTGCGGCAGATGCGGTGAAAAAACCGCATCTGCCGCAACTGCCGCATAACGGTTCCACTTGCGGCACGGTTGCGGTTTTTTCCATAGGAAGTATAGGGGGACTTGCGGCAGATGCGGCAAGTGCGGTATTGCACTTGCGGCAGGTGCGGCAGAGAAAAAAACCGCGGCTTACTGCGGTTTTTTTCTCTGCCGCACCTGCCGCAAGTGCAATACCGCACTTGCCGCATCTGCCGCAAGTCCCCCTATACTTCCTATGGAAAAAACCGCAACCGTGCCGCAAGTGGAACCGTTATGCGGCAGTTGCGGCAGATGCGGTTTTTTCACCGCATCTGCCGCAAATTTAAAAAAACGCTGATGTGAAAGGGCCCTAAAAACAGATGTTATTAACGAACTTGAAGTTTTGCTATGTACAACATTAACTGTTATGTAAGTGAAGGCGGTAGTCTGGGCAGAACACTAACTGACTGCGTCTATCAATACACCACATATGAAATTGAAACATACAAACCTTTGTGTATTTGCAAGTAGAAATGAGTGAGTCTTTTGAAATTCAAAAGATCCACTTTGGAATTTTCCAGCTTTTCTGAATTTTCCAGGAGAATTTGATTAACTGTGAATAAATTTGTGTGAATCTCAATTTTGGAAATCTTGTAATTGCTCTGATATGTCATGTGGGGATAGTAGAGAGAGCGAGGAAAGTGATAGAGACTCTGTTGACCATATGACGTTATACACTAAAAGAAAAAAAGAGAAGATCCCATTGATCAGAAAAGCTTACACAAATGGCGTATCTAGAGTCTGATGGGCCTTGGTCCAAAATTAAGACCGGGGCCCCTCCCAAGTGTTGGTCAGTAGTATGGACCCCCTGTAACATTCTAAATCCTATAAAAGACTCACAAATTAACACATCTCCCTCTTCATTATGTTTAATGTCCCTTATCCTGCTATATATGGTCCTCCTCCTGGAATATAGCCCTTATCCTGGTATACATGTCCTGGTCCTGGTTTATATGGTCCGCTTCCTCCTGCCACCATAGTCGTCCAATTATTATAATACATCCCCATATTCCTCCATATAGTATAATGCACCTCATAGCAGGAGCCTCCCCCCAGTCTCTATCAGCAGCCTTTCTCCCCAATGCATTATAATGCATTCCATAGTCCCCCATTCTTAAGGTAGCCCCATAGTCCTCCAATTATTATAATGCACCCCATAATCCTCCATATGATATAATGCACCCCATAGTCCTCCATATAGTATAATGCACCTCATACCGTAAGTCTCCCCCAGTCTCTACCAGCAGCCTTTCTCCCCCACCATCACTAGCCTCCTGCAGCAGTCTCCTTCCACCCATCACCAGCGTCCACCAGCAGCCTCCTTCCCCCATCACCAGCTTCCACCAGCAGCCTCCTTCCCCATCACC
The DNA here is from genome assembly GCA_033576535.1 of Allobates femoralis. Lineage (NCBI taxonomy): Eukaryota > Metazoa > Chordata > Amphibia > Anura > Aromobatidae > Allobates > Allobates femoralis. The sequence goes on along the minus strand of JARQOC010000005.1, from coordinate 458,948,542 downwards.
AGCATTCATCCGCAGTCTCCTTCCCAGCATCACCAGTTTCCACCCACAGCCCCCTTCCCCCATCACCAGCCTCCTTCCCCCCATCACCAGCCTCCACCAGCAGCCTCCCTCAACCCCACCATATCTTCAGCTCTATGAGCGCTCACCTTTGAGGGTTCTGCACCCCCGCACAACCCCAGTGTTAGGCTGGATGGTCCTGTGTGCCCCACTTGTTAGGTGGGCTGCATCATCCTCTCCTTGCCACTGCTCCTGCAGCATTTCCGGGTACGGTCACATGATCTGCCAAACCGGAACTTTGTCACCGCAGGTCCTATGCTCGTTGTGCGGTTAGATCTGGTAACCAGGCAACCGCAGGTCCTACAGTGGCGTTCTGCAGCAGCAATCGATCCTACCTCACAGCATCTTCTCCGGACCTCCCACGGAGTGGATTGGAGACAATTGAAAACAAAAGGTCGATGTAGTGGTTTAGGGGCCCCTAAGCACTGCGGGCCCCTAAGCACTGCATGACCTATCGCAGTTGCGACCTCTGCGACCGTGGTAGTTACACCACTGGCTTACGCTCTACAGGAGAGACAGGACCCTGTTGACCGTAAAAGCTTACACTACACAGGAGAGAGAGACTTTTCTAGTGACTGGAGATGGAAACTTAATCTGCCATACAAAATGAGCTCTTTTCGGAACTGCTGTTCTGTGATGGCCAAGATTCTGACCCCCACTGCTCTTTTAGCTCTTGCTATACTATGATTATAGTATTATGATTTCAGCTAAATTTCACCAATGAGCATGTACCGTATATACTCGTGTATAAGCCGACCCGTGTATAAGCCGACCCCCCTACTTTTGCCCCCAAAAACTGGGAAAACTTATTGACTCGCGTATAAGCCGAGGGTGGACTCCAGCACAGGTATACAACCCCCAGCAGTGAGGTATACAGCAGCCTCCCCAGTGGTAGTATACAGCAGCAGCCCCAGTGGTAGTATACAGCAGCCCCAGAGGTATATACAGCCCCAGAGGTATATGCAGCCCCATATGCAGCCCCAGAGGTATATGCAGCCCTATATGCAGCCCCAGAGGTATATGCAGCCCTATATGCAGCCCCAGAGGTATATACAGCCCCAGAGGTATATGCAGCCCCATATGCAGCCCCAGAGGTATATGCAGCCCCATATTGCAGCCCCAGAGGTATATGCAGCCCCATATTGCAGCCCCAGAGGTATATGCAGCCCTATATGCAGCCCCAGAGGTATATACAGCCCCACAGGTATATGCAGCCCTATATGCAGCCCCAGAGGTATATGCAGCCCCATATGCAGCCCCAGAGGTATATGCAGCCCTATATGCAGCCCCAGAGGTATATGCAGCCCCATATTGCAGCCCCAGAGGTATATGCAGCCCTATATGCAGCCCCAGAGGTATATACAGCCCCAGAGGTATATGCAGCCCTATATGCAGCCCCAGAGGTATATGCAGCCCCATATTGCAGCCCCAGAGGTATATGCAGCCCCATATGCAGCCCCATATGCAGCCCATATGTATATACAGCAGCCGCAGCCCCAGGGCTGTATACAGCCGCAGCCCCAGGGCTGTATACAGCCGCAGCCCCAGGGCTGTATACAGCCGCAGCCCCGGGAGGTATACAGGCCCCCCATCAAGTTCCAGGGCCCCCCCCCCCTTGCGCGCCAGCCTGTAAGGTAAAATCATACTTACCGGTGTCCAGTCGCGCCGTCCGCAGCTGCCGACATGACGATCCCCGGCTCCATTCAGCGTCTTCCCGCGGCTTCCTGTAGTCGCGGGCAATGACGTCATTGCCCGCGACTACAGGAAATGCGGAAGACGCTGAATGGAGCCGGGGATCGTCATGTCGGCAGCTGCGGACGGCGCGACTGGACACCGGTAAGTATGATTTTACCTTACAGGCTGGCGCGCAAGGGGGGGGGGGCCCTGGAACTTGATGGGGGGGCTGTATACCTCCGGGGCTGCGGCTGTATTTTTTTTATTTTTTATATACCCGCGTATAAGCCAAGGGGGGACTTTTCAGCCCAAATTTTGGGCTGAAAAACTCGGCTTATACGCGAGTATATACGGTATGTTTATTTTTGTAAAAAAAAGATGATTTAATGTAATTTTCTCAACTTCTTAAATGATAAAGCATGTAAAGCTCAACAATTTTCTATTGCTTATTAAAATAATCTCTGCTCTCAAGAACAGAGGGATTTTTAATCAGGTAGTTTACTTTCCATTGTCTAGGTCACTTCAGAGGTGGCCAGTTTCCTAAGCAAGGACCATGCTCTTTCAAGCTTTTTGCTATGCAGCTTGCAATTGCCAATCTGAAGCGGTGGTTGATTGCTGGATCCAGCCAGTTTCAGTACTACTGTGCTCCTCTGATGCTGCAAAAGCAAAGCTATCTATGCTTGATGTATATGCGAGAGGGCAGTTTGGGCCAGCCATGAGACCCAATTAAATCTTTATTTGAAGGAGAAGTGAAACTTGTGTTAGCACAGCGGTCTCTTCAATGTTTAGATTATGTTTCCTACCTGCTTGCCTAGCAGAGGAGCAGAGTATAGAGAGCAGTGAGTTAGGATGAAATGGGAGCCTTTAAGGGGATTCTATAAAGGAATATGTTTAGGGGTGGTAAGAGGTAGAGCTATGTCCGCTGTGTCCACTACAGGCAGAGAAGCCAAAAAATTGCGGTTACAAATCGGATGGATAGTTGTGTTGACTGAGTGAAGAACCTGAAAAAATGGATGAAATAAAAGCCTTTTAAAATGTCACTTCATACATTTAGTGCTTAAAATATCACTGTTAATGTAAGAAAAAAGAAAATACAGAAATGCATTTTTCACAATTTCACACTAAAAAAATTTTTTGATAAGGTAATTGCTGGTTAAAGATTAAAATAGATTATGAGAGAATTTAACCCGTCATGAAATATGACGTACTTGTATGTCATATGTCATTTCTGTTGCTCTGTTTCGGGCTTGCACATCAAGCCCTAATCTTTCCCTGCACATCTAATCAGTCAAGTGCCTTTAACAGCTATGGGTGCTTTGGGTACTGCTCATGGCTGCTAACCAATTAAATCCCGCTCTCAATTTCTGACAGAGGAATTTAACATGCACTGGTGGGAACAGCGCCATTATCCGCTTCCATCAGTGCTCTCATGAGATCATCACAGGGTGCCGATGAGTTGTCATGACAGCCACGGGTCAACTGTTGAGCCCTGTGTCTGTGAAGACAATTTTCCTGTGAACACAAGTTGTGTGCTGGCATTCATAGGAGATCATGATTTTTGCTGTACAGGGAGCTTTGTATAGCAGAGGTGATCGGATGATCGCAGCTTTAGGTCTACTACAGGGGACTAGTAAATACAATAAAAAGTTCAATAAAAGTTTTCTAAAATGTGAAAATCAGAAAACTTCAAATCACCCCCCCCTTTTGCCCAATTGAAAATAAAACAAAAAGAAATAAAAAATATGCATATTTTATATCATTGCATTCATAAATGTCAGATCTTTCAAAATATAAAATAAATCATTCTGATTAGTAAACAGCACAATGAAAATAAATTAAAAGCGGCAAATTAAATTTTTTGGTTGCAGCAACATTGCAATAAAATACAATAAGGGCCCCGTCACACCTGGCGACGGGGCTGGGGATGTCGGCGGCGACTGGTGGGAGCGCGCACGTTTTTTGCGTCCCGCCAGCGTCATTGTCCCCCATTTACATGGGGCGACATCTCCAGCCCCGCGCTAGTGAGCTGTCAGGCGGCATCGCCGCCTGGGTGTCTGAAAACCCCAGCGGCAATGCAGGACAATGGAAGACTATGGCTCCAATCGACTGACAGATCGCCGGCGGCTGGTTACATGGGGCAATGTATGCACATAGCCCCAGATCAGCTGCCTGGTTTGCTATGTAATAGGCGGCGATGTCGCCCCGTGTGACGGGGCCTTAAGAGAGAATGAAACAATGAAAACTGTATATACCCAAAAAATTGTAGCAGAGAAAACATCAGCTCTTGACACTGAAAATAATCCATCACTCAGCCCCAGATCCCCAAAAATGAGAATATTACGGGTCATGGAAAATGGCAAGAGCAACATGTTTTTTTTACAAACTTATGAATTTCTTTTTACCAATTAGATAAACAAAAAAAAAATATATATGTTTGGTATGTGCATATTTGAACTGACCTGGAGAATCATATTGCCAGGAGGCTTTACCATATGTTGAACATGGTAGATAAAAAAAACAAAAAAACAAAAAAAATAATTGTAAAATTGCTCTTTTTCAATTTCACTGCACTTGGAATTTTTTTTTCTACTATAATATGTGGAAAAATAACTGGTGTCCATCAAAACGTCAACAGGTCATGCAAAAAACAAGCCCTCATACACCTGTAGTGATAGAAAAATCTAAAAATATATGGCTCTTGGAACAAGTAGAGGAAAAAATGAAAGTGCAAATACTGAAAATGGCACCGGGGTGTAAGGGCCACTTTACACACACCAACTTATTTGTCCAACTTCTGAACAACTTACTGGTTGCAGTGAAATCATGGACACATTGCTCCATTTTGTTGCTGTGTACAAATGGTACAATGTGTCCATGATTTCACTGCAACCAGTAAGTTGGTCAGAAGTTGGACAGATAAGTTGGTGTGTGTAAAGTGGCCCTAAGGGATAAAGTGCAAATTGAAGAGATCTCTGACCTAATTTCTCATAGTGCCTTTAGTAAAAGAAGGTCCCTCACCGTTTGATACCACAACTTTTGCCACTGGTGGCAAGAACTTGAATCTAAGGCTTCCTTCACACTGCATAATTTTCACATTCGTGTGGTCCCTTGAATTTCAAGGAACCACACGGACAGGCAAGGATCTATTCCAACGGATGGCAACTGATGTCCATGGATCCATCATCAGTTACCAGAGATAGGGGTGGGAGGAGCTTTTTTTCACAGATCCGTATGGATCTGCGCTCCATAGACATCCTTGTTACTTGACACAGACACCTACGGATATGTGTCCGTCCGTTGGTGTCAGTGATATTCAAGGCAGCCCCAAATCCGAACAGTCTCTGATTCTAGGTGCATGCAATAAACTGACACAAATGGATCAATAACAAATCTGACACACGCGGATGGCCACTTAGAACCAATATGTGCCCATAGGGATACATGGGAGACCAAAACTGATCCGTGGTTATCCGTTTTAAAACAGATAGCCACGGATCAGAAATTATGCAGTGTGAAGGCAGCTTAAGAAAAAGGGTCCAAATGTTGTAGACAAGACAAAGAAAGAAACAAACACCACTCCTGGTGGTGAACTGGATGACATAATTGTGCACTATAACAAAGGGCCCATTATAATCTTAGGAATCAGGTTAATCTTTCTCCAGCCAATCAAACTAGCCTTAAAGAGAGACTGTCATGCTGAAAATTGCATCAGATCAGCAGGCAGGATGTTATTGAGCAGAAGGAGCTGATCAGATTAATATACTACATTTTTGTGGGATAAGTTTCTGTAAAATATGCCCATAAATCATTGAAATCCCAATGTTGCATATAATCCAGTAGGGGTCCTTTTTAGTGATTGACAGAGTTCCGTATTTGACACTCCATGCTGATACTGCTGTCAATCACTGAAAATGACCACACGCTCAACTTATTACATACAAACCCATGGATTTAAAACAATAAAATGCAAGTTTTTACATTTTCTAATAAGTCTAGTGAGAGTCATGTGGGATTAGTGGATGAGGGCAGGTATATCTCACCCAGGTATCTGTCCTATGCAACCTAACCTGGTCAGTATCACCTGGCTGCTATTGAATTAGTGGGAGGCGGTTGGGGTAGGTAAAAGGAGTCTGGGAGGTCGGGCGGGGCTCTCTCTCAGATGCATGTGAGTGAAAGCATTGATCTTTGGTTATATGGTTTGGCTGAAGGGAGAAGCCCTTCAGTCTATAGTGAGGTTGCATTCTGTTTAGTTAGTGCTGGACAGGCAAGGATTTTTGTTTGCTGTTTTGTTTTCTCTCTGTTTGCTTTCACCTTAATAAATCTGGCCCAGGGCCAGTGGCCTCTAAATCTCTGCTGTTGGACTTAGTGACACACGAAACATACGTGCCCTTTGACCCTGGCAAAGGCGAACCCCGAGTGTGTTATCACAGTCTACATATCATTCTTATCAGTTTCTCTTTCTGTATGCCAAACTGTCCCTAGATAAGACTGCAAGTACAATAGGACAGGTTCCCTTTGATTAAAGTAACAGAAAATGGCTACAGCATCCCAAATATTGACCACGACCCAGATGTGCTCTATCAGTGAAAACATTGCTGCCATTTCTGTATTTCTGAAGCCATAATAAAGCAAGTGGATCAATGTTGGATGCTGACACCAACTGCTTTTTGCTTTGAAAAAGGGATCATCTCACATTGGGCATTTGTACATCGTATATCGTATTGAAATGAAGCTTGATGCTGTCTCAATGCCACTATTGTTAGGGTCCCTTTAATTATCATAAATATTATAAGCAATAGACTGAACTAAGGATATATTAATATTTTACATATATCATATATGCCATTACATAATGTAAAACTACAATAGATGTTCCCATATACTCAGAAAAAAATCAATCGAGAGACCTTGTTTATAGGAGATGGGATAACTATGTTGTATATGCCCGAGGAAGAGATTGTAAAGAGTTATGGGCTTAGTAAGCAGCTTATTTAAGATCTGTTGGTTTAAAGTGTGTCAGATTTGAAACTGTTCGGAAATCTCTCCTTATAACCACTGGTCTATAAAATATATCTGTTGATAGCTGTAAACAAAGAGACATACTGAGAACATTGCATTTTACTGACATTTAGAATTAATCTTCGCCCCCAAACTTTAGAGAAATAATAAGAAAAAACAATAAAGAAAAGAAATCTGCATTTTAAACAGATTATAAAGCAGAGCACTATTGTGTGTTCTGTAGAAAGGAGAAATTGAGCAAGTGCATCTCCCATCTTATTGAGATATTATGCCACACTAGCTGGTGCTCGCTGCTTTGTCCCATCAGTCATTGCCTTCCATGTTCTTGTAATAGTAGCCTGAGCCATTAATTAATAAAATGATGACAAATCACTTGACAGCAGCTATAATATCCAATACGTGACAGACTCCGCGGTAAACAGCAGTGACACATTTGTATAATAGCTTTGAAGATAGGGATGATTTCATTTATATTATGAACATTTGTAATATAATTAAAACATTCAAATTGCAAATGAAATCAAGGGGTTTATGCCCATGAATGCTTTGGTGACTTACAATTATTTTCCAGGGAGATACCTCATTAACTTGGATAGTCATAGTCATTCTGACTGTACTTTGATTTTCTGCATATATTAGAATATGAACTGCAGTGTACGGATCTGAGATTTGGGCTTTTGATATTGGTTTTAACATTGGAAGTCTTATACCTAAAAGCACAGGATTGGGAGTAAAATATTCCCCAATATACAGTGGGTACGGAATGCATTCAGACCAATTTACATTTTTCATTCTTTGTTTCATTGCATCCATTTCGCAAATTCAAAAAAGTTATTTTTTTCTCATTAATGTACACTCTGCACCCCATTTTGGCTGAAAAAGAAACAGAAATGCTGATTTTTTTGCAAATGTATTAAAAAAATAAAAACTGAAATATTACATGGTCATAAGTATTCAGACCCTTTGCTCAGATACTCATGTTTAAAGGGAACCTGTCACCTTGATTTACCCCCCTATCCTACAACTACCTGTCCCTGCACCTTCCTAGCTGATCCCTAACCATCCCTATCTCACCTACGAGTGCACTATAAAGAGTAAGAAAAAGACTTAGGCCCCTTTCACATCTAATGCAGGGCTGCGTTTTGCTTCATTTGCGTTTTTACCGCTAAAAATGCACCAAAACGCATGTGTTTTTGGGCCAATTGATTTAAATGGAAACGCATGTCAAAACACTTACAAAAACACATGTGCGTTTTAAAAACCGCAAAACACATGAGTTTTAGCAAACGCAGACCAAAATGTCACAAGTGATGTTTTTGAAAACGCACATGCGTTTTTGCATGCATTTTTGCATGCGTTTTTACATGCGTTTCCATTACAATCAATGGGTCCAAAAACGCATGCGTTTTGATGCATTTTTAGTGGTAAAAACGCATAGAAACGCAAATGAAGCAAAATGAAGCCCTGCATTAGATGTGAAAGGGGCCTTATATAGTTACGTGTAGATCACATCTGTAGTCTGCGGTGGGCGGGCTACAAGGCTCCAATGTCCCCTCCTGGCTTGCTCTCAGCACGCTCCGCTAGGCGTCATTATTCCTTCTTCTGTCCATCCTCAATTTGAAATTCTCGCCTCTTCTGATGATGATGCGCCGAGCCGGAATGTCTCATATCCAGCCCAGTGCATTGTGGGGGCTGATCACATGGCACGGGCTAGCTTCGACGCATGCACAGTGTGCATATTGAAGCCATATTGGAGTCCAGCTGTGTTTGATTAAATTGATAGGACTTGATTTGGAAAGGCACACACCTGTCTATGTAAGACCTCACAGTGCATGTTAGACAAAATGGGAATCATGAGGTTAAAAAACTGACCAAGGAGCTCAGAGACAGAATTGTGGCAAGGCACAGATCTGGACACGATTACAAAAGAATTTGTGCAGTACTTAAGGTTCCTAAGAGCACAGTGGCCTCCATAATCCTTAAATGGAAAACATTTGGGACCTCCAGAAGTCTTCCTAGACCAGGCCGTACAGCCAATCTGAGCAATCATGGGAGAAGAGCCTTAATGAGAGAGGTAAAGATGAACCCCCAGATCACTGTGGCTGAGCTCCAGAGATGCTGTCGGGAGATGGGAGAAAGTTCCAAAAAGTCAACTATCACTGCAGCCCTCCACCAGTCAGGCCTTTATGATCGAGTGGCCCGACGTAAGCCTCTCCTCAGAACAACACATATAAAAGCCTGCAGAGAGTTTTCAAAAAAACACAAGAAGGACTCCCAGACTATGAGAAATAAGATTCCCTGGTTTGATGAGTTGAAGATAGAACTTTTGGTGATAATTCTAAGCAGTATGTGTGGAAAAAAAACAGGCATTGCTCATCACCTGCCCAACACAATCCTAACAGTGAAACATGGTGATGGCAGCATCATGCTATGGGGGTGTTTTTCAGCTGCAAGGACAGAACGACTGGTTGCAATTAAAGGAAACATGAATGCGGCCAATTACAGAGATATCCTGGATGAGAACCTCTTCCAGAGTGTTCTGGACCTCAGACATAGCCAAAGGCTCACCTCCCAACAAGATAATGACCGTAAATAACAAAGGAGTGGCTTCAGGACAGCTCTGTGACCATTCTTAACTGGTCCATCCAGAGCCCTGACCTAAATCCAATTGAGCATCTCTAGAAAGGTCTGAAAATGGCTGTACACCAACATTCACCATCCAACCTGATGGAACTGGAGAGGATCTGCAAGGAAGAATGGCAAAGGATCCCCAAATCGAGGTGTGAAAAACTTGTTGCTTTATTCCCAAGAAGACTCATGGCTGTACTAATTTATAAAGGTGCTTCTACTCAATACTGAGCAAACGGTCTGAATACTTATGACCATGTGATATTTCAGTATTTCTTTTTTAATAAATTTGCAAACATTTCTACATTTCTGTTTTTTTTCAGTCAAGATGGGGTGCAGAGTGTACGTTAATGAGAAAAAATGAACTTTTTTGAATTTACCAAATTTCTGCAATGAAACAAAGAGTGAAAAATGTAAAGGCGTCTGAATACTTTCCATACTCACTGTATATAATCATACTGATAGATGTTTACATTGTGAGCCCTAATGTGGACAGTGTTGCAAATGTATGTAAAGCGCTATAGAATTAATAGCGCTATATAAAATAAATAAGAATTATCATTATTACATTATACTAGATGGTGGCCCGATTCTAACACATCTGGTATTCTAGAATATGTATGTAGTTTATGAAGATTTAAGAATAATGCAATTAATACACAATATTTATTCATCATCTACCTATGTGTCTATCATCTATGTATGGTATATTTATTTATCATCTCTCTATGCATGTTTATGAGTAAAGTTCGTGACACTGACTGACAGCCTTATAGACAGGAGTGAAGTTCATCACACTGACTGACAGCCTTATAGACAGGAGTGAAGTTTGTCACACTGACTGACAGTCTTGCAGACAGGAGTGAACTGCGTCACATTGACTGACAGCCTTGTAGACAGTAGTGAAGTGCGTCACACTGACTGACAGCCTTGTAGACAGGAGTGAAGTTTGTCACACTGACTGACAGCCTTATAGACAGGAGTGAAGTTTGTCACACTGACTGACAGTCTTGTAGACAGGAGTGAACTGCGTCACACTGACTGACAGCCTTGTAGACAGGATTAAAGTTTGTCACACTATGACTGACATCCTTGTAGACAGGAGTGAAGTGCGTTACAGTGACTGACAGCCTTGTAGACAGGAGTAAAGTTTGTGACACTGACTGACAGCCTTACAGACAGGAGTGAAGTTCGTGACACTGACTGACAACCTTATATACAGGAGTGAAGTGCATTACAGTGACTGACAGCCTTGTAAACAGGAGTAAAGTTTGTGACACTGACTGACAGCCTTGTAGACAGGAGTGAACTGTGTCACACTGACTGACAGCCTTATACACAGGAGTGAAGTGTGTCACACTGACTGACAGCCTTGTAGGCAGGAGTGAAGTTCGTCACACTGACTGACAGCCTTATAGACAGGAGTGAAGTGTGTCACACTAACTGACAGCCTTGTATACAGGATTGAAGTTTGTCACACTGACCGACAGCCTTGTAGACAGGAGTAAACTGCGTCACACTGACCGACAGCCTTGAAAACAGGAGTGAACTGTGTCACACTATGACTGGCAGTTCAAATTACACGCCAATATCACAGTCGCGGTGACTAATGACGTAAGCGATATTTAAACTGCCCGCCAAGCCGCGCTCCAAGCCTCTCATTGGTCGCTGCGGCGACCAATCAGGGGCGTAACGCGGCTTGGCGGGGGATTTGAATCCTACTCGGGGTACTACCGCAGTGAGCAGCCAGGAAATGAGCATCTGACACCGGTCATCTCCCGTCTGTCTCGCCCCGGACCTCCACGTGTGGCTCTTTTGCATACGCTGCACTCATTGGTCGTCGCGGTGACCAATGAGCGCTGGCGTGCGATTTCGGCCTCAGACAGACACGATTAGGCAATTATATAATAGATTGCATCTTGAATACTTTCCAAATCGTAATACGTTGCTTACAAAAGGCACTTCCATAAATACTTTTAAATAAATCTTTGTATATGTATTTTGTGTATGTAGTATAGTGTGTGTTGTTATTCTTACCACTATTTTCTCTGGAACCTGCTCCTCTTTTAAGTGATGTCACCAGTGTTCAGACTTCTTGGGTCTCACTACGATATGCATGACCTAGAAGTGGCTTTTACAGTGTACAATATTTATAATGTACGTTTTACACACCTGTCCCGGATCTGTACTTATCTCTTCTCACCCTGCTCTGCTGAATTTTGTTGAATTTTATGTGCTTTATGTTGGACTTTACAGGTGGTTCAGTGTGCTACCATATGATCATCTGCCTGGACTTATATTAGACTCACTAAGACACACATGTATATGTTTGCCTGCGTCTTCCATGACCTCTGCTACCTGCTTCTTGGTATCCTATCTGCTTGAATCTTCCAGTACTTCAGCATGCCGCATGTTTACCTGCTTTCTTGCTTCAGTACCTCTGTTAAGACTTAAAATAAAACTTTTAGTTTTCCTGAGTCTTTTGGCATGCCATGTATATGCTACCTGTGTCTTCTCTGTGTGCAGCTTCCAGTATGTCTGCTATCAGTCTCCTGTCTAACTGCAGCTTCCAACACCTCTTCTACCCGTTTACAGCATGCTTCACCTGCATGATGCACCACCTGTATGCTCCACCTGTGTGCCTACCCAGATTTTGGGCTTGGAGGACCCCCTCACCAGAGTAGCCTAACCATTAATTCTATGGATCATCAGAATTCAGCTTCAAAGCATTCATTGTAAAAGAGGCTTCCAATGCACGAGTACAACAGTGTAAGATGGATAGTCTGAAGAGCAGTGACATCGCCGAGAAGAGAAAAGAAAAGGAGATGCATGGTTGGATGATGGAGCAAGTGCAGTAACATGGAAGCAGCCGATACATTGAAGAACCTACCATGCAGTGAAAAAAATCAGGAGGTTAATGAGTGTCCCGGAAGTACAATTGTGCGGACCCCGGTAAGTATGACGCTGATGGTACGTTTGACTGTATACTCATGCATCCAACTCTGTTGCTGATCTGATCAATTTTCCTGCTGAAATATATCCCATTCATGTAACTCTCCATTCTACTGACCTCCCCCCCACATACCTCTGTTTATTTGTGTAATCTGCCTGTAAGCCACCATTTGGCTCTGCCCTGATTGGTAATGGGCTAATGAAGTCCAGTACTCTCCCCCTTCTTCCACAACTGAATTCACTTTTTTGAGTACGGTATATCTTACCAGTGACCAGTCTGCTTCAGACTTATCTGCTTTTGTGTCTCAAATAAGTGTCTTATACTGTAAGTGTCAAAAAATAGACCAGAAATTTACTGAAATTGGCTGGATTTTACTGAAAGGTAATGGGATAGAAAGCTACTGAAAACACTGAGTCTAAGGCTGCATTCACACAGTGCGTATTTTGTTGCGTATTTTTACGCATGCAGATTTCTAAAGAAATACGCGCGTTTTTTACGCGCGTAAAAAAACGCATATGTGTTCACACACATGCGTTTTTTGATGCGTTTTTTTACGGACGCGTATTTTTCTGCATGTGTACTGCAAACACATAGAAATAAAGTTTGTTAAAAAAAAAAAAAGAAAAAAAAAAGCCTTGTGATGTCATTTCCTTTCTTTTCAATTTGAATGGAAAATTAGCTCAATTTGTTAGCGGAAACCATGTTGCGTATGGAGGGCCCCTGTGTGTCTCCACATTGGAGCTCCCCCACAAGTGACCCCATTTTGGAAACTAGACCCCCAAAGGAACGTATCTAGATGCATAGTGAGCACTTTGAACCCCCAGATGCTTCAGAAATTCATCTGTAAAAATGAAAAAGCACTTTTTTTTCCACAAATAACTTCTTTTTTCATTATTACGGATCAATTTGTGAAGCATCTGGGGGTTCAAAGTGCTCACTATGCATCTAGATTAGGGATGGGCGAATCTACTCGCTAGGACTCATTACTCGGCGAGTAGTAAGGGACTCGCAGGACTTGGTACTCTGCGAGTTTCCCAGTGATTACTCGCACAGTAAACGAGTCCAATGCAAATTAATATCAATCCTAGTTTTGTCAGAGACGCTGACAACACTAGGATTGCCTTTGACTTGCATTAGACTCGGCTACTGTGCCAGTGATAGCAGGGAAACTCGCAAAGTAACTGCTGTTACTTTGCGAGCCAAGTCCAGCTGTCTTCTCTGTGCAGACAGCTGCCGCAGCTCCAGGGTCCTAGAGCCCGCCTGCTCACAGAGATGATGTAGCAGAGCTATTTCTGGAACCAGCCGGATCCAGCAGGCAGCGTCGGGCTGCCCCCAACCCCCAGGTGCCTATTTGTACCTGGCCAGACACAAGAATATAGGGGAGCCCTTTTTTTTATTATTTCATGAATTTCATGAAATAATTTAAAAAAAATGCGTGGGGTTCCGCGCAATTTCTATGTCTAGCCAGGTACAGCTAAGCAGCTGGGGGCTGGAATCCGCAGCGCAGGGATGCCACAACATTTGGGTCTCCCACGCTGAGGATTCCAGTCAGCCAGCTACCAAGTTGTACATGGCTGGCTACAAAAAATACAGCGAAGGCCTTTTTTTATTTCTAGAACTAATTCTAGAAAAAAAAAATGACATGGGGCTCCGCCATATTTTTGGTCCAGCCAGGTACAACTTGGCAGGTACAGACTGCCAGCAACCCCCAGCTGCCTTGTTGTACCTGGCTGCAACCAAAAATACAGCGAAGCCCATTTTTTTTTTTTATTTCTAGAACTAATTTTAGAAAAAGAAATGACGTAGGGCTCCACCATATTTTTGGCCCAGCCAGGTACAACTAGGCAGCTGGGGGCTGGAATCCTCAGCATGGAAAGGCCCAAGCGTTCTGGGCCCCCCATGCTGCGAATTGCAGCCCGCAGCCGCCCCAGAAAATGGCGCATTCATTGAAGCGCCATTTTCTGGCACTGTACCCATGCTCTTCCAGTTGCCCTGGTGCCGGTGGCAAACTGGGTAATAAAGGGGTTAATGCCAGCTTTTTATTGGCAGCTGGCACTAAGCCCGAGATTCATAATATATGGCCAATGTTAGACCCGCCATTAGGAATCTCTGGTAAATAGTCAGAAAATACACACTTAGAAAAATATTTTTATTTGAAAAAAAACACAAACAAAATTCGGACTCCATCTTTATTATAAAGATCCGACATAGTCCACAACAAAGGTCCCACGATGCTCGATCGCCTCTGCTCAATCCAGAGACTACAGCAAGGGATCAAGTGTCCTCTTCCTACAGTCTCGGTGGTCAGAGTTGTGGTGCACTGTATGACAATGATCTGTTATACAGTGCACCATGACTATGATCCCAGAGACTATAACAAGGGGACACTTGATCCCTTGTTGCACCCATCCATCCACGTATGCACCCATCATCCACGCAGGCACACAACCACGCACGCACATCCACACACGCCCACCCACACACGCACACCACACACGACACATCCACGCACGCTGACATCCACGTACATCCACACACGCATTCCCGCACGCACGCTGACATCCACGCATGCACATACATGCACACATCCACGTACACACACATCCACGTTCGCACACATCCACGCACGCTGACATCCTCGCACGCTGACATCCACGCACGCTGACATCCACACACACATCAATGCACGCATGCTGACATCCACGCACACACATCCACACACACATCCACGTACGCACACATCCACGCATGCACACATCCAAGCACGCACGCTGACATTCACGCACGCTCATCCACACACACATCCGCACGCACGCACATCCACGTACGCACATTCACGCATGCACATCCACGCACACATCCCTGAACGCACGCTGACATCCACGCACGCTGATATCCACGCACGCACATCCACACACACATCAACGCACGCACGCTGACATCCACATCCACGCACATCCACACACACATCCACGTACGCACACATCCACGCACGCACATCCACGCATGCACGCTGACATTCATGCACGCTGACATTCATGCACGCTGACATCCACACACGCACACACGCTGACATCCATACATGCACTCATCCAAGCACGCACATCCACGCACACATACATACATACATCCATTCATCCATCCATCCACCCATCATACTTACCCACCGATGAGGAGGAGGAGCCCCTGAGAAGAGGAGGGGCCACACCGGAGACTGCAGAGGAGGCCGACGGTGCGGGCCGGTGCACCGGCGCGTGCAGCCCGCCGGACCGGAATAGGTGAGCGGGGCTGGGTACGAGCAGGGGGGTGGGTATGAGCAGGGAGGAGGGGGCCTGCAGCTTGACCGGTGGGCGCATGAGCCTGCCGGCAGAAAAACTATAGGAGGAGGGCGGGTGGATGGCGGGGACCGGTATGGGAAGGTGCAGGCCGGACACAGGGGGGGCTGGACACAGGGGGATATGGACACAGGGGGGGCTGGACAGAGCGGGGATATGGACACAGGGGGGGCTGGACGGAGCGGGGACAGGACACAGGGGAAGCTGGAGCAGATAATGGCCGTCGGGTGCAGCGGGACCCAGGGACAGCTACGGGAAAGCAGGAATCCCAAAATGGTGGGATTTCCTGTTCCTGTTTTCCCTGGGGCTGTTCCCGTGTGACATCATTTCCTCCATACCCCTTGCCCCGCGCTGGAATGCGCATCGTCTAAACGACGATGCGTAATTCCAGGGGTTAAAATGGGGCCTATGGGAGAAGGCGGAAAGAATGAACATGTTCATTCTATTTACGTGCGCGCTTTCTTCCATAAAAGCGCGGCCGAAAATTGCGCTGCGTGTGAACAGCAAAAGTGAAAGTGCATTCACTTTGCTGTGACACGCAGACGCAGGTCTGCTTTGGGGGGAAATATGCACGCAAAAAAGCGCAACAAATACGCCCAGTGTGAACGCAGCCTAATTCTTTTCACCTTTAATCTTTGCTATGTCTTTTATTTCATTGTTTGTTTTCCTATGTGCTTTTGCCACCCACTTTCACCTTCCCATCCCGCCTCCATCACCACTCATTCACATCAGTCCCTCTCTCCTTCCCTACCCTATGTTCAACTCCCGTGTTATTCAGTTTACTCAAGAATCTTAGTCCATCATATTCCAAAATTTTGCATCATAATCCATGCCACAAATCCAAAAACTATTTACCATTTCACTTTTTGCTGCTGCTCCTCTCAGGTGATATTTCTCCTAACCCTGGTAAACCCTCTGCCAACTTCAACCCCTCCCCCACCTCACATAGAAACCTTACTAACCTTACCTGCACACTTTCATCTACTTCTTTTAATGCCACACTCCCTTCATTCACAATTACTTTCTTACCAACTCTCTTAATCTGCTGGCCCTCACTGAAACCTGGATCCAGGACTCAGACACTGCTTCCCTTGCTGCTATTTCTGATGGCTGCTTACATTTTTCCCATTCCTTGAGACTTGGGAACAGACATGGTGGTGGAGTTGTCTTACTCCTGTCCCCACAATGTGCTTTCCAGGTCATCCACCCAGCTCTATTACTCTCATTTTCCTCTTTTGAGGTCCACACAATTAGGTTTTTACATCCCTTCGCCCTCAGAGTAGTGGTAGTATACTGCCTCCCAGGTTCAGCCACCCATTTCCTCAACCATTTTTCTGTGTCGTTGCCGTGTTTCATGTCCTCAGAATTACCAACCCTTATGCTGGAAGACTTTAACAACCCTATAAACAGCCCCACCTCCCAATCTGCATCCCAGCTTCTACCTCTAATCTCCTCTCTTGGCCTCTCACAGCTTTCAACTTCTGAAAACACACAAAAATGGTAACACCCTTCACCTGGTCTTTGTCCAGCTCTGCTCAACCTCCTCCTTAGATAACTCACCTCTTCCTCTCTCTGACCACAACATTCTCTCCTTCACGCTGACAAATGCTCGCCCACCCAAGCACACCCCTACCTATCACACATCCAGAAATCTACAGGCCATTAACCCTTATACATTCACAGACTCTCTACACTCATCACTGTCCCCAATCTTCTCCTTCTCCTGTCTCGATCTGGCAGTGAATCACTACAATGACGCTCTCAAAAGCACCCTAGATCAAGTAGTGCCCCTCACCCTCAGAACCTCCAAACATAGAACAAAACAGCCCTGGCTCAACTGAATGCCTATGGAGGAAAACCCACATACAAGATAACTTTATCCATTATAAATTCATGTTAAAAACCTACAACTCTGCCCTTCACCTTGCCAAAGAGGCCTACTTCACCACCCTGATCTCCTCACTATCCAACAATCCAAAGAAACCCTTTGACACCTTTCACTCCCTCCTCAGTCCTAAACCACAGGCCCCTATCACTGACCTCTGTGCTGTTGATCTGGCTTCTTACTTTACAGAGAAAATAGACAACATCCACCAGGAAACCAGCTCCCGGCCTTCAAGAACTGTTATTCCCATTCCTCTCCACATTTCCTCTGGCTCACTCTCCATATTTGACCCAGTCAAAGAAGAAGAAGGCTCCAAGCTCCTCTCTTCCCACTACATGGACCACTGACCCCATTCCCTCACAACTACTCCAGTCTCTCTCTCCAGTGGTCACCTAACCAAAATCTTAAATTTCTCCCTCTCTTTTGGCATCTTCCCCTCCTCCTTCAAACATTCTGTCATTACTCTATTATTAAAAAAGCCTTCTCTTGACCCATCCTGCACTAATAACTACAGACTAGTCTCCAACCAACCCTTCATCTATAAACTCTTGAAGCGCCTGGTCTACACCCACCTCACCCATTACCTCTCCACTTATTCTCTTCTAGATTAATTAAAGTCTGGTTTCAGTCCCCTTCACTCTACAGAAACTGCCCTCAAAGTGACCAATGACCTTCTGACAGCAAAACATAATGGTGACCACTCTCTGCTTATTCTTCTTGACCTCTCTGCTGCTTTTGACACAGTCAACCACCATCTCCTACTCTCTATGCTGCACTCCATCGGCATAAAGGATACTGTTCCCACCTGGTTCTCGTCCTATCTTTCTGACTGCTCTTTTAGTGTATCATTCATTGGCTCCACTTCCTCTCTTCTTTCTCTCACTATTGGGGTTCCTCAGGGTTTGGTCCTTGGCCCTCTTCTCTCTCTACACGGCCCCTATTGGACAGACTATCAGCAGATTTGGCTTCCAGTTCCATCTTTATGCTGATGACACACAACTGTACACATCATCCCCTAACCGTACCCCTGCTGTATTACAGAACGCCAATGACTGTCTAACCGTAGTTTCTAATATCATGTCCACTCTCTAACTTAAACTCAACCTTTCCAAAACTCAACTTGTTATAATCCCGCCCTCCACTAACCTCCCTAAATCTCCCCCTCTGGTGTGCGGCACCATGATCATGCCTAGCAGCAGGCTCGCTGTCTAGGTGTTATGTTTAACCCCAATCTCTCCTTCACCTCTTATATATGATCTTTCGCCCGCTCTTGTCATTTGCACCTGAAAAACATCTCTAGAGTCCACCCTTTTCTCACCATGGAATCAATAAAAACCCTCACTCTGGCCCTGATCCATTCCCGCCTGGATTACTGCAATTCTCTATTAATTGGCCTCTCCCACACTAGACTATCCCCTCTCCAGTCCATCCTTATTGTAGCAGCCAGGATCAGCTATCTGGCCAATCATTACTCAGACTCCTGCGCTCTGTGCAAGTCACTGCACTGGCTGCCTATATATAGTGAGATCCACTCCAAATTGCTTGTTCTCACCCACAACGCTCTTCACAGTGCAACACCTCCCTCATCTTTGTCTATCACCCTACGCATTCCCGAGCTATATATATATATATATACTAGCTGTGAACCCGATGCAAATGCATCGGGTGTCTAGAATATTTTTTTTTTTTTTTTTTAGATTTTCAAATAATAATCCAATTATTCCAATGACATCTTTACACCAACTACATATTTGTATGGTTGATATCATTTAAGGAAAATTGAACTATTATGTTGTAAGGGTCTTAGAACACAAAGTAGCAATACTTCTTAATATGTCAATTGTTTGAATTGATGAATTAACAGTACTAATGTGTGTATCAGCCAGTTTGTGTCAGCCCACCAATCGCGTCAAGATGCCCTTACGCATGGTGGGACCTACTCTAACTAAATCCGAATTGATATAATTTAGATATTTTTAATAGCTGGATTTTTCTTACATTTTTTGAGGATTGTGATGTAAATAATAACATTTTGTAAATTGATACAGAAGGAGTTACCAAGTACAGACTTGCAGCAATATCCATACAATAACAAAAAAACTTGTAGTTAAGCTACGGTAAATGGAGTTAACATAGCTTCAGCAGGTGCATAAGATGCATCCACTAACTAACCACAGGTGACTGCAGTTGTTGTGGATGACACTGCCGCAACTATGTTGTCTGCACAATCCGCAAGTTAAGTACAAATTACATATATGCAATTATGAAAATTACAGCAAGTATGTTGTTGGTGAGTCCTTCATGATCAATTATTATCATTTAGTATATTCCTCAACAAAGTGAAAAAATCTAAGAAAAATGTCGTGGTAGAATCTAATTAATAATTTATGTTTGTCCCTATCTATCTAAACATGTGGAACACACCTTGCTAATGAGATGTGTGTGAACAGCCATCCCACCCGTCTCTTAGCTGTTCACAAAAACCTCTCCCTTTAAAGAATAAGAATCAAATCTCTCAGCACGTAGAGTACTGGAGCTTTAAATAGTGGTTTCTCATCACCCTGTGAGAAAATCAGAATGATACACATCTCCAATGAAATCTGTAATGTGTTTTTCCACAAACATTGTATAAACTATGCACATAAAAAACTGAAATTGAAAAGACTAAACTAATTTTTTTTTTTTTTTTTTTTTTTTTTTTTTAAATAGAAAAGGTAAAAATATAAAATATGCAAAAGTTCATCCCAAAATATTCCGATAGACAATATTTTTGGTGAAGACTTTCTCACAGTTAGGCACCAATTTGCCTTGAATGCATGAATCCACCACTTTCACCTTCACATTGCATCGTCTCTTCACACGTGAGAAAGCCACATATAATTGTCCATGACCAAAAACAGGTTCTGGCAAATAAATCCCCACTTTCTCCAAAGTTTGTCCTTGGGCTTTATTTATGGTCATGGCAAAGGCAGGCTTCACGGGAAATTGTCGACGTCTTAGTTTGAAAGGCAATCCAGTCTCTGATGGACAGAGATCAATTCTTGGAATGAAGACTACATTTCCTTCATCCGAGCCAGAAATTACTTTTGCTTGTATCAAGTTGTCAAACAAAGCAATAATAATCATCCGAGTCCCGTTGCAAAGTCCTTTTCTGCTGTTAAAATTACGCAAAAGCATTATAATTGTACCAACTTTTAGTTTCAGGAGATGAGAAGGCATTCCTGTTGGTGTTAGAGAATTTAGAAATTCCACGGGATATTGTTCGGGATTTTCTGTCTCATCTGGATCAATGGAATCGTGGCTCAAATATTCAATGTATTCACCAGGAATACAATCCATAACTTTTGAATTGATCAAATCCACAGCGTCATTTTTGGGACAAAGAATGGCATGTGATGCAGCATTCTGAATACTTTCATCATTATTCACATCAATGACAATGTTTTCACCAAATATATCCAAGATTAAAGAGCCAGTGCAGATCATGTCTTGCGGGATCTCAATGACATCATCACAAAGGTTGTAATCATTGGACAATTCTCCATTTCCCAATTGAATTAACCAATTGCTATAATCAGGATCAATGGAGCGCATGTTGTTAATGAGCGGCAATTGATTGAAAAGCTGCCATTGTCGTGAATATTTAATGCAGCTCTCTACGATGTCTGTCCTTGTTCCATGAGAGATGATAGGAAGACACTGCCGAAAGTCTCCTCCCAGAACAATGACTTTCCCTCCAAAGGGTAATTTATTTTTCTTGGAGACATCAGTTGTCATGACATCCCGTAATAATTGATCAATGACATGCAAAGCGTATTTTGACAACATAGTAGACTCATCAATGATGAAGAGTTTGGTAGTCTTCAAATGTTGGGCCGCATCAGTGTCATTTTTGATTCTTGAAACGGATGTCTCATTAATTGGTATTGGTATGCCATACAGTGAATGGATAGTTCTTCCTCCTTGCAATAGATTAGCAGCAATCCCTGTACTGGCTGCAGGTGAGACAACTTCTCCTTCTCCTCTCAGTTCATGAATCAATAGATGATAGAGATAGGTTTTCCCACTTCCACCGGGACCATCAAGGAAAAAGCACTTTGCCTTATCACTTGTATCCTCTAAAGCTTTATGGATTGCAGTATAGGCCAAACGTTGTTGATCATTTAAGGTGACTTTCATTTCATGTGCTCTTACTAACTCTTCTTCTTTGTTGTATTGAGGACGAATGTGTGGTTTTCTTTTTGGGTGTGGCAGATTAAATTCATTAAAATGTTTAGCATGAAATTTTAAAACATGTTCAACATCAGTCATGGCGTATCCTTCACAATGCTCACAATCATCAGTGTCGGGGTGGTAGGCATGACAGTAATCTTGAACGAAGTGTTGTTTAAATTCTTGCCACAACTCCAGGGGATGATTAGGAGGACCAAACACACATATATACGCAAACATGTCACGGAGCTGTGCAGGCATATTGAGAACACAGGCATCCAATAGACTTTTTCTCCAAACAGTGTCATCGAAGAGCAATCCATGGGCTAATGCCGCCTCTTTAAAAGTGGAGTATGTGACTTCCTTAATAGTCTTAAGGTTGTCAAAACTTGTAGCTCCTTTAACATGGAGTAACAACAGCCTTAAAAAATAACGTTCTTGTTCTTGAATACTAACAGTGTAGAGTCTACCAATGACTGAAGCACCTCCTCTCCTTCTAACTTCCCATGCACCTTCTTTCCAAACATAATGCTCCGGAATTTGACGATATAAGTACTCCCGAGCATTGGGATCATTCTCATTGAGGGTAAAGTAGGCCATGAGTGTTGATTGTCTGTCCATTGAATAACTGATGTTGTCCGCAGAATCACCCTCGTGAAAAAAAAGTGATTGTGAATGAGGCAGATGTACTGCAAGACGAATAATGCTGTGAGATTGTCTATGCATTTGGAAAGCAAAGATTCGCCAAGCTGCCTCTGGTGCACTGACATATCTGGAATCCATGAATTTATGAGTTTCATCGTGTCTGATGTTGGTTTCACAAATTTCCACATTGGCTTTGTCATGACCTTTATACACATATTTGAAGAGGTATTTTACGCTCTGAATGGAAGCACATACTTCCACATTGATATGGCACTTATATTTTAATAGAAGGAAAGGGTTATATGGAACCACCCAAGAATTATCAATCATCTTGGAATGGTGTGGAAAAGAAGGTCCTTCGTTTCTTTGATAACTTGGATATGCATCCTCAGGTATAACAGTTTTTGTTTGAAACTTTTTGGGAAAAGCTTTTTTACACTTTCCATTCTCCATACATGGAGAATTGGGATTGTGTTGTCCACAGGGGCCATGGATCATGTGTTGCATGACAATTTGATGGAGCAGAGGGTAATGTAATGGATCAGGAATTTCAGCCCAAACAGTATTGTCCACTTCCACCTCAGTTCTTAGTTTTGAGTTGGCATCCAGAATAATTAGAATGTGAGCATGTGGTAGGCCTCGCTTTTGAAATTCTATCACATGAACCATAGCACAAACCTTACCAAATAATCCAGAATTAATATCTTTCAAAAGGGCTTCAAGTTTAATCCTGAAAACACGGGCCACTAAATCCGGGCGATGTTCAGCACGCTGCCATGGCTGTAAATTGGTTGCAATTTCACTCCATTTTGGATTACAGATCATCGTTATAAAAAGATCTGGTCTTCCAAATTTAGTTACAATCGCCATGGCATCTTGATACCTCTGCTGCATGTTTCGGGGACTTCCCTCAAAGGAAGATGGTAAAATTACCGTCTTGCCAATGGGGATTCCTTTTTCTACAGATTTTCTCAGCAAATGTTCTTGAAGGAGACAATAATCTTCTACCTTCAAATCCTTCTGGTGTTGTCGTATAAAATTTAAACGATTGGCCTCGATCTTAACATAGGCATCCACCAAGTACTGCTGTGTCAGTTTACCTCTATTAAGGACAGGATTGAATTCTGTCCGTACTGACAGCAAATAACAGTAATACTGCAGCTGTGTCACCCTGCGAGCATTTTGGCCTTGCTGCATGAGTGCTTCATGCCACCCTTGCTCTCCATGAGGGAAAAACAATGGATACAGTAATGCATCCAAATTACTGTGTAAAATGCTTATTTGCTGTGTTCTGGGGGCCAACAGATTCTTTGGGTCTGGTTTTAGATGTATTAAAATGTCTCTATTAAATGGTGGCTCTCCATCAGCATTTTCAAAGATGACTGCGACTTCATGGACAGTAGGGTTGTTATACCGTCTTGGGTCTTGCTCTCTGTCTTGTTTAATTGCCATGATGATATTAGGCATTTTTGTGCCATGTTCCAATGCTTTCTGTTCTTCCTCTTCCTCCACTTGCCGTAACATTTTATAAGCTGAAACAAAGGGATTAATACCTTCCAATTGCTCAGCAATAATTCTCATCAAGGCTGGATTACACTTGAGATTTTCTGGAGACTGTAGGCGTTGTTCAGTAGCAGTAGCACTATCCAAAATATACAGCTGTGCATATGCTGGAACTTGACCTTCAGCGGGGTGGAGAGTTCCAGTTCTATGGTAAATTTGGCCGTGAATCCGGAAACAGTACGGACCGTGTCCAGGTGGTTGAGAAACACTTGCACCCATGGAAGCAAATGCAAAGGAACTATTAATGCTCCTGATATTCTCCATGAGATTTTTACTATATGGGCTGTCTCCTTTCAGTAAAGTAGTGAAGAGCTCAGGGTACTGAGGTAATGGTACCTTAACTTTGCCCTTGTGACAACAAAGGGAGAACTGTCCATCAGATGGCCTTTCAGCCTCAAAATGTTGTGCTTCACAATGTTGACATAACACATTCATGGACCCACAGGTATGTTATAAAATACCGGTATCGTCATCAGTAAAGCCAATAGGGATTGATGACGTAGGTGAAGTGACCAACAGATGACCTTTTTTGTAGATGCCTACATAAATAAGGCGTTGCTGTGTGGAACTGTCAACACATCCAACAAAAGAAGTAGTGACTGGAGACTTCTTACGAAGGTTTTTTTTTTGGCGTAGTTGACGCTGTGAAGCAGCCAAATGGGCCAAATGGCGTTGTTTTGAGGTAGGTGACATAATTTGTAAACGTTTGACTTTAGCCAATTTGTGTCTTGTCATGGCAGAAGCAGTCTTCTCTGTTCTTGTTTTAGAAGAACATTTGCCCTTCACTTTACTTGTGCCAGATGTTGAAGGCAGTTCAGTTTCACAAAGTGTTGGAGACACAGATGTGGACGCCATATTAGAGGTAGATGGTTCTCCTTGCACCTTCACCTTTTGTTGTTTGCGTCTTTTGCGTTCCACCTCAGCTTTTTTGGCCAACCGACTGCTTCTTTCTTCAGCAGACTCCTTTGCAATTCTTTTATCCAAAGTCGTGTTGACCTTAACCAAACGGAGACGTGTTGTTTCCGGATCTTCCTGCGCACGCTTCTTGCGCTGCATGCAGCATTTTTAGCTCTAACAGAGCTTTTTTGTTTGTCAGAGCTCATATTGAGCACAGTACAGCAAAATGTATGCAATAATAGCTACAGTATATTAATTAAGGAAGCAATAAATATACATTCTGCATAGCAATATAGTCAAAGTAGTAATATTTTTCTTGATAATTTTTTTTATATACAATATATTTTTATATATAAATTTTATCCTAAAAATATATCAAAAAAATATATTTTATATATATTCTTAACTTAAATAAATTATGTATATTATATATTACAATTTATTATGTGTATATATAAATTGTATATGATTAGTGTATATATATATATATATATATATATATATATATATATATTGTGTAAACGAAATAAAAGTTAGGGCCCTTTCACATCATCTTTTTTTTCAAATTGCGGCAGATGCGGTGAAAAAACCACATCTGCCACGATTGCCGCATAACTGCTGCACTTGCGGCATGGTTGCGGTAATCCCCATAGAAAGTATAGGGTGACTTGCAGCAAGTGCGGCAAGTACGGTGTTGCACTTGCGGCAAGTGCGGCCGCGAAAAAAACCGCACTGAGCCGCGGTTTTTTTCGCGGCCGCACCTGCCGCAAGTGCAAAACCGCATGTGCTGCACCTGCCGCAAGTCCCCCTATACTTTGTATGGGGATTACCACAACCGCAGCGCATGTGCAGCCGGTATGCGGTAATCATGGGCGATTTGTATTTTTTCACCGCATCGCAATGGAATATATTATAAAGTAATATAGAATATACATATATATATAGATTAATATACAATATATATATATATATATATATAGATTAATATACAATATATATATATATATATATATATAGATTAATATACACTATATATATATATATATATATATATAATATATATAATATTAATATACACTCTCTCATATATATATATATATATATATATAGATTAATATACAATATATATATATACAGAATAGATAGATTAATATACAAAATATATATATATATAGATTAATATACACATATATATATATATATATATATATATATATATATATATATATATATATATATATATATACAATATATATATATATATATATATATATATATATATATATATATATATTATATAGAGAGTAATATACAATATATATATAGAGTAATCATATACATATATATAATATATATAATATGACATCTATAGATATATATATATTAATCTATATCTATATATCTATATATCTCTATCTATATATAAATATATATATATATATGTCTATTTATATATATATATCTATATATATATAATTATGAATATATCAATATAATAATAATAATAATATTAATAATCAATTAATAATAAAAATTAATATTAACACTAATAATAATATAAATAATATAAATAATTATGAATAATAATAATCGATTATATTGGCCAAAAAAGATATCTTAGCTGATATTGTAGAGATGAGGTTCCAACACTGGTTTTCCGACGTCCGTCCCACAGGATCACCAAGACAGGAATAATTTGTGAGGAAAAGTCAAAGTAAAAACTATAAAATTGCGGCGGGGGGAGTATAGTGATTGGTAGGCAAAGGGGAGTATAGTGATTGGTAGGCAAAAAGAGTTGCCACCCAGCAACAGCGCAGTCAGCCGTGGGTTTTTTCGCGGGCAAACCTGCCGCAAGTACAAAACCGCACCGCAACTCGCCCTATACTTTATATGGAGATTACCGCAACCGCGCCGCAAGTAGACTCGCAATGGCCTCGCAGCCATTGCTCGCGCTACACAGCGACTCGCAATGGATCCCCATAGAAAGTATAGGGGGACTTGCGGCAGGTGCGGCGGCTGAGGTAGCGACTCGCAATGGCCTCGCGGCCATTGCTCGCGTTACCTCAGGGGTAAATCGTTAAGTTTGTGGCCGGGCCTCTGGTTCTATTTTCGGCCAACGACTCGCAATGGCCGCTTCGCGGCCATTGCTCGCGCGTGGTGACGTCACATAGTGACAAAGCCACGGCGATTCCGGGGTCCGACACGAAAATGCCTATGGCAATTATAGAGTAGATATATATATATATATATATATATATATAACAGTATATATACTGCGTGCTGAATTATTAGGCAAGTTGAATTGTAGAGAATTATTTTTATTATATTGATCAACAACTACAGTATGTATCAATCAACCCAAAAGACTCAAATATCAAAGTTTAATATTTTTAGAAGTTGGAGTGTTTTTTTTTTTTTAGATTTGGCTATCTTAGGAGGATATCTGTTTGTGCAGGTAACTATTACTGTGCAGAAATATTAAGTAACTTAAAAAAAAACAAATATATTCCCATCCCACTTGTTTATTTTCACTAGGTAAACCAATATAACTGCACAAAATTTAGAAATAAACATTTCTGACATACAATAACAAAACCCCAAAAAATTAGTGACCACTATAGCCACCTTTCTTTATGAAACTCAAAAGCCTTCCATCCATAGATTCTGTCAGTTGCTTGATCTGTTTACCATCAACATTGCGTGCAACAGCCACCACACCCTCCCAGACACTGTTCCGAGAGGTGTACTGTTTCCCTCCCTGCAGATCTCACATTTTATGAGGGACCACAGGTTCTCCATGAGGTTCAGAACAGGTGAACAAGGGTGCCATGTCATTATTTTTTCTTCTTTAAGGCTAGGGTCACACTTGCGTGCATTTTTAAGGTTGCTTTTTCCAGCCTGCATTTTTGCTGTTAGGTGAGGAGCAACCTTAACGCATGCGTTTCCCATAAGGCCACATGTTAAAAAAAACGCATGCGTTTTTGAAAAAGCACCAAAAAATGCATCATGATGATGCATTTTTTGGTGCTGAGCTAAAAACGCATCCAAAAAACGCATGGCATTTTAGACATGCGTTTTTGGGATTGGGGCATGCGTTTTTTGCATGGGGGCCTATGGATGCATTTTTGCATGCCTTTTTCACAAAAGACAAGTGTGAAAAATGCATGGAAAAAATGCAAGTGTAGCCTTAGACCTTTACTGGCCAGCCACGCTGTGGAGTAGTTGGATGCATGTGATGGAGCATTGTCCTGCATGAAAATCATGTTCTTCTTGAACGATACCGACTTCTTCCTGTACCACTGCTTGAAGAAGTTATCTTCCATGAACTGGCAGTAGGTCTGGGAGTTGAGCTTCACTCCTTCCTCAACCTGAAAAGGTCCCACAAGTTCATCTTTGATGATAGCAGCCCATACCAGTACCCCACCTCCACCTTGCAGGCGTCTGCTTCAGAGTGTAGCTCTCTGCTCTTTACTGATCCAGCCTCTGGCCCATCCATCTGGCCCATCAAGAGTCATCAGTCCATAAAACCTTTGAAAAATCAATTTTAAAATATTTCTTGGCCCAGTCTTGATGATTTAGCTTATGTTTCTTGTTCAAAGGTGGTCGTTTTTCAGCCTTTCTTACCTTGGCCATGTCCCTGAGTATGGCACACCTTGTGCTTTTTAATACTCCAGTAATGTTGCAGCTCTGAAATATTGCAAAACTGGTAGCAAATGGCATCTTTGCAGCTTCACGCTTGATTTTCCTCAATTCATGGGCAGTAATTTTGCATCATTTAGGAGATGCTGAGGCTTGCAATCATGGTGACTCACCAAGCCTGAAGATACTTCAGATAATGCACCTATTGAACATGAAGAAACCCTAAAAGGGACAGATGGAATACAGAGTGTGAAAGCAGAGGGCAGGTACTCTGCCATAAAGAATGTCCTCCTGAGTTTTTATGTTTGTAGTGTATATGCCACTGTATCATACTGAAAGCAACACACACTATAACTATGAAGAAAAATTATTGCACTTGTGGCCAATAAAGTCAGGGCTGAGAGTTGACGTTATACATAAGCCCAACATCCCACCGACAATTTGCATGGTGGGGAAGATAGTCAATCTAGCCCTGATGTGCAAGGCGCAAACTATCACAATCCCTTATATTTCATGTGTGGGTCGCTAGTCATGCGACTGAAATAATGTTTGTCACATGCTGACTACACTCTGGTACTTCTATCAATTATATCCTATTGAAGGAAACCAAATGAGGCTAGTCGGCATGTGATTGAAAGTATTAAAATTGCACACGTGCAGTCACATGACCGGTGAACTGTACAGGAATTTCAGGGTAATTGTCACAATTTGAGCATCATACACTCTCATGATTTGGCAGTTGCACTTACTTATATAGAGAAATTGCATTCTTTTCATCTGAGCCTGGACAAGCCAATTAGGTTAACATTCATATTACATGTACAGTGGGGAAAATAAGTATTTGATACACTGCCAATTTTACAAGTATTCCCACCTTCAAAAAATGGAGAGGTCTGTAATTTTTATTGTAAGTACACCGCAAATGTGAAAGACAGAATCTAAGAAAATCCAGGAATCACATTGTATAATTTTTACATAATTAGCTTAATTTTATTGCATGAATTAAGTATTTGATACAATGAAAATCAAAAGTTAATATTTGACATTGAAACCTTTGTTTGCAATTACAGAAGACAGATGTTTCCTGTAGCTCTTGACTAGAGATGAGAGAACCTTTTGAAGTCTGGGTTTGGCACTGTTCGCCAAATAGATAGGCAAACAGTTCGCCGAACGTCGGCAGCCCATTCAAATCAATGGGCCGCAAAATCAAAGGCCTAGAAAACACCTTCAAAGGGGTCCAAAATCTGCCAAACGCAGCTCAAACCATTTTACAGTGGAGCCCTTCTTTTTTGGTACAGACATTAGCTTGCTACATTATTACTTACCAAGCTTCAGTGCCACTGTCACCATACTTTCGAGCCTGCTCATGAACTTCAGACATTCTTCCGCCATTAATTGATTAAAATCCTATTTATAAGAATTAGAGATGAGCCACCACCCACGTGTTCGAATTAGATTCGATTCGTCGAATTGGGGGTGTGTTCGTCGAACACCATGGAACACCATTGATAACAAAGACAGGCAAACACAAACACATACAAACACTTAGAAAACAAGTAGAAAACACCTTCTGAGGTGTCCAAAAGGTGACAAACTACTCAGAAAATACAACAAACACATGGAAAAGTGACAAGTACATATGAAAATGCAAAAAGAAAAGAGATGGATGAGTAAAAGGAGGAGGAGACACAGATAAAGGCATGTCATGACCTTCTAAAATCCAGTTTTACTCCAGTATTTGTATGGCCTCATGCACATGATGAGTATTTGGTGAGTTTTACTCCAGTATTTGTAAGGCCTCGTACACATGATGAGTATTTGGTGAGGTTTTTCTTCAATACTTGTAAGGCTTTGTGCATACGATGAGTATTTGGTGAGGTTTTCCCTCAGTATTTGTAAGGCCTCATGCACACGATGAGTATATTGTGAGTTTTTTCCTCAGTATGTGTAAGGCCTCGTGCATACGATGAGCATTTTTTCACATTTAGGGGACTACAACAAGAGTCTCCATTTTTTCCAAAAATTTAGGCACAGACACCACTTAACTGGCATCAATTGCCCCACAGTTGCAAATTTAAAATCGTGACTTGAATGCAAAAATCCACTAGCCTTTAGTCTCCCCAAGATGACACAGGGGTAGAAAAGTCCTTGCGGATCTATGCCTTGTTCATCTTGATGAATGTTAATCTGTCCACATTCTGGGTGGACAGACGCATGCGCTTTTCTGTCAGCACACCACCAGCAGCGCCACGACATGTTCCGAGAGAACGCAGGCTGCGGACACGACAAGATCTCCAAGGTGTGAGTGGCGAGCTCAGGCCTTTTTTCCCGATTGGAAGCCCAAAATGAGCAAGGCTCCAGTTCCCCAGTCATGGCATCGATGTTAAGTTGGAGATACTCTTGTACCATCCTCTCCAGGTGTTGACTATGTGTTAGACTTCTCGTGTCTTAAGGCCTTGGATATAATGGTCTAAAAAAATTGTGAAACGATGCCACAAAATTGCTGTTACCACCACCAGATACTGGTACGGTGTGAGTGATGATGACCCGACAGCCATGGTTGACAAGTTAGAACTGTGAGATTCACTCTGTGTACCACTGGTGTTTTGTGGAAAAGCCAATCTGAGATTATGTATCAGCTTCTGCTGATGCAAAGGGACGCACGCATGCAGGAGTATGGCAGGAATTATTTTGGCAAATTTGTTCTTGTACCGGGGATCTAAGTGTGTGGCAACCCAGTAGTCGGCATTACCTCTAATTTGGACAATCTGAGGGTCAGGTGCAGGTAGAGCAGCAAGAAGGCGCTCATGTGTCTTGCGCATCCAGGAGGACCAAGTCCTTGTTGTGTTGATGGCGGGGAGGTGAGAATCATGCTTCCTTCCTCTGTCCTCTCCTTCCAACCTCACACAACAGAAATGTCATCAAGGTCTCTCTCATCTGCTGGCTCTTCCATGTCCATCGCCAGTTCGTCCTCCATTTCTTCCTGGGCTCCTGCACCTTCCTCAACAATTTGGTTGCTACCATTCACCCTCGTTAATCCTCTCCCCCACACTCCCATGCCTACTGCCTTGGTGCTGCCGACCGTCTGGACCATGGAGATCTTGTAATCCCTTCCGCATATGACTCCTCCTGTACTTCCTCCACCTCCTCTTGTCCCACCACCTGACTCCGAATATTGTTTAGAGTGTGCTCCAGCATGTAGATGACCGGCATATTCATGCTGATAAAGGCATCAAAAGTACTAAACATCTTCGTCGCCATATCAAAACTGTGCAGAAGGGTGCATAGGTCCTTGATCTGAGACCACTCCAGCAGCAGGATCTGCCCCACCTCTGGATCTCGTTGGCCTAGGCTATACGTCATAACGTATTTCACCAGGGCTCGGCAGTGCTGCCAGAGTCACTGCAACATGTGCAGAGTAGAATTCCAGCGTGTCGGCACATCACATTTCGGCCGGTGAACGGGCAAGCCAAAAGACTTCTGGAGTGAACCAAGTCATTGAGCTGCAGGATACGAACGCCGGAAGTGAGCACACAGCGACTGTGCCCTTTCAGAAGACCATCTATGCCCGGATAGTGTGTCAAAAATTGCTGGAAGACCAGGTTCAACAAGCCACACAAGGCACGTGTGTGACATTGCCCCGGTGAAGGGCCGCACCCAGCTTTGCAGCATTGTTGCACACGGTCTTCCCTGGCTGCAGGTTGAGCGGAGACAACCATTGCTGAAAACTCCTCAGCTGTGTGACTCACATTTCCCAGGCATTTCAAGGTAAAGACCGCTTGATGGCGTTGAGCCCTGCTGCCAGCATAGTAAGGAGGTGTGCAAGATCCCTTCTGTGTAGTTACAACATGGGTGGCATTACCAGACAGGCTTTGGGCGGAGGTGGAGGACCGAGACGAGGTTAAGGAGGCAGAAGCAGTGGAGGAACTTCTACCTAGAGATGATTGACGCACAACTCGTGGGGATGGCAAGACTTGGACAGCAGACCATTCTCCAGCTCTCACCATAGTTAACCAGTGCCCAGTCAGCAACATGTAATGCCCCTGTCCATGCTTACTGGTCCAAGTGTCTGTGGTGAAATACACCCTGTCACACACAGAGTTTCTCAAGGAAGCAGTGATATTGTCTGCAACATGCTGGTGTAGCACAGGCACACCTTTCTTGGAGAAGTAGTGGCGACTGGGCTTCTGGTACTGGGGCACTGCAATGAACATAAGGTCTCGAAAATTCTCTGTGTCCACCAGGCGGAAAGGCAGCATTTTTGTAGCCAACATCTTATAGATGGTGAAATTCAAGCGCTTAGCTTTCTCATTGCTAGGAGGAAATGGTCTTTTACTTGTCCACATCTGAGGCACAGAGGGCTGGCTGCTGTGCTGAGACAGAGTTGAGTAGAGTGTCACCCGGCAAACTGCTGGTCTGTGAGGGAGGTGCAGGTGAAGATGTAATGTTGCCTTCATCCAAAAGTGGTGCTCTCGATGTCTGAGAGAGCTCAACACCAGCAGCATTTTTCATTTGAAAACCAATTGACAACCTGCCAATCACACTGCCTGTTGCGGGTAAAGATGTGGAAGGTCTGCATCCAAAAGCATGTGTGACAGCTGTTCCCACAGTCACAGACGATGAAGAGCACACGGATGCACTTGATGGGGCAGACGGTGGTAGGCCCTCCCCACTAGCCCCATTCTAGCACAGTGAGCTTCCCACTGCGACTTGTGCTTCATGTCCATGTGGCGGTTCATGCATGAAGTACTCAAGCTAGTGAGTTTTTGGCCTCTACTCAGAAATTGGTGACAAATCTTGCAGATGACATGAGTTGGGTTATCCTTGGCGATGTCAAAAAAGGCCCAGGCTAGGCAAGGCTTAGAGCCCATGCGAGCTGCAGAGCCACCACGACTTCTGCTCAGAGGCAGAGTTGTGGCTGCGGATGCAGTTGTTGACGTGCTTCCAGTACTCCGTCTATGTCCAGGAAGGTGCAACTTAAGCTTGTCGTCAGTAGCATCCTCCTCCACCTCCTCTGCTGACCTCATCGACTGGCTGACTGTGGGTTGACAGTAAGTGAGATCTCCAACCTCATCATCACCCTCTGGGTTCTCACACCCCACATCCTCAGAGACAACCTCCTCCTGCCTTGACCGAAAAGTTAATTTTTCAATCCAATACAGTATCTGAGTCTCATTAGCATCATCCTCATTGTCTCCACCAAGAGGAGTTACAGTTTGGGAATGAGGGTCTACATGAAGCTCTGAACCTTCTTCATCTGGGCCTAGATTTGACTCACAAAGCTTCTGGGCATCAGGGCAGATCATTAACTCGTCTGGACTCACTGCAGCTTTGGAGCAGACCTCTGATTCCCAGGCTATTGTGTGACTGAACAGCTCTGCAGACTCAACCATGTCTGTTACCCCAGACTCAGTAGGGCAGCTGAACACTTGGGAGCTGGGAGGAAGCAAGTGCTATTGGGCTGACACCTCAGATGACTGTAGGATTTGTGATGTAGACGTTGAGGTGGAGGAGAGACCACTTGATGGAGCACTTGCGATCCATTCAAGCACCTGTTGTTTTTGTGCCTCATTTACATGTTGTATTGATGGTCGCATCTGTAAGAAAGGGATCATATCCGATTGACCATGTAAAGAAATAGACATCTTACTTTGGCTGGAAGATTGTCTTTCTTCAGCAGATGCTAATGTAGCTTTTGCATGTACCCCACCTACACAAACTTTTTTTTCCATTTCCACCACGCCTATTCCCCTTTCCACCAGCAGCAGGCGTTTTGCCACTCATTTTGTATGTGACAAAATTGGCAACTGTGCAGTAGTTGGACAAGAAAAAGTTGGATGTAAATCGAGCAGAGGTGACTGAACCAACACTGCTACTAGGCCCAAAGTGACACCTGGGCTAGGTGCAGTTAAAAATTTGTAGGAACTACACAGGTGGTGTAGTTGCTTGTATTAGAAGTGGCCTACACTACTGCTTTTTTGTGACACTGCTACTTGACCCGAAGTGAGACGTGGCAAGGTGCAGTTACAAATTAGTAGGAACTACACAGGCGGTGTAGTTGGTTGTATTAGAAGTGTACAATTCAAGATTTGTGTTACATCATAACACGTTTCTCTTTGACAGGAAGTACTTCCACCAGCTCAGGGGCACGGCAATGGGGAGCTCCTGCGCCCCATCGTATGCTAATCTGTTCCTGGGCTGGTGGGAGGAAACCATCGTGTTTAAGGATGGCACAAACTGGCGGGAACCCCACATCGTCCTCTGGTCCAGATATATAGATGATGTATTTCTGCTGTGGTCTGGACCGGAGGACAGTTTCGTGGAGTTTGTCAGGTGTCTGAACATCAACCAAATTAGTCTGAGGTTTACATCTGAGAGCAGTTCTTCCGAACTCGCCTTCTTGGATGTCCTAATTAGGAAGGAGGCCGATGGGTCCTTATCAACTAGGACCTATCGAAAACCAACATCGACTAATAGCCTCCTGGGGTTGGAAAGTCACCATCCAGTACCACTTAAGGGAGGCATCCCGAAGGGACAATATTTGAGATTGAGAAGAAATTGCTCTAGTTTATGTGACTTCAGAGTACAGGCAGACGACTTGACGAGACGCTTTTTGGAGAGAGGGTACCCACGTTCGGTGCTACAAACTGCTCGCAGCCATCTGGAAAATCAGAACAGAGAGGAACTGCTACAGAGGTGTGGGAGATGCCTGAAAGAGGACACTGGTATCACACGACTCATAGGTACCTTTGACTGTCAGAACCATAAAATCATGAATGTGCTACGTAGACATTGGGATGTCCTTACTTCCGACCCTGATTTGAAGGGGATGATCTCTGCGACGCCCAGTGTAACCTTTCGTAGAGGCCGCTCTTTATCAGATAGATTAGTACACAGCTATTACAGGCCACCTACCTGGCTGGGAGCGAAACCAAAGGGGACTGCAGTTTTTGTGGATACATGACACCATGTAAGTCTGTCTGTAGTGTTGCCAACAATAAAACTTTCTTCCTACGGGATTTCTCCAACTGTAAAACTGCCGGGGTAGTGTACGTGGCTACGTGCACATGCCGGTTGAACTATGTTGGGAAAACTATTAGGGAGTTGAGAAGAAGGGTGGGTGATCACCTTGGGGACATTAGGAATAATAGAGACACCCCGATCGCGAGGCACATGAATGAGAAACATGATGGCGACATAAAACAACTGACTTTCAGTATCATAGAGGTGGTGAGAGCCGGTCCGAGGGGAGGAAATCATGATCTGAGCATCTTAAAGAGGGAGACGGAGTGGATATTTAGACTCGATTCACTAACCCCAAAAGGGCTGAATGAGCAACTGTCGTATGCCTGTTTTCTGTAAACATCTGGACTGTATACAATTTCCCTGCGGAAGGGTAAAACTCATATGTATATGAGTGGTTTATTGAGACTCTTTATATCTCAGTGCGTAGTATATGTGTTCCAGCATAATCCCTAATTACCTGTGACCTTTCCTAACGTGGCGCCACTACATTAGGAGTTCTTTGTAATGGGTGCGGGTGATGTGCATTCCCATTCTCTATTATAACCATTTGCAGGCCTCTCATGTGCTTAATAGCATTAATGCATAATAAACGCCGTTATCTGATGTATGCTGGGAGGGCCACGCCTGCTCCTGTTGAGTGCGCGTTGCCCTGGTTACTTATTCCCCAATGCGCGCAGCCGCATTGAATATGACATCGGAGTGGCAAGCGCGCGTGCGTGGGACAAACTTCCTGTGACGCGTGCGGTCCAGGAGGATGATCATGGCGGTGACGGCGTGCGTTCCACAGGAGCTGCGCCCTCTAACATCACGGGTAATCGGCGTCGGATGCTGACAGCATGAACAAGCAGCCATGTATTGAGGTTTGACCCCAATTTTATCAAACTTTGGTGCCTGGGTAATTGGTTTTTGAGAGAATGGGGGGTGGTCAGGTGTCGCAGGAAGTGGGCGGCCTGAGAATACAAGGCACTGGACATAAAAAGGGGTTGGAGTTAGGTTTTTCCACCCCTCCACATCAAGTTTATGTGTACTTACACTAAACACATGGACAGACAACATCAAGCCTCCTGATGATGAGAGACCTAGAATTAGCATTGTATTAGAAGTGGCCTACTCTACTGCTTTTTGTGACACTGCTACTAAACCCGAAGTGACACCTGGGCTAGGTACAGTTAAAAATTAATAGGAACTACACATGTGGTGTAGTTTGTTGTATCAGAAGTGGCCTACAGCACTGTTTTTTGTGACACTGCTACTAGACCCGAAGTGGTACCTGAGCTAGGTGCAGTTAAAAATGATTAGGAACCACACAGGCAGTGTAGTTTGTGTTATCAGAAGTGGGCTACATTACTGTTTTTTGTGACACTGCTACTAGACCTAAAGTGAGACCTGGGCTAGGTGCAGTTAAAAATTAATAGGAAGTACTCAGGCAGTGTAGCTTGTTTCACAAGTGGGCTACACCATTGTTTTTTGTGACACTGCCCTAAAAAATTGCCTGGACTAGCTGCAGCAAAAAATTGTCTACTGGATAGATAGGCGGTGTAGCTTACTTTACAGCTGCGCTACACCGCTGACTAACAGACACTGCTACTAGCTGGAACAAATTGCCAAGACTAGCTGTAGCAAAAAAATGGCTATTTAAGACAGGTGGTGTAGCTTTCTTCACAGCAGTGCTACACTACCTGCCCTAGAGGATTCCCTGAGCTAGATTTGTCCAAATGCTGTGAAAAACACTTGCACAGCACTGGCACACACCTGCCTGGGAAAAACTGCTATGAACTGCTCTCACCTAGCCCAAAGGGCTTAGATTACAACTAGTCCCTACTTCTATGAAGTAGCCCTGAAAAGGGCTGATACACAATTAGTCCCTACTCCATACTCCCTACTCCTATGAAGTAGCCCCCAAAAGGGCTGATATTTCTACAATTCGCACTCTCCCTCCAGTCCCTACTCCCTAAACCTATCTATCTCTCTATCTAACTTGATATTCGCTCACTAGCTGACTAATAAGTGAAGTGACAATGTTTAACTGTATAGCGCTAAAAGCAGCAACGGTGCCGCATGACACAGAGCTGCAGCAATGAGAAAATGGTGGCAATGGGGAAAATGGCCGGGTCTTATAGGGCAAAGATACATGACATTCACAGCCAATGACGCATGCGCTTGCTTGTGTGCAAAAAATACACTTTGCTGCATGTATGTCATTGGCTGACAGCTTGCACTGCCCCACTGTATATGCAGTTAGGACAAACTATACACAGAAACTGGATATTAACATTTATTAACAGTGTTAGGGTACCGTCACACCAGCCGATGTTGGCGTCGATTTTTTTAGGCAACGCTGGGGCGTGGCCTATCGCCGCCGACATCGCAAATGCGTCGCCTAATGAGACTGGGCAAGGGCGACCACTCTGGGGCGATGTGTAAATGGGGGATGACGATCTGCCAGGTGATGGGAGCCATAGGCTCCCATGTTAAGGCTTCGTCGCTGGGGTTTTGAGACACCCCAGTGGTGACGTCGCTTGTCATATCGCCGGTGCGTCGCCGGAGGTGTCGCCACATGTAAACATGCGACGGCGACGCTAGTGGGGCACCAAACACGTTCACATCTCAGCCGACATCTCAGCAGAAGAGGGGAGAGGAGAGTGAAGGGGGGTTTACACGTTGCGATATCGGCGTCCAATTTCAAAGAAAAGTCACGTGGTTCGATCGTTGGAGCCGATATCTTTCCTGCGTTGTATGGTGTGAACGTCCAATACGATGCAGGAACGATGTCAATGCAATATCGGGGATTGAATGAGCGTGCTATTCAATGCTCCGATATTGAATGGAGATTGGAGCCAGATCGTGCTGTGTGACAGCCCAACTCCGATGTGAAGTTCAACATCACCCATTCACTCCCATGTTAAATGGTCGTTCCTGGTTTGGGGGGCGTAGACATCGTACGGACGTTGCATCCAGAAATCGCAACGTCTAAACCTCCGATGCGATGCGGGAGAAACGTGCACTAAATGCGCACTCCCGCGCCATTGAATTGCGATATCGGAACGATATTGCAACATGTAACCCCACCTTGATGGTCAGCAGAGGGGGGACAGGAAATTGATGGTCAGAAAAGGAGGAGAGGAAAGTGATGGTCAGCAGCGGGAGGAGGGTTGAGGAGGGTGATGGTCAGCAGAGGGAGGGGGAGAGGAGAGTGATGGTCAACAGAGGGAGGGGGAGAGGAGAGTGATGTCTGCAAATGGAGGGGGGCGTGTGATGGTCTGTAAACAGAGGGAGGGGGGAGTGTATCATGTGCAGCAAATGGAGGAGAGGATTTGAGAACAGAGAATGGGAAGCAAGGGGGTGATAGATGCAGACACTGTATGGGGAGCCATAAGCTAAATCTGAGTACACAGTATGGGCATGTGTGCAGACAATATGAGTAGTTAGGGAGGTTTGGTGCGGAAAAAGTATGGGAGATGAGGGGGGTGCAGACACAATATGGGGAGTCAAAATGAATAGGTATGGACACAGTATGGTGGGTGAAGGGGTGTTGGGTGCAGTCAAAGTATGAGGAGAAAGGAGGGATAGGTGTGGACTCAGTGTAGGGATGAAGGGGATGTTGTCACGGGTGGCACGGATGACAGGGTAGAGGCCACGCGCAGACGGTCCCAGCGTTTGGCCAATCAGCCATAAGGTTTGAGGACGGTCCGTCTTTCAGGGGCATTTACCTTCTGTGTAGATAAAGAGAAGGTATGATAAGATCTCCCTATCATGGGAGGACGGCTGGGAAGGTCTTGTGCTCGGTCTGGTTTCTACACCAGTATTCTGGGTCTCTAGGACCCAGCAGGTTCTTCCCTCCTTTATAAGGAGTTTCATTGCCCTCCCTCAGTGCAGGTGATATTTCCTTGTGGACTCATTATCCTTGCTCCAAGCAGAAGCTGAGTTTGTGGAGGTTGCTGTGCTCTGCTGCAAGATAAGTGTTTTCTTTCCCCATTGTCTGTTTTCCTTGTGTTGTCTTTAGTTGTTAGTGGAGGGGTCTAGTGAACCTCCCCATCTGATCCTTAGATAAGGTAGTGCTAGGATCAGAGAGGGACGAGGTTCGTGGTCGGCGACAGTTGAGGAAACTGTATAGGGACGTCAGGGCAGATAGGGTCAGCTCCAGGAAGACTAGGGGTCACCCTCTCCCTCTTGTGCCCATAGCTTTAGGGACTCCTTATCCCCCCCCCGTCGTTGTCCTACGCTGGGTGTCTCTCCCGCTCCCAGCGTGACAGATGTGTGCAGACATAGTATGGGGAGCAAGTGGGTGATGAGTACGGAGTTAGTTGGGAGAGAGTACGGGATAAGAAAAATGTGAGGTCAAACATAATAGAGTCTGGGTACTGTGGGGGTGGGGGTGGGATGGATTTATGCAAACACAACTGGGTAGTATGCGTGTGGGGGGCTGCATGGGGTAGAGGGGGCTACATGGGGTGACAGTGTGAGGCAATAGCAAGGATGAGACAGTATGTTGAAGAGGGAGAGTGTCATGAGCAGCTACAGTATAGAGGGACACAGTGTAAGAGGACAGTCGGGAAAGCATGTGGAGGATCAGTGTGTGTGTCATTTTGTGCAGGGAAAACAGTGAAGAGCAATTATTTGTTCAGGAGCACTGTGTAGGGCAGATATTTTTATTTACGCAGAATTATAATGAAACTCCTATTTTTAAGGGCACCGTGTCAGGATCTGCTGCAGAAAAGTGGAGAAGATGGAAGTCTGTGGAGACGTGAAAAGTCATCATGGCGTCAGGATAAGATGAAGAAAAGAAAAAGACGAACTTGATCAGAGACACGGTAATCTATAAGGTACCCGCACGTAAATGATTATTTGTAATAATTTTCTCATCAGTACTGAGGTTCCTGTATGGTCTGATAAGGACTTACAACAACAACTCCCAGTATTTCTTACCATTAGTAAGGACATACTGGAAGTTGTAGGTTCATGCGATACAAATGTGTATACGGAGTTGCCCTGACATTACAATTGATGTACTATTGATGAATGCTTTTGTAGAGATGGTGGTTCTGATGAATTTCTGGAATTTCTGTACTGATGAGGGTTGTGATTTCTGTACTGATGTGGGATCTAGTTATGTATTTCTATTCCTCTTATGGGTCTGGTAAGGTAGTCCTGTACTAATGGTGATTCTAATGATGCTTCTCTGGGAGATGGTTGTGATGCTGTGTTTCTGTACTGGTGTGGGATCTAGTTATGTATTTCTGTACCTCTGGTGGGTCTGGTGATGCATTCCTGCGCTGTTATAGATTCTGATGCTGTACAATTGTAACATTTCAGAACTTACAACATGAGACTATGTTAATAAAGTGTTATGCCATTTGACAAGTTAAGGGTTATTAGGTTGTTATTTATATTAAGAGCACTAAATGGGTTGTCTGTGATGAGTTTGTAGTCCCTCTATGGCCCCTTTCACATCTCTGCGTTTGCTGCGTTTTGCTGCGTTTTGCTTCATTTGCGTTTTTTCCGCGTTTTTACCGCAAAAAACGCATGAAAACGCATGCGTTTTTGTCCCCATTGATTTTAATGGGAACGCATGAAAAACGCATGCAAAAACGCATGTCAAAATGCATGTGCGTTTGCAAAAACGCAAGACGCATGCGTTTTTGCAAGCGCAGCTCAAAACGTGGCAAACAACGTTTTGGGCTGCGTTTGCAAAAACGCATGCGTTATGCGTTTTTGCAAACGCACATGCATTTTGACATGCGTTTTTGCATGCGTTTTTCATGCGTTCCCATTAAAATCAATGGGGACAAAAACGCATGCGTTTTCATGCATTTTTTTGCGGTAAAAACGCGGAAAAAAACGCAAATGAAGCAAAACGCAGCAAACGCAGAGATGTGAAAGGGGCCTATGTGTCACTCTTGTGAATTTTCACAGTGCGCACACTGCCTGCTGTCAGGAATCT
Organism: Allobates femoralis; assembly: GCA_033576535.1. Taxonomy (NCBI): domain Eukaryota; kingdom Metazoa; phylum Chordata; class Amphibia; order Anura; family Aromobatidae; genus Allobates; species Allobates femoralis. The sequence continues at coordinate 458,907,068 of JARQOC010000005.1, read as the reverse complement.
CTGATGCCGGCGGTGAGAGTGGAAGGTCACGTAACCATAAGTATGTAATTTACATACATGCAGTCATGTGCTGACTAGACATGCGAGGCCTTGATAAATGAAAATGAGTTGAGGGAGGCTGGATATGTCTAGTCAGAATGTGGCCAAAAGTATATAAATTGCATACTTTTGTTCACATGACTGTCCAATCTTGACATTAGCACAGGAGAATCCTGAAGGTGTGCAGATCACGCGCTGTGAAAATTCAGAGGACTGCAGTCACCTGGAGGGAATACAAACTCATCTCACACCTGGACAAGCTCTATAATTATAACATTTAGTAGTGTAGCCCAATCCTGACGGTGTGTAATATACTTACTGTCAGGATTCAGCTCTTGCTGGTTCCAGCGCTCATCACATGTACACTCTATAAATGTGATTTTCATACTTGTGACAGCTTTTCTTCCTGCTTTTGTGTTTTTCACTGAACATTGAGGGAATCGGGTAGTAGAGATGAGAGATGTTCGATTCAAATTGTTCGCCAATCTCAAATTCGAGCTGTTTTGGGCGGCGTTCGAGTAATTTGCCTAATGTGAACAATTTGCTTCAAATTCAGCAGCTTTAGGTTATGTTCGATAACGATTCGATCACCAAAAGCTTAACCCTAACCCTAAGCCTAACACTGTTGAATGTTAATGTCCAGTTTCTGTGTATAGTGTAAAGGGGGGACGTTTAGATCAGTGCTGCAGAAATAATGCCGATCTCCATTTTTTTTTTTACCTAAAAGCATATTCAGTGGGGTGGTGCAGGCTGTCAGCCAATCACACTCACACAGCAAAGTGCATTATTTGCACCCAAGGAAGGTCATTGGCTGTGTATGTCACATGTCCTTGCCCTATAAGACCTGGCCATTTTCCCCATCGCCACCATTTGCTCATTGCTGCATCTCTGTGTCAGACGGCACCGCTGCTGCTGTGGGCGCTATACAGTTAAACAGTGTCACTTCACTCATTAGTCAGCTAGTGAGTGAATATCACGTTAGATAGAGAGATAGGTAGGTTTAGGGAGAAGGGACTGGAGGGAGAATGCGAATTATAGGAATATCAGCCTTTTTGAGGGCTACTTCATAAGAGTAGGAAGTAGGGACTAGTTGTGTATCAGCCATTTTCGGGGCTACTTCATAGAAGTAGGGACTAGTTGTAATCTCAGCCCTTTGGGCTAGGTTAGAGCAGTTCCTAGCAGTTTTTGCAAGGCAGGTGTGTGCCAGTGCTGTGCAAGTGTTTTTCACAGCATCTGGCCACATCTAGCTCAGGGAATCCTTTAGGGCAGGTAGTGTAGCACTACTTGTGAAGAATGCTACACCTACACACACACAAACACTGTGTGGCCATTTTTTTTCTTCTACACATTGCAATTTTTTTTCTCTCTCTTTGTGTTTTAACCCCTTCACGATCAAGGACGTAATAGTATGCCCTTGGCCATGTTCCACCCTCTGATGCAAGCTCACGTTGTGACCTCACATCCTCTGACACGCATCTCAGCTAATCCTTTCTGTGATCAGAAGTGATCACAAGACCTCCACTAATACCTGCACAGCCCGGGGTCCTGCAATGACCCCTGAAGCTTTATGGAATCGCTTCCTCCTGGCAATGAGGCAGTGAGGTCACCAGCAGAAAGTTTACAAAAAAAGGAAATGTGCCCTAGGCACTGCTTGCATCTTTTCAATAAAGGAGAATCCACATATCCTGCAGGGGTTTCTTCCAATGACACAGATGATTTCTGGGTGCCAGCAGGTAGTCCAGCTAAAACGATCATCAAGTTAGGAGAAAACAATGTGGCACTCCAGGTCTTTCATTATGTCCAACTTTTATTTTTAATGGTAAAAACACATCAGGAAGAGGTGCGATGTAAGGGACTACAGACTGTTTCAAGCACTATGGGTCTTCAACTGGTCCTGGCGGGACAGGTTGAAGAGCCATAGTGCTCGAACAATCTGTAGTCCCATACACCGCACCTCTCCCTGATGTGATTTTACAGTTAAACATAAAAGTTGGACATAATGAAGGAAAACACATCAGGGAGAGGTGTGGTGTATGGGACTTCTGACTGTTTCGAGCACTATGGCTCTTCATCTGGTCCCGGGGGGACAAGTTGAAGAGCCATAGTGCTCAAAACAGTCTGAAGTTTGATACACCACACCTCTCCCTAGTACGTTTTTAATGTTAAAATAAAAGTTGGACATAATGAAGAACCTGGAGTGCCGCATTGTTTTCTCCTTACCTTGTTCACCTGCAGAAAGTGATCACATCGCCTTGTTCAGATAGGCTGTAGGCCATCAGAACACAGGGAAAGCTATCAGACAGTGAAGTGCTGAGGCTCTCTAGTGATCAAAGTAAAAAAAAAGAATAAAAAAATAAGTTATTAAAAATATGAAAAAAAAACAACTAATGTTCAAATCACTCCCCTTTTGCTCCATTGAAAATATACACACATTTGGTATCACCACATTCAAAAATGCCCAACCTATTAAAATATGAAATTGATAAACCAGATCTGTAAACCGCATAATGGAAAAAAAAAAGTCCAAATGCCAAAATTATGTTGTCTTGGTCACTGCAACATTGCAATAAAATGCAATAATAGGCGATCAAAACAGCGCATCTACCCAAAAATTGTATAATTTTTCTAAGATAATGACCTTTGGGTTTTTATTGGCTGTAAGCCATAATCATCAACATTTACAGAAATAAAGTCTTGAAATAGATCACTCTGTGTGTAATGACTCTATGTAATATATGTGTTTCACTTTATGTATTGAATTACTGAAATAAATAGTTTTTTGGATGATGTTCTAATTCATTGAAATGCACCTGTATATATTTTTTTTATCCAACATTTTGTGCAAAGTTCTATTTATTATATAGAAAAATTTCTGATATATTATGTATTAATAAAGGTGTTTCTAATAATTTATTATCCAATGTGTAATCTATATTTGTAGGTTTGCAGACTATATTATCTATTTATTCATGCTTACGGTATATAATAAAATATAAAATTTAGATATGGAAAACCATTATGGATTTTTCTTTAAATAGCAGTTGTAAAGGGTGATATTTCGATATCGAATTAAATTATACAATAGAGACTTGTAAGGCAACATTAGATATTTTCTGGGTTTTATTTTTCACGTTAGTGACTTTCATTTACATTTTAAGAAGAATACACCTGTCATATTTCATGCAAATCTGTGGCTGCACTATTCCCACTGGGAAGAGTTTTATTTCTGGACATATTATTAATTTTGCACTGACAGGTGCAGGATGAATATGCCTTCCTTGTGAGATTAGCTACTAATGTTTCTTGTGGGCACAGAACCATTGTACGCAAATCAAACTTAATCAAAATGATCATAAGGTTATATTCTGCTGCTTTTTTAAATACTCATACTGTGTTTCATATGCAACATAAAAACTAGTCAGCTGGAAAATACTAATTTCACAGGCCAGACCACCACATCTTTAGGATTGTGTAAGCCAAGTGAATATTAAGTATAATGATCATTGAACCCTATCAAGCATTCCAAATGAAAAAGGATCGTTTATTCTTTTTATGAGAAAATGCATCAAGTATCAGGTCAGTACACTTGGATTAAGTTACTGAAAAACAGTTAACAGATTAATAACTCCTGGCCGGGTGAAAACTTCATTGTGACTTTACATTTACCCAATAATGCTCTATGTTGGTTAGAATCCACCCTTAAAGATAACTGTAATTACTATATATATATACATATATATATACACACACACAATATATATATGTTTGTGTGTGTGTAAAATATACACTGGTGATCAAAATTAGAGAACAATGTATAATGACCTCATTTTTTCAGACAGAATGTAATCTACATTGATCAAAATTTGACGTTTTTTGTGTAAGGGGTACACCATTCCATTAAAACAGTGTTTTCCAAAATCACCAAAGTTTTTCAACTTAAAACCTTTATTTTACACAAAGCTTGATGATCATAATTAGAGAACAGCAATGACTGTAGAACAGAGAAAGATTAAAACTAAATTTTGTGATGGTTACGACAGTCACCAATCAGTATGAAGTGTACAGGCCTTTGCTTTGCACAGGTCTTTGCTTTCAATGATTTCAGCACATCTGCAGTCACAGGACATCACTAGTCTCTCACACTGCTCTGGTGGGATTTTGGTCCACTCTTCTTCCAGTCTCTTCCACAGTTCTGTGGCTGTCATTGGTTTCTGGACCATAACTTTGTCACCAAGGATTTTCCATAGGTTTTCGATTGGATTTAGATCAGGACTCTGGGCTGACTTCTTTACACACGTTGGGTTCAGTGTTTCCCCAGATTGTTGACAAACAATGTTTCCCATCACACGCAAATAAATTAAACTTGTTTTCATCACTTAAATGACCTATAGACCACTTCTCTGTCCACACAACCCCTCACCAAAGGTGATTCTAGCCTTTTGATTCTTTTTGATAATGAAAGGTTTGGTCACTGCAGAGCGGGCTGTCAGTCTTCATCTTAAATGTTGTGACACTGTATGACGAGACAGATCCTTACCCTGTTTAGTGCTGAAATGTCGAGCTATTCCATCTGCAGTGTTGAAGCTATTACCCATGAAGATTCTCCACTTAATCCTGTCCTCTCTTGCATTTGTCTTTTGAGGGTGACCAGCCTTCTTGGGAGACTTGATAAAGTTAGTGATTTTGTAAAGATGCAATATTCTAGAAATCACAAACTTGGAACTAGCAACTTCTGTTGCTATTGATGATAGGGTGACCTCTTTGACCTTCATCTGGACAACCTGCTGCTGGAGTTTTTCAGTCACTTTGGAACAACACACCATTTTTGCAAAGTGAGTGCAAACTGGAAAGTTAGGCTGCCAGTTATACAGGGTTTGTCAGATAATTAAGGAAATTAGCACCAGGTGCCAGATTAACACCAATAGCTTGCAGGTAACTGAAAGCGTTCTTTAATTTTGTTCAATGTTATGTTTCTTTTATCTTATTTACACTTTTATTCTGTGCTTTAGAATATATTCAATTTATGACATAAGCTTAAAATACTGCTATTTAATTCGTGTTAGGATACTTTTATATAGAACAACATAATGATCTTAACATTATGGAAATTGTGTGCTGCTGTCTAATTTTGAGTGCCAATGTGTGTGTATATATATTATATATATATATATATATATATATATATATATATATATATATATACACAAATGAAAAAAAACAGGCAGCACTCCCAAATCAAAGGTGATAAAGTGTATTCTTTACTGATCCATAGTGGCGACGTTTCAAAGGTGACCCTTCTTTCTCAAGCCTTTGTCACCTTTGAAACATCGCCACTATGGATCAGTAAAGAATACACTTCATCACCTTTGATTTGGGAGTGCTGCCTGTTTTTTTAGTTTCGTTTGTGTTGAAGGAGGATTGCTGGACATTTTCCTATACAGGTTTTGCACCCATTTGTTTTGTTTGGGAGTGCTGCCCAGGTTTCTGATTATTATATATATATATACAGTGCTGTGCAAATTAATTGGGACAAAGCAAGTTCTTCTTGCATTAGTTTTATTATTGCTGATAAGTGTTTTAGCAGTTTTCCTTTTTCTTCCACATTTCCCTTTTCATTTTGGAGGAAACGATCCAGTTTCATTGTGTGTGTGAATTATTCTTGAAACAGTAGATTTTCCAATACCAACGGTGGAAGCGATTTCTCTTACAATCAGACGTGTATGTTCATTAAGAGTAATAATTCTACACCTCTTTCGTGGAGTAACATCCATTTTTACATGTCGAAATGATATTTTATTATGCAGCCTGCAAAAAGCTTTAATTATGCAAGGAGGTGCTTGAAACATACCACCAGCCTGTGCCACAAAAGAATATGCTGGGCCATGGCCATCACCTAAACTGGTCACACCCGGTCCCTTTTACTGCAAGTATGCCTCATACATATATATATGTTCTCTAATCTTTGATTGCCAGTATATATATATATATATACATACAGTCATATGAAAAATATTGGGCAACCGTCTTAATCTTGCTCTTTTTTTTTTGTTAAAAAATTGTTTTTTTGCAACAGCTATTTCAGTGTGATATATGTAATAACTGATGGACACAGTAATATTTCAGGATTGAAATGAGGTTTATTGTACTAACCGAAAATGTGAAATATGCATTTTTTTCAAAAGGTGCAAAAGTATGGGCACCTTAACAGAAAAGTGACATTAATATTTAGTAGATCCACCTTTTGCAAAAATAACAGCCTCTAGTCGCTTCCTGTAGCTGTTAATGAGTTCCTGGATCCTGGATGAAGGTATTTTTGACCATTCCTCTTTACAAAACAATTCCAGTTCAGTTAAGTTTGATGGTCTCCGAGCATGGACAGCCCGCTTCAAAACATGTCACAGATGTTCAATGATATTCAGGTCTGGGGACTGGGATGGCCATTCCAGAACATTGTAATGGTTCCTCTGCATGAATGCCTGAGTAGATTTGAAGCGGTGTTTTGGATCATTGTCTTGCTGAAAGATCCATCCCCGGCGTAACTTCAACTTTGACACTGATTCTTGATCATTATTCTCAAGAATCTGCTGATACTGAGTGGAATCCATGCGACCCTCAACTTCAACAAGATTCCCGGTGCAGTCATTGGCCACACAGCCCCAAAGCATAATGGACCCTCCCCCAAATTTGACAGTGGGTAGCAAGTGTTTTTCTTGGAATCCTGTGTTTTTGTGGCACCATGCATAATGCCTTGTTGTATGACCAAACAACTCAATCTTTGTTTCATCAGTCCACAGGACCTTCTTCCAAAATGAAACTGGCTTGTCCAAATGTGCTTTTGCATACCTCAGGCGACTCTATTTGTGGCGTGCATGCAGAAACGGCTTCTTTTGCATCACTCACCCATACAGCTTCTCCTTGTGCAGTGTGCGCTGTATTGTTGACCGATGCACAGTGACACCATCTGGAGCAAGATGATGCTGCAGGTCTTTGGAGGTGGTCTGTGTTCTTGACTGTTCTCACCATTCTTCTTCTCTGCCTTTCTGATAGTTTTGTTGGCCTGCCACTTCTGGCCTTTACAAGAACTGTCCCTGTGGTCTTCCATTTACTTACTATGTTCCTCACAGTGGAAGTATAAAGCTCAATGAGGTTACCAAACCAATTTAGTGCTTCAGTAAGTCAGTAAAAAGTAGTTAGGAGTATTCAAATCATGAAAATCAGAAGGGTGCCCATACTTTGGCACCTGTCAAATTTTGAAATAATGCATATTTCACATTTTGGTTAGTACAATAAACCTCATTTCAAACCTGAAATACTACTGTGTCCATCAGTCATTACATATATCACACTGAAATAGCTGTTGCAAAAAAACAATTTTAAACAAAAAAAAAAGAGTAAGATTAAGAGGGGTGCCCAAACTTTTTTCATATGACTGTATATCCAGGGCCACCTCTAGGGCCTTACAGCTCTGCCACTATTCATGGGCCCGGCCCTCATTGGAGGGGGCGTGGCCATTGGAAAAGGGATAGGGGGGCCTGACTGTGATGGTGGGGGGCATGGCTATTTGGAGCAAGGAGGCCCACCTCCCCAGCCAGCACATGCTGACACTGAGGCTGTGCTTTGCTTTTAGCTATGCCAGTGCCCATCACAGCAGCTGCCTGCCCTGCAGCAGCCAGCAGATCTGCTCAGTGTGTGAACGACAGTCAGTGAGTGTCTCTGTGCACTGAGAGGCGAAGCCACGTGACATCACAGCAGCCTCAGTGCAGGGGGCATGCCCAGGCACACCCACCCTCTTAGTAGTTGTGTTATTGTGTTGGGGCCTGGCACACCCATTCCCGCCCACCCACCAGGCCTCACTGCACAAGGCATAACATGGTACAAATAAATAAGATTAAATACAGTAAAAACCACATTATAGTCTTTCACAGAGCCCTAAAACTCACCCATACAAGGGGGTTATGACACGTGTTCAGGGGCTACCCCGACACGTGTTTCAAGCAAGTCTTCTTCACCCCCTGAAGAAGACTTGCTTGAAACACGTGTCGGGGAGCGCCTGAACACGTGTCATAACCCCCTTCTATGGGTGAGTTTTAGGGCTCTGTGAAAGACTATAATGTGTTTTTTACTGTATTTAATCTTATTTATTTGTACCATGTTATGCCAGATGGTTGTCTATGTAAACTGCCTGTGACCTGTATCCTTACAATGGGGGTCTGTGACCTGTTCACCCTGTCTGTAACTTTCCTTGGTTTTTATACATCTTTAGTATTTTTACTGATTCACTAATATTACAATAAATTTGTGCACTAGCATTTTGGTGGATCTTTAACTTTATACTGAGTCCTGTAGCCATAGAACTCTGTTGTCAAGTTTTTATCATATGTTTGAGTTGCTGACTATGTGAGTCCATGATGTTTCCCTATTTTGTTGTCTCACTGCACAAGGTGCCACCCAGTCCAACCCACCCTCATAAGAGTGTGTTGGGGGGCCCAGCCTGCCCACCCCTGCCAGCTGCTGGATAAGGTGAAGTTTATATATGGGGTCAGGAGGGATTTACAGTGTGGATGCAGCAGAGCTGTGTGTATGGGATATACAGAGCAGAACCGCGTTTGTATGAGGTGCACGGAGCGGAGTCGTTTATGTACGAGGCGCACGGAGCGGAGCTGTGTGTGTGGCACCCTGGCACCTGTTGGGCACCACAGAAATCCTTAGGGCACAAATGGAGTAAGTAACAGCAAAGCAAAACCCACAAACACCACAACACCTTAGAACACCTGGTTTCACCCCGAGCCTCTAGGGGGAGCTCCACTGGTGACTTTAAACCAGTTCCCCGTATAAATAGAGTCTTGGAGGGAGAAACTCCAGAGTGTGTGCAGTCGCTATAAGAGCTGCCAGCCTGTGTGAAACCTCCACCCTATGAGGAACACAATAGGCCCAACCAGCCTGTTAGCAAGTGAGGAATCCCTGCAATTGGGATAAGAGGAAGAAGGAGAACACCTCTCAGGAACACAGAGTTATTCTGACTCTTTCCTTAATAACCGGTTACTGGAACCGAAGCTGTGTGAGCCACCGAGCCATTACAGAGAACCAGCACCATCAACAGGAGGTTTAGCCACCTGTTCTGCCTGATGCACCCATCCACGAGAGCCCAGGGAAGAGTACTGATCCTGCTCAGGCCCTTTTACAGTGCCCTCAGTGCTGATAACCAGGTGAAGCAAGTTCCATTGAACACACTGCCCGGTCCGGCTGGATTCCACATCCACCAACCTTAGAGAGAGAGATAGAGAAAGGAAGCCTAACACTGCTTGCTGTGAACCTCCAGAAGTGCCAACTTCACTATCCCGGTCCGAGTGTACCTGATTACCACCTAGTAAAGGTACCTAAAAGAGACTTTGTGTGGTTGTACGTTACTCCTGGATTCAGCGCGCAGCACCCCGCAGCTGCCTCACAACATCTTGCGCAGCTCCCGGCTCCGGGGACTCCCGCTCATCCTGTGGGGAGCGTCCCATCTAGCTGCTTAACATACCCTGGAGAGCACTGGTAAAGTTACCAGAATACCCGCAGGTGGCGTCACGAAGACAAATCACCCCTACTGTTCCGCCATTTCCCTATTGATCTGGACCACCGGGCCTACACCACCGCAGGCGCGGTTCCGTGACTGGAGGAGAGGCAACGCCCGCTACGTGTACCCCCGGCTACGGTGAGTCAGAATTTGGCGTCACGAACAGGATACGAGCAGGCCCGTTATCACAGGTATTGTGTGCTATTTATTGACTGTAAATATCTAACTGTACATTTGGTCCTCCATTGCTGCGCGAAAAGGCGGGAAAAGAAGGGGCGTGACTGTGCAGAGGGCGCGAAGATTGGCCCCGCCCCCACGCTCTGACGACTTCCTCCGTACGCAGCAGGAAGTGGAAACTCCCGTGGTGCCTCACTCCTCACCGCGAGGCCGACATTTCCATTTGAAACAGAGGGAAAGGCTACGCTTAACTAAGGGGGAGCGACCATGAGTAACCCAGCTCCCAATCACGCGGTACCCCCGCTAGACCAAGCGGCACCTCAAAATCCACCTCTTGATGGACAGCAACAAGTCGGCGGTATGCCACCGCAACCCGCTCCGATTATGCCGATGTCTCTACCCTACTTTCTAATGCAACTGGTTACCCAAGTACAGCGGTGTACCCAGCACCTTGGAGAACTTCCAGAGGAAGACATGCCAGACGCTGGACATGTACCCGATGACCGGTAAGCAAAGAGCTTCAGTTGTTATGGGACAGTTAACCGGTGCAGCTGAACTGCAGAGCAGCAGCTGGCCTGTAGAAACTCAGGAATCTGTGGAGCAGATATTCACTAAATTAACCCGGGTCTTTGAGCGCCATACTGAAGCTGAACTAAGACTGTTGTAACCAAGGGGCACAAGAAAGTGTCCTTGATTATTCACTGCGCTTGCAAGAAGCATTCAGACTGTTAAAACAAGTTGATCCTGATGGTGTCAGAGATGAGAACAAAGCGTTAATTGGACAATTTATTGTGGGCCTTAAACTATCTGAGGATAGAAAGCAAGCAAGCTGGTGGTCCATACAAAATCCAGGCGCAGAGTTTGACACCTTGAGAGACTTAACAGTTTGGGGACAACGACTCGCTGAAGTACCTGATCCCGCTTCACAGCAGCAGCAGTATGCTGACACCCCTTCCGTGCCGGCAGCAGCATCTCCAATCCCCGCGATCCAGTCAAGTGCACAGACTGTAACACCTGACCGGTTTGATCAACTGTGTGCTAATGTCGAGCAGCTGATGAAAGACGTGGCCAAGCTACAAGCTGGGAGAAGACCCAAGACAGATGCAAGGCCATCGGACAAGATTCAACTCGCCGACAGCCCTGACGACGTCCCGTGGATGAGGAGAAAGACACAGCCGTCGCGAGGAAAACCTGCAGACCGCCGCAGTCCTGACAGATGCCGCAACAGTCAGCAGAACGACTTAGGAGGACACAATCTGCAATCCCGTCCTTTAAACGAGCAACCCCTGGGCGAGAAGGGCCAACCCCAGGAGTAGACTGTCCAGGCCCTACGTCCAGCTGGGAACACAAGTATGTGGGAGACTGTCCATACTTGCCAATCGTCATCGATAGCATCGCTATATCCGCCTTGATAGACACTGGATCCCAGGTGACATCCATCCCCAGTACCCTTTACAAGCAGTTCTGGCCAGATGTTAAGCTAGAACCCCCTAACCCTGAGATGAACCTTGAAGCCACTAATGGTATACCGGTTACCATAGAGGGACAGTGGGAAGCTACAGTAAAGGTGGGGAGGGTGCAGTTGAAAAACCAGGGTATCTTAGTGGTCCAGGATAAGCCTAACCACAAGGATCCATATGTCATATTGGGTACCAATGTCATGATCAAATGCCTCGATGAAGTGTTGTTTTTACTCCAACAGAGTGCTGAAGCCGGTAAACCCAGAGAAAAGAGGGCTATCCAAAAGCAGATCAGAGCTCTGGTGTATCAACAACAGGTAACATTGTCAAATGGTGAAATTGGCAGAGTAAGGGTCACAGATCCCATTCCAATTGTGGTACCACCCAGAAGTGAAATGATGATCTGGTGTCGAGCAGCCATAGACCTCAGAGGGCAGGACTACCAAGCTATAGTAGAACCTGTAATGTCCGATAGTAGTCCTACGCTCTTGACAGCCAGAGGGTTAGTCGACGTAAGAAAGGGGAGAGTCCCCGTATGCATATTAAATTATGGTGATGATGAAGTCAGACTGCCAAGATATGCAACTGTCGCAAAATTGTACCAAGTAAAAGATGATGCTGTAATTGATGTAAAATCCTCAAACCAAACAGTCACTGATGAACCCCCTCACTCCAAAGATCAGTTAGAGAAATGGTGTCAAGAACTCAGTGTAGGAACTGACAATACACCCTCTCACCAGAAAAATGGAGTATACCGGGTAGTTCGGGAGTATGAGCAAGTGTTCAGCAAACATCCACTTGACTTTGGGAGGATTAAAGGGGTACAACATCATATCCCAACAAACAACCATGCACCTATCAAAGAAAGGTACAGGCCTATACCACCCACTCACTACCAGAAAGCAAAAGAGATGCTTCAGGACATGAAGAATGCAGGAGTCATTAGGGATAGCTGTAGTACCTGGGCCGCACCACTAGTCCTGGTTAAAAAGAAAGATGGTAGTATGAGGATGTGCGTAGACTATAGGCAAATCAACAAAGTCACACACAAGGATGCATACCCGTTACCACGCATAGAAGAGTCACTAGCTGCACTCAAATCTGCCAACTACTTCTCCACATTAGATCTTACTAATGGGTACTGGCAGGTTGCCGTTGCAGAGGAGGATCGTGAGAAGACAGGCTTCACTACTCCTATGGGCTTATGCGAATTCAACAGTATGCCATTCGGGTTGTGCAATGCCCCAGGAACATTTCAGAGACTGATGGAGTGTTGTTTGGGCCACAAAAACTTTGAGAATGTCTTGTTATACCTTGATGATGTCATTGTATACTCTCAGACCTATGAAGATCACCTCCAGCACCTGAGTGAAGTGTTCGAGTCACTGTCCAAGTACGGGATGAAACTAAAACCGTCCAAGTGCCACCTGCTGAAACCCAAGGTCCAATACCTAGGACATGTGGTAAGCGCTGAAGGCGTAGCACCGGATCCGGACAAAGTCACCGTCATCAAGGATTGGCCAGCACCAACCAACCACAAAGAGGTACGTCAATTTCTAGGACTGGTCGGGTACTACCGACAATTCATCAAAGGCTATACCAAGATAGCCGCACCCATGCAAGATCTCTTAGTAGGTCAATCCAAAAACGGCAAGATCAGGGGACCCCCGTTCCACTGGGGACCAGAACAGGACAAATCCTTCCAAACGCTGAAAGATGCTTTAACTGGAGAAGAAATCCTGGCCTACCCTGACTACAATCTACCGTTTTTACTGTACACAGACGCAAACAATGAAGGTCTAGGAGCAGTCCTATCTCAACGTCAGCAGGGCAAAGAGAAGGTGATAGCCCACGCCAGCAGAAAGCTCCATCCCACCAAGAGGAACCCGGAGAATTACAGCTTTTTCAAGCTGGAGTTCCTGGCCCTGGTCTGGGCGATCACAAAGCGTTTCAAACATTACCTGGCATCCGCCCCGTTCACAGCTTTCACAGACAACAATCCTCTAACACACTTAGAGACAGCAAAGCTGGGAGCCCTAGAACAGCGTTGGGTAGCAAGACTCGCTAACTACGACTTCACTGTAAAATACCGGGCAGGTCACAAGAACGGCAATGCTGATGCCCTGTCCAGAATGCCCCACCTTCCTGAAGAGGGAGAACACATAGATGACCTGGAAGAGATTGAACTACCTGCTTTCCACCGTTCGGGTACAGCAACATGTCATCAGAGAAACCAGACCCGTGTAGAGAGGACCGTGAACCCGTTACCTCACCATGACTGGAAGGAGGCTCAAGCCAACGACCCAGATGTCAGCCTGGTAAGGGATCTGATCACTCAAGAACACGCTAACATGGACTCTGATGCCTCATCAACTGCCAAGCGCCTGTGGAAGCAGAAAGGAAGGTTGTTTGTCTACCAAGGTAAACTATGCAGAAGATACCTAAATCCAAGAACCCATGAACTAATCTGGCAGATTGTAGTACCCAAGACTGAAGTCCAGATGATCCTTGAAGCATACCATGACGATGCCGGACACTTTGGATGGAAGATATACTTTAGAGAAGTTTGGGCTCAACCTATTAGGTGAGGTGCTCTGAGGTAAAGATCAGTAAATAGTCAATTAATGTATAACCTCGGCACACTAATAAACTTGAAACCAGTTATGTGCAATATTCAGTCTTTTTATTTGGACAATCCAGCATAAAGAAAAAAATCAGACGTTTCGGCCAATCGGCCTTTCTCAAGGATTTATCTATACAGATTTTAAGAAAATTAACATAAATGGCAGTAAGTATGGCAGATCTTACCTTTTAAACTCGATCCTATTCACAATTATTCAACAAGGGAGATGAAACAAAGATGAGATTTTTACATTATTTACATTTTTGTCATTAATTAGAAATAGTGACTTACATCATAGCAAGTTATTCCAGCACCATAGGCTGACAACAGAACCAGGCACAGCTTGGACATTCCTCCTAGGTTAGTACCTAAATAACCATCATACCCCTAGATCCCACAGGGTTACTTTACACCCTACTTGTCTGTGAACATTTCCATATACAGAAGGATTGGACAAGCATGCCAATACTATAGCTGGATTCAGTACGCCCACCATAAGCCGCTATTTCAAGCTAATCAGGTATACAGCATAGCAGCACCTATGTGTGACAGAGACATGGGCTCCCATTAGAAATACCTATTGTCTTCAGAATTGGGACTCCTCCCCTTTACTCACCATCTCTATTTATTCACTATATCATTAATTATATCTTCACACTGGTCTTTTCCTTCTCTCTAGGAGACTAACCTCTCCAGTAGTCACCTTTCTTATAAAGTCTGTACCTATGACCATTCATACTAATATTCGTTTCTTGCTATATACTCCACAAACCAATACAGCACTCCCGCACCACAGATGGACGTAACTCCTGACACATCTAATCCATAGGCACGAACTATCAGCAACGAGGTAAACCCCTCGGTTATTTTGTGTTATTACATGCTATTCTTGATTCATGTATACATGTTACCTTCTTTGTTGTTATTATTGCCGGACTCTATGCTATACCATATGATTTTCATGTAACAGAAATGTTCATTGTAAGGTCTCCTTTTTTTCATTTTAACATTATGTATGTCTACCATTGGAATTATGGCATGTTCCTTACATTTATGTTAATTTTCTTAAAATCTGTATAGATAAATCCTTGAGAAAGGCCGATTGGCCGAAACATCTGATTTTTTTCTTTATGCTGGATTGTCCAAATAAAAAGACTGAATATTGCGCATAACTGGTTTCAAGTTTATTAGTGTGCTGAGGTTATACATTAATTGACTTTGGATGGAAGAAGCTGGAGAGACTCCTGAAGGATCGGTTCTACTGGGTCGGTATGCGAGGCTCAATTGACAAGTGGTGTAAAAACTGTGGACCATGTCACCTTCGAAGGAAAGACCATCTGACTCAGAAAGCTCCGTTGCAACCAATTGTTACCACCAAACCTCTTGAAATAGTTGCTCTCGACCACGTGAAGCTTACCCCAAGTCGAACCGGGTACACTTACGCTCTCACCATCGTTAATCACTACTCAAGATTCCTGGTAGTCATTCCAGTTAAGGATTTAACTGCTGAGGTAGCAGCCAAAGTGTTCCAGAGTTACTTCTGTCGCCCCCATGGGTATCCAGACCAAGTCTTAACTGACCAAGGGCCAGCCTTCGAATCAGCTCTGTTCCAAGAATTCTTAGGGCTGTATGGGTGTAAAAAGATCCGCACCACACCTTATCATCCTCAGACGAACGGTTTATGTGAGAAGATGAACCACATAGTCATTGACATGCTCAAGACCTTACCAGTGGAAGAGAGAAATCAATGGCCAGAGAAACTTCCAGATCTCGTGGACATCTACAACCACATACCTGTCAGTTCGACAAACTACACACCTGCTTACTTGATGAGAGCAAGACCAGGTAAATTGCCTATTGATTTGCAGATGGGAACCATTGAACCCACAGAAGATTCTTCTGATGAAGACTGGGTCAGCCAACGCCAAGAAAAGTACAGGAAAGTACAAGAAAGTGTTGAAAGAAACCTAGAAATCAGTAGAACCAAACAAGAAAAAGTCTTCAACAAGCACGCCTCAGCTGAACCGCTAGCTATAGGTGACATAGTACTAAAAAGAAAGCGAAAAACCAACAAATTGGATAACAGTTGGGAATCTATAACCTACACCGTTATGCCGTCACACTATGACAACTCAAAAACTTGTGTTATTAGTAAAGACAATGGGAATACTGTTGCGACTGTTTCAAGGGATCATTTGAAGAAATGTCCGCCACAGTTAATCCCACAAGCAACCAGTTACCCTGCAGTAACTACAGATGAAGAAACAAAAGAAAATCTCGTCCTTACAGAAATTGGATACTTACCAGCTGATTGGCCTCAATTAGGAGAAGCATTCCTCATACCAGTTATGCATTTCTACCAACCTGTTGAAGATCAGCAACCAAATCCAATCCAACAAGTCCAACAAGAAGAAGTCCAAGTGCAAGAATTGCAGCCTGTTATATTGGAACCTGAGATTCCTGTAATCGGTCAACCTGCTAGTCCCACAGTAAGAGAAACCATTCCTATTCAACTACCTACAGAGGTTAGTCCAGTTGATAGACTCCGCACTTACTATGGTCTAACACAAAGCAGACATAGAGAATTAAGAACCACTTCGTACACTACACCAACAGCTTTGAAAACACCCACACTACGCAGATCCACACGTAGTACATTAGGTCAACCCCCTCACAAACTTGGAGAATGGGTTTAAAAATGTAGTGGAACAATTACCTGTAAGTGTTGTAAATAGTAACCAGTTTTCAAAACCTGTAAAAAGTAGTGTACAGAAGGGTGGAGAAACTGGGCTCTGTCCCAAGTATACTAAGTTGGGGACAGAAAGCCCCTGGTAAGGTATAGAAGGTTAGTACCGGCCTCCCAAGCAGAGACACCCGTAGGGAATGTATAAAGTTTACCGTGTATCCCTGGACTTTACCTTTTTCCCTTTTTCATAAACTTTGCACAATTGTCACAGGACTTGTGTGACCACTAACTTTACCTTTTCCAGCCTGCGGCAGATGGACTAGTGCCGTACGGACTGCTTTTCACCTTTTTCACATTTTTCACTTCCTTTTCAGTGATTTTTGTGTTTTCTTTAAGACTCTGTAATTAACTGTTATAAAATGTATAGTGTTAAGTTGTAAAAAGAACTTTTTGCTCAGCCGGGAGAACTGAGGTTAACTAAGGGGGAATGTGGCACCCTGGCACCTGTTGGGCACCACAGAAATCCTTAGGGCACAAATGGAGTAAGTAACAGCAAAGCAAAACCCACAAACACCACAACACCTTAGAACACCTGGTTTCACCCCGAGCCTCTAGGGGAGCTCCACTGGTGACTTTAAACCAGTTCCCCGTATAAATAGAGTCTTGGAGGGAGAAACTCCAGAGTGTGTGCAGTCGCTATAAGAGCTGCCAGCCTGTGTGAAACCTCCACCCTATGAGGAACACAATAGGCCCAACCAGCCTGTTAGCAAGTGAGGAATCCCTGCAATTGGGATAAGAGGAAGAAGGAGAACACCTCTCAGGAACACAGAGTTATTCTGACTCTTTCCTTAATAACCGGTTACTTGAACCGAAGCTTTGTGAGCCACCGAGCCATTACAGAGAACCAGCACCATCAACAGGAAGTTTAGCCACCTGTTCCGCCTGATGTACCCATCCACGAGAGCCCGGGGAAGAGTACTGATCCTGCTCAGACCCTTTTACAGTGCCCTCAGTGCTGATAACCAGGTGAAGCAAGTTCCATTGAACACACTGCCCGGTCCGGCTGGATTCCACATCCACCCGACCTTAGAGAGAGAGATAGAGAAAGGAAGCCTAACACTGCTTGCTGTGAACCTCCAGAACTGCCAACTTCACTATCCCGGTCCGAGTGTACCTGATTACCACCTAGTAAAGGTACCTAAAAGAGACTTTGTGTGGTTGTACGTTACTCCTGGATTCAGTGCGCAGCACCCCGCAGCTGCCTCACAACATCTTGCGCAGCTCCCGGCTCCAGGGACTCCCGCTCATCCTGTGGGGAGCGTCCCATCTAGCTGCTTAACATCCCCCGGAGAACCCCCAGCGCTGGTAAAGTTACCAGAATACCCGCAGGTGGCGTCACGAAGACAAATCACCCCTGCTGTTTCGCCATTTCCCCTATTGATCTGGACCACCGGGCCTACACCACCGCAGGCGCGGTTCCATGACTGGAGGAGAAGCAACGCCCGCTACGTGTACCCCCGGCTACGGTGAGTCATGTGTGTGAGGTGTACAAAGCGGAGCTTAGTGTGTATGAGGTGTACGGAGCAGAGCCACATGTGTACAAGGTGTACAGAGTTGAGCAAGTGTGAATGAGGTGTATGGAGAGGAACCGCGTGTGTACGAGGTGTACGGAGTGGAGCCGTGTGTGTACGAGGTGTACACAGCGGAGCCGAGTGTATATGAGGTGCATGGAGCAGAGCCGAGTGCATACAATTTGTACGGAGCAGAGCCGAGTGTATAAGAGGTGTACAGAGAGGAGACAAGTGTGTACTAGGTGCATGGAGGGGAGCTGAGTGTGTATGAGGTGTACGGAGAGGAGCCGAGTGTGTACAAGGTGTACAGAGTGGAACCAAGTGTGTATGAGGTGTATAGAGCGGAGCCGTGTGTGTACGAAGTGTACTGAGCGGAGTTGCGTGTGTGAGGTATGCAGAGCAGAGCCAAGTGTGTACGAGGTGGACGGAGCGGAGCCACGTGTGTACGAGGTGTACTGAGAGGAGCGGACCGACCACTTAAGCAACTGCTACTTCTGCATGGAGGATACTGCCAAACATCACACAGGCAAGAATGCGCCTCAAATCGTTTATCCAGACATTCCTTCTTCCATTGCCACAGTACCACAGTACCACACTGCCCCAAGGGATCAGCCATTTTCAAGAAAAAGCAGCAAGTCAGAAAATGAGGAAGATATTGGAGATCAAGATTACGTTTTCACAGATGCAATTGAAGAGAGAAGGCCATACTTTCCTACCCAGAAAGACATGAAAAACGAGTGAAGGCTCCATTAAGCATAATCAAGAATTATTTTATTAAAGTGACAAGGATTAAGAACAAGGAGGAGGGAATGCCACCCAAAATATACCACCTAGGACTCTGGTATCACATCACTTAGTGCTTGGATTGCTGCAGCTATCAGAACCTCCCGCGAAATCTCTATAACTGTATGTACCAACCAATGCACATTCTGATGTTTTTAGATGGATAACAATGAACAGTGGACAAAAAAGAGGGGGGTAAACATCGGATTTCAATCAGGTACAATGTAATCAACACACAGTAAAATACCTTCTAAAAAGAGTAAAGGTGTGCCAGTATATAGGACAAAAGTAGCCTTTGCCAAAGTGCCTAGTGCCTGTTATCAATTGCCACTTGCCCATATAAATAGCTCAGAATCCACATTTCATAGGTTAAGGTGCTACAAGATAAGCTGGAAGGTTGCTGGCACAGCATCCAGTGAAATTACATGTTACCTGGTCCGTCCGTGGCCATATCTCCGGTGACACTCAGAGGGGGAGAGGTAGTAGCAGCCCTACACCCCAACGCGTTTAGTGACCCTTCCCTTATGGGTCAATATGGTAGAGACACTAGCCAATACTCTTGTCCGACCCGTTTCTGAAAGGGTCAATCTCTGACCGTCCATTAATGACGACAAGACGGGCTAGGAATCTCAGAGGTGTGTTAGTCCATAGCCATCATTTAACTGTTGCGCCAGGCTTGTTCGGTTACAAATGCCCTCTAAAGGGGACCTTCCCCTGTGGTCACTGTGTGGCCTGCGTGAATGTACAGCGCATTGCTTCCTTCACCTCCTCCGACGGCTCCCGCACGTATGATATCCGACACTACGTGTACTGTGGCACGAGCAATGTGGTGTATTACGCCACTTGCTCGTGTCTGCGGATATATGTGGGAAGAACATGCAGGGAGCTGAGGAGGAGAGTGAGGGAACATGTGAATGGCATTTCCGCAGCTCCCACGGTGAAAGACAAATCCACGTTGAAAATATTGCCACAACATTTTCTCATACACCATAATAGTGACCCATCGTCCCTATTGTTTCGGGGTATTGATGTGGTCCATGGGGGTATCAGAGGTGGTGATGTTCGGAAGACCCTATCACAACATGAAATTAAATGGATAGTGACATGTTATCCATCTAAAAACATCAGAATGAGCATTGGTTGGTACATACAGTTATAGAGATTTCGCGGGAGGTTCTGATAGCTGCAGCAATCCAAGCACTAAGTGATGTGATACCAGAGTCCTAGGTGGTATATTTTGGGTGGCATTCCCTTCTCCTTGTTCTTAATCCTTGTCACTTTAATAAAAATACTTCTTGATTATGTTTAATGGAGCCTTTACTCGTTTTTCATGTTAATCTAATTAGTTTGAGTAGCTCCTGGGGAGTGGGACATACCCTTATGTGGTGCCCCATTACCTATTGGATAGGGTTTTCTATGTTAACTAACCAGAAAGACGTCAACGATCTGATCAGAGACCTTTGTCTTACCAAGTCGAATGCTGAGCTTCTGACATCCAGGCTCAAGCAGTGGAACTTGCTGGATTAAATCATGCAAGTCACAGATCAGAGAAAGCATCATCAAAGTTTTTCCAACTTCTTCAGTCGGAAAGATGGGTTGTGCTTGTGCAGCAATGTTGTCACGGTGTAGTGAGAATGGCAGGTATGGGCAGGGTGACCAGGGAAGACTATAGTCTGACCCTAGTCTAGGAATCCTGAATTGCCCTGATCCCGAAGGTATCTCTGATGGAGAGAAGGTTCGGGCCTCAAGCTTCTCCCTAACCTCCTCCACCAGCCCTGCGCTATTCACTCTCACCTCCCTTCACAGAACTGGGATACAGCAACTCCAAAGGAAAGGACTTCAGCAACACAAACACACAGGTCAGCACCACCTGGTGGAAGGAGAGGCTACTTAAAGGCTATGGGGAGGGGAGTTCAGGTGAGTCACACATTAACCCCTCAACCAGCAGTTGAACCTCATAGTGAATGTAGTTTTGGAGCACAACACAGGAGGCCAGGACCTTCACAACTATCAACCATGCAGCTCTTAAAGACAAACACATACACAGCAGCATCCAGCAATGTCTGCGTCAACTAAGCGTGTGACAAATGTGGCCGATCTTTTAGAGGCTTTAGGTATCACCTGTAACCCGGGTGAATGGCGCCTATTCATAGACAGTTCATCCCAGAGCTTCAAAGCCATGCTGCTTTACAACGGAAACAACTACATGTCTCTTCCAATGGCTCACTCTGTATCTCAAAAAGTACTACAATAGTGTCAAGATATTGCTGAGTGCCTTGAAGTATGACGACTATGGATGAGAGGTCATTGAAGACTTCAAAATGGAGTCATTTCTGATGAGCCTTCAAGGCAGTTTCACAAAATGTCCTTGTTTCCTTTGCCTCTGTGACATCCGTGACACTAAGGGTAGGGTCACACCTGGAGGGTGACCCACGTTTACTGGATCTGGTAAATGCATAGCAAAGGCTGCAGTAATGGCTAGCGTTAACGTCGGGTGCTGCCCGGAAACGCTGCTCCATAGCAACACGATGTTTACCATGGATGCAGCCACAAAGGAAGCCCCAGGAACTGCGCTTTAGCAGAGCGCACAGAAAAACATTGTCTGCAATGCTATGTGTTTACCGGATCCAGTAAATGGACGAGTTCTCTATGGGGAAGCGCAACGTAAAGTGGGAACCGCTGATAGAACCTCTGAAGGTGCTGATGCCACCACTGCACATCAAGTTAGGCCTCATCAAGCACTTTGTCAAGGCTCTTGACAAGGAGTCAGCAGCTTTCAATTACCTCCAAGATCTCTTTCCAAAGCTGTCTGAGCTAAAGGTCAAGGCTGGTATCTTTGTCGGAACCACAGATCAATAAGATCATAGAATGTGACGAGTTTGCCAAGCTGCTGAACAGGTCGGAGAAAACGCCTTGGAACTATTTTGTTGCAGTGGTTCATGGCTTCCTGGTTAATCACAAGGCTGAAAACTATGTGCAGTTGGTTCAGACTTCCATAAAGAATTATGCCATAATGGGATGCAGAATGTATCTCAAAGTCTATATCATTGATGCTCATCTTGACAAGTTCAAGGAGAACATGGGAGCTTACTCAGAGGAGCAAGGCGAGTGCTTTCATCAAGATATATTGGACTTTGAACGCTGTTACCAAGGACAGTATAATGAAAACATGATGGAGGACTACATTTGGGGGCTTCTTCGAGAAAGTGATTTTCAGTACACTCGCAAATTTAGAAAACCTACTCATTTCTGAATCATTTTGAGTGATTTTTGACTGTCTTTGTCTATTTACCATGCAAGTGGTTTTTTTTATCAGACCGCATGAATGAAAATATAATAATTTCCTTTTCTTGTCACAATAATTACAAATTTTTTCTTGGCTGTGGTCATAAAACCAAAGTTTGTGCTGAATATAGTAATTTTTCCATTGTTTTAAATATAAGCAGTTGAAATATTACACTTGGAAGCCAGGAACAAAAATTGTGTTAGGCTAGGGTCATATTTGCACCATGCATCCAATCAAAGCATGCGTTATTTTCATGTGCACGTGTAAAAATGCATGCGTTAACGCACCCATAGACTCCAATGCAAAAAAGGCATTGTTAAAGTGCAATGTGTTTAGCGCTATGCGTTTTTTGTAGTGCACATAAAAATGTTGGCTGCAGCGTTTTTGGCCATGTTATGGAAGATGCAAGTGTTTTTTTAACATGGGAGTCTATGGGAAACGCATGCGTTAACACATGGTACATATATGTACCATGCGTTAACGCATGCAGTAATGCATGCATTAAAAATGAAAACATGTCATGGGAATGCCAAGGGAAAAAAAGCATCCTTTAATGCATCTGTCAAATGGATGCAACATCCCAAATGTGACCCTTGGATAGTTGTGTGGATTGTCTGCTGTTTTTTTCTTTCGGTTAGGTTGGGGTCACACTTGGACGCTGACCCACGTTTCCCGGATCCGCTAAACGCATAGCGAAGCCTGCTGTAATGGCTAGCGTTAATGTCGCTCACTGCCCGGCAATGCTGCTCCATAGTAATCCGTAGTTTACCTTGGATGCGACCACACACAGAGCCCCAGAAAGTGCACTTTAGCAGAGTGCACAGCAAAACGTTGCTGGTAAGGCTAGGGTCAGACTTGGGAGCTTGCATCAGTTGGAAAGATGCATTAAAGGATCCTTTTTTCCCCTTGACATTGTTATGGTGTGTATGTTCATTTTTAGTGCATGCTTCTTCCATAGACTACCATGGTAAAAAAACGCATGCGTTTTTGCAAAGCACCAAAAAATGCTGCATAGCCTAGGGTCACACTTGAGCCCTGAATCCGTTAAAGCATCACTTTTTTAACTTAGAATTCTTGAAAAACTGATAGTTTTAACAGATCCATAGGCAAAAAAACGCAGTATTTACATCAGTGACGTCTTCAAAGACAATGAAGTCTGCGAGACAAGGATGAGATGGAAAAGAAGGGGGCCGCAGATCTAAGTGCAGAGATTACTTATATCAAATAGTAATAGAAATTCTTCTCACCTTTCTGGTGTCCTGCTATTCAGTATGGAGTAATCATCTGGATCTGCTGGCCTGCAGCTAAAAACAGGTGGAACGAACTGCCTTGTAGGAGATTCGTCAGGGAATGCAAGAAAGGATTTCCAGTTTATCAGTGTTTCCAGATGATTCATTAATTACTCCAAATAAGAATATCCAGTTTATTATCTACTATATAATTGTCTAATGGCCACTTCCGTCTGAGGCCGAAATCGCCACAAAAGAGCTGCGCGGTGCGCGAATTCAAAATTTGCATGCCGCATGCCTCTCCTCAAAGCCCCCCTGCTCCTGCTGCAGCTTCCCGCTGCCTGTGGCACTCCCGCTTCCTGCGGCCTACTGCTCCTCCACAGTAAAAGTAAAAATAAAAAAATCCTCAGTGAGGATACTCACCCATCCGCCGTCTCGCTCCACCTCCGTCTTCTAGATCCTACAGGGCATGAGGACCTGTCGTTGCCTGGGAAACTGATCAGCTGATCGGTTTCCCAGGCAATGACAGGTCCTGCCCTGAGAGCTACAAAATGGAGGTTGAGCGAGCCACCAGACGGGTGAGTATCCTCACTGAGGATTTTATTATTACCGTGGAGGAGTGGGGGGGCAGGAAGGGCAGAAGGAGCAGAGGGGGCAGGAGGGGTAGGAGGAGTGGAGGGGGCAGGAGGATCGGAGGGGGCAGGAGGGGCAGGAGGAGGAGCGGGGGCAGGAGTAGGAGCGGAGAGGGCAGGAAGGGCAGGAGGAGCAGAGGGGACAGGAAGTGCAGGAGGAGTGGAGGGGCAAGACAGGCGGAGGGGGCAGGAGGAGCGGAGGGGGCAGGAGAGGCAGGAGGAACAGAGGGGCAGGAGCAATGGAGGGGCAGGAGAGGCAGGAGGGGTAGGAGGAGCAGAGGGGACAGGAAGTGCAGGAGGAGCAGAGGGGGCAGGAGGAGTGGAGGGGGCATGGGAAGCGGAGGGGCCAGGAGGGGTAGGAGAAGCAGAGGGGGCAGGAGGAGCGCTGACAGGAGGAGAGACAGAGGAGCAGTGACAGGAGGAGCGGGGGCCAGGAGGAATGCAGGGGGCAGGAGGAGCACAAGGCAGGAGGAGCACAGGGCAGGAGGAGAGATGGAGGAGCGGGACAGGAGGAGTAGGGGGCAGGAGAAGGGACGGAGGAGGGGCAGTGAAAGGAGGAGAGACGGAGGAGCGGGGACAGGAGGAGCGCTGACGCGAGGAGAGACAAAGGAGCAGTGACAGGAGGAGCGGGGGTGCAGGAGGAACGCGAGGGAGGAGCGGGGGCAGGAGGAGCACAAGGCAGGAGAAGAGTGGGGCAGGAGGAGAGATAGAGGAGCGGTGACAGGAGGAGCGGGGGGCAGGAAAAGGTACGGAGGAGGGGCGGTGAAAGAAGGAGAGTCAGAGGAGTGGCAACAGGGGGGCAGGAGGAACACGAGGCAGGAGGAGCACGAGGCAGGAGGAGCACGAGGCAGGAGGAGCGCGGGGCAGGAGGAGATGGAGGAGCAAGGACAGGAGGAGCGGGGGGGCGGGAGAAACGTGGGGGAGGAGGAACGCGGGGCAGGAGGCAGAAGGAGCGAGGGGTAGGAGGAGCACGGGGCAGGAGGAGAGATGGAGGAGCGAGGACAGGAGGAGCAGGGGGCAGGAGGAACGTGGGGGAGGAAGAGCACGAGGCAGGAGGAAGAAATTTTGCAGACCACATTTTTAGCGGAGCTAGCTAAACGCATAGCGTTAAACGCATTGTACTTTTGCAAAAGTGCAAAGCTGGTGTTAACCCCTTATTACCCAGCATGCCACCGCCACCAGGGCTGCTAAAGAGCCTGGTAAAGAGCTTGAAAATGGTGCTACGATGAATGAGCCATTTTCAGGGGCAGCTGTGGGCTGCTATTCTTTAGCGGTGGGGCCCTAAAATAATGGACCCTCAGCCCAGTGAGAATACCAGCCCTCAGCTATCTAGTTTTACCTTGGCTGGCAATTAAAAATAGGGTGGACCACACAAATTGTTTTTGCCAGCCAAGGTAAAATTACGCAACTGTTGGTGGTAGCTCGCAGCTGTCCATTTTCACTGGGCTAGACTTAAAAATACTATGAAGCCCCACGCTTTTTTTAAATTATTTATTTAGTTAACACCCTACCATGGTAGGTTTGTTGCTATACACGAATGGGTATGGCATCCAAGTAGAATCATGGTCCAGATTGTAGAAATGCAGTCTTAA
Source organism: Allobates femoralis (assembly GCA_033576535.1). Classification (NCBI taxonomy): domain Eukaryota; kingdom Metazoa; phylum Chordata; class Amphibia; order Anura; family Aromobatidae; genus Allobates; species Allobates femoralis. The sequence goes on along the minus strand of JARQOC010000005.1, from coordinate 458,881,431 downwards.
TACAACAGCCAATCACATAGGCTCTCACAGAGTGTGAACATCTGTGATTGACTGTTTGTTTGACAGTGCAATGAATATGCAATTAGTTTAATAGGCGGCCACTGAATCACTTCTGGGGCTGCCTATTAAGCTAATTGCATATTCATTGCACCATTGAGCAGGAGACTGAGCTGATCTGGAAGTGATTCAGCAGGAGCGCAAGAGACTGAGTTGCCCAGGGAGCGGCAGCAGGAGTCTAGTAAGCCCAACTACCTGTTCTTCTAACTATCTATCTTCACTAAGCTCTTTCACAGCTGTATGGCAGAACAGTAGACACTGTACATCATGTCTGCCTACTGTTCCCATGCAGTTTGAGTTCTTTTTCATCCATCTTTGCCTTTTTACAGCCGTCTCAGACATCTTTGTAAGGTCCAGCAGAAAATTTCTCGCATTTCTCATTGACTTACATTGTAATCGCTGTTTGGAACGAATACACGATTATTAGAAAGTACTCATTATGAGTATAACTATTGCAAATATTACGGTACTTGCTCATCACTAGTTGGCCCCTTTTAAAAAGTGTGAGTAACCAACTTTTTTTTGAAGCATTGAATACTTTTTCAAACTCACCTATGGCAATTAACAGGTGTGGGCAGTTTTCAAATCACACAATGTATTAGATAAAAAAGGGAAGACGTTGACTCAGTCTTTGCATTGTGTATCTGTGCATTCCAAACAACAACTGGAAAACAGCAAGAAGAACAGAGAAGTGACTGAGGCTTTAAGAACCAAAATTGTTGAAAAATATGAACAATCTCAAGATTACAAGACCATCTCCAAAGATCTTAATGTTTCTTTGTCCACAGTGTACAATATAAACAAGAAGTTAAAAACCCATGGCACTATAGCTAATCTCCCTAGATGTCCACAGAATAAAAAATAATGAAAGGTTGCAATGTTAATGGATAAGCAGTCAAGTTCCCAAAAACTTTGTCTTGCAGGATTAGCATGCATTAGTGTAAGCGTGAACTATGCATAAACATTTGAATGAAATGAAACGCTAGGGTGGGAGACCAAAGAGGACCCCACTGCTGACACAGAGACATAAAAAAGCTAGACTGCAGTTTGCCAAAATGTAGCGTGAGTAATTCAAAATCCTCCTGGGAAAGTGTCTTGTGGACAGATTAGACCAAGATAGAGCTTTTTGGGTAAAAAAAATCATCTTACTGTTAACCGAAAAGGGAATGAGACTTACAAAGAAAAGAACACAGTGGCCATGTCCACACACCTGCGCTTGCAGCGTTTCCCTGTGCGCTCGGCATAAGCGGTCACTAGGCAGCCTGCAGTATGAACTGGTTACCACGATACACATCGGGTAACCAGGGGCTGCGTTTCAAGGGAGCGCCAGCACACACGCACCTGCACTTCTGTCACAAAACCTAAGTATTTAGCGCAGAATCGCTAAATACTTAGAGCGCATGTGTGTGGACATGGCCAGTACCTACAATAAAATATTGTGAAGATTCAAAGATGTTTTGGCATTGATTTGATGCCTCTGGCACTAGGTGCCTTGACTGTGTGCAAGGCATCATAAAATCTGTAGATTGCCAAAGAATTTTTGTTTGCAATGTAGTGCTCGTTTAAGAAAGCTGGTTTGCATTGTAGGTCATGGGTCTCCAAACAGAACAATGACCCCAAACATACTTCAAGAAGCACCCTGAAATGCATAGAAATAAAGCGCTGGAGAGTTCAGAAGTGGCGCTCAATGTGTCGGATCCGAATCCCATTAAACATCTGTGCAGAGATCTCAACACTGTGTTGGGAGAAGGTACCCTTCAAATATGAGAAACTTGGAGCAGTTTGCAAAAAAAACAGTGGACCAAAATTCAATTTGAGAGGAATAAGAAGTATGCTGCTGATTATAAAAAGTGATTGCAGTTATTTATTCCAAAGGATGTGCAACCGAATACTAAGTTGAGGTAGCCAACAATTTTTGTCAAAGCCGTTTTTGGAGTTTTGTTTGAAATTACATCTAATTTGCCTTTTTTCTCTGCTTTCTAAGCTGTTCCAATACACACAAAAGAAATAAACATATGTATAACAAAGCATGTGTGATTGCAATAATTTTTGGGGATAAATATTTTATTTTCTAGAACAATTTTAAGGGTGCTAGTACTTTCACTCATGACTGTACAGGATATAGGATTTGGCAGCCTGTGGATAGTTTAATTTCAGCCTTTGACAACAATTTTAACAAACATTTTTCTCCTTGTGCCAATGAGACAAAAATAGAGTTACTTTAGGATGAACAGGAAAAAATGGCATTATGTATCTCTTCATAAACAGATCTTACAGGTGTCGCATTGAAATACTTGTTAAGTGCAGATCCAAGAAGTGCTGAGGAAGTGAACTAAAGTGCACACAAAGGAAAAGCACAAGATGTTTACTACGAGTTGGCAGCAGAGAAATTCTACTTAAATAAATCATAACAGACAGCGCCAGTTGACCAGATCCATAAAGTATCATCTGCAGCTTCATTAACATTAATATCATTGTAGTTCACCTTCTGGTATATATCAACACAGAATTCCCAATGGCAAATGTTGCCAACAGTTGGCATTGATTGATTTTTTTTTAGTAACGTTTCCTACATCATGGCAGAGATTTATCCCTTAGTGACCTTTATTCTTCCTTCATAAAGTAAACAACAACAAAATAAAGTGTATTTATTCCATTATCTATTTCAACTGCTATCTAACACTTCATAGATCAAGGCCAGTAGAATTTTGCGCGCATTTAATAATGTAGATATCTGCAAGTAGATGCATATATGTACTTCATAAACTGTATCTATATATACAGTCATGGTCAAAAGCAGTAGCACCCTTGTAATTGTTCCCAAAAAATGTAGTCACAGGTCCTTGTCCGGTGATCAGATGTCTTCTTTGCTGGTCCCGGTGCAGGCGTCGGACAGGTGAGTATGTAATTTTATTATTTTTAACAACTTTTAATCACTTTTAGGCTACTTTCGCTGTGTATCTATAGATACACTGCAAAAGTATTAGACTACTCGCTAATCCCAAGTACTCATAAGATCCTCGGAGAGTGGTGAGTAGCCAAATACCGCTACTATTCGGCGAGTTCCGAATAGTAGTGAGTATACTCGCTCATCCCTATTATTAATCTCATTACGGTGCTGGGCCCCTGCATATATAACTCTATAGTTATGGATAAAGCCTTTGTTCGGGTACAGATGACTTTTTACTACATCTTCCAACTTTAATCATAAAATACAATATTCCTTCTCAGTATTACCTACTATATTATGCCTAGAGCCTCCTAATTAACTTTACCTATATTGAGTTGAAACATTGAGATCATTTTATGCCCACTCTTCTGGGGGAACGGCGGTGTCACATGTCGACTGCTCCTTAGTGCATGTGAATTGTTCTGCTGCTGTTTAAACCAGAGGTTTTTTTTACTTTGGCTCAGTCAGGTTTGATATTGAAGCTGCAGTTGCTGAATGTGTGGTGGGTGGCTCTGCAGGTGGAGGCATAGGTTTATCAGGTGATCACATCCCTGGCTTTTAAATAGCCTCGCCTTCCACCGAGGGTGTCACTGATAGAGTTTCTCTGCCTTTGACCAAGCATGCTGAAGTTGGCTTTGCTCTGCTGAAGCTTTAAGCTTTGCACTAAAACGTTGCTGTTTTCTCTTGTCTATGGTGGGAGGTGAGAGGGAGTAGAACTGAGCTAGTTGAGGAATTGAGGGAAACAGTGTGGCCCGAATCTCCTTGCAATCTGGGGTACCTTCAGAGACAGGACTACTCAGGGACCCCAAATCCAGGGCCAGACTAGCTTCCCAGTTGCCGTTCCTGTTATACCATCCTGCTTTCTTTCCCTCATCTGCTACACGCTGACACGTTGTGGAGGCCAGGGTAGCAAGGAGTGGGATGTAGGGAGTCAGGGCAGCCTAGTCTGGCCCTGATACTAGGGTTCCTGGCTCACCCTGATCTCAAAGGTACCTCTGAAAGTGAGGAGGTTCGAGCCACTGACCTAAATCCTTGACTGCTAAGAAGCTCTAGGCATAAGCTTCCACCTCCACCCATGGACAAGGAACCCAGCAACTTCCAATGGAGAATATTACAGCAGGATCAGCTTCTGCTCACGACAGGTCACAGTTCAGACGTGAACTGAATCAGCGACAACAGGTGGATGTGAGCTGATCCATTTAAGGCCGATGGGTGGTGAGCAACCAGACCAGATACGCCCTTCAGCATACCTAAGTATTCACACATACACCTGCTACTACATGCTCTGCTTAGGGATGGGCGAGTCTACTCGCTAGGACTCGTTACTCGGCGAGTAGTAAGGGACTCGCAGGACTCTGTACTCGGCGAGTTTCCCAGCGATTACTCGCACAGTAAAAAGTCCAATGCAAGTCAATGGCAATGCTAGTTTTGTCAGAGTTTACTTTTTCTCACTCGATAACTCGCTATATCACATCGCTATGTAGCTTGAATCTCCCCAAATCGTTTAAACAATCGCACCGCTTCACGGATACCCGCTGTCAGCAGCGAGTCTGAGCGAGTCTACGAATCCGAGTCCTGTATACTGTATTCAGGACTCGCGAATACAGAATCTGTTATGTTCCGACAAAGCTTCCGAGACAGCCTAGCGTGTTAGGTCAGAAAACTTGTGAAGATGGACAAGCATGATAGCCAATCATATTCAGTAATGCCACAGCCATGTTGGTTGTGGCAGGACTATTATTGGCTTCTCTCCATCGTGATGCCTATGTCTTGTATGAGAGGCGAGCTGTATATAAGCCTTGCCACCGCCATTTTGGGCACATTCCTGTGACGATCTGAGCTAGTGCAGGGTGAGGTAGATGCTGGAGCAGATCATAGGGAGTGTCAGTCAGTGTAGGGAAACTTCAAGATTCCTTATATTTAACCCAAACAGCTCTTCTGAGAGCTACCAGGAGGAAGAGGAGTACTGTGTAGAGGACTGTAGGCAGGCAGGCAGGGAGGAGCCTTCTTACAGTGCACACAGGACCGACCACATAGCTTAGCTTACTCACTCAGCTGTCCTAATAGCTGAAGTCAGAGGTATAGCTAAGGTACTATTTCCTATTTTTTTGCACCTGATAGATTTTGGGTCATAATAACCCCTTCAGCTTTCTTTTCTCTGTGGCAGACCAGTGCGTTGCTGCTCTACTACCTGCAAATAGCATGTACGCCACCTACTTGTGCGACTACTTGTGCGCACTTAATAATTTTTGCAGGGACTAGTGTGCTGCTTCACTGCCAAGTGTTAGCACGCACTTAACCCGCCAGCAGGTGACGCCTACAGCAACACCTAACTCCATCTCGGTGGCTGTGCGCACTTAATAATTTTTGCAGGGAATAGTGTGCTGCTTCACTGCCAAGTGTTAGCACGCACTTAACCTGCCAGCAGGTGACGCCTACAGCAACACCTAACTCCATCTCGGTGGCTGTGCGCACTTAATAATTTTTGCAGGGAATAGTGTGCTGCTTCACTGCCAAGTGTTAGCACGCACTTAACCCGCCAGCAGGTGACGCCTACAGCAACACCTAACTCCATCTTGGTGACTGTGCATTTGTCAACAATGTCACAAAAACCACAATTTCCCAAAAAAGAGGTTACAAAGGGACGGGGACGAGGTCGTGGCCGTAGCAGTCGTGCCCAAGAAGGCACTGGTACAGGTAGACAGACGAGGATTGATAGATCTCTCTTTCTCCTGTCTAAAATTCCCAGTACTCAACAAAAATGTGTCATGAGGCCGGAAGAGCATGACCAGATAACATCTTGGATGGCTGATAACACCTCGACCACTGGTTCTTGCAGTACACAATCGTCCTTGCCAACACAGTCTAGTGTTGCTACAGACAACGCAGGGCCATCCAATCCTCAAAGTCTTCCGATTTCCTCAACCCATCGGCAGCCAGAGGAAAAATTGGAGCGCGACCTTGGTCACTCCGATGATTTATTTGGTTCTTATCAGCCCTCTCTTTGTCAATGACTGACGAGATACTTGAAGAAGACGTAATGTCTATTCATGGCCAAAGTTTGGAAGCACCTCGTACTGAAGAAAGCCACTTTCACCAAAGGCATACAGCATCTCAGAAGGTGGATGATGATGAGGATGATGAGACACACATCTCATCTGGCCAGCCTGCTCAGTCACGTTATCCAGAAGACTTTGAAGAGGAAGGCGTGGATGATGAGACCACAGATCCTACCTGGACTCTTGGCATGCATAGCCAACAGAGCAGCCAGGAGGAGGAAAGTGGCAATGTACCACCACCAAAAGCACCAAGGCTTACTCCTTTCTTCAGAACACAAACTTTGACAACATAGTGCCCAAACTGTGTCAACTGTTGGTGTTGTACAGAGTCATCCTCCTCTGCCTCCAATTCAACATAAAGGACGAAAAGCCATTGTCTGGCAATTTTTTAAGGATGCGACATCTGTACCAAATATGGTTATCTGTAACATCTGCCATGCAAGGCTAAGCAGAGGCCTGGGAAAAGGAAACATGAGCACCAGCAGTATGCGTAAGCATGGGTGTACCCAGGATCAAAACTAGGGGGGGGCAAGCCATGGTCGTTCAGGTTGCGCCCGCTTCTTGTACCATCACTGCGCAGCAGCACACGGACCGCTAAGGGTCCCGTGTGTTTCACTGAGCCTCCTGCGCCCCCCCCCTGGCTTCCTCTTACCACAGGGGTAATGCCATGCATTGCACACTGGAACGCATAAAAAGCAGGAAGCACTACCTTCTCCTAGTGTGGACTAGGTGTCACTTCCTGCTTTTATGCGTTCCACTGTGCAACGCTCGGCGTCACGACCTCCTCCTGTATCTGCAATTTTGGGAAGCTGCGGTGGAACCAGGAGATGTAAGTACAGATTTTTTTTAAGGAGTACACGCTGGCCAGAGGAGTATGGGGGGGGGGAAGGGGGTGGCTCACCGTGGCTGCATTATACTGTATGGAGAATTATGAGGCTGTACTGTGCTATATGGAAGGCTGTACTATGCTAAACACAGGACTGTGAGGGTGCATTAGACTGTATGGAGGGCTATATGGAGAACTATGGGGGTGCATTATACTACATGGAGGACTATTGATGGTGCATTATACTGTATAGAGGACTATGGGTGAATTATACTATATGGAGAATTATGGGGGTGAATTATACTATATGGAGAACTATAGGAGTGCATTATACTGTATGGAGGTGCATTATAATGTATGGAGGCATATGAGGCTACATTATACTATATAGAGGATAGTGGGGTTGCATTATGATAATTGGATGACTATGGGGGAACCTTATGAATGGGGGACTATGGGATGCATTATAATACATAGAGGACTATGGGAATACATTGTAATGTATGGAGGAATGTGGGGATGCATTATAATAATTGGAGGACTATGGTGGCTGAGGAGGAGGACCATATAAACCATGATGGGGGACATATATACCACGATAAAGGCCATATTCCAGGAGGAGGACCATATACAGCAGGATAAGGAACATTAATACATAATGAAGGGGGAGAGGGGTCAATTTGTGAGTATAGGATTTAGAATGTTACACGGGGCCCATACATCTGACCAACGTGCACGCGGAAGGTGGGGGGCCTACATTGCGCACCTGTGCCCATCAGACTTATTGCGCCACTGCGGAGCCCTATGGGGGCCGGGGGCTGTATATAAGCTCTGGGAAAGGGAAGGTGTGTCACAGTCCGCGCTGCCAGGAAATCCTACACTCAAAAGAAAGGCAGAGGGAACACAGGATTGCAATTTCATCACTACCTATAATAAAAACCATAGGGAAATAAGGGAATCTATAGTAAAACACTGGCACATTCTTAAAAACGACCCTATCCTGAAAGAGATAATTCCAGAAATCCCTGGAGTGACATTTAGAAGAGCCCCTAATATAAAAGGGAAAATAGCGCCTAGTAGATTGAGACAGTTGTCACCTGAAACAGATGAAGCAACCACCCAAAGGGGAACAAAAAAGTGTGGGCGTAAGAGATGTATGTGTTGTAGGAATATACAACAGAGAACATCCTTCACATCGTTTAGCAATAAAGAAATTTTTCAGATAAAACATCATATGACATGCACCACGAGATATGTTATTTATTTACTGGAATGTGATTGTAACAGGCAATACATAGGAAGGACTATCAGACCTCTTCATGAGCGACTTAACAAGCATCGCTCCAACATCAAGAATGGCTTTAAGAAGCATGGTGTGTCCGTGCATTTTGACACACACCATGATAGAGACCACACATCACTGAGAATCACTCCCATAGATCATATAGGTGCACACGTCGCAAACAGGTTTGAAATGCTACAAAAGAGGGAAAAATATTGGATCTTTAAATTGGACACATTAAAACCTAAGGGACTTAACCTTGTGTCAGAATTGATATAGAGTTTTAGTCCTACTATTGCACATTTCTCGTAATGAGAGTCGTTATACTCACTGTTCTACACTTTGACACCATCAAAAATGACATACACAAGTATAGGCACTTGATATAGATATAAGCAAAGATCACATTTACACTTTTCACTAGTAGTAAACACCCCTTTGCTAGATATAAGTAAATTTCTCACCAAGCACATACACAAGTCACTAGTCCTCTTCCCTGCCGGTGGTCTTAGATTCTAGGCTGCATAAACGGTAAATAAGTGCCCCTGCTGATGGTTTCTCTGATGCAGTCCCAGGGTATAAGCTTCCATGTGGGAGGAAAAGCTTCCGACTTCTTTCTTCACATATTGGGAATGAGCGCCCCTACTGGCGGACAATTAGAGCCGGTGCAGAATGGTACACTTCTCACTGCTTGCTCACATCACTATGGCAACAGCATCACTGTTGTTGCCATCTAGTGGTTAAATTTGGGAATGATATCACAGTATTAATATAATTATGACCGAATGTTTGGCCTTTTCTGCGAACCCACAAATTGATTTGCATTGCTGTGTACTTCATTGCACTGAGCCACAACGCAGTTGGTAATCTTGACAATCTGATATTGATACGAATAAAACCCCAGTCGCCTGGATAATGGCCCAGTTTTCTGTCTGAAGTGGGGCATCGCATAGTGAACCCCCCATTTTTACAAGTCTCCCCTCATCTACTGATCCTTCAGGTTTCATTTTGCTTGGTACACAAGACCTTATGAATTCTCTTTTGAAGAAGCCTTTTTTATTGAAATATTTTTATTGAAATATATTTAATCATGTGTAAACAAAAATATATTTAAACATATAAATTAATACTTAGTTCCAAATTTGCTCTCAATATATACTTTTTAATATGCAGTTTTTATTGTTCATCCAATAAGGGTTACGACCTTAAAATTTTTATAGTGTATTACTAATTTGATACAGATAATTTTTAACTAAATAAATAAAAATTTGGTTTTAGAAGAAGAGGAAAAAAGCAAAATTCATGTCCAAATTGAATCCCTTGATGGCGGTTATCTCAGGACGATTGAGCCTGCATGCCTCTGCAAAATAAAAACAAAAAGAGATACAGGTCACCTGCTGTAGAAATACAGAAGTCAAAATAGTTGCCAGCACTGATGGCTCAGTGCAAAATGGATCTACCCATAAGAATGATTATCGTGCAGACACAAGTTCGAAACTCAGAGGTGACAGTTGATGCTCCACCATCACTATATATTTTTTTTGCTTTTTTGCATATTACACATACACAGGATTGAATTTGGGTGCTTTTCCGCTTGGTTTTTTAGGAAAGTTTTTAGGTTGATATTGAACTGATTCTTGTTGATGTATGTAATGACATTTTAACCTGCATTTTTATGTGTTTATAAAGTTGTTTTATATTTTTGCGCCAAAATGCAATACCCTCCCAGTTGTGATGACGTTTTTCATGTCACATGGTGGGAAACACCCACTTGTTATGGCAATTGCTATGTGTATAAATATGAGATGTTTGGTGGGGGAGGGACATCCCTGAGGAAGACGCCAGGAGGGCGTTGAAACGCGTTGGATGAATAAAAAGGATTGATTTGAACACCGACTACTAGCGTTATTCACGAGCGGATTTCCTGGCAGCGCGGACTGTGACACACCTTCCCTTTCCCAGAGCTTCTATTTCGTCTACCCGAGTGGAGACCGGTGGAAGTCCAGCAGCAGCCATCAGGACACTTACTCTATCAGGCCTTCTAACCAGTTGTGGGTGGCACAACTGGACTAGGTGAGTGAACCTTTTCTCACCTGCTTGTTTTTAGTGTCTAGTGATAAGGGCACTATTGCGCCTCTTGTCCCCCCCCCTCTCTTTTCTTGGGGCTGTATATGACATGGGTGGGCTGCCGTCAGGGTCCGGGCGAGATTAATATATTTAATATATTAATATATTTGCTACGAAAGTTGCACCCGGTTTTATTTTCGTGGGGGAGGCATACACACACAGGGGCATACACTCGCAGGGGCATACACTCGCAGTACGGTGGCTCAGTGGTTAGCACTGTATACGGTGGCTCAGTGGTTAGCACTGTATACGGTGGCTCAGTGGTTAGCACTGTATGGTGGCTCAGTGGTTAGCATTGTACGGTGGCTCAGTGGTTAGCACTGCGCGATGTCTCTGTGGTTAGCAAAGTATGATGGCTCAGTGGTTAGCAGCACAGTATATAATGGGCAGGCGGTTAGGCCAGGATGAAGGCTGGGGGGTGAGCACAGGAGGACGGAGGCTGGAGTGGTGAGCGCAGGATGACGAAGGCTGGTGGGGTGAGGGCAGGAGGACGGAGGCTGGATGGGGTGAGGGCATGAGGACGGAGGCTGGTAGGGTGAGGGCAGGAGGACGGAGGCTGGTGGGGTGAGGGCAGGAGGACGGAGGCTGGAGGGGTGAGGGCAGGAGGACAGAGGCTGGAGGGGTGAGCACAGTAGGACAGAGGCTGGAGGGTGAGGGCAGGAGGACAGAGGCTGGAGGGGTGAGGGCAGGAGGACGAGGCTGGAGGGGTGAGGGCAGGAGGACAGAGGCTGGAGGGGTGAGCGCAGGAGGACAGAGGCTGGAGGCCCCCATCAAAAGCACAGTGCAGCCAACTTTATCTTTATTTACAATACATTTATTTTACACTCACTGTGATCCTCCGGCTGCTCTGTCTCTGCCTCCAGCCCCCCACAGTCCACAGGGCAGCTGCACAGGCTCTTCTGCTCCCGGGGCCGGCACTGCAGCGTTTAGCATTGCACACACACACACTGCACACACACACACATTGCACACACACACATTGCACACACACACACATTGCAACACACACACACTCATTGCACACAAACACACATTGCACACACACACACACATTGCACACACACGCATTGCACACACACACACACATTGCACACACACACACACACACACAAACATTGCACACACACACACACATTGCACACACACACACATTGCACACACTGTCACTCTGCACACAAAACCTGGCTGCACAGCACACTGCACTTTCTTTCCTTGGGGCCACTCACCACCTGCTCTCTTCTGCTGTCCTCTCTTCATCTCCTCTGCCGTCCGTTCACCTGACAGTGCTGTGCCGCCGGCTCCCGCCCGCTCCTCTTGAGTCCGCCCTCAGCACTGAGTCTGACTCCTCACTCAGCCGGGAGACAGTGCTGCTCCTTTGACTCCCAAAGAGGAGGGGGGCAGGGGCGGCGGTGGCGGCCGCTCCGGAACAAAAAAATCCCTGGTCACAGTACAACAGTAGGTGCCATGTGGGGTGCGCAGTGCCACGCTCACCCGGGGCAGCCTCTTGGGGGGGGCATCTGCCCCCCCCCTGCCCCTTGCTGGGTACGCCCATGTGCGTAAGCATATGTCTGTTACGCACCCAATTCAGTGGTCGGCCCATCAGGGTTCAAAATCAGTGCCTTCTGATCCCAACACTTCTAGGTCACCTCAGATCCAACCTTCACCAGCTAGTGTACAGGCATCAGCTCCTGCTCAAACGTTCTCCTCCCAAGCTGCGGTACAAGAGAGACATGACAGTAGTCAAGCCACTGGTTAGTGTGCGCCAAACGTCCAGTTGTCTGTGCCACAGCTGTATGAAAGGCAGCGGAAGCACCAATCGACACACCCATTTTCCCAAAAAGTGACTGCGCAAATTGCAAAGTTGTTAGCTGTGGAAATGTTGCCGTTCAGGCTTGTGGGCACAGAATCTTTTCGGGAGTTGTTGGCTGTGGCAGCACCACGATAATCTGTACCCAGCTGCTACTTTTTCTCACGTAGTGCCGTACCCGCGTTACACCAGCACGTTGTTACCAACTTAAAGCGTGCACTAACAAATGCTGTAACCGCCAAAGTCCACCTAACAACGGACACGTGGACAAGTAGTTGTGGACAGGGTAGATACATCTCAGTAACGGCTCACTTGATCAACCTGGTGGACAGTGTCCCAACTTCTCAAAGTGGACCATCTGAGATACTACCAACTCCACGAATAGCGGAACATCATTCCGGGTGGCTGCCTCATCATATATGTCCAGTACACAATCTGCTTCTGCAACTTCCTTGTCCACTGCTGAGCTGCCCGCACCATCACGTCCAAGTTGGGAGCTTTGCAGTAGTGCTTCAGCAAGGCAACAACAGGCTCTTCTGAAGCTTATCTGTCTAGGTGACACACCTCACACTGCAACTGAGCTGTGGAAAGGTCTTAAGCAACAGACTGATGAGTGGCTGGCCCCACTGCAACTACAACCAGGTCTTGTTGTCAGCCATAATGGACAAAACCTTGTGGCGGCACTAAAGCACGGTAACCTTGTACACGTGCCTTGCCTGGCTCACGTGCTGAACCTAATAGTTCAGAAATTCCTGAAAATATATCCCGAGTTATGTGACCTACTGGAGAAGGTGAGGCGAATTTGCGCCCATTTTAGACATTCGTACACAGCAGTTGGAAGTCTTTCAGCCCTTCAAAATAAATTGCCTAAACACAGGCTAATTTGCGACATGCCCACGCGATGGAACTCAACATTCCATATGTTGGCAAGGTTTAATGAGCAGCAGAGGACAAGAGCGGAATATCCGCTGCAACATGCCCGTCACCCCGCAAGTCAGACCAGACACATTAGTACTTTCGAGTGGGTCTGGCTCGCTGATCTTTGCGAGTTGCTGGAGAACTTTGAATACTGCACCAAACTTGTCAGCGGTGATCAGTCCATTATCAGTCTCACCATCCCCATGCTCTGTTTGCTTAAAGAATCGCTCCTGAATCTGAAAACAGAATCTTTGAGGGCCCAGCGGATGGCTATGGAGCTGATCCTAGCCAGCCAAGCCAATATCAGCAGGCTACATTGGGTCTGGAAGAAGAAGGTGATGAGGGTGATGATGAAGAAGATTCATTTTTCTTGTACTGAAGTGAAACCCTGATGGTCTGGTCGCTGACCTTTGCGAGTTGCTGGATAACTTTCGAATACTGTACCAAACTTGTCAGTGGGGATCAGTCGATTATAAGTCTCACCATCCCCATGCTCTGCTGCTCAAGAATCCCTAATGAATCTCGAAAACAGAATGCTTTGAGAGCACAGCGGATGGCTATGGACAGATTGAACATCGCTGATCCTAGCCACCAAGCCAATATCAGCAGGCTACATTGGTTTCAGGAAGATGGTGATGAGGGTGATGATGAAGAAGATTTATTTTTCTCTGGTACTGATGTGAACCTGATGGTACTCCCAACCCTACGTTTATGTCGGTACAGCATGGGTGGGCTGAAGAGGAGGAGGCAGAGACCGATTTAGAGGCCATGATGCGTAGTGATCCTCATTCTGTTGTAACCGAGGAGATGAGTCTTTGCAGCTATAGCACACATGGCTGACGTAATGTCTCAATGTCTCTCCCAAGATCCACGCATCATTCACATCTTTGACAGCAACCTCTACTGGTTGTCTACCTTTTTGGACCCACGGTACAAAGACAAATTTCGTTGCTGCTGTTGCAGTCACCCAGGGGCTTAACGATGGATTTTTTCAAGAGGGTTGTTGTTGACAATTTGATGTCCATGTCACCGTCTGACTCCGCTATACCCCGAAGAACAAGCTCTTTGCAACAGCAGCCTTTGGTTGGGACACAAACGCCATCAATGTCAAGAAGAGGTGGGGGTAAGATGTCCACCAACTGGGCGATGTTCAACAGACCTTCCGATCAACAACGGATCATGCCTACCGTCACCTTGAGTAGAGACAACAATTGTCCAACATGGTGAACGAGTATGTCAGTGACAGTACCAGCTTCCTAACCGACCCTTCTGTACCCTTTAATTACTGGGTTTCCAAGCTTCACACTTGGACAGAGCTCTCTTTGTATGCTTTGGAGGTGCTTGCCTGCCCAGCTGCTAGTGTGACATCAGAGCGTGTTTTCAGTGCCGCTGGGGGTATAGTCACTGATAGAAGGTCATGGCTTACTACTGAAAATGCCGACAGGCTGATTTCATTAAGTTCAACAAGGACTGGATATCATCGCAGTTGGTAAGCCCCCCAGACGACAGTACCCAAATGTATAGTAACCAAATTATAATTAATATGATTGGAAGATTGTGCTTTTAACTTTATGCCCTTTTAAGACAGGAAGTATCGGCATGTCCCTCAGCTCAGACGATGTGATAAGTCATGTTCCTGCAACATTTGCTGCATGATAACAAAACTACGCAATCAGTAAAAATCATTTTACTTTAGAAGCGCATCCGCTTGTGAGCATTTTTTTTTTTCCATCCAATACAATACAGCCCCTTGGGCTAATTTTTTGTGCCTCACCCATCCAGCCTCCTCTATTTCAAAAAAGACTTTATTAAGCCCTTTGAGCTAATTTTTTGAGGCAACAAGCCTATGCCTGCATCGTGGGCGTTGCTTGTACTATGCTCGTAGGACAAGCAAGTATATACTAGGGGCCACGCGCCCTCCTCTATTTCAAAAAATACTTTATTAAGCCCTTTGAGCTAATTTTTTGAGGCAACAAGCCTATGCCTGCATCATGGGCATTGCTTGTACTATGATCCTGCTGGAGCCTGGCCAAGGGTCCCACTGTACGTACGCTCCGCAGAAAACGCGTAGACGTGCTGTGTTGCAAGTAGACGTCCCAGCCTCTCGCATCTGTGTTCCTAGCCTTGTTGCCATAGCGAGGCATTAAGTTACCCCCCCAAACACAGGCATTATTTATTTGTCAGCAACATTTGTATGTGGAGTCATGATTTTACACTTACTAACCAAGGTGCCTTCATGCGCCATGCGGGCTGTAAAGTACTTGCTAATGATGATGACTTTAAACACACAATATATATAAAAAAAAAAAAAAAAAAAGAAAACAAATTGTGCACTGCACATTTTTTATAAAAAATAAAAAAAAGGAAACAAAAATTTAACCTACAGCTGGTGGTAGGTGGGCTGATTGGGTGGGGTAGGCTCTACCTGCCCACCATCACCCTGGTCCTGGAGGAGGTCCAGGGCTCCATGTATGGCCTCCGCCACAGGTTGTAACCCTGTAGGGTGGGTCATCTGGGCCGGTGTGGGGAAATGCCCTTGACTTAGGAGGTCCCTGTTGGGTGGCCACAAAGATGGTATAGGCCTCTGGGTCGGCACATAGCTGTCCCGGGGTGTGGGCCTGTCTAGCCTGTTGGAGGTTGACAGTTGCCACCCCTCCAAATAGCTAAATACCTCGCCAGGGTGGTTTGGGGGCCGACAGGCATCAAGGACAATGTGGATTGCTGACCTTGCCCGCAGTCGTCTCTCCAATGGAATGAGAGCCAGGAAAGGTATCAGACTGCGGGCAAAGTCAGCATCACATTGTCCAAGCTGGTCAGTTTGCGCTACTGGCATCTGACCATGGCTGCTGTTCTTCTGCAGAGTCACCACACTGCTGCCTGTTGGCCATCCAGCTTCCTCCACTGCAGGAGGTTAGTCGTGGTGGGGAGAGCGTGGTTGTGGCCCTTGAACCTCCTCTTCTTATGGCTGGCCATGCCCCAAAGGTGGTGGTGGTGGTGGTAGGCCTCGTTCCTCCACTCCAAGTCGGGGTGGTTCAGGGGCCTCCCTCGCCTCTTCAGGCAGCTGTGCTGGAGGGTTTCCACGCCGCCTGTGGTAGTGAGCAGCTCTGTGGGTAATAAAAAAAAATTTGGTAAATGGGTTGCGTTTGAAAACCAATACATAGGCCAAACCTAAAATGTGCACGCTTTTTTGACTCTGTGTATATGTGTATTCTGTGTTTTCATTGTTGGCCTTCAGATGGAATTGCACAAATAAATGAAGGACATTTTAGCTCATGCCTCAACCAATATTCTATGTGTGGGTAGTGTTGGTCCTCGATTTTTTTGCCATTACATTAGAAATGTAAAAATTTGTCTGCACAATTACACTGTGCCCTGCCTTAGGCAGGACAGCTATTTAGGCACTTGAAGACATATTAGTGCCCACAACTATTGCATTGACTTTTTGTTGTAACTTTATGTGGACAAAGCTATAGCCTGACACTGTGAGGCAAACACAATCTTCAGGGTTGTTTGCCATCAGATGGACACTAAAAGACGCAGTGTGGGCGGCCTTGGTCTCAATGCACATAACCTAGATCTAGAGGGCAGGTGAGCAAGACAGGAAATGGAGTCCTGCAGCATAGGTGACACATGAGCATTCGGCGTTAGTGGCCTACACTCCTTGTTGCTGCCATCTATGCTAATCAGGAATGTCTTGGTAAATAAAACCCACAAAACATATGGCTTGGCTTTTGAAACGACTGTAATGGACATAGAGTATGGGGTTGTTTTTGAGCAGCAGGTCACACATCGTTGGTGCCAAACAAGGTGGTATGCACAGATGGACAGTTTGACAATTGTTCCAACGGGGCCGAACACAAAGCCAGGAGCAGCAAGGGCAAACTTTTGGTTTCCTAAAGGACCTTGGACATAAAAGCCTGTTGCGCTGAAAATATGGCCCCCTTTTCTTTGATTTTATACATCATTAATACACTATGTTTTTCAGAGGATTCGTAATGTGGCCATCAGTTAACGACCAAAAAATAAGATTCACATGTGGGCCCTAATATCTACATCACCTTGCAGGCCCAAATATACCCATGGGAAAACTCACCCACACATATTTGTAGTGATACAGGGTATGTCCTCAAATGTGTGTGACTGTGTCAACAATCTGGGATGGTGTACAAACAGTTTAGTGCAAAAGGGGTATATCCTTACAACGTTATTTAGCCGAAAAAAACACCCACAACTAAATGTGTAGGGATGTATGTGGCCCTTATGCAAGTGGAGGCTATTAGGAGCACATACAAATGATGCTTACGACAGGCAAACCAGACAAGGCCACACACCTTAGAGGCCATTGCAGGGAAGAACATGGCTTTGTTCCACAAACATGCCAACAATAATAGCTAATTGTGAGGTCACGGAACATTGTGTCTGCCCACCCTGCAGAACATTGCTTATTTGTCCCAACATCACAATGTGGCTATAAATGTGTATGTCCTGGATCATTGTCAAAGGTAATAGAATTCTGTTGCACCATGGCAGAAACAAACCCCAGTGTGGGTATGTAAACCACCACACTCATTATAGAGCTTCATACGTAGACTGTGAGCCCTCGTGGACAGGGTCCTCTCCTCTTGTACCTGTATGACCTGATTGTCTTCATTTAATGTTTTTTGTCGTTAACCCTTATCCTCATGTAAAGTGCCATGGAACCTAATGGCGCTATATAAATAAATAATAATAATAGTACACAACAGTGCTGCAGACACATACCTTGGCATTCGGACCACCGGTTCAAGGAAGGACAACCGGTCGTAGTGGCAATATATCTGCCCTGGATCTGCTTCCGGTCCCCTCTCCAAGATATTTCGGTGCTGCTTCTTGTGCTGATCCCGGCAGCTCTTCCACCGTCTTATAAGCAGGTCAACTGTGAAATGATTTCAAACCGGGTTTAGACATGTGTAACATTTGAAACACAAAAAGTATGTGTACAAATCAACAATAACATTTTATTCATGTTGTGTGTGTAATGTGTATACAAGGCACAGTGACACGACAGTGTGGAACATCATCAACAGCATTACGGACATTGAGCTCACGTCGCCACATTCACAAATGAGGCAAGGCACATGTCTACGCATAGAGAATGTAATAGTGCGGGCACCAGACTCCGCTCATTAGTGGTATTAATATACACCTAAACCCCTGGCCTTCAGAGCCATGAGGACCAGCCCTTAAACTAAGTGTACTGTCGTGACCCCATCCAAATATAGGCAACCATGCAATGGGGCATGATAACACATTGAGGGCCTTGTATACCCTACTATGGAGGGCCTGCATACCCACTGGGGGCCCTGTATACCCACTGCTGGAGGGCCTGTATACCCACGGGGGCCCTGTATACCCACTGCTGGGGGGCCTGTATACCCACGGGGGCCCTGTATACCCTACTATGGAGGCCTGTATACCCACGGGGGCCCTGTATACCCTACTATGGGGGGCCTGTATACCCACTGCTGGGGGCCCTGTATACCCACTGAGGGCCCTGTATACCCTAATATGGGGGGCATGTATACCCACTGGGGGGGCCTGTATACTCTGTAGGGGGAGCTGGATACTCTGCTGGGGGGCTGTCTACAAGTGATAGCCGCTGTATACCAGGATGGCGGTCAATATGTTTTCCCAGTATTTGGGGGCAAAAGTAAGGGGGTCGGCTTATACATGGGTCGGCTTATACACGAGTATATTCGGTAAATGCAATATAACGTGTGAACACATTTAACTGACCCATATTGCTCTGTGCATCCTGGCCACTGCGATGGAATGGTTGTGTACGTCTACACAACCAAGATTAAACGTGTGGGTGATGGGGCTCCGGGTCGCCTCTTTCTATTAGTGCTGCCGTCCTGCCGGTGTTTGCGTTCACAACTCCGTGCTCCGCAAATTTCACGTAATCCTACCGGATTAACACCCCACCTGATGAAGACGGCTTAGACCGTCGAAACGTGTTGTGGCAGTGGTATTGGAGGAAGAATAAAGGTCAGTTCTTATCCACTAATTTGTCCAGTATTCCTTTGGCGCTCCCTGAGACCACTGTATTACTGTTTTTATGTGAGCCAAATTTGAAATACACTCAGTACAGTGTATTTGAAGGATGGCACCATGCAGCGCGCCTATTCTGATTGGTTGCTGAACGCGGCGACCAATCAGAATAGCGGCACGCTATGGCGCCATACTTCAAATACACTGTACTCAGTGTATTTCAAATATGGCGGCATTGCGCGCGGCGCTATTCTGATTGGTCGGCGCCTTCAGTGTTCTGACCAATCAGAATAGCGGCGGGCGCTATGTCGCCATATTTGAAATACACTGAGTACAGTGTATTTGAAGTATGGCGCCATACAGCGCGACGCTACTCTGATTAGTCGCCGCGTTTAGCGCGCCGACCATTCAGAATAGCGGCGCGCTGTATGGCTGCATCCTTCAAATACACTGTACTCAGTGTATTTCAAATATGGCGGCATTGCGCGCGCCGCTATTCTGATTGGTCGGCGCCTTCAGTGTTCTGACCAATCAGAATAGCGGCGGGCGCTATGCCGCCATATTTGAAATACATTGAGTACAGTGTATTTGAAGTATGGCGCCATACAGCGTGCCGCTACTCTGATTGGTCGCCGCGTTCAGCGCGCCGACCATTCAGAATAGCGGCGCGCTGTATGGCTGCATCCTTCAAATACACTGTACTCAGTGTATTTCAAATATGGCGGCATTGCGCGCGCCGCTATTCTGATTGGTCGGCGCCTTCAGCGCACCGACTAATCAGAATAGCGCGGGCGCTATGCCGCCAAATTTGAAATACACTGAGTACAGTGTATTTGAAGGATGGCGCCATTCAGCGCGTCTATTCTGATTGGTCGCCGCGTTCAGCGCGCCGATTAATCGGAATAGCGGCGCCCGCTATGGCGCCATACTTCAAATACACTGTACTCAGTGTATTTCAAATATGGTGGCATTGCGCGCGCCGCTATTCTGATTGGTCGGCGCCTTCAGCGCACCGACTAATCAGAATAGCGGCGGGTGCTATGCCGCCAAATTTGAAATACACTGAGTACAGTGTATTTGAAGGAAGGTGCCATTCAGCGCGCCTATTCTGATTTGTCGCCGCGTTCAGCGCGCCGACCAATCAGAATATCGGCGCGCGCTATGCTGCCATATTTGAAATACACTGTAGTCAGTGTATTTGAAGTATGGCGCCATACAGCGCGCCGCTATTCTGATTGGTCGGCGCGCTGAACACGGCGACCAATCAGAATATCGGCGCGCGCTATACTGCCATATTTGAAATACACTGTAGTCAGTGTATTTGAAGTATGGCGCCATACAGCGCGCCGCTATTCTGATTGGTCGGCGCGCTGAACGCGGCGACCAATCAGAATAGCGGCGCCGCAACACGGCGCCATATTTGAGATCCAGCGGGATGGTGCTGTGCCCCGCCCCGCCCAACTCTTCTCATTGGTCGCTCGCGCCTGGCGGCAACCAATGAAAAGAGCGCCGCGAAACACGGCGCCATCTTTAAAAATTTTTTTGTTTACTTTATAGATTTTAAAACATGGCGCCGTGCTGCGGCTTGAATCTGATTGGTCGCTCGCAAGCGAGCGACCAATCAGAATGGCGGCGGCGGTACCGGGCAAATCTCGGCTGGCTCGCTTATCCCCGGAGCTGAGCCGCGGTTATGCCCGGCACGGCGATCGCCGGCGCGAGGTAGCCGGAGCCGAGGTCGGCTCCCGGCTACCTCGCGGCCGCTCCGGAGATAAATGTCCGGGAGTATGTGACACTGGTGACGCTGGTGACTTCACTTATCTCCGGACATTTATCTCCGGACATTTATCTCCGGTCATTTATCTCCGGACAAAGCCACGGAAGTTGGGTTTTGTCTGGAAATAGAATTCTAGGCAATTATATAATAGATGAGATATTTGTGTACCACCTTGGTAACAAGAGACCTTTCTATTAGTGATAAGAAAACTTTACTCATATGTTCGCCAATTTCAAATCCGGACAGAATTTGGCAATATTGGTTTGGGCCCTTGAACACAAACGATTTGCTGAAAAGTCGGAAATACAAGATTTGTTTGGTAATTGTTTGGATGATAAAAAGCATTAGTGCAGTTGCACTAATGTTTCTGTTCTATGTTTTCACAGTGACAGTGTCTAGGATAGCAGGCAGGATGTGAGGTGGAGAGGTTTCAGGTCAGATAACTTATCTTAAATAAACAAAGGTGTCCATTTTTTTCTTTCCTGCACTAAGGCTGGTTTCACATTTACGTTCAGCACTGCATACGCATACGCTGATGCTTCATCAGCTGTTCATTTGATATAGCGGGGTGGGAAAGCTGACTTCACCACTGGCTTTCCTGCCGGCTATTTTAAATGAACCAGCGGCGCCAGGGAGAAAGAAGAAGAAGAAAGATGAAGAAAGAAAAAGAAAGAAGAAGGGGAAGAAAGAAGAAGAGGAAAAAAGAAGAGCAAGAGAACGGCAGGACAGGATTCACCTGCAGATGACCTCGGGAAGGTCATCTTCTGCAGCGTCTGTACACTTGACAGCAGATGGTAATGCACACAGATTGAATTGCATTCATTTTCTGCTTGCGTATAAAGAAATCTCACAGCCACGCACAAAAAATCCAACATCTTGCATTCGCCAAGCGCATAAATTATGCACAGCTGAACACAAACGCAGTTGAACGCAGCCACACACAGGCACTATGCGTTCCCACGTTAAACATAGGAGCGCATAGTGCCTGCATCTCAGGGTCGCTGCTCATCGTGCGCAAATGTGAGACCATCCTTACTGTGGGTAGGCTGGTATGGCAGCCAATCAGCCTCCATAAAGAAAATGTCGCATTTTACACACAAGGATTTGTGTCATTGACTGGGTATGTCACATGTCCTTGGCATATAAGAACTGGCCATTTTCCCTCATCGCCATTTTCTAAGTATTGGATCTTAGTGACATTCCTGCTGCAGTAGTACGAATGATACTGCTACTATGTGCATTCTTTAGATAGATAGCTAGCGACTCTATTTCTTTATAGATAGATAGCGAGATAGTAGGTTTAGTAACTCCCTCTGTGGCGCCCCTGCGACCTGGTGGGCACAAAGGGAAGTGCAGTCAGGTAAGACAAGACGGTTGACAGAACATCCATACAGATGCACGCACCGACTCTGCACCTAGGACTGTAGGTTGGGAAAGGGGTGGCAGATGTTAAGAGTAGTGTGGGTGGAGCATAGAGTAGCACTGACAAAGTGGGTGGAGAGACCAATACTAGAAAATCCGGGAACACACAGAACAGACAGTAGAAAAAGAACACCAAGCTAAAGGCAGGACTTTTCCAGGAGCAGTGGTTCCCTGGAGGATGCAGAATCCTGAGTAGCACAGATCCTAGAAGAGGAAGCTCTCTCCATAGCCGGAGGTGAGGGAGACCGCAGCCGCAAGCAGAAACACCCCACAGCTGAAGGAGGGTGAGAGGACAAGGGCCCGGCAGCCGCACACACCTTAGTTGACTGGAGGAACCCTGAAGATCAGAGACAGTGTGGATGAGGGAGCCTGGTGATCTCACAGTCATACCTGGGACACTGGAGGCTAGGCCGCTACAGCCAGAAAGCCAGCTCTATAGAAATGACCGAGGGCAGTTTAGGACCCCAATCACAGGACAGACCAGTGTAAGGCAGGTGCTTTATGACCTGCAGCCTAACTTTCCACCACGGTCTAAGAACGCAGTCGTCATATTAGTACTGGTGACCCTGACTGAAAGGGAAACATTCACCCAAAAGCCCGCAATGACCAGACTGAGCCCGTGGGTGAGGTACTAAAGGAGAGACTAAGAGGGCCTGAATGGACTTAGAGGGAGCAAAGCAGAGGAGCCACCTGAGCTGCACAGTCTGAGTAACCCGGAGCAGTGCAAAAGTGTTGAAGTGACTAAAGAACTGTAAACTGTGTAAACTGCTGTTGAAAGACCAAGTAAAGTACCCAGTAAGCTCATCCCTGCCTAAGACTGTTCCTTTCTAGTGCTGCATACCAGGACAAGCAGCACCATGGAGAGCTGCAGCTTGAATTAAGTGCACTACACCCAGTACCATCCCTCCCAAGGTCCTTCCAACACTACTACACCTGCCCTGGGGACCCTCAGCCCTACCCAAGGAGGTCTTACCATCCACGCTGCCCCAGGTCACCATCCCCAGCAGGAATACGGCAGCGGTGGTTCTACTAACCACATACTCCGGGTGGCATCACAAGAAATCCCTTGTAAATAGCCCTTTTTGGACTGATGCCAAGCCACGGGACCACGCCACGACTACCGTGATCCCAGAGAAACAGCGCCTGCCCGATTCCCGAGTGCCCCATAGCCTGGGAGTGCATCACTTCCTAAAACAGTCCTTTTTAGTTCTTAGTACCAGTGGCACAGTGGTGCTTGTGTGATCATCATCCGCACCAATTTTGTGCTGAAAACCATTTAGTGCCACATCTGGCAACATCCAGGCACCCATGCTTTTTTCCTAAAAAACATTTGTTTGGTAAATCCCCTGCAGTACAGTGGAGCATGTGTGATCAGCAGCAGATTCTGCACGCATTTTGTTGCTTAAAACCATTTAATGCCACATATGGTAAGCACAGCATCCAGGCAGGCACCACACTTTTTGCCTAGTACATGTTTTTGCAAATGCCCTCTAGTACAGTGGTGCTTGTGTCAAAATCTGTACCAATTCTGTGCTGAAAACCATTTAGTGCCACATCTGGCAAGTGCAACATCCAGGCAGCAACCATACTTTTTATCGAGTACCAGTTTTTGGCAAAGTCCTTTAGTGGTAGAGTGATGCGTTTTTCAACATCTGCACCAATTCTGTGCTGGAAATAATTTAGTGCCAAACTGGCAAGTGCAACATTCAGACAGCAACCACATTTTTTGCCTAGTACTAGTTATTGGAAAATCTGGTCTGCTGGATTCACATCCCCAGATTTTTTGGGCCTATAACAACTGACTTGCAAATGTGCTACCAGCAAATATGAGTGCTAAAAGCCGTGGTCATGATGGAAAGAGGAATAGGCGTGGTGGGAAGAGTAAAACACTTGGTTTTCATGGGGAAGGTGGGAAAATAACCAAAAGTTCTGCTCAACAAACACTGGCTTCTATATAAACACAAATGTCAACTTCTTTTTAGTGGAATGTCTGATATCAACCCTTTCTTAGGGCCCTTTCACATCAGC
This sequence comes from Allobates femoralis, assembly GCA_033576535.1. Classification (NCBI taxonomy): domain Eukaryota; kingdom Metazoa; phylum Chordata; class Amphibia; order Anura; family Aromobatidae; genus Allobates; species Allobates femoralis. The sequence continues at coordinate 458,857,151 of JARQOC010000005.1, read as the reverse complement.
GTTTTTCGTAATTCGCGGCAGATGCGGTGAAAAAACCGCATCTGCCGCGTTTGCCGCATAACTGTTCCACTTGCGGCGCGGTTGCGGTTTTTCCCATAGAAAGTATAGGGGGACTTGCGGCAGGTGCGGCAAGTGCGGTTTTGCACTTGCGGCAGGTGCGGCAGCGAAAAAAACCGCGGTCAGCCGCGTTTTTTTTCACGGCAGCACCTGCCGCAAGTGCAAAACCGCACTTGCCGCACCTGCCGCAAGTCCCCCTATACTTTCTATGGGAAAAACCGCAACCGCGCCGCAAGTGGAACGGTTAGGGCCCTTTCACATCAGCGTTTTTCGTAATTCGCGGCAGATGCGGTGAAAAAACCGCGTTTGCCGCATAACCGTTCCACTTGCGGCACGGTTGCGGTTTTTCCCATAGGAAGTATAGGGGACTTGCGGCAGATGCGGCAAGTGCGGTTTTGCACTTGCGGCAGGTGCGGCAGCGAAAAAAACCGCGGCTGACCGCGTTTTTTTTCGCTGCCGCACCTGCCGCAAGTGCAAAACCGCACTTGCCGCATCTGCCGCAAGTCCCCCTATACTTCCTATGGGAAAAACCGCAACCGTGCCGCAAGTGGAACGTTATGCGGCAAACGCGGGAGATGCGGTTTTTTCACCGCATCTGCCGCGAATTAAGAAAAACGCTGATGTGAAAGGGCCCTTATGCGGCAGACGCCGCAGATGCGTTTTTTTCACCGCATCTGCCGCGAATTACGAAAAACGTTGATGTGAAAGGGCCCTTAGGCAGCAGCACATCGCTATGATTTGTAGATGAGGCCCAGAAAGAGCAAGTGCTACAATGGATATCAAACACTCTGTCAAATGGCTTCTCTTCACCTCAACTTCAACATCTCACACACTGCAGTCCTCAGAGGTATCACCGAAATCACACGTGTTTCCTCATGTGTCACAAGTCTACAGCCACCCAACACAGATAGACGAGTCTGCAGAACTTTTCACACATACTATAGACTGGGAATCGGAGGTCTGCTTTAAAGCTTCGCTGAGTGAAGAGAAGGAAGTGATCTGCACTGATACACAAAATCTTTGTGAATCAGATCCAGGGCTAGATGAAGAAGGGTCTGAGCATAATGTACACTCTCATTACCAAACTTTAACCCCTTGTATATGACACAGCCCCCAGCGTAATTTTTGTTTAAAGTTGATGAACACTTTACACTGGCTAAACTGCTAAATTAGTCATACATTAATGTTTTTCATTGGAGGTCTGTGTCACAAATTATTCCACATTGTTTCAATAGAAATTTACTGTCACCAATGCTGGCCAAAAAACATCCCCGAGTTTTTCAGGGTCTAAAATGAGACAACTGTCTCTCTTTCCCTAAATCATCATTGTCCTTAAGTGTACTCCAAAATGTTGGTGATTGCTGTATGCTCCAATTTCTGGAAATTTTTTCTAGGCCTAAGAAATAGGGGTAATACTCTCCACAGACCTATTCATGTCCCAGCCTTACACGTGTTGGAACACATCCATTCCCGCACTAGGCCATTTAGCTTAGCTCTGTACCAGTCACTATTATTAATGTAACATGCTTCACAGACCTTTCCTTATTGCAGCCGTACATGTATTGGAACATGTCCTTTGCCACACTTGGCCGTTTAGCCTAGCTCTGTACAACTCTCTATTGTTGGGGTAATATGCACCACAGACCTTTTCAGATTGCAGCCTTACATGTATTGGAATATGTCCATTCCCACTATGGCCCGTTTAGCTTAAATCTGTTCCACTCACTATTATTGGAGAAATATGCTTTGCAGAACTTTTCAGGTCACAGCCTTAGGCTAGGGCCACATTAGCATTGTGGTCTCCGCCATGCCAGATCCGGCAAAGATCAGCATTCCCGCAGCATTAGCGCAGCGTTACCGTAGTGTAATTCTGCCTTAACGCTGCCCTAGACTAATATGGTTTTTCAAGGAGAGAAAGAGATATGTTATAAATGAGCGATCACCTCTGGGTTAATAAATATCACATTTTTTTAATAGAAAACACTGCACACATTATACAAGATTCAATAAAAACATTTAAAAAGGTTGAAAGCCTACATGCTAAAGGGGAGAAGTAATCCCCTGCTGTAGGGACCAATATATTTTACCAAATATTCAAAAAATCACAATGAGCCAGATAATTCCAAAAATCATTAACAATCACAACATATATGCAAATAGTGGGAAAGGGTCATAAGATGTACTTAATGACAAAGTGCAAGTCAATTACCCAACATATATTATTTAGGCGGCCGTCACACGCTGCAATATCGTGAGCGATATTGTAAGCGATCACGTGCACGCGCCATCGCTAACGATATCGCTCACATCGCTGGTGAGCTGTCACACAGGCAGACTCACCAGCGATGTGGACCAGTGAGATCGCTGGTAACTATGGTACACATCGGGTTACTAGGCTCCGCGCGGCGCTTAGTAACCCGACGTTTACCATAGATACCATCTCCCAGCATAGGCTATGCCGCTGGGAGATCGTTCATCGTGGTGTCAGACACCACGATGAAGCAGATTGAACAAGCGTTTATCGCTTGATATGAGCTCCGGCTCACCAATCTGCGATGTAACGATCAAGCGATTTTACATTGTAAAATCGCTTGATTGCACGCAGCGATGCACAAACGATATCGCTTAAGCGATCAAAATGCATTAAATTGAAGCGTGTGACGGCCACCATAGTCATACTTTGCACCAGGTACACATAAATATAAAGTGCAACTAGGCTTGTATTAATCCAATAGTATTATATGTATAAGGGTGCAGCTTTGGCTGTAAAAGCGCGGCTCTGATTAGCCAGGTGCTCATCAGGGTTATGATTCATATAGGCTACATACCCTGTGCTCAGAGACCTGCACTCCACAATCCTGCACCCAGTAATGAGATAAGAAAAATGAAAACTCAGTGAGAGAATAGAAACTTATACTAAGGTCAAGCTCATTCAAGTGTATAGAGGCTAATCACCTATGGCCTAAGGTCCAACAGCAAGGGACCCCTCGGTGCCCGGTGCGCCACATCACCGCAGTGACTTCATCAATGGGATCCTGCACAATGCTGCAGTGAATGTCTATATCCACATCTCTGTTAATTAAACAAGTGATAGCACCTGTAGTAAACTGATCATGGCCACAATCACAGCACAGATGACCAGCAGTGATGTAGTAGGTGATGCACCGCTCTGCATCTTGTGCACATGCTCCTAGGGGCACTCAGCTTCAATGAGTGAGCCGAAATGGCCACCGCCTCGTACATAGTAGCGGAGGACAGTGCTGAGTTGTCACTAACCTCCACATTAGTGGGGGGGGCAGTGCGGGGGAATGGAGAGGGAGGGGAGACAGATGGGAGACAAAAAAAAGTCCTGATTATAAATCTTCAGCAGGTATATAGCGATACTTGCCACTGTACATGGTAAGATTAAAACGCCCCAAAGCCATGGGTCTGTGCTATATTGTTAGAGGAACAACTGTCGATTGTTATACAAATGTAAAGTAGCCAAGACACGTGTAGTGCATCCCCAAGCAGTGATCAAGTGTCTATAGGGAATGCAATAAGCCTCAGTAAAGTACATAGAAACCTGATCACTAGAAGTAATGAATACCCGTGGCTTGTAGCTACAAGATATACACCATCCTAGAACTTCAGGTGACCAGACATCAATTAAGATTGTCTAGATAGTCATCCATTGTTATAATATGAGCAGATATAAGAGATGGTTAACCTCCAAGGGAAAGAGGCAGGAGAATGTCGACTTCTATGTGAAGGTGGAGATCCTTCAGATTATGCACTAGATATTATAGTCCAGACCATGTCCAGGTCAAAGACCGTCATTAAAGAGTAAAGATGGGAAATGTATTTGAACCAAAAACAGTCAAAATAATAAACGTATATGATCTAAGTGGACACTAGTTGGCAACGCCAATGTGTGCAAACCGGGTACCCATAGTAAAGAAAAAAAAAACTTTAAATTAATATATAAAAAAAAAACCTGATGAAAGGAAAATACATATTAGTAAAATTTCAATCTTATTCTGCTCAAGTTGCAGAATTGGATATAAGCGGCACTAGTGAGAAACAGTAATTAACGTAAAGAAAAAACTGTGAAGATGAAAACAAGACACAACCAAAAAATCAAATTAAGAAAGTTTGAAAAAATTGAACAAAAATTGAACAAACTCAGCTGCCTCAATCTGCTTCCCAATGCTTGTGCTTTAATTTATTTAAATAAGTTCAGACCCACAATGGAGAATTAGTAACAGTAAACGGTATTCATTTAGTTAAAAGATCTTCCTGTCAGGGATGGTAACCAGGTATTCTAATATTCATCACGACCATTGTTAAATAAAGTGATTGTCAAAAATCCTATCAAAGACACCATGGCTTGCAAAAAAGGAGTATAGCCAAACTCATAGGTTCAATACCATAACGATATAAAATTATCAGTACACCAACTAAATATCAAGTCAAATACCACCAAGTCCGAATATTCGACAGCCAGGGACAAGTCCCTGCAGATAGTATTGCCATAGTGTTGTCCTAAGAGGACATATTCACCCACTAAAATAACATCTTCAACCAAGGGAAGTCAGAAGCAGGGTGTTTTATAAGAAAGTTCGTACAAATCCAGATGGATACGGGCGCATCAGGCATGCTGAAAGTAGAGCAAAGGTCCAACCTGCATGTCCCAAAAGCAACCACATCCGTATGAGAGTCAAAGTCCATGACGTGGTTCACTCATCTCCCACGATTGGGGGACAAAGACCACAGTGCGTATCCAGAGAAAAATCCAGGGTGGGTAAACTCCATCAAATTCGTCCGTAGTGAAATTATATCTTCATAAAGGCTACATCTTTAGACCCAGTGGAAGGGTGCACGTTTCGGGTCGTCTTCCCTCTTAAAACCTTTGCCGCTTGTAGACACCAAGGCGACCTGTTGGGCAAAGACAAAACAATCTTAAAATAGTCTAGATTTGTTTGAAAAAGCGATTGTACAATAACTCCTCATTAAAGCCTCGAGGAGACAGACTCTTCAGCTTGAATATCCACCTGGCCTCCATCTTGAGTAACTCAAGAGTTATGTTACCCCCTCTAATATTGGGTTGTATCCCTTGTAGTCCCAATATATGTAGACCGTTAGGATTAGAGTCATGTTTGGCCAAGAAATGTTTTGCAATTGAGGTCAGGCTTTACCTTTCTTGTGATCCTTTTTTGCGGTCTTAATGGTCAAGACATGTTGTTGAAGTCTTCTTCTTAACTCTTGTGTCGTTTGCCCAACATGTACTTTCTCACATCCACAGATGATGCAGTAAACAAGGTTCTTTGTACAGCAGTTGCAGTATGCTCCAGACTTTAATACAAAAGGTTGTACTGTTAGATTCAACGTATCTGAGGCAATCATGAAGGGGCATAGATATACAATTCCCACAAGCATAGGTGCCCGTTAATCTGGGTCCGCCCCCGGTATGTCTACCCAGCCTCATGAAATGACTTCTGGTTAGAAGGTCTTTCATGTTTGAGGCCCTCATGGCCGTCAACCAGGTGTATCAGACAGATATGGCCTAGCCTTGGCATCTTCCGTAAGAATACATTGATCTTATTCCAAACCTTCTTCAGTTTCTTAATCAGAGTTTCAGCCCTAGGGATAGACCTTGAATATTGGAAGGTCCTTGAGATTACCTTAGGGGATAACCCCGTGCAAGAAATCTGTCCGTTAGATTGCGTGATTCATTAAGGAAATCAAAATCTAGACTGCAATTTCGTCTAATCCTGAGGAATTGCCCTTTAGGGATACCTCGACAGAGATGTTCCGGATGACAACTTTCAAAATGTAGTAGACTATTAGTTGCTGTCGCTTTGCTGTATAAAGTGGATACAATTTTACCATCTTGTTTTTTGAGTTGCAGATCTAAGAAGCTTACCATAGTACTTGAAATCTCACTGGTCAGTTTGATACTGTATTTGTTGGTATTCAGAATGGAGACGAATTCCATACACTCGATGACGGACCCTGTCCAGAGAAAAAGAACATTGTCGATGTATCAAAACCATTTCAACACCTTGTTAGTGAAGTTATCCATAGCATACACTGTGGTCTCCTCCCACCACCCCATAAAGATGTTGGCATACAAGGGTGGGCAATCTTGCCCCCATAGCTGTACCAGAGACCTGGTTGTAGTATTGACGGTCAAAAACAAAATAGTTTTTCTCTAGAACCAGTTTCAGCAGGTGTAGTAGGAACAAATCGTGCAACCTATTGCAGTGGATTTGTTTATCCAAAAAATATCCAACAGCCTGAACCCCCAGGTCATGTGCAATATTGGTATAAAGGGACTCGACATCCATAGACACCAATAAGGTTCATTCAGGTATAATCAATTCTTCCAACTCCTGTATCAGATGAGTGGAATCTCTGATATATGATTTCAGCAAAGTTGCGAAGGTTGTAAAAAATTATCCAAAAACACACAGGGTTTTTCAAATAATCCACCGTTACCAGATATGATTGGCCTACCTGGTGGTTCGTGCATGTTATTATGTACTTTGGTACTTTGACTTCGTTGTCAAATAATCTCTTTCCTGCTTATTGATGATAGCCATATCGAAGGCCTTACGGATTAATTTGTCCAACTTTTTATTAAAAACCTGTGTGGGGTCAGAAGGTAGAATTTGATAGTTCACACAGTTACCAAGTTGCCGTTTGGCTTCCTTTAGATATAAATTTATAGGCCACAGTGCTATGTTACCCCCTTTGTCAGCCTCTCTGATTACAAATTCTTTGTTGTTTTTCAAATTATTTAACGCCTTCTGTTTGTCCCTGGTTAAGTTGTTAAACCTACCAGTCAACTTGAGTCTGCTTACCTCGTCACACTCTGTTGTAAAATAATTGAATCATAGGAAAGGCTGACATCGGTGGGGGTGACTTGAGAGGGAACTCTTCCATGAATCCGGTAGCCCACCCGTAAATCATCATCACTTTCTAGGATTTCTAGATCTTGTAGGGCCCTCTTCTCTGCCTCAGTGAAGGTGTCTAATATAGAGAGCTGGTGGTAAAGAATCTTAAACATTACAGCAAAAAAGATATATATCTTTAGTGAATGTAAATTTGTCAAGCCCCATTGTGGGAGAAAGAGATAAACCCCTTTGCAGTAACCTTGTTTCAGTTTCCGATAACACGTATTCAGACAAGTTGATAATCTGCAATGTAAAATTATTATCGTTATTTACCTCAGGTGTGGTCATTGCTGTCATTTCTTCTTCCCTCGATTCTCCCTGTTGAAGTCCGGCTGTTTGCGTTTCCCCTGCGCGTGGGCCCCCTGGTTCGACCCTTCGCTTTTTTCGTCCTCTTCTAGTTCTCCTTCTGAATGTTAGTTCCGAGGATAAAAAATCCTCCTCTGATGGTAATTCCCCCGGTGCATGTGGGATGTTATCAGGTCTGCAGGGTTTCTTAGGCGGTTTATTTGGACCCGGGTAACCACCCTTAGGAGCTCTGGGGTTCCCTTGGTGTGCCCACCTGTATGCCCTTTTGTTTTTAAAGTCCTGTTTATTCATGTGATATTTTCTTTTTTTATTAGAGTATAACAAATATACTTGTCAATGATACTCTTCAGTTTCTACTTTAGCATGTAGGCTTTCAGCCTTTTTAAATGATTTTATTGAATCTTGTATAATGTGTGCAGTGTGTTCTATTAATAAAATTTGATATTTATTAACCGAGAGATGATCGCTCATTTATAACATATCTCTTTCTCTCCTGGAAATGCTATTTTTCAGATGTGTTGGAGCAGATCCCATGCATTTACTTACATAAAAATGTAACGGTACCCTTAGAATCTATATTCCTAGACTAATATGGGTGACGGGACCTGAAGTGCACGCAAACACCAGCATGAAAGTACCTTAGTTTAAAATCTGGCACTATTTTGTATCGGACACCTTAATATCCTGCAGCGTTATGCTGTCCACTACAAAATAGCAAGTTACAGTGATCATTGCTAGCAAAAAAAACAGCCCTGGGTTGTCCAGGGCTCTAAATTAGAAGACTGTCTCTCTTTCCTTAAATTGGCATAGCATTTAAATTTAGTCCAAAATGTTGGTGGTTGCTGTACACTGTATTTTCAGGACATTTCTTCTGAGGAATAGGGTAATATACTCTGCATACCTATTCAGGTCGCAGCTTTACACATATTGGAACATGTTTATTCCCACACTTAGCTATTTAGCATTGATTGTAACACTCACTATTATAGGGGTAATAGGCTCCACAGACCTACTCCAGTCACAGCCTTACACATATTGAAACATGTCAATTCTCATGCTTGGCCATTTAGCTTAGCTGTTTAGCTTAGGCTAGGGTCACATTTGCATTGTGACCCTAGCCTAGTGCATCCGCTTAAAATTTAGAAATTTCCCCTGCAGCACATAGCGTTAACCCTATGTGCTGCCAGACAATGCAGCCCATAGTAAACGATTGTGTACCTTGCAAATAGCCACACACATAGCTGCAGGAAGTGCGCTCTGCTAAGCGCACTTCCTGGAGCTTTGTGTGTGGCTAGTTGGCAAGGTACACATCGGGTTACTATGAGCTGCGTTGTCTGGCAGTGCATAACATTGACGCTATGCACTGCAGGGGAAATTTCTAAGTTTTTAGTGCTGGTGTCATGCTAGGGTCACAACGCTAGTATGACCCTAGCGTAATTGAGGTAACATGCTCTGCAAACTTATTCAGGTTACAGACTTTACACGTATTGGAAGAGGTCCATTTCCACGCTGAGCCAATTAGCTTAGCTTTGTACCAGTCATTATTGTTGGGGTAATACATTATTAGTATCATTAATAATAAATGTCACAGACCTTTTGCCTGACACATATTGGAATACATTTCTGCAGGACAAAGCACCTCGTGGTCCGAGCTGCTGTGTTCATATGATAGAAAAACCAGTTACAGCAGTACGTCTGGGTATGGTGGTAGCTGTTTATTTTCCGGGATATGACTCCGAAACGCGATGGAAAATAAACAGCTACCACCATACCCAGACATACCGCTGCAACTGGTTTTTCTATCATATGAACACAGCAGCTCGGACCATGAGGTGCTTTGTCCTGCAGAAACTTATCGTGACCACAGTGACCTGTGGAGGTACGGTCCTGGCAGCAGCTGTATTGTTCTGAGCGATCACGCCGGTTGTGTGCTACACAACCTTACCAGGTGAGCAGTTATAGATTTCACCATTTAAAACCTGTCTCCTAAGGATAAGACCCTATTTTGCGCATTCTCACCCCTATCTTACATATTGGAATGCGGTACATAGTTGGCACAGAGATAGAATATTTAGAAGGCCATCACACTCCTGAGAGATTGTTTCATTTGGGGTTAACAGAGTCCCCGAAATGCTGGAGATGTGAGATATCGAGAGGCAATCTGACCCACATATTCTGGACATGCCAGAAATTAAACGAATTTTGGACAGGAGTAAATACAATATTAAAATCCATGAGTCTCATAGAATCTGATCTAACTGCAATGAAGCTCTTCTATCGCTCCCATCAGACAAATATAAACCCAAAAAAGCATGGGCTAGCCCCAGTGATGGTAGGAGCTGCAAAACATTTAATTGCTCAGAAATGGAAACAACAAACACGCACCCACAGTGAAAGAATGGCTAGCCAAAGTCTTAGAATTGCATAGACTAGAAGAACTTTCTAGCTGGGAAATGTGTTCCCATGACTCCTTTCTCAAGACATGGCAGCCATGGAGGGAGAAAGTAGGGAACGGTGATTTGAATAATTAAATGAGGAGCTGCGGTGGCCGAAAGCGATCTCCCCCCCCCCCCCACATTTGCTCTATCATTTACTCGTTTTCTGAGGATTCGGGAGAGGTTCCTTGAAGGGAAGATAATACGCCGTTGGTCGCTAGCCATGGGAGTCCTACAATTCTCAAATTTACTATCATACAACTCTATGGTTTTGTAACCACATAACTTCTTAGAAAGTAATACAGATATTGTGCCGTCTAAACATCTATAAACAAAAATTGAAAAACCACTTGTTTAAGTTTTATAACAAGTTGATTTTGTTAAAGCATTATATAAGGAAGACATAGGTACCAACAGATATATGTAACACGTACGGTAATATGTCATTATGTACCATGTTTATGTTACCTTTAAAATTAAATAAAGAATGGAAAAAAAAAAAAAGAATATTTAGAGGGCCTTGAGACCAATCCAACATGGCAGAAACTTTCTTGTAATCGATACATCGGCCTCCAGATGAGATGATAGCCAAGGAATGGTAATGCTTTTCGCTCAAAGAGACAACGCTTTAATCTAGCATAGAATAGCATAGAGGTGGTTCTGTCAATTTGAAATGGAGTGGACATGAAGGCAATGAATGTCTACATCTCGGGAGAAGATTAGAGTTTGTCTAAATAGAGTAGAACATATTGATACAGGACATTACAAAAGATCTCATTCACAAAGTGCTGGATCACAGATTGTGCATTGAATAATCTGAAAGGCATAACTAAATATTAATGGGGTTTATAGCTCCCAGAAACTCTAATTTGGTAGTACTTTAAACCTGTCAAATAACTTAGCTATAATGCCACTTTACGCGCGGCAACAGGTAGATATAAAACGGCAGGTGTCGGGGGACAATTGTACCTTTTACCTTCAAAACACATTGCAGATAACTAATTACACGCAGCCACTTCAAGGTGTTTTGAAGGTAAAAGGTACAATTGTCTCCGACACCTGCCGTTTTGCTATCTACCTGTTGCCGCGTGTAAAGTGGCCATAAGAGGTAATAGTTATCTTTCAGAGTAATTCTATTCAGATCCCAATAGTCTATGCACAGTCTCAAAACCCATCTTTCTTTTTAACAAAGAAGAAGCCTGCAACGGCTTGGGATGAATATGTTTAAATAAAATCCCTTTTACAGGTTCTCTAAAATGTAGGCAGACATTGTCTACCTGCAGCATCCAGTCTACCCTCACCATCACAGGCTGTAGAGAAGAACCAGGTAGTCATTTAATTACGTCCATTCAGGGTGAGCCTGGTCCCATGGTGCATTGGGTCCACACCCACCAGAAATTATATAAACAGAAGTTCACCAGTTAGCAAGGGGTAATAATTAATATAAGTACAATTTGCCAAAGGCAACTAAACCCCTAAACTAAGGACTAATATTAAAACGAACTTTTATTTTCATAACTAGAACTGAAAAAAGCACTATACCCACATTTTCAAATCTGTCAGTGCAGAAGCAGCAGTATATAAATTCATATTTTTCACCATAACGGTAAGTATAGTAAATTTCAATTCCTATTCTCTTAGCAGATATAAACATCAGGCTATCACTGGCCGGTTAATAGCACTGGTATTGAAACTGGTTTGAAAAAACAATCGCTATCTCTGCATTAATAACAATCTAAGAATGGCCTCCTCAACATGTTTCACCAACACTGGGTTCATCATGGGGCCTAGGCTCAAACCATAAAGAAACAATTTCAACAGCCCTAATTTGAAATACACATATAAACATAAAAAGAGAGAGCAAAAAAATGATAATAGTGATATCAGATGGCAAGTATATATGCATGCAACTACGAAAATGTATGTATAAAGATTAACGCAAATAAGAGTAATTACAATTCACATCAAAAATAATCAATGAAAATGCATATTACAAATATCCATGGATCCAAGAAGGGATCAATGGGGAAACCCCACATGTATTGCTGCAAAACAGAAAGCTTCCTCGGGCACAAAGGAGTCTGAATTAGCCAAATAGCAAATAATGTAGTCATGGCTGAAAGTGTTGACCTGAAATTGTATAAGAAAATGAAGCATTTCTTCAAAAAATTATAGCAATTACACATGATTTGATAAACACATTTATTTCCTTTTTGTGTATTGAAACAACACGAAAAAAAGATAAAAAAGGACAAAATTGACATAATTTCACACATTACCCCCAAAAAGAGTATGACAAAATCTTTGCCACCTTTAACTTAACATTTGGTGGAATACTCTTTGGAATAAATAACTGCAATCAAGTGCTTCCTATAACATCAGCAAGATATTTACACCTCTGAACAGGAATTTTGGACCACTGTTCTTTTGCAAACTGTTCTATTTCACACATATTTGATGAATGACTTCTCCGAAGAATAATTTTTAGATTTCTCCAGTGCTTTGTTTTCATCCATTTCTGGTGTTTCTTTAGTTATTTATGGGGTCATTTTTCTGCTGGAAGACCTAGGACACAAACCCAGCTTTTCTGACACTGGGCACTGTATTGTGACTCAAAATCCTTTGGTAATCTTCCGATTTCATGATGCCTTGCACACAGTCAAATTATCAAGTGCCAGAGGCAGCAAAACAACACCAAATGATATTTGATCCTCCAACATATTTGATTGTAGGTACTGTGTTTTTTCTTTTTAGGTCTCATTCTGTTTTCAACAAATAGCAGAATGATGTGCTTTCCCAAAAAGCTCTATCTTGGTCTCATTTGTTCACAAGACATTTCAGAAGGATTTTGGCTTACAAACATTTTGGCAAGCTGCAGTCTAGCTTTTTTTATGTCTCTATGTGGGGTCCTCCTTGGTCTTCTGCCATAGCATTTCGTTTCATTCAAATGTCAATAGATAGTTCACACTGACAATGATGGACTCTGAGCCTAAGGCTAGGGTCAGATTAACGTTTGTAGCTGTGCCACGGGTGGTCACGCTAAAAACATAGGTTTTGACAGCAATAAAGCGGTGCTGACTAGGGATGGGCGAATCTACTCGCTAGGACTCGTTACTCGGCGAGTAGTAAGGGACTCGCAGGACTCGGTACTCTGCGAGTTTCCCAGTGATTACTCGCACGAGTCCAATGCAAATCAATATCAATCCTAGTTTTGTCAGAAACGCTGACAAAACTAGGATTGCTATTGTTTGCATTAGACTAGGCTACTGTGCCAGTGATAGCAGGGAAACTCGCAAATAACTGCTGTTACATTGCGAGCCGAGTCCAGCTGTCTTCTCTGTGCAGCTCCAGGGTCCTAGAGCCCGCCTGCTGCCTGATGTAGCAGTGCTGAGATTGTTCTCAGTCTGCTCATTCCCTGTGCATAGACATCTATATTTATGCACAGGGGATGTAGCAGAGAGGACATCGCGTTTTGGACTGCGTCGGACGGAAGAGGATTTTTTTAATTAAAGATGGAGTCCCTAATGGCTTTTTTTTTTATTTCAAATAAAAAATTTTCTCTGTGTTGTGTTTTTTTAACCCTTTATTGGAGATTCTTAGTGGCTGGGTCAAACGTGGCCTGACATTAAGAATCTCGGGCTTAATACCAGCTTGTATAACAAAGCTGGTATTAACCCCTTTATTACCCAGCGTGCCACCGCCACCAGGGCCGCTGGAAGAGCGGGGTTCAGCGCCAGAGGATGGCGCTTCAATGAACGCGCCATCTTCTGGGGCGGCTGCGGGCTGCAATTTTCAGCGGGGGGTGCCCAGAAATCTTGGGCATCCCTGCGCTGCGGATTCCAGCCCCCAGCTGCTTAGCTGTACCTGGCTAGACATAGAAATTGCGCGGAGCCCCACGCATTTTTTTTTTTTATTATTTAATGAATTTCAGAGTCAGAGGCTCAGAGTCAGAGTCTCGGAGTCGGAGTCTCCTCAGAGTCGAAGTCTCAGAGTCGGAGTCTCAGAGTCGGAGTCGCCTCAGAGTCGGAGTCGCCTCAGAGTCGGAGTCGCCTCAGAGTCGGAGTCGCCTCGGAGTCGGAATCGTCTCGGAGTCGGAGTCGTCTCGGAGTCGGAGTCATCTCGGAGTCGTCTCGGAGTCGAGTCGGAGTTGTCTCGGAGTCGGAGTCGTCTCGGAGTCGGAGTCGTCTCGGAGTCGGAGTCGTCTCGGAGTCGGAGTCGTCTCGGAGTCGAGTCGGAGTCGGAGTCGTCTCGGAGTCGAGTCGGAGTCGGAGTCGTCTCGGAGTCGGCTCGGAGTCGGAGTCGTCTCGGAGTCGGAGTCGTCTCGGAGTCGGAGTCGTCTCGGAGTCGAGTCGGAGTCGGAGTCGTCTCGGAGTCGGAGTCGGAGTCGTCTCGGAGTCGGAGTCATCTCGGAGTCGGAGTCGTCTCGGAGTCGGAGTCGTCTCGGAGTCGGAGTCGTCTCGGAGTCGAGTCGGAGTCGGAGTCGTCTCGGAGTCGAGTCGGAGTCGTCTCGGAGTCGTCTCGGAGTCGGAGTCGTCTCGGAGTCGGAGTCGTCTCGGAGTCGGAGTCGTCTCGGAGTCGATTCGGAGTCGTCTCGGAGTCGGAGTCGGAGTCGTCTCGGAGTCGGAGTCGTCTCGGAGTCGGAGTCGTCTTGGAGTCGGAGTCGTCTCGGAGTCGTCTGAGTCGGAGTCGTCTCGGAGTCGGAGTCGTCTCGGAGTCGGAGTCGTCTCGGAGTCGGAGTCATCTCGGAGTCGTCTCGGAGTCGGAGTCGTCTCGGAGTCGGAGTCGTCTCGGAGTCGGAGTCGGAGTCGTCTCGGAGTCGGAGTCGTCTCGGAGTCGGAGTCGTCTCGGAGTCGGAGTCGTCTCGGAGTTGGAGTCGTCTCGGAGTTGGAGTCGGAGTCGGAGTCGTCTCGGAGTCGGAGTCGTCTCGGAGTCGTCTCGGAGTCGGAGTCGTCTCGGAGTCGGAGTCGTCTCGGAGTCGGAGTCGTCTCGGAGTCGAGTCGGAGTCGGAGTCGTCTCGGAGTCGGAGTCGTCTCGGAGTCGGAGTCGTCTCGGAGTCGGAGTCGTCTCGGAGTCGTCTCGGAGTCGGAGTCGTCTCGGAGTCGGAGTCGTCTCGGAGTCGAGTCGGAGTCGGAGTCGTCTCGGAGTCGGAGTCGTCTCGGAGTCGGAGTCAAAAAAATGCGTGGGGCTCCGCGCAATCTCTATGTCTAGCCAGGTACAGCTAAGCAGCTGGGGGCTGGAATCCGCAGCGCAGGGATGCCCAAGCTTTCTGGGCACCCCCCGCTGCAAATTGCAGCCCGCAGCCGCCCCAGAAGATGGCGCGTTCATTGAAGCGCCATCCTCTGGCGCTGAATCCCGCTCTTCCAGCGGCCCTGGTGGCGGTGGCACGCTGGGTAATAGAGGTTAGGGCCAGCTTTGTATTATCAGCTGGCCCTAAGCCCGAAATTTATGGTGGTCACGCCAATATTAGACATGACCGCCATGAATTTCTATTAAATTGTTTTAAAAAAAACACAACACAGAGAAATTTTTTTATTAGAAATAAAAAAAAAAGCCATTAGGGACTCCATCTTTAATTAAAAAAATCCTCTTCCGTCCGACGCAGTCCAAAACGCGATGTCCTCTCTGCTACATCCCCTGTGCATAGATATAGATGTCTATGCACAGGGAATGAGCAGACTGAGAACAATCTCAGCTCTGCTACATCATCTCTGTGCACAGACATTCATGTCTGTACACAGGGAATGAGCAGACTGAGAACAATCTCAGCACTGCTACATCAGGCAGCAGGCGGGCTCTAGGACCCTGGAGCTGCACAGAGCAGACAGGACTCTTCTCTTATCTGTACGAGTTTCCCAGCGATTACTTACAAAGTAAACGAGTCCAATGCAAATAAATGACAAAACTAGGATTGCTTCAGGCTGAAGCTTCCGAGACACATCTGCGATTTGTAAATCTCACACTACTCGCTATTACTGGCTTCCCCATTCATTAACATTGGACTCGCTAGACTCGCAACGAGTAGCGAGTCCTGGGTTCGGACTCGCTAGAGTCAAGCGATTCCGAGTAATTTAGGATTCGCCCATCACTAGTGCTGACGCCATGCCAATGTTATCCTATGGGGAGGCAGGCCTTACTGCGGCTCCAATGCCAGCATCTGATGGAAATCTCGTGTTATTTTCTAAAGTGTCTTTAATCGCGCTATGTACTAACGCGAGATTTCACTAAGATGTTGGCGTGGAAGCTGCGTTAATGACTGGATCTCCATAGGTAAGTATTGGCAACGGTAACGCAGTGCTAACACGGGGCGCGGCTAAAAACTTTAATCTGACCCTAGCCTAACAGTTAGGCTGGCTTCACACCACAGTGTTATCTGGTCCGGGGCTATCAGGCATGTACCTGACAGTCCCGGACCGGATCAACACACAGAACCGGAGGGCCAAATGTGCCCTCTGGTCCTGTGTACAGCCGGACGCAGCTGCAGCTGCTAATGATTCAGGACCTTGGCTGGCAGGGAGCTAGCCGCGGTCCAGAAATTACAGCGGCGTGCAGCCACCGGTGTCCAGTTCCCCAATCCCCCTGGTCCATGGCAATCCGGCCCCATATGCTCCCATGTTAGGGAGCGCCGGATTGCCCCTGATCCGGGAGGATCCAGGAGAATCCGGGCGAATCCGGGATCTGGCAAATTGGGGAGATTTTTCTTCACGGACACAAAAATGTTGCAAGCAACATTTTTATGTCCGAGAGAATAACCTGTAGTCTCCCGGATTCCACTGCAGTGATGAAACCGGATGGCAGAGAGCTGCCATCTGGCCCCATAGCCTACTATGGGGCCAAAAACCGGTCCGGTACTGTCTGGTTTACACCGGTCAGCCCCGGACCGGATCACACCGTGGTGTGAAGCCAGCCTTAGAATGTATTTGGAACTTGAATAGGGCTACTTATCCAGCATCCAGACTATCCCAAGTTGCAACATTTCAACACATTTCTTGATCAATTTGTACATTGAGGACAAAGGAAAATTAAGATTTCTGGAGAGAGTTCATCGACTTGTAACCTTGAGATTGCTGTTATTTTCCAACAATGTTGGTTCTCAAGTTCTTAGTTCTTTTCTTTCTGTTCTCAGTGCTTAGTTTGATACACGTAGACACACAATGTAAAGATTGAGTTAACCTCTACCTTTTTATTTAGTTTTAGGTGTGATTTTCACATTGCCCACATCTGTTGTTCCTAAAGATGAGTTTGAACAAGTATCATAAACTTGAAAGAAAGGTGTTTACCCACAGTTTTGGAAAAGTGCCAACCATTTTGTTTGGTCCAATTTGAGGTTTTGTGTGAAATTATGTCCAGTTTTCCTTTATTTCTTTATTTGTTGTTTCGCAGTACACACAAAGGAAATAAACGTGTATGACAAAACATATGTAATTGTAATAATTTTCTGGGAGAAATACATCTTTTTCTGGAACAATTTAAAGGGTGCCAACAATTTCACACATAATTGTATATGCATGTATTACATACAGATTTCAATAATAGTTCAAGAAGCATACGACAAGGGATGAGCTTACAGAAGTCAGAGGAAACAACAGAAACCAAGCTGAGACAGGTGCAGAACAGAGAGGTTTTCTCTGCAGTACAGTAAAATTCATTATGAGACAGGATGTAGGATGGCCAAAAAAAGAAAGTGGTAAGGTGATGAAATGCTTCGTTGCAATGTTTTTCAGCCAATAGCAATTTGCATAACTAATAATGGCGGCAAAGCAGTCCTACTATATTATTAGTACTCCTATTGTTATTAACACTAGCAGAGAACTTACGAATGCTATAGGGGCATCAGAGTGCCTTCATTATTACTGCAGCCAACACAAACCTGTATAATCATTTCCACCAGAATACCCCTTGCTCAGCCTAACAAGCCATCCAAAAATATTAAAACACACTGTGCTTTATGTATGGAACACTCTACAGGTCTGTATATGGTTAGCATGTTAAGCATCCAAAATGTTACTCTTTAGTCTTTAAATAGCACAGTTAATGGACAAAACAGAGTGCACAGCCTACTTGATAAAGCTGTGGTGCTCCGGTACCATAAATGGAGCCATATGTAAAGGGAGAGAAAGCATGGTACACAGTTATAAAGCACACAACCAAAAGACATGGGGAAAAAATATACAAAATGTTTATTAGGTGAAATAAATAATTAAAAACACTTAAAAACACCAATGCACATCTTCCAACAATAGCCTCCACACAATGTATTGTGCTATAACGTGTCCAGTGCAAATAATAATTATGTTCCAATTCTAAGGTGTAACATGAAATCACAAAAATAGAGCAAAGCAATATATACATACAATGGAAGGACAATTGCTATAAGTCCAAATGAGAACCTTGAATGGCAAGGACAATTGAATAAAATAAAGAGGCAGATAGACATTACATAGTATCACAGAGATAGAGCAAAGCAATACGTACAATGCAAAAGCAGCAGTTGTTGTTAGCCCAAATGAAAACGTAGAATGGTAAAGACAATTGAATCTAATGAAGAAGTACATAGGAATACACACCACCCTGTAAGGATGCTTGGTATATTATTTTATCTGATGAAGCTAGGGATGATACACGTGGGAATCAGGTCCTGCCATCTTCCCTGCCCACAGCATTTGTTCCTAGAAGTTGGTCTGTATTCCAATGTTGACTCACTTTACCATGTATACAGCTTTTTCTTCAGCTCTACCCACAAGTGTTCAATTGGGTTGAGGTCTGGTTACTTTTGGGGCTAATCCAACACCTCTATTTCATTGTCATTGCACCATTTCTTCACCAATCTCGACATATGCTTCGGGTTGTAGTCCTTCTGAAACACTATGTTGTCCTTTTTGATACCTATGGTATGCAAGTGGATGAAGTAACTCATCTTGTAGGATACTCACATACAGTCCATCATTAAAGGGAACCTGTCACCCCCCAAGGCATTTTATACAGTGCCAACCAGGTTACACATGATGTAAATGGGGTTCTAGTAACCCCTGTATGTGCCCAGAGTGACACCACATACCTGTGATATGAAGTTATCTTCTGTGCACAGCTGGGCTCCGTTGAGTCATGGAGGCAGCGAGATTAGTGAAGCCTAAGGAGACTTCAGCATTGCTCTAAGGCCCGCTGACTCCCGCTTCCACTGCGCCGGCATAGATGCTCCTGTCACTCATACGCTGACTTGAGGAGGGAGTGGTAGATTTGAACCGATACAGAGCGGGATTACCAGCTTGGAGGGGCAGCGAGATGTTTCCCCACCATGACCGAAGTAGCTACCTCCAGTGACTCAATCGGAGCCCAGCTGTGCACAGAATATAACTTCATATCACAGTATGTGGGGTCACTCTGAGCACATACAGGAGCTCCTAGAACCCAATTTACATCATGTGTATCCTGTGGGCACAGTATAAAATGCCCTGGGGGTGTGACAAGTTCCCTTTTAGACCACCATTGATCCTGGTCAAGTACCCAACACCTTTGGCTGTAAAACAACCCCATATCAGGCTTTCCTCCATCGAATTTTACAGTTCCTTCAATTTTGACAAGCCTATAACCTGCAGTGACTCTCAGTCCACTAAATTGATGCATGTCAACAAAAATGCCACACAACCAGCTCTACCCTCTCCTAATGTATACTCACTCAACACTGGTAGACTCTGAGCCCTAACGAACAGGGTAATTTTCTCTTCCTGTCCTGTGTGTGCCTTGTATTTTTCATAAGTGTGCTTGTCTATGTATGCCCCTTTTTCACATGTAAAGCGCCATGGAATAAATGGTGCTGTAATAATAAATAATAATTTCTCTATGCGTTAACTACTTTTTATCTTGTTTCTTCCAGAGACATTTGCATTCATCTGAGCCTGCTCTATGGACTTTCAACTCACTACTTCAAATGACTCATTTTCAATCTTTTAATCTCCATTTTTTTTTGTATGATGGGTTCTTATGATGATATTAAAGTTGAGGCTTTTTTTTGGGGCCATAGTTCCACACTTGGTACTTTCATGGACGTCATGCCCCATAGCAACCCTTTATTTATCTTGCTAGTGGCCGCACACAGAGCTGCTAGGCATACAGCATTTTCCTGTGTACTGAGGAAAAGCGGCCGCCCAGCAGCTCTGTGTGCGGCCGCTGGCAAGATAAATAAAGGGTTGCTATGGGGCAGCATTCTGCTGAAGTGCATAGCGTTAACGCTACGCGCTTCAGTAAAACATTTCTAAGTTTTCAGGACATGGGGATATTAACGGTGGTGTTGCAAAGCATATGAGCCACATCCACTGCCATATTTGTTGCACCAGAACTGATAGACCTTGTGATTAAGCCAACTTCTTGACTCTGATGTTTAGCCTGGACGTACACCTCTTGGCTTTAGTATGGATGGACAGACTTTATTTTGTATTCTTACATGATACAATTTGACATTGATCGCTATCAATGAAAAGGTTGATGTTATTTTTCTTTTCTTGGGAATATTCTTCATGGCTGCTCCATGATTCGAAGATTTAAACCAGTGATCTTATAAGATATGGCGCCTGAAAGTTAAATGTTAAAAACATTATTACCCTTTTGCTCGTCAGTGTAAAAATAAATTAAAATTTGATACATTGTAGCATTTTCTATTTGGCAAAGGAATACCGTAGTTTATTTAATATTCTATTTTGGACTTAAAATTTTATTTATATATACTTTATTTGTACAATAGTATTGAGTATTACTGGGGCATCCATGTATGTGAAAGGCTAAAGCAAAGAGCAATACATACATACTAATGACACTGTGATCTTTCTTCTACAAAGCAAGTGTACATTGCTGATGTTCACTGTCAAATCCTATTACTACCTCCCACAGTAAGCAACTAAGAATTTGCATTGTTACAGTGTATTAATAGAAAAAGCCTACAGTGATAACTTAGATATCCTCAGGGTCTGTCTTGTTGAATTACTGTAAAACACATATTAACATTACTTGCAATGCTATAGCAGCACAATGGTATCAAATCTTGATAACCTGCTTGTTATTTAATGTGGAATTTGAATCATAGATTCTGGTATTTTTTTGCAATGAAAATCTTGAGCTCAAATTCCTTTATAGTAAAACATACACAATTGTACCTGGCTAAGTATAAAATTATTGAACAAGAAAATTGTGGTTTTCCAATGCTAAATATGCCATAATGTGTTCATATTTTAGTTATTTTAGCTCGTAAGCTTAAACAGCTATTCCTAGCATTATTAGACAATTCTGGCATATCCACCAGATATAGAGCACCATTGTTTGAAAGATATGCTGCATGTCTGTTTTAGTCACTCTAGAAGTGAATCCAGAAAATCCCACAGGTGCAAGGTCACTTTTCTGTTGATCCCCTTTCTAGATGCAGTACCCTCAACTATCGCACCAGGCTGGGCTTAGGGATTCCTGATCTTCACATAGATCAGGCTCTCACAAGAAAGATTCATTTATGACATGCCTTGTGGATATTCTACACATTTCAAAAGGTGTAAAGGCTGATGGCAAAACTATAGCCTGCATGAGAACAAAGCATTGTCTTTTTATAAAGTTTACTACTAAGTGTGGAGGATCAAGTGAGGACTGAGAGCAATCTAAGTCCCCAGGACTCAAAGGTCATGAGCCCCTAAATAAAAACTATAGAAAAAGATATGATCAAACCATTTGAAACATGAAATTGCTAGCTTCATATATTATACCCAAAATATCTGATTACCACTATTTATATGTATTGATCTAAAAACTCCTGGAACAAGCTCCTGGAACAAGATTCATTAGCATATTTCTTAGTCGCCCCCTGATGAAGGTAAAGCCAAAATGGCCGTAGGGGTCGATGGCACCTGACTTGCGGTCCTCAAACACCGACCATTATAGGTATCATTATGGTTATGCTATAACTGTGCACTTTATGCTAATTGTTGGCTATGGTCCTGATTTTTTGATTAATGGTATGAGTATGAGCATGATAACAAATGATACCATTCATGCTCATTGTATCAGGTTCTGTAACCAATGGTGGATTACCACAGTGATCAATTATATGATTGACCTAATGTATTACTGGTGTTATTTGCTCCAAAGTATGTGCAATAACGTGTTAAAAATCTGTAAAAATTATATAATATAGTTTAGTCTGCAATACATATATCTTAGCGTATTTTGCACTGCATATTTTGAGTGGCCTTAGGTGTACGCCAACTAGTGATGGGCGAATCCTAAATTACTCGGAATCGCTTGACTCTAGTGAGTCCGAGCCCAGGACTCGCTACTCGTTGCGAGTCTAGCGAGTCCAATGTTAATGAATGGGGAAGCGAGTAATAGCGAGTAGTGTGAGATTTACAAATCGCAGATGTGTCTTGGAAGCTTCAGCCTGAAGCAATCCTAGTTTTGTCATTTATTTGCATTGGACTCGTTTACTTTGTAAGTAATCGCTGGGAAACTCGCACAGATAAGAGTCCTGTCTCCTCTGTGCTGGCTGCCAGCTCCAGGGTCCTAGAGCCTGCCTGCTGCCTGATGTAGCAGAGCTGAGATTGTTCTCAGTCTGCTCATTCCCTGTGTACAGACATGAATGTCTGTGCACATAGATGATGTAGCAGAGCTGAGATTGTTCTCAGTCTGCTCATTCCCTGTGCATAGACATCTATATTTATGCACAGGGGATGTAGCAGAGAGGACATCGCGTTTTCGACTGCGTCGGACGGAAGAGGATTTTTTTAATTAAAGATGGAGTCCCTAATGGCTTTTTTTTTTATTTCTAATAAAAAATTTTCTTTGTGTTGTGTTTTTTTTTAAAACAATTTAATAGAAATTCATGGCGGTCATGTCTAATATTGGCGTGACCGCCATAAATTTCGGGCTTAGGGCCAGCTGATAATACAAAGCTGGCCCTAACCTCTTTATTACCCAGCGTGCCACCGCTACCAGGGCCGCTGGAAGAGTGGGGTTCAGCGCCAGAGGATGGCGCTTCAATGAACGCGCCATCTTCTGGGGCGGCTGCGGGCTGCAATTTTTAGCGGGGGGTGCCCAGAAAGCTTTCTAGACATAGAAATTGCGCGGAGCCCCACGCATTTTTTTAAAATTATTTCATGAAATTCTGAGATTCTGACTCTGACTCTGAGACTCTGACTCTGAGACTCTGACTCTGAAATTCATGAAATAATAAAAAAAAAATGCGTGGGGCTCCGCGCAATTTCTATGTCTAGCCAGGTACAGCTAAGCAGCTGGGGGCTGGAATCCACAGCGCAGGGATGCCCAAGCTTTCTGGGCACCCCCCGCTGCAAATTGCAGCCCGCAGCCGCCCCAGAAGATGGCGCGTTCATTGAAGCGCCATCCTCTGGCGCTGAACCCCGCTCTTCCAGCGGCCCTGGTGGCGGTAGCACGCTGGGTAATAAAGGGGTTAATACCAGCTTTGTTATACAAGCTGGTATTAAGCCCGAGATTCTTAATGCCTGGTCTCCTCACTATCCAACAATCCAAAAAAACTCTTTGACACCTTTCACTCTCTCCTCAGTCCTAAAGTGCAGGCCCCCATCACTGACCTCTGTGCTGATGACTTGGCTTCCTACTTCATGGAGAAAATAGATAACATCCGCCAGGAAATCAGTTCTCAGCCTCCAAGCGCTGCCACCCCCATTCTTCCCCACATCTCCTCCGGCTCACTCTCCACATTTGACCCAGTCACAGAAGAAGAAGTCTCCAGGCTCCTTTCTTCCTCTCGTCCCACCACATGCACTACTGACCCCATTCCCTCACACCTGCTCCAATCCCTCTCTCCAGTCGTCACCACTCATCTAATCAAAATCTTCAATCTCTCCCTCTCTTCTGGCATCTTCCCCTCCTCCTTCAAACACTCGATCATTACTCCATTATTAAAGAAAACCACTCTCGACCCAACCTGCACAAATAACTACAGACCAGTCTCCAATCTCCCCTTCATCTCTAAACTCTTGGAGCGCCTGGTCTATTCCCGCCTCACCCGTTACCTCTCCGCTCACTCTCTTCTAGATCCATTACAGTCTGGTTTCCGCCCCCTTCAATCTACAGAAACTGCCCTCATCAAAGTGACCAATGACCTTCTGACAGCAAAACGTAATGGTAACCACTCTCTGCTTATTCTCCTTGATCTCTCTGCAGCTTTTGACACTGTTGACCATCAGCTCCTACTCTCTATGCTGCATTCCATTGGCATAAAGGACACGGCTCTCTCCTGGTTCTCCTCCTATCTTTCTGACCGCTCTTTCAGTGTATCTTTTGCTGGCTCCACTTCTTCCCCTCTTCCCCTCACTATTGGGGTCCCTCAGGGTTCAGTCCTTGGCCCCCTCCTATTCTCTCTCTACACGGCCCCGATTGGACAGACCATCAGCAGATTTGGCTTTCAGTACCATCTTTATGCTGATGACACACAACTATACACTTCAGCCCCTGACCTTACCCCTGCGGTATTAAAGAACACCAATGACTGTCTAGCTGCAGTTTCCAATATCATGTCCACTCTCTATTTGAAACTAAACCTTTCCAAAACTGAACTTCTTCTGCTCCCCCCATCCACTAACCTCCCTAAATCGGACATCTCTCTCTCAGTATGCGGCACCACGATAACGCCTAGACAGCAGGCTCGTTGTCTGGGTGTTATGTTTGACACCGATCTCTCCTTCTCCTCCCACACGCAATCCCTCGTCCGCTCCTGTCGCTTACACCTGAAGAATATCTCTAGAATCCGCTCCTTTCTCACCATGGAAACAACAAAAACCCTCACTGTAGCCCTAATCCATTCCCGCCTTGACTATTGCAATTCTCTATTAAGTGGCCTCCCCCTCACCAGACTTTCTTCTCTCCAGTCCATCCTTAATGCAGCAGCCAGGATCACCCACCTGGCCAATCGTTACTCAGATGCCTCTGCTCTCTGCCAGTCATTGCACTGGCTGCCCGTATACTACAGGATCAAATTCAAATTGCTTGTTCTCACCCACAAAGCTCTTCACAGTGCAGCACCCCCCTACCTCTCCTCCCTCATCTCTGTCTATCACCCCACCCGCTCTCTACGTTCCTCAAATGACCTTCGACTAACATCCGTACTAATCCGATCCTCCCACTCCCGACTCCAAGACTTCTCCAGAGCTGCACCAAAACTCTGGAATGCTTTACCCCAAGAAATCAGGACTATCCACAACTTGCATGGCTTCAGGCAATCCCTAAAAACGCATCTTTTTAAGGCGGCCTATCATACTCCCTAATAGAAGTCCATTGTACTGTAGACAGTGAATGGGCTATCCCTCTGGACATTACTCCTCTACAAACTCCACCAAACCAAAAAGGTCTACACAGATTGTATAATGACCATCCATGTAAGCTTAGTCCTATGCCCCATTTCCTCAAGATGCCTGGACCATCAGTGCAATAAGCCCCTGTACCTTGTGCAACCTCTATCCCGTTTTAGATTGTAAGCTCTTTTGAGCAGGGTCACCTTCATTTCTTGCTTTATTTATTGTATTTTCTTTTTACATTGATTCTATGCCTATTGTTTTGTATCCAATTATTGTACTATATTTGTTCTCTACTGTAATTACTTACTGTATTATATTTTCTGTACTCTAACCCTACATTGTAAAGCGCTGCGGAATATGTTGGCGCTATATAAATAAAGCATTATTATTATTATTATTATTATTATTATTAATGTCAGGCCACGTTTGACCCAGCCACTAAAAATCTCCAATAAAGGGTTAAAAAAACACAGAGAAAATTTTTTATTTGAAATAAAAAAAAAAAGCCATTAGGGACTCCATCTTTAATTAAAAAAATCCTCTTCCGTCCGACGTAGTCCAAAACGCGATGTCCTCTCTGCTACATCCCCTGTGCATAGATAGATGTCTATGCACAGGGAATGAGCAGACTGAGAACAATCTCAGCACTGCTACATCATCTCTGTGAGCAGGCAGGCTCTAGGACCCTGGAGCTGGCAGCCTGCACACAGAGAAGACAGCTGGACTCGGCTCGCAATGTAACAGCAGTTATTTGCGAGTTTCCCTGCTATCACTGGCACAGTAGCCGAGTCTAATGCAAACAATGGCAATCCTAGTTTTGTCAGCGTTTCTGACAAAACTAGGATTGATATTGATTTGCATTGGACTCGTGCGAGTAATCACTGGGAAACTCGCAGAGTACCAAGTCCTGCGAGTCCCTTACTACTCGCCGAGTAACGAGTCCTAGCGAGTAGATTCGCCCATCCCTAACGCCAACCGCACTGCGTTGCTGGTCCTGAGTACACCCCATGCCTATCCATTTGGTATCAGTAGAATAAATTACACTTTATGCACTTTATTGAAGGAGTTATTGTGGTTTTCTCTGTTTGTTATCTAGTTTCAGAATTGTTTGGCCCTTGAGGCCTGCTTCCTTCATCAACCATGATACAACCCTTTGGGCTCATTTTTGGAGACACTATGGCTATGCCTGGACATTGGGCACAGCAACTATTGTGCTAGTAGTCCTAGCTTCATAATTGTTTGGCCCTTGAGGCCTGTTTCCTTCATCAACCATGGTACAGCCCCTTGGGCTACTTTTTGAAAACACCATGGCTATGCCTGCACATTGGGCACTGCAAGAACTATGCTAGTAGTCCTAGCTTCATAATTGTTTGGCCCTTGAGGCCTGATTCCTTCATTAGCCATAATACAGCCCCTGGGGCTAATTTGTGGAGACATTATGCCTGCACATTGTTCAGTGGCAGTGGAACAACAATGCCAGTATTCCAAGCTTTATAATTGTGAAGCCCTTGTGGTGATGATGATGATGATGATGATGGGTGGCTTCTTCCTGCGTTAACCATCACACAGCCCCTAGGTCAGATTGCTTTCTTTATACCACTTACACACTGAGCTGTCAGAAGATCTCCTCCATCATAAATTGCTCTTACGGCAATCATGCACCCATTTCAGCCTTTTCCTCATCCCCCAGACCGCTTTTTTGGGGTCCAACAGACAATTACTCGCATTTCCCATTGACTAACATTGGACTCGCTACTCACACTGAATACCCGTGTATTACAATCTACTCGGCACGAGTACAGCGAGTCTGAGTGTATGACTACTCGCTCATCTTAGTGATGATGAATCAGAAATCTCTGAATTTAGCTAAATGCTGTATTTCATACTCATACTTCATACTCTCTCTCTATGACTACACCTCCCAGGGAGCTGAAGGAAAAGAACTCTCAATGTTCACTCCCTGTTAAAATCTTGTGTTCAGGACTACAGATGAGCAAACTTTGCTTGAATATATTTGCCAATTTCAAATCTGGCAATGTTCGTTTGGCACCTTGAATGCAAACATTTTGCTGAAAAGTTGGAAATTATGGGTTTGTTCAGTAATTTTTCAATTTTGCATTTGCACTAATGCTTCTGTTGTACGTTTTTAGAGTGTCACTGTCTAGGATAGCAGGCGAGAGGGGGGGGTGAGAGGCCTCAGGTCAGATAAGCGCAGGTGTCCATTTGTTTTTCTTTCCAGCACTAACTGTGGGTGGTCCGGACTGGTAGCCAATCAGCACCCATAAGGCAAATTGCAGTTTTTTCACACAAGGGTTTGCGTCATTGGCTGGGTATGTCATTCTCTCAATGTTGAAGCTCAGTGACAGTCTTTTTGCTGCAGTGCCGATGCTGCTGATCCTGTGTGCACTATTTAGATAGCTAGCTAGTGCTTCTATTTCTTTATACATAGAGAGAGATAGGAGGTTTAGTAACTTCCTCCTAAAACAGCCCTTTTTAGGGCTTAGTACCAGTGTTTTTGGCAAATCTCCTTTGGCACAGTGGTGCTTGTGTGAACAGCTGCACCAAGCCTGTTCTGAAAATGATTTAGTGTCATATCCATGCAGAAACCACAATTTTTACCTAGTGTCATTTTGTGGCAAATCTGGTGTTCTGCATTCACATCCCCAAATTTTTTCAGCCTACAACTACTGACTTGCAAATCTGTTACCATCAAATATGAGTGGTAAAAGCCAAGATCGTGGAGAAAAGGGGAATAAGGGGTCATAGTAAGGGAAAAGTGGGGTAGGTAGTGAAGTAACCAAAAGTTCTACTCATCAAATACCAGCTTCTAGGCAAAGAAAAATGTCATCTTTTTAGTTGACATTCTGGTATTAACCCTTTCTTAGGCAGCAGCACATCGCTATGACTTGTACAACCGATATCAAGCGTTCCATCAAATGACCTCTGCTCCATTCCAACTTCAACAGCACACACTGCATTCCTCACAAGTGTCAGTCCAATCACACATTTCCTCATGTGTCACAAGTCTCCAGGCACCCTACCGACCGTGGGTCAAGACAGATGGTCGAGTCTGCAGAGCTGTTCACGCATACTGTAGCCTGGGAATCAGAGGTCTGCTCCAAAGCTTTACTGAGTCAAGATGAGGAAGTAATGTATTGTGCACCCATGCACAGAATCTTTGTAAATTGGATCCAGGGCTGGAGGAAGAATGGTACAAGCATAATGTAAAACTTAATTACGAAATTTTAAACCCTGTTGGTGCAGACAATGAGGCTAATGATGATGAGACTCAAATACCTGAGTAGAACACCTATGCGGCATCGACATGAATAGGGTAGCTGTGAGAGTGAGGAGTGGGACAACACAGAGGGTGTTGGTGAGGTTCTATATTACTCTTACTGTAAACCCACAGGCAGGCAGTTGATGAGCTCAGCAGATGAGGTTGAATGGAGGATGATGAAGCTGAAGATGTCAGGTTGCGGCTTCTTTGACAGAGATGGAGTGCTGTAAACACAACAACAATTGCGTCCTCAGCTGTAACTCTACCTCTGTACAGAAGCTGTGACAGCTCTGCAGTTTTCATAGGCAGTAAGCATTGCCTAGCATGCCCTCCCCAAAACACATAAAGGAGTATTTCCCCCACCTCTGAGACCAATAGTGGCCGGAATCAACTCATTATATGAGCGGCTCTCAGAGTGGGTGGACATTAAGTTACAAATATTGGTGGAGGACATGCCGGGCTGCATAAAAGACACAAAACATTTGGCACCAAGCTTGAATAATATCAAATGGGACACAAACTCAAATTGGCTTACAATAGATGTGGTTAATCTTTATTCATCTATCCCACATGATGAAGCCATTTGGGCGTTATCACAAGCTCTCATTGATACTACTGTATTCACCGGTGGAGAGAAAGAATTTATTGTAATGTGTATAGAGCATTTGTTGAAAAGAGACTTCTTTAAGTTCATGGTAATCACTATATTCAGCAATGTGGTTGTCCAATGGGGGCTAGATTCTCTCCCTCATTGGCAAACATTTATATGCAGATGTGGGAAAGACAATACATTTTTGGATTGGGTAATAGTATGCAGACTATATTCAGTGGTATGGGAGATACATTGATGATATAGTGCTGATATGGACAGTGCGGTTGATGTATCTGCTCCCCACTCCCTATTCAAGATTTTTCAACAAAACAGCTATAATCTATCATTCACCATGGAAGTTTATGAGAAAGAAGCCCCTTATTAGGATTTGCTACTGATGGGATGTAAAATAAGTGGCAAAATACATACGAAATTATATAGAAAACCCCATCAAAGGCAACTCATTAATGAGAGCAGATAGCTGCCAATGCAGAACACATAATTAAACATTTACCATTAGGAGAATTTATAAGAGCAAAGAGAAACTGTTCTAGGATGGTGGACTATCGCTCAGAAACGAACACCATGGAAAGCAGATTGTATCAAAGGGGCTACAAAACCTGGATGATAGGGACAGCTATAAAAATTGCGGACAAAGGAACACAGAAATCTCTTTTATGCGACGAGATATGCAATAATGAGGGATGTTCACATTATGATAATGTGGAAAACACACTAACAAAAAAGTGACAAAAAGTAGAAACGAAAAAGATTTAAGTGAAATCCCTGTTTTTACAACAGCATATAGTAATGATTTCAAAGGTATTAAAAAGATCTTCTATAAAACTCTTTCTATTCTATACCAAGATGAAACATTGGATAAAATTCTAAGCAAAGGTTGTAAAATGATCCCAAAAAAATCTAGAGATATAGGAAGTTTTGTTTCCCCCAGTATGTTTTGGAGTGAACAAAAGAAACAAACTTGGTTGAATTATAAGGGCTCCTATAAATGCGGGGTACGTAAATGCAGCATTTGTCAGTATGCAGATATAAAAAAAAATTTCCATAACAACCTTACAGCAAGGAGATATGATATTGCTTCTTACACAAATTGCAACACCATGCATATTGTCTATATGGCAACATGCGTGGTGTGCAACTAATATTATATTGGTTGCACGACCCATCCCCTCAAGAGAAGGATTGCTGAACACATTTCGGCAGCAAATCCTAGCTCTAATTCACTGCGTTTAAATGCATCAGGCCTTTCCAAACATTTCATGGACATGCATAAAGGATTTGACATCACTTAAAATCAAAGGAATAGAAAGAGTACCCCGCACCTACAGGGGAGGGGACTGGGAATGAATATTTCATAATCGTGAAATGTATTGGATTCTACAACTCGATGCACCAAATCCGAATGGTTTAAATTTGAGATCAGATCTCATGTATTTCTACTAATAGGCACAACTTAGTAAAGTATGTCATTGACTGGGGCTGATTTTGCACCACAGTGTGGTGTCCGGTTCCCGGATCCGATTTTTTGTCGGATCCGGCGTAGACCGACACCATAGACTCCTATGTAGGGGATGTCGGATCATGCTGGATCCAGCCGGGCCCAAGGGACTCCTATTTTGTCCAATTATTTACATCGGTCAGCTACAGATGAGATAAGCTGTATTGTAGGTCGGACCATACAATAATATATATAGTGTGGATACATATTTTCCATGAAAAATGATTAATTTTGATAAAACCCTTTTAACATTAAAAGTATTGAAAAAACTAATATATATATAGAAGAATAGGGTTTAGATGTATTCAAATGGTTTTTTATTGTATACATACTTTGAAAATGTGTATATTATATATATATATATATATATATATGCTGGGATTTGTATATTTGTATTTTATGCCATGATGGCCTGTATCTATTTCTCTTTTTTGGAAGACATGTCTTTCTATACTAATATAATCCAGGTACAGGGATTGTATATGTATAATGTGGATTTGTAAAAACTGATTTTTTTTTTATACTAGTCATGGTATTAACATGGCTATTTTGAGATTTACTTGGATAGTATGAGATGCTTTGGGGATAAAGGGTTACATGTTGCAAGTAATGAGCAACAGGTGCTAGGATGTTTTTATATATATGTGATGTTTTGCACACAACGGACACCAACGACTAAGGGGTTCTACCGAAATGCGTCTGGGCGGTCGGTCCCGGAGGGGACATGATGATGGTTTTACCTTTTATGCACCAATAAAGCAATGACAAATTTGAGATGCAGTTCCAAGAAATCTTTCTTCTATTAGCATTGCCTTTTCCTAGATCACAAAGGATGACCCAACTTATGTTCTCTGCAAAATATCTAAGCAAAATCTGAGTGGAGGCAAAAAATGCCAATAATTTAAGTACTTCATGCATGAACATGGGTTTGCAGCATAAGATAAAGTGGGAAGCTCACCATGCTAAAATGCGGCTTAGTGGCCTGGCCAACTACCGAGCACCCGATCAATGGCATGTGTGGCTTCTTCAGCTTCTATGACTATGGGAAATGTTAACCAATAATAAGGAATGGGTGAAATTCTGCGCTGTTCAGCAATAAAAGGATCTTGATCGATTGTATTGTCCAGCAGTTTCTTTATTCTCAATGCATTTCATGCGCACTTCATCAGGAGATAAAAAAAAATGTTGTACAACAACAGTTTTTTTGTCCTGATGAAGTGCGCACAAAATGCATTGAGAATAAAGATACTGCTGGACAATACAATCGATCAAGATCCTTTTTATTGCTGAACAGCGCAGAATTTCACCCATTCCTTATTATTGGTTTATATTTCTCACCGGGTTTCCTGCGGCAGTTTGGCTAATAGTGGAGTTGTGCCTTCACAACGCGACAAGGTGAGCTGTGCTCATTTATACATCACCTGTGTATTGTTGATAAGACCCTATTGCGTCTTTCTTTCCTTTTTAGTTCATTGGTTTGGGAAATGTCACACATTTTGATAACAGTTGATAAAGGTGCAGAGGGCAAGGACAAAATGGAGGAGGAAGTGAAATGAAGGCTCAGCAGATGAGGGAGATTTTGAACGTTTCTGTTAAGCAAGGTTGGTGGGAGAGGGTGGAGGAAGCAAGTGGGAATGTTACCCTGCCACCAACACAACAAGGAATTGGGCCTCCTGGATGCACAAGACACATGAGTGACTTCTTACTGCTCTATATGCAAAATGATCCACGGATTGTTAGTATTTGAAGAAATGCTTACTACTGGCTTACTGTTAGATCCCCGGTACAAAAGTAAATTTGCCCAAGCAATTCCCACCCTAGAAAGGGACGCACAAATGCAGGAGTATCTAAAGAAGCTTTTAGACAATTTCAGGACTGCTTTTCCCTAAGACACCAGTCATGGATATCATGTACATCGTAGCTCTACACTTACAACCCAGGGAATATCGAGTCGTCATTACAGAAAAATTACCAGCAGAAGTGTATCTGTTACCAGCAATTTCTGTGAGTTGTTTGAACATTTTTTTAGACCAGCCTTTGCAATGCCAGAAGAAAGGACAAGTATGACACATAGTCAATGTCTG
Source organism: Allobates femoralis (assembly GCA_033576535.1). NCBI lineage: Eukaryota > Metazoa > Chordata > Amphibia > Anura > Aromobatidae > Allobates > Allobates femoralis. Next base: position 458,824,638 of record JARQOC010000005.1, on the reverse strand, counting down.
AAGATTGTGCAGGAGTATCTACAGTTCAGTATTGTTTCGATGACTGTGGAAGTGGACCAGTTTGCCTTTTGGGCTTTAAAATTGGAAAAGTGGCCTGAGCTTGTCTCTTATTCCTTGGAGAATTTGTCATTCCAGGCAGCCAGTGTTCTCTCAGAACAAGACTTCAGTGCTGCTGTGGTGTCCTGATGGATAAGCGCATACGGCTGTCCACCAACAGTATATATCGCCTAATGTTTATCAAGATGAACAAGTATGGAACTCCAAAGATGTTTCCACCCCAGTGTCAAAATGGGGAGACTAGGCACTATTGTACTTGTCAGTGTGCTGCATTAATCTGCACATTACAAAATTTCTACTCTGGAGCTGTTACTAATTTTTGTAAAAGTGAGGACTCTTGTTAGGGTCTCTCTGCTGAATGGTGTATTCCTTGAGCAAGGTTCTTTGAGCACAATACCTGCTCATGACACTTGTGCACCACTTCCTAAATACTCAGGGGCTGGCTCACAAATATTGGCCTGGGAGGCAATCACAAAGCAGTCGCCCTCAAGCAGTGGTGGCCCATGTTTAGCCTGCTTATCTCTGGCCACTACATTAGAGCAGCAGAGAAGGCTTTATATATAATGGAAACTGGTACATATATTTGGGAACAGAACTGAGATTACTACATAGATACAGAAACAGAAAGAAACTACTGCACAGATACAGGAATAGAACCAAGCTAACTACATCAATATGGAAACAGAATCAAGCCTACTACATAGAAACGGGAGCAGAACAAAGGCTAATGCATAGATGTGGGAGCAGAACCAAGCCTACTACATAGATACGGGAGCAGAACCAAGCCTACTACATAGATACGGGAGCAGAACCAAGGCTAATGCATAGATGTGGGAGCAGAACCAAGCCTACTACATAGATACGGGAGCAGAACCAAGCCTAATGCATAGATGTGGGAGCAGAACCAAGCCTACTACATAGATATGGGAGCAGAACCAAGCCTACTAGATAGATACGGGAGCAGAACAAAGGCTAATGCATAGATGTGGGAGCAGAACCAAGCCTACTACATAGAAATGGGAGCAGAACCAAGCCTACTACATATATACAGGAGCAGAACCAAGTATCTAAAGAATACAATATTAGGGCCTATTTTATATTACATTGGTGTGGATCAAACAAGCACGATATTCTCAGGTATCAAAAAGCAATGGATGATACTAGCAATAATATATATAAACTTGCATAATAGAGATTTGTAGGAGCAAATGACTAGTGCATAGAAAGCCAACTTACATATATATGTCTCCAGTACTGAATGTAATATAGACCAGACCCTAACAATGTATTCTTTAGATGTGAGATATACCATTCTATAGAATTTCATAGGCACTAATATCTTATATTTACCTATTATTATAACTATAGTGCTAATTTGAATATACCGTATATACTCGTGTATAAGCCGACCCGTGTATAAGCCGACCCCCCTACTTTTGCCCCAAAACCTGGGAAAACCTATTGACTCGTGTATAAGCCGAGGGTGGACCCCAGCACAGGTATACAGCCCCCAGCAGTGTGGTATATAGGCCCCCCCAGTGGTAGTATACAGCAGCCTCCCCAGTGGTATGTAGGCCCCAGCAGTATATACAGCAGCCCCAGTGGTATACAGCAGCCCTTAGGTAGTACACAGCAGCCCCAGAGGTATATACAGCAGCCCCAGGGGTATACACAGCAGCCCCAGGGGTATACACAGCAGCCCCAGGGGTATACACAGCAGCCCCAGGGGTGTACACAGCAGCCCCAGGGGTGCACACAGCAGCCCCAGGGGTGTACACAGCAGCCCCAGGGGTGTACACAGCAGCCCCAGGGGTATACACAGCAGCCCCAGGGGTATACACAGCAGCCCCAGGGGTATACACAGCAGCCCCAGGGGTGTACACAGCAGCCCCAGGGGTGTACACAGCAGCCCCAGGGGTGTACACTGCAGCCCCAGGGGTGTACACAGCAGCCCCAGGGGTATATACAGCAGCCGCAGGGGTATATACAGCATCCCCAGGGGTGTACACAGCAGCCCCAGGGGTGTACACAGCAGCCCCAGGGGTGTACACAGCAGCCCCAGGGGTAGTACACAGCAGCCCCAGGCCCCCCTCACTGTTTGGCGCCCCCACCTCAGGATGGCCCCCCCGCATGCAGCGCTGCGCTCATACATTACCAGCCTGTCAGCTGTCATCCTCCGGTGGCGGATCGCGGCTCCCGACTCCGGCTTCCATCTTCATCTGTGTCTTCCTGCATGTCACATGGAGTCGGGAGCCGCGATCCGCCACCGGAGGATGACAGCTGACAGGCTGGTAATGTATGAGCGCAGCGCTGCGTGCGGGAGGGGGGCCATCCTGAGGTGGGGGCGCCAAACAGTGAGGGGGTCCTGTATATACTCGCGTATAAGCCGGGGGGAGACTTTTCAGCCCAATTTTTGGGCTGAAAAACTCGGCTTATACGCGAGTATATACGGCACATTTACATTTTTTGGATTAAATCTATAACATTTCATTGAATATCATAAGCACTAATATCTAATAAATTTACTATTGTTTTTTTTTTATTGACACCATTTTTGTCACGCACACGCATGCACAAGAATGCACAAAGGCACAGCACTCACAAGAACGCAGACAGGCATAAGCATGCAAAAGATCGCAGGCAAGCACACGCACGCACAAGAACTCAGACAGGCACACAAATGCACAAAAATGCACAAAGGCACAGCACTCACAAGAACGCAGACAGGCATAAGCATGCAAAAGATTGCAGACAAGCACATGCATGCACAAGAACGCAGACAAGCACACAAATGCACAAGAATGCACAAAGGCACAGAACTCAAAAGAACGCAGACAAGCACATGCACGCACGAACGCAGGCAAACACACGCACACACAAGAACACAGTCAGCATACACGCACAAGGATGCAGACAGCATCCACACGTACAAGAACGCAGACAGCATACACATGCACAAGAATGCAGACAGGCGCACCCACTAGAATTCAGACAGCATACATACGCACTAGAACGCCGACAGGCACACACACAAGAACGCAAACAGGCACACGCACAAGAATGATGACAGCATACACACACACATACAAGAACACTGTTAGCATACACATGCACAAGAACGCGGACAGCATACACACGCACAAGAACGCTGACAACATATGCACGCACAAGAACGCTGACAGGCATACACACGGCTGCACCAGTGTCTGCTAATTGTGATGAGGCCGGGCCAGCACACACACAATTGTATGCGCAGTGCAGCCCTGCTGATTTAGCAAAAAGCAGCCCCAGCTGCCCTTAGATCTGCGCTGTTGGAACAGGATCAAGGTTGCACATTATAATGAGGCAATCTGACCATGGGCTCACCTAGCCCAGATTTCCCTCATTATAATAAGCCCCTATAGCCTGCTCTGATAGGACCCTGACCCCCGGCTACAGGACCACACCACATGCTATATACAGTATATGAAGAGGGAAAGAGACAAATGTAATATTTGGTGTCTGCAGCCAGGTCACATCTATCAGTGCAGGAACCATACTTGTGCAAAGATATGTGTAGTTTCTGAGACTCCAGGAGATTTATGGCAGCTGCTTTGAAGTCTCATACAGATCAGGTGATGCTCGGTCGACCCACACCTATGGTAACACTGATCCGTAATAAAGTTTAAGCAGCTGCCATAAATCTACTGTGCCAGACTCAACATTCCAATCCATCAGGGAGGAGAGGAGCGTTCTCCTCACAGTGTGACACTCTCCAGGGGCTACTCACCTCTCCCTCCCTGGCTGGTTTCCCATTCAGCTCCTCTTTGGTGGGTATGTGCAGGAGCAGGGCGCACTGTATGACGTCACAGCTTGCACTGCAGACATGACCACGCTCAGAGCCCTGTCTGCTGGCAGTGACAGGGCTGACCCGGCATGTCAACAGGCTGCAATGCCTGCCCGCCGAAAAACAAGCGGAACAGCTGCTGGAGAATATACAGGCAAGGACCTGTCCATGCAAACTGCCAGAGTGCCAGCCTCTCATTACACCTGACTCCACAAGCGCTCCGCTCTCGCGCTCTGGAAGGTGAGCGTGCTACGTCAGCATGCCTGGAGTCAGGAGCCACCCGCAGCCTTAAAGGTAACTCATCCATTATCAATGCTGTCAGCATCCCGAACTATTAGAATAGCCGCCGACCACAAGAAAACTAACTTTTCAGTCTTGACAATAATGCGGCCGGCGGCTATTCTACTAATTCGGGATGCTGATAGCATTAATAATGCACCCGGCGGCCCTGAACTGCTGATAAGTCACCAACCCGGGGGGCAAATGCCTCCTTGCTCCCCGGCCCAGTCCGCCCCTGTAAATACTCGACCTTTACATGCTGGGCCCAGGCCTCCAGCCTTGCTGCTATTATGGTCCAACACAAAATGTTTTAATGGATACACATCACTTTGCTGTGGTGTTCCCTAATTTTTGTAAAAGTGGGGACTCGGGTTAGGTCTCTCTGTCGTTTGGTGAATTCCTTGAGTAGGGCTCTTTGAGTGATATGCCTACTCCTGTAACTCATCCTCCTTTTACTCCTCCTATGTAGCTCCTTCGTAGCAGTCTAACTCTGAAATAGAACACAGATCATAAAATAATACAACAAAATCATCAGTTAATAAAAGTTTAAAGCTGCAGATAAAAGTATTACCATGGCCTCTAAGAAGATAAAAATTCAATATGTCTTTTCTAACTAGACTTGAAAAAAAAAGGAAAGAAATCCTACCAGACCCACAGAAATTCTCTGGTGCAACCAGTGTTTCAGACCATTTCGTATAATTTATAGTATGACAATTTTATCTAAGCTCCTGTTGTAACCATCTTCCAAAACATGTCATTTTGCAGCATATAGAAATACCAAATATTCATTAAACACTTTTATATTCCATGACAGGAGCTATGATTGTACTGAAAATTCAATCAGGCTCCCTGTCAGTTTAATAACGAGAATTTTAACATGGCCATGACAAAAGTCACCCAAGCATAATATTGCTTTTGCCAGACTAAAGCTTGTTCTAATTCTGAAATTCACAGTCCCATAGAAAATATTACGAATGTTACTTTATTCTGAGTGCAGGAAAGTACACAGCGCTGAATAGTAAAGTGCACAAACACTGTGCATTTCAATTACAGAAAACATTACGGCAGTGCATTTGCCACTTTGTACCAGTATTATTTTATTTTAATATTGAGAAACAGCCCTGCATTTACTCGTAATAGAAAGAAAGCAGGCAATACAAATCCTTTAAAGCCTCCAGTGGCATGAAAACTATTACAGAGATGAATAATAGACGGTCTCCAGAGGATTTGTGCTGTATGCTTGTTGCACAAAAGACAGTTAAGATCACACTGAGAGGTGTCAAAGCTTAACAAAGCACTGGCAGTTGGGTTTACCCTTTGGACATTTCTCACCTTTTTTTTTTAATTCATTTTTTTTTCTTTAGTGTACGTGGCCACAATACCTGTAAACAGAAAAGTGCTGTTTTTAAAATTCCTATATACGGTATTTGAATTTGTGTTATTAACTGGTTAAGGCCCCTTTCACATCATCATTTTTCGCTGATTGCAGCAGATCTGGCAGATTTACTGCATCTGCCGCATCTGCCGCCTAACGGTTGGACTTGCGGCACACTTGTGGCAAGCCCCATGCATTGTCTGTGGGGCTTGCGGCAGGTGCAGTATTGCCACGATGCGTCACTTGCGGCATTTGAAGCTGTACAAAAAAAAACGCTGCAGACTGCGGTATTTTTTGCGGCCGCAACTGCTGCAGATGCCGGATCGCAGCAATTACCACACTTGCCGCACCTGACACAAGCCCCATAGACAATGCACAAGTGTGCTGCAAGTGCGAACGTTAGGTTGCAAATGCGGTAAATCAGCCGGATCTGCCGAAATCAGAGAAAAATGCTGATGTGTAGGGGGCCTAACATCATATTTTCTACTCAAGAATGCAGCAATTTAGAGCCTTGATGACAAATCTCAATTTTTGTGTGAGCAACACTGCTATGTTTTAATGCCACCATTTTTCAGTGCCCCAATTCATAATTTCAGTATTTCTTTAAATTGACTTGCCTTTTTTGTCTTGTGGTATTAGCTGCCATGTTAGTCACCAAATTTATCAAAATGGCGCACTCAAATTATGAATCGAGTCAAAAATGTACTTTCTTTCGGCCTTCAACTGTTTTCTTAAACTTTTATGCCAAAAGTTGCAAGTTAGCACCAAACTCACAAACATTAGCCAAACTTCTATGCAGACTCTACATTATACACTGTGGGACACAACCGGAGTGGTGTTGTGTCGAGTTTTGCCACTTTTTAAAAAGTTTCAATTGATAACTCATGTTAAAACATTTTCCTTTGCTAGACTTCCCACAAAGTGGAAAAAAAAACAGTCAAAACATATACAGTTGAAGCGAGAAGTTTGCAAATTCTATATAAAAAGAAACATATGCTTTTTTTCTCACTGTGAAATCAGAATAAACCTTTTAGGTTTTAGCTCAATTAGTATTACCATAATCTCATATATAAAGTTGAGTGTATGTGTGTGCATGTAGCCCCACTGACTCCACATAGACATGCTAACTCCATGGCCACACCCACTCCACATAGCAACACTCACTTCACATAACCACACCCACTTTCCATAGCCACGCTCACGCCGCAAAGATAAGTGTAAGCATCAAGCCCCGCCTACTCTGTATAGCCACACCCACTTCACAACACATCTAAACAAAGCCACACCTCTCCCATAGCTCACTCACTTCATGTAGCCCCGCACACTTCACAGCCACATCTCCACAAAGCCACGCTCACTCCACAGCTCTGCCCCTTCACTTAGCCCTACCCCTTTTATAGTGCTGTCTCCTTTATTGCCATGCCCTGTTATTGTGATGTCACTATAGAATGTAGAATGTTAGCTTATAAAATTTTTTGTCATGTCACTGCCTGATCATCCTTGTGTGTTCTACAGACACTAATGACCCATAAGAAAAAGAACCCATAAGGAAAAAAATGTGACTGAACAATTGTCGTCACACGCTAAGAGAAAAGCTGTATTATGATTCAATGAGCAAGATTTACAGAAAGGGAGGCAAGACATACAGAAATGGAAGAAAGAAAGGCAAGAGCTGCTTCCTCAAGGGCTATGGAAGAAAAAGAGGCAAGACTTACAGAAATAAGTACACAAATGGAAAAAAGGGAGGCACAGACACATAGTCAGCTTATAACTAAGAACAGTTAGTTACTATGCCCACAGGCAACACAGGGCTCAACAGTTAGTTATTAATATTTGTCAACTGCCAGAATAATGAGAGAGAGAAGAATTTTTAAAGCATTTTTATTAATTTCTGCAAAGTCACAAGTTTACATACATTTCATTAGTATTTGGTACATTTGCCTTAAATTGTATGACTTGGGTCAAATGTTTTGGATATCCTTTCCCAAGCTTCTCACAGTAGTTGGTAGGAATTTGGGCCCATTCCTCCTGACAGAACTGGTGTAACTGATCCATGTTTGTAGGTACTCTTTTCACACCTGCGTTATCAACTTTGCCCATAAATTTTCAATATGATTGAGATCAGGGCTTTGTGATGGCCACTCCAAAACATTGACTATGTTATCCTTAACACTTTTTTAACCAGTTTTGCAGTATGTTTTAAGTCATTGTCCATTTGGAAAACCCCTTTCCACCCAATCCTTAACTTCCTGGCTGATGTATTGAGATGTTGCATCAGTATTGTCTTTCCTCATTATACCATCTATTTTGTGAAGTGCACCAATCCCTCCAGCAGGAAAGTAACCCCACAACATGATGCTGCCACCCCAATGTTTTACAGTTGGAATTGTGTACTTATGCTTCTAAGATTTTCCCTTTTTCATCTAAATGTAGCGATGGCCATTATGACAAAGACATTCAATTTTAGTTTCATCAGACCACAGGCCATGTCTCCAAAAATGTAGTTCTTTGTTCCCGTGTGCATTTGCAAAAATTAATCTGGCTTTCTTATGTTTCTTTTGGAGTAATTCCTTTTTCTTGTCAGAATGGCCTTTTAGCCCATGCTGATACTTTACTGGTTTAATTGTGGATAATGATAAAATATTACCAGCTTCTACCATCATCTTCACAAAGTCTTTTGCTTTTGTTTTTATGTTGATATACACATGGACTAAGGCATGTTCTTCTCTGGGACACAGAGCCCTACTCCTTCCTGAGTGGTATGATGGCTGAGAATTCCCATCTTGTTTGTATTTGCATATAATTATTTGTACAGGTGAATGAGTCATCTTCAGGTATCTGAAAATTGCACCCAAGGATGAAAAATTATGCAAGTGCACATATTTTCCTTATATCTTGGATGATTTCTTTAGACTTTCCCTTGATGCAACACAAATAAGCAGTGTGTTTCAGTAGTGCTTTAAAATACATCCACGGCTGTGTCTCTAATTAACTCTGATATTGCCAATAAACGTATCAGAAGCTTCACATGACATCATCATATGGGCTGTCCCAAATTGCTTAAAGGCAAACTAACCTTAGTGTAACAGAAAATGTCTATTCTGATTTCATATCAGATAGTGAGAAAAAACATACATACCGTATATACTCGCGTATAAGCCGAGTTTTTCAGCCCAAAAATTGGGCTGAAAAGTACCCCCCTCGGCTTATACGCGAGTCAGTGCTGTATACCGATGTATACATCGGTACATACCGATGTATACATCGGTATACAGCAGCCCCCGCATCCCCAGTAATCCAGGGCCCCCCCAGCGTCTCTCCGGTCACCTGAAAAGCAAACTATACTTATCAGTGTCCGCTGTCCGCGCCCGCTCGCCTCTGCCGTCTGCGATCCTCCATCTTCATGCGGCGTCTTCCGGTTTCCTGTGCTCGTCGCAGGGAATGACGTCATTCCCTGTGACGAGCACAGAAACCGGAAGACGCCGCATGAAGATGGAGGATCGCAGACGGCAGAGGCGAGCGGGCGCGGACAGCGGACACTGATAAGTATAGTTTGCTTTTCAGGTGACCGGAGAGATGCTGGGGGGGGACTGGATTACTGGGGCCCTGTATACTACCGCTGGGGCTGCAATCTACTACCACTGGGGCTGTATATACTACCACTGGGGCTGTATATACCACTGGGGCTGTATATACTGCTGGGGCCCTGTATACTACCGCAGGGGCTGCAATCTACTACCACTGGGGCTGTATATACTACCACTGGGGCTGTATATACTACCACTGGGGCTGTATATACCACTGGGGCTGTATATACTGCTGGGGCCCTGTATACTACCGCTGGGGCTGCAATCTACTACCACTGGGGCTGTATATACTACCACTGGGGCTGTATATACCACTGGGGCTGTATATAGTGCTGGGGCCCTGTATACTACCGCAGGGGCTGCAATCTACTACCACTGGGGCTGTATATACTACCACTGGGGCTGTATATACTGCTGGGGCCCTGTATACTACCGCTGGGGCTGCAATCTACTACCACTGGGGCTGTATATACTACCACTGGGGCTGTATATACCACTGGGGCTGTATATACTGCTGGGGCCCTGTATACTACCGCAGGGGCTGCAATCTACTACCACTGGGGCTGTATATACTACCACTGGGGCTGTATATACTGCTGGGGCCCTGTATACTACCGCTGGGGCTGCAATCTACTACCACTGGGGCTGTATATACTACCACTGGGGCTGTATATACCACTGGGGCTGTATATACTGCTGGGGCCCTGTATACTACCACTGGGGCTGTATAAACCACTGGGGCTGTATAAACCACTGGGGCTTTATAAACCACTGGGGCTGTATATACTACCACTGGGGCTGTATATACCACTGGGGCTGTATATATTGCTGGGGCCCTGTATACTATCACTGGGGCTATATATACTACCACTGGGGCTGTATATACCACTGGGGCTGTATATACTACTGGGGCTGCGTGTATACTACCACTGGGGCTGCTGTATCTACCTCTGGGACTGCTGTATACCACACTGCTGGGGGCTGTATACTTGTGCTAGGGTCCACCCTCGGCTTATACACGAGTCAATAGATTTTCCCAGGTTTTGGGGGCAAAAGTAGGGGGGTCGGCTTATACACGGGTCGGCTTATACACGAGTATATACGGTATGTTTCTTTTTATATAGTGTATGTAAACTTCTGGTTTGAACTGTAAAACAGGCTTCAAAAAAGATGCAAATAGAATATTGATTGGGTTCAAACAAAAAAGGCACAAAGCACACAGAACTAGACAAAAAACAGGCACAAAGTCCACGATGACTTCAAGCCATCATTGAAAATATTTAGTTTGTTTTAACAATTTTTTTTTCTTTTGTTGTTGGGATTAGAAGGCAACAAGTGTGCATGTGACCTTTTACATTTTCCCTTTAGGGACTCACTGTCTGGTATAAATAAAATATATATTTTATTCTGACAGTCAATATTATTATGGCAGTAACATATACACATATGTATGCTTTTAATGTTTCACTACTATTGCACAATGAAATATAAAAGGGGAAAAACAATTGTTTTTGTGTCATAGGAACACAGAAACAGTTAAAGTCCAAAAAAGATTGGAGGAGAGAGGATATAGATATAAAGAACTTGAGTAAGTTAAAAAAGAAATGATATTGGTTAATAGAAAGGATCTGATTGCCAATAAATCCAAAGAACATCTGGGAGAGATGAGAGCATCACGAGGCAAAAACCCATGAATTATCCTCTTGACCATAACCCTTCGATTTGACAAGGTACTGAAGCCTCCGCCGCGAAAAACAAGAATCCAAAATCTTCTCAACCACATACTTCAACTCCCCATTGACCAACACAGGGTCCGGAGGAGCAAAAGTGGGAACCACGGGCTCAACATACTTCCGCAGTAAAGATCTATGGAAGACATTATGGATCGCAAAAGAGGTCTGAAGCGCCAATCGAAAAGACAAAGTATTAATAATCTCAGAAATCCTGTAAGGACCAATAAACTGAGGCTTGAATTTAGGAGAGGAAACTTTCATAGGAACATGTCTGGAAGACAACCAGACCAAATCGCCAACCCGAAGCCGGGAATTAACACACGATGACGGTTAGCAAAACGTTGAGCAGTCTCCTGAGACAACACCAAATTGTCCACCACATGAGTCCAAATCTGCTGCAGCTGCTCCACCACCGATTCCACACCTGGACAGGCAGAAAGCTCAACTTATCCTGAAGAAAAACGAGGATGAAAACCAAAATTACAAAAGAAGGGCGAAACCAAGGTAGCAAAACTAGCCCTATTGTTAAGTGCAAACTAGGCCAAGGACAAGAAAGCCACCCAATCATCCTGATCAGCAGACACAAAGCATCTCAAATAAGTCTTCAAAGTTTGATTAGTCCTCTCTGTCTGACCATTGGACTGTGGATGAAATGCAGATGCAAAGGTTAAATCAATACCCAGCTTAGTACAAAAGGCCCGCCAAAACCTAGAAACAAATTAAGAACCTCTGTCAGACACAATATTCTCTGGAATACCATGCAAACGAACAACATGTTGAAAAAACAGTGGATCCAATTCCGAAGAGGAAGGCAATTTAGGCAAAGGCACCAAATGAATCATCTTAGAGAACCTGTCACAAACAACCCAGATAACCGACATCCTCTGGGAGACCGGAAGATCCGAAATAAAATACATAGAAATATGCGTCCAAGAACTCTCAGGTACTGGCAAGGGCAAAAGCAACCCACTAGAATGTGAACAACATGGCCTGCGCACAAATCGCACAGGCCTGCACAAAAGAACGAACATCACGGGACAAGGAAGGCGACCAAAAAGATCTACTGACCAAGTCACTGGTACCAAAAATGCCAGGATTACTGGCCAATACAGAACAGTGAACCTCAGAAATCACTCTACTAGTCCATCTGTCAGGAACAAACAACTTCCCCACTGGACATCGCTCAGGTCTGTCAGCCTGAAATTCCTGAAGAGTCCGTCGCAAATCAGGTGAAATGGCAGAAAGAACCACCCCTTCATTCAAAATGCCGACCGACACCGAGACCTCAGGAGAATAAGGCAAAAAACTCCTTCAGAGAGCATCAGCCTTAACATTCTTAGAACCAGGAAGGTACGAGACCACAAAATCAAAATGGGTAAAAAACAATGACCATCTAGCCTGCCTAGGATTCAGTCTCTTGGCAGACTCGAGGTAAACCAGATTCTTGTGATCGGTCAAGACCACAATGCGATGCGTAGCCCCGTCAACCCAATGTCGCCACTCCTCAAATGCCCACTTCATAGCCAACAACTCCCAATTGCTGACATCATGATTGCGTTTAGCAGGCGAAAATTTACAGGAAAAGAAGGCATACGGTTTCATGGAGCAACGGACAGGATCCCGCTGAGACAAAACGGCCCCTGTCCCAATCTCAGAAGCATCAATCTCAACCTGAAAAGGAAGTGAGACATCCGGTTGGCGCAATACAGGAGCAGAAGTAAACCATCGTTTAAGCTCCTGAAAGGCAGAAACAGCCGCAGGGGACCAGTTCTCCACATCAGTGCCTTTCTACGTCAAATTGGTTAGCGGTTTAACAACGCTGGAAAAATTGGCAATGAACCGGCGATAAAAATTTGCAAAACCCCAAAATTTCTGAAGGCTCTTCACAGACCTGGGCCGAACCCAATCATGAATGGCCTGAACCTTAACTGGATCCATCTCCATAGACCAGGGAGAAAAAACGAAGCCCAAAAAAGAAACCTTCTGAACCCCAAAGAGACACTTAAACCCCTTAACATACAAAGCATTGTCACGAAGGATCTGAAATACCGTCCTGACCTGTTCCACATGAGAATTCCAATCAATGGAAAAAATCAAATTATCATCCAAATAAACAATCAAGAATTTATCAATATAATTCCTATAGATATCATGCATAAAGGACTGAAAAACAGATGGAGCATTAGTGAGCCTGAACGGCATCACAAGGTATTCAAAATGGCCTTTGGGCGTGTTGAACCCCGTCTTCCGTTCGTGACCCTGCTTAATATGCACAAGATTATATGCCCCCCAAAGGTCAATCTTAGTAAACCAACTTGCCCCTTGATCCTAGAAAACAAGTCGGAAATCAAAGGTAAATGGAATTAAAACTTGACCGTGATTTTATTCAAGAGGCGATAATCAATACAAGGTCTCAAGGAGCCATCTTTCTTAGCAAAAAAAAAAACCCGCTCCCAACGGTGAAGAAGACGGCTGGAATATGCCCTTGCTTCAAAGACTCCTTAATATGGCTCCACATGGCAGCATGTTCAGGCACAGACAAGTTGAAAAGTCGACCTTAGGAAACTTATAGCCCGAAATCAAGTCAAACGCACAATCGCACTCCCTGTGTGGTGGAAGAAAACTGGAATTGGGCTCATCGAATACATCCTGAGACAGACAAAATCTCCGGAATCTCAGAAGAGGAAGAGGAGATTGACATCAAAGGAACATCATCATGTACCCTCTGACATCCCCAACTAGTCACAGACATAGACTTCCAATCTAAAACAGGATTATGTACCTGCAACCACAGAAAATCCAACATGATCGCATCATGCAAATTTGCAAAACCAAAAATTGACAATCTTCCTGATGAGCTGGCGTCATGCGCATGGTCACCTGAGTCCAAAACTTGGGCTTATTTTTAGCCAAGGGTGTAGCATCGATGCCACTTAAGAGGAATAGGGTTCTGCAAAGGCTACAAAGGAAAGCCACAATGCCTGGCGAACTCAAAATCCATTAAGTTCAAGGCGGTGCCTGAATCCACAAACACCATAACAGAAAATGATGACAATGAACAAATCAAGGACACAGATAATAAAAAAGTAGGCTGTACAGTACTGATGGTAAATAAACAGCAACCCTCTTTGTCCGCTTAGGGCAGACAGAAATGACATGGGAAGCGTCGCCACAATAATAACTCAACCTATTCTGACGTCTAAATCCTTGCCGTTCAGTTCTGGATAGAATCCTATCACACTGATCCTTGGCCTCAGGATTCTGCTCCCGCAAACGCCTATCAATCTGAATGGCCAGAGACATAAAATCACTCAGACCGGAAGGTCTGACCCACCATTACATCCTTAACCGATTGCCGCCAAAGCGTCATCATTCCATTTAATTAACACAGACCATTTTCTGAATTTTTGACAATATACTTCCGCCCCTCTTGACCCTGAGACAGGGCCAATAATGTCTTTTCAGCTTGATCCACATAATTAGGTTCTTCATATAATAGTCCTAATGCCTTAAAAAAGGAGTCAACATTAAGCAACGCTGGACTCCCAGATTCAAGAGAAAACACCCCATCCTGCGGATCACCACGCAGCAGGGAGATGAAATTTTAACCTGCTGAATAGAATCACCAGAGGATCGAGGTCTCAGAGCAAAAAACAGTTTACAGTTGTTTTTAAAACTCAAAAATTGGACCTGTCACCAAAAAAACACATCAGGAGTGGGAATTTTCAGCTCCAAAACTGAAGTCTGAACAATATAATCTGAAATTCCCTGTACCCTAGCAGCAAGCTGATATACACGAGAAGCTAATTCCTGAACATCCATGCTAGCACAAGACTCCTCAGCCACCCAGAGAAAAAGAGGAAGAAAAGACAAAGCAGACTGCAGAAAAAAAAATGACTAAATATCTTTCTTCCCTTCTTCTGAGATGCATTTAACTCATTGTTGGCCAGTTGTACTGTTATGATCCGGTGACCTCGGAGCCACATGAATATGTTTCACAGGAGTAAGTGGTACCTATACTGACCGCAAGTTCCTGACCTAACCCCGCAACTAGAAGTAGCCGTGGGATGTGACTAACCATACCTAGACACCTCAACACGCCGGAGAACTAGCTACCCCAAAGATAGAAACAGGAATTCTATCTTGCCTCAGAGCAGAACCCCCAAAGGATAGAAAGCCCCCTACAAATATTGATTGTGACTAAGAGAGGAAAAGACACACTCAGGCAGAAAACAGAATCTAGCAAATGAGGCCACTCTAGCTAATAGTAAAGACAGGACAGAATACTATTTCAGTCAGTATAAAAATCCTTTCAAAAATATCCACAGCAGATAACACAAAAATACCCCTCAGTCTACTCAAGACTCGCGCCCTCTAAATCTGCGGAACTCCTGTGAATCCAACTATGCTGACACAATCAAAAGCTTACAAGTAAACAACAAATGAATAGCACATAAATCCTAGGAAGAAAGAAAACTTCCTAACAGAGAGCAGGTTAAGACAGACATGCAACCCACAACGCTCTGAGCAGAAATAGACAATTCCAAAACAATCACACAGCATATGCGCGACAAGAAAACAAAACCATTCACTTAGCTTGGAAGTTTTGCAGTAGGGCAGGAAGAGACCAGGCAGAGGTGAAACACCTCCAGGAACAATTGACATCTGGCAAGGACTGAGGAAATACTGCAAACCTAAATACCCCAGTCTAAATTCCAATTATCCAATTCACCTGACCAAACTGCAAAACAGGATCAACTGCATTGCCAGCCACAACCACAGGAGGGAGCCCACAAGCAGAATTCACAACACAAGGACCACGAGAATACTTAACCACATTTCAGCCAAGCACTGCAGTAGGTGGGCGGCACACTAGAGTAACAAATCTGTGTCTGCAGGTCAAACCACTTCCATGTGCTTTGTTCTTGACAATCTGCTGTCTATCAAGCAGGCGCTCATACCTCCTGCCCACAAGGTGCATTTGCAAAGAGAAACATCAACCTAATCCACTTAGTTTTCCAAGTGAAGCGTCAAGTTGTCCGTAGCAGAGAGCTTTGAAGGGAAGTGTAAATAACCAGCCATGTACCCACAGGCACAAATTCAAAAATTTCACATTGCCAAATTGCTATCTGTGGAAATGTTGACATTTAAACTTGTGGGAACAGAATGCTTATGTGATCTCTTTCCTGTGGATGCCCCACGATACTTGGTTTATAGCCGCCACTATTTTAGATGGTGTGCTGTCTTAACTTAAACAAGCATGTGTGAGACAGTATCAAACATACTGTCACCAATGATGTAACCAGGAAGGTCGACATAACAACAGACATGTGAAGAAGTTGTGGACAGTGAGGGATGCATCATTTCTGTGACAGCACACTGGGTAAACTTGGTGGAGGGTGGGACAGAGTGACAGCATGGGACGTCACATCATACATCCTACACATGCCAAGAGTAGCTGGCCCAACTTACATGGTTTCCATCTACTGATATGCCAGTTACTGTATCTCCTCTTCAACCTCCACGTCATTCTGCGGCCCTTAAATCAATTGCTCAAAGTGCATGCAAACCTGAGTTTGATGAGGGCCCAGAGGTGGCCCTGTAACATTTGGGACGACCCTCCCACATACCTTTATGAGAGCGCTCCTCTACACCTTTGTGGATGAAACCGTGGCCATAAGAATAACACAGCATAAGCAAAGCCATGGTTGCTGACACTGAAGGTCATCTCATCTGTACATTAAGGAGGGCCCTCCTTTATAAATTTGTGAGGGGCCTACTCTATATTTTGGGAAGGGACCTCCTTTATACATTTGGGATGGCCCTCTATAAATTTTGGAGGGCCTCCTCTATCAATTTGGGAGTGACCGCTATACATTTTTGGCAGGGCACTCCTTTATACATTTGGGAGGGCCCTCTTTTATACATTAGGAAAGGCGCTCCTCTATACCTTGGAAGGGCCCTTCAAAATCTGATGTCCATGAAGCCGGCACTTCCACCTCATGCCCACGAGCTACAGTTGCACAGACACAGCAACCAACATGAACCATGTCCACTTTTTTTGTCCCAGCAAATTATGCTGTTGTCACAGATCTTGGAAAGGAAGCATGAATACACAAACACTTCCCTACAGGCAAAAACAATAATCGCTCACATTGCTAAATTGCTAGCCGATGCAGATGTTTCCCTTTAAGCTTGTAGGAACGGTGTCTTCCCATGATCTCTTGGCTGTGGCTGCCCCATGATACTGGCTTCCTAGCGAGTAGCAGCACTATTGTACTCTGTGTTTCAACCCTGCTTTACAGAAGCATGTGTGAAACAATATCAATTGTGCTGTCAGCAATGCTGTAACCGTGATGGTCCACGTAGCAATAGACTTATGGAGATGTTGTGGACCGTCAGGGATGATAAATTCCACTGACGGCACACTGGGGGAACCTGGTGGAAAGTGGGACAGAGTGACAGACACTGGGACATCATCCATCATACCCACGCCAAGAATAGTCAGCCCAACTTCATCATGGTTTCCATCTACTGGTATGCCAGTTTCTGCCTGCTCTCCTCTTCCTTTTCCGCCTCATCCTCCATGTCATTCTGCAGCCTTCATATCAATTGTTCAGAGGGCCTGCAAACCTGAGTATGGTGAGGGTCAAGAGGTGGCCCTGTAACATATGTTTGAGAGGGGCCTCATCTATTCATTTGGGAGGGTCCTCTACACATTTTGGAGTTTGACCTCTCCATTATGATTTATTTCTGACTACAGTGGGGCTTTCTGTCACCCACCCTTTCCTGGGTAGGAGTTTGAGATTTGTGTTACAGATTCCCCCCCTTCATCGTGGCTCTGGGCACAGCAGCATGATGAAGGTCACTCCAGAATCCTGTAGCGCAGGAATACCCATAGTCCCATGCTACACACAATCATGCCCACAATGTCCCACAGAGAATACATGATGCCCAAGTATAGGGGGCACTTTCACTGTCTCCTGTGTTTTTTTTTGAGCAATGGGCAGTGCCCGCATGTGCTGTCTGTGAGGAGAACTGCCTCTCGTATCCAGGCAGTGCCAAGTGCCCATGTGTCCTCACTCTGTGAACTGAGCTGCTTCTACCTTGAAAACCTCAGTGAAGATTCTGAAGATCATGACAACACTGTGACATCACAAAGGAAAATCAGGCTTCATGGAAACCACAAAATCCACTCAAATAAACCCCAAAAGCTTAACGATTAATTCAATTAAAAATAGACAACATTGAAATGACTTAAAATGTCCTTGAAGCTTTATTAAAGTTTACTTCAAACATCAAACAAATATCCACTCTAAATATAAAGAACTGTAAAAATATAAGTACCCTCATACATAATTTATTAAAACCATCAACTCTGTAAAATTAGGATCCATCAGTCAGGAATTGTCTAAATCCACGCGAATGGATAGGGGCAATTTTTCCCAAAATGCCAGGCATTTTAATGCGTGGCCCCCCAAAACTCCACAGCCATTTTTCAATTTTTGTCTGAAAACCTAAATAAAAAATGTCCAAACCACTTCATCCAGGGAAACCCTGTTTTGCGATATAGTCACAGGAGGACACTGTCCAGATCTGCATGGCGATGAGAGAAGCAACCGATCGAGGACATGAACCTCTCCATTAGTCTATTAATCTGCTTCCAGATACTGTCCATGAATGGCAAATGAGGTGATAGCCAAATCAGGAGAGAAACTATTTTAAAAAAATGATAATGCCCTGTGATTAGAGATGGGTGAATCCTAAATTACTCGGACTCGCTAGACTGTAACGAGTCTGAGTCCAGGACTCGCTACTCGTTGCGAGTCTAGCGAGTCCAATGTAAATGAATGGGGAGGCGAGTATTGCAGCGATTCCTCTGCTGCCGGACCCTATAAGGGGTCTGGCAGCAGAGGAAAAACCTGCAAATCCCCATGTTATTCTTTTAAAGCCAGCGGCAAAAAGCCGCTGGCTTTTAAAGAATAATAAAAAAAAAAAGATTGAAGGGGGAGGGGTGAAGAGGGTCAGGGGGGGTGAGGGGAGAGAGGGTGGGGTGCACCGGCCCGGCCGGCTACTTACCCCTGCCTCCGCCGCCGACTCAGCCGCAGACTCGCTCCATGAGTCTCTCTGCTTCTGTTTCCGGAGATTCCCGAATGGTGACAGGAGCAGTGAATAAATTACCTTACGTCACTGCTCGGGAATCTCCGGAGCAGAGCGTGTCTGTCTGACAGCAGAGTTCAGCTCAGGTCCTAATGCCCTGAGCTGAACCCTGACTGTTTAGTCAGTTCTCAGCTCTGCTACATCCCTGTCTGTCTAAGCACAGACAGGGAAGTAGCAGAGCTGAGATTGCGTTTTGGACTACGTCGGACGGAAGAGGATTTTTAAAATAAAGATGGAGTCCCTAATGGCTTTTATGTTTTATTTTTAATAAAAAAATTTTTCTCTGTGTTTTTTTTTTATATTGATTACTGGAAATTCATGGCGGTCATGTCTAATATTGGCATGACCGCCATAAATTTCGGGCTTAGGGCCAGCTGATAATACAAAGCTGGCCCTAAGCCCTTTATTACCCAGTGAGCCACACGGACCAGGGCCACTGGAAGAGCGGGGTTCAGCGCCAGAAGATGGCGCTTCAATGAACGTGCCATCTTCTGGGGCGGCTGTGGGCTGCAATTTGCAGCGGGGGGTGCCCAGAAAGCTTGGGCCTCCCTGCGCTGCGGATTCCAGCCCCCAGCTGCTTAGCTGTACCTGGCTAGACATAGAAATTGCGCGGAGCCCCACGCATTTTTTTTTTATTATTTCATGAAATTCATGAATATAAAAAAAGGGGGTTCACCTATATTCTTGTGTCCGGCCAGGTACAAGTAGGCACCTGGGGGTTGGGGGCAGCCCGTCGCAGCCTGCTGGATCTGGCTGGTTACAAAAATACGGCGAAGCCCACGTCAAATTTTTCTGAAAAATCCATAAAACAATATAAATAAAAGGGACTGCATCTTTATTAACCCCTCCACCATGGTCGAGGGGTTTGTAAAGATGCAATCCTTTTTTAGGATTGTTTTATAGATTTAAAAAAAAAAAAAATTACGTGGGCTTCGCCGTATTTTTGTAACAAGCCGGATCCAGCAGGCAGCGACGGGCTGCCCCCAACCCCCAGGTGCCTATTTGTACCTGGCCGGACACAAGAATATAGGCGAGCCCCCTTTTTTAATTATTTCATGAATTTCATGAAATAATAAAAAAAAAATGCGTGGGGCTCCGCGCAATTTCTATGTCTAGCCAGGTACAGCTAAGCAGCTAGGGGCTGGAATCCGCAGCGCAGGGAGGCCCAAGCTTTTCTGGGCACCCCCCGCTGCAAATTGCAGCCCGCAGCCGCCCCGTTCATTGAAGCGCCATCTTCTGGCGCTGAACCCCGCTCTTCTCCTGGTGCCGGGTGGCTCACTGGGTAATAAAGGGGTTAGGGCCAGCTTTGTATTATCAGCTGGCGCTAAGCCCGAAATTTATGGCGGTCACGCCAATATTAGACATCACCGCCATGAATTTCCAGTACTCAATATAAAAAAAAAACAACACAGAGAAATTTTTTTTATTAAAAATAAAACAAAAAAGACATTAGAGACTCCATCTTTACTCCAAAAATCCTCTTCCGTCCGACGTAGTCCTAAAATGACATCTTCACTGCCACAACCCTGTGCATAGATATACATATCTATGCACAGGGAGTGAGCAGGCTGAGAACTATCTCAGCTCTGCTACATCTCTGTGTAGGCGGGCTCTAGGACCCTGGAGCTGCCGCAGCCCGCAAGTCCCAGAGCCCAGCACACAGCACATAGCAGAAGCCGGAAGAGAGGTAAGGAGCATTTCTCCCCCCTCTCTTCCTTCGCTCCCTGCGGACTCATTACTGTGCGAGTAATCCCTGAGATTACTCGCAGAGTAACGAGTCGGGCGAATCCCTTACTACTCGGCGAGTACCGAGTAGTAACGAGTAGATTCGCCCATCCCTACCTGTGATAAAATTACATGCTCCTCACCCTTAAGCTGGTTTCACACTGCAGATTTTTCCTTGATCAGGTTCCATTCCCTTTGTGTGCCAAAACCAGGAGAGGAACTTGCAGAGAAAAACTATAATTGAAAGATTGACACCTGTTCTGAGTTTTGGAGACACTCCTAGTTTTGACACACAAATTGGATGGACACTGATCAGGGAAAAAACTGCAGTGTGAAGCCAGCCTTAGGCTAGGGTTAAACTTAAATATAGAATTGCGTTCACCACATCCAGATCCGGATGCGGTGAACGCAATTGTCTTCTGACATTCAGCAATCCGGGAACCGGATGTGTAATCCTGAGCAATCTGATTACTGGAGAGATGCCGCAGGGATGAGCAAACTGTCCTGTGGTTTGTAAAACTTTTAATTTGCTTACTAAATGTTCCTATGATGTCTCTAGTGGGTGCCCACTCCCCCTAGAGACCTTACACCCACTCAGTTGGGCATATATTGCTTGAATCACCTCTGTATAGCAGCTGCCTCCTGACAGCTGCTGTACAGTTTTATGAATGAAAGCGCCGGGCTCCTCTGAGAGCCGCTGTCTGAGGTCCTGAAGCCTTATACAGTAGATCTAGGGGCAGCGCTCCAGAATCCTGTAGCACAGGAATGCCCATGGTCCCATGCTGCACACAATCACAGCCACAATGTCCTACAGAGAATACATGATGCCCAAGTGCAGGGGGCACCTTCGCTGTCTCCTGTGATTTCTTTGGGCAATGGACAGTGCCCGCATGTGCCCGCGTGTCTTCACTCTATGAGCTGAGCTGCTTCTGCTGTGAGAACTGCAGCAAAGATTCTAAAGAACACAACAACACTGTGACATCACAAAGGAAAGCAGACTTCATGGAAACACAAAACACACTCAAATAAACCCCAAAATCTTAATGATTCATTAAATAAATTAAAAACAGACAACTTTGAAGTTGGTTAAAATGACCATGTAGCTTTATTAAATGTTACTTCAAACATCAAATAAATATCCACTTTAGTTATAAAAAAAAAGTAAAAAAATAATAACTCTCATAAATAATTTATTAAAACCATCAACTCTGTAATAAAATGATCCATCAGACCGGAATTGCTCAAATGGATATAGGCAATTTTTCCTAAATACCAGGCATTTTAATGCGCGGCCCCTCCAAAACTCCATAGCCATTTTTCAATTATTGTCTGAAAACCTAAATTAGAAATTTCCAGGTTCACTGCATACAGGTGACCCTGTCCTGGCGATATAGTCCTTGAAGGAAACACTCCAGATCTACTTGGCTATGAGAGAAGCAACCGATCTAGGACATGAACCTCTCCATTTGTCTATTAAACCGCTTCGGATACTGTCCATGAATGGCAAATGAGGAGATAGTCAAATTAGGCTAGGAATGACCAGACCCCTCTCTACATTTTGGAGGGCCCTCCTTTATTTATTTAGCAGGGCCCTCCTCTATACATTTCTGGAGGGCCCTCATCTCTGGAACTGCTCGTGTATGCTATAATAGCAGTAAACTGGTGTCAGCTTTAAAAGACAGTAAGTTGTTACACATGCCATGCATGGCTTACAAATTTAACCTAGTTGTTCAGAAATGATAAAAAACATACCCTGGCCTACCATATATAAATCAGAAGGTGTGCCATATGATTACCCATATAAGCCATTCCTTGACTGCTTTTGCTGTTCTTGCAATGCTGCAAACCTGCTTTAATTTGACAGATTAACAACTCATCTGCGACCTGCACACGCGGTTGAACAGAACATATCAAATGTTGTCGAGGATTAGTGAGCAGCAGAGGGCTGTAGCTGAATACCAGCTTCAACATGCCCATTACATTGAGACTCACACACCACCCATAACAACTGCCAATTGGTTGTGTGTGGATTACATTTGTGAGGTTCTTGAGAACTTTGAGTACTGCACCAAGCTTGTGAGTGGTGATCTCTCAGGCAATTATCAATGTACCCATCCCACTGCTCTATGTGTTGAAACAATCACTGCATAATCTCAAACAGTAAGCTTTGAATGACCAACATGTGGCTATGGATCAAAATTTCCCAATGAGTGATACTACCCAGACCAGCCAATATTCTGAGGCAATATTGAGTGATGATGAGGAAGAGCAGAAGTATGAGGAGGGAGAGGACTTGTTTTTCTGTCCTACTAAGGGGACTCCCATTGCTACAGAGGGGACTCTGAACCCCAGCTTGGATGAGCTGGAGAGGAAGAGGTGGAGGCAAGGCAGCATGAGGAGAGGATGGGTATTGTTCCTCGTGTTGGTGACACAGAATCTTTGCCTGTTTGAAGGTTGCCCCACATGGCACAGTTTGTGTGTAAATGTCTGTTTTAAGATCCTTGCATAATACACATTTTGCCAACAACCTGTACTGGTTAGCCACCTTTCTCGACCGACGCTACAAGGAGAGAATTTCTTCTCTACTTTTGGAGTCATAAAAGGGCTGCACAATGGAATCGCTCAAGAGGTTTTGTTGTACATCATTTGTTGAAAACACTACCCTTTGACTACGCTGGTGGCAGAGGTACCGACTCTTTTCAACAGCAGGAATTAATGGAGAGAGACACGCACACCTGCTACAATAAAGGTGGGGGGGAATGTTCACAAACTGGGCCATTTTTAATAAACCAGAAAATCAGCAAGGGCTATCTGTGCCTTCAACAATACCAAGGGGATAGAAATTGAACAAGAAGCTAAAGGAATATTTAAGTTACCATACCTGCATCATTCATGATAATTCACTTCCATTTAATTATTGTGCATCCAAGTTGAACACTTGACCTGACGTCTCCTTATATGCCTTGGAGGTGCTGGCCTGCCCTGCTGATAGTATTATGTCAGAGCGTGTTTTCTATTATGGTGGGGCAATCAATCATCACTGAGAGACGCACATAATTCTCAAGGTAGAATGCAGGCAGACTTACTCTGGTTAAATTCAAGAAGGATCAGATTTATACCTAGTTTGTAATCGAATCCTTCCAAATGACAGCAACACAACTTAATTTCAAGAAAAAAGTTAACTTTGAAAAATGATGTGAACTGCAGATGACCAAACCTTGTGAAGTTTGTGTTTGGTTTGCTGAACGAGCATATGTTCGCCCACTATATTGCAAAAAGGTAAATGAAATACTGAACCACATTCAAATCAATGTTGTCACGATATGGTGTCACCAAAGCAGAGCTTCAATGTTAATCAGCAATACAGAGATGAGTAACAGGTGTAGGCATGGTGCTCAGAGAGCCTAGCTTAAATTACACAATACACACACCACAAGAAATGTCTCCTCATTTAAAAAAGTAAAAAACATTTAACATTGGACAGTGAATGGATGCTTGTGGGGTCAAGCAAAATGTGACCCCTAAAATTGACAGGCGTAACATTGAATACTGCATGTATTCTGCCAAACAGCATTACATGGTAGTAGTATTGGTAGTAGTACTGCTTAGGATTTTACAAGCACTATAGGACTGTATTAATTTTTGAACTTTTGGTTGCACAACCCATCCTAAATGTAACCCCAAAAACAGAGGGTAACATGGGCTGGTGTGTCATTAGTAGCAGGCAGTAGCAAATGTTTGGAGTACTGCTGCTTTGAGTTGGGCAAACTGCCTTTTTGTAATGTGGACAGAAGCACCAGCAGGTTAAATGGCCTGGTGCGAGGTTTGTAGCAGGCAGTAGCAGATGTTTGGACTATAATGCTTTGTGGAGGGCATTAATCACCTTTTTAATAAGAGTATTGTGGACAGCAAAAGCCAGCCTGTCACCTCAAAAACAGCGGATAACATGGCTTGGTGTGTGCTTGGTAGCAGGATATACCAAATATTTGGAGTACTGCTGCTTTGAGTTGGGCAAACCGCCTTTTTGTAATGTGTTTAAATATATCCCCGGCACACAATAAAAGAAGAGAGATGATTATCCTTTTTGTGTTTTTTATTTTTGAAGGTGAAAAACAGGTTGTATCACATATGTGATACAACCTGTTTTTCACCTTCAAAAATAAAAAACACAAAAAGGATAATCATCTCTCTTCTTTTATTGTGTGCCGGGGATATATTTAAAGACTTTGTGGCCTATTTTTCCCTTGTGCACCTAAACGGTGGTCGAGCTATACTATATGCTCTCTGACTTTTTTGTAATGTGGACAGAAGAACGAGTGGGTTAAATGGCCTGGTGTAAGGTTAGTAGCAGGCAGTAATAAGTTTTAGACTACTGCTGCTTTGCATTGGGCCAACTGCCATTTTAGAATGTGGACAGAAGCACCTGTGGGTTAAATGGCCTGGTGTAAGGTTAGTAGCAGGCAGTAGGAAGTTTTGGAGTACTGCTGCTTTGCGTTGGGCAAACCATCTTTTTAGAATGTAGACAGAAGCACCAGCTGATTAAATAGACTGCTGCAAGATTAGTAGCAGGCAGTAGGAAGTTTTGGAGTACTGCTGCTTTGCGTTGGGCAAACCGCCTTTTTAGAATGTAGACTGAAGCACCTGTGCATTAAATGGACTGCTGCGAAGTCTGTAGCAGGCAGTAGGAAATTTTGGAATACTGCTGCTTCACATTATCCCTGCTGGACACTAACCCTGCTGGAGTCACTCGCCCTCCCTGTAGTCTAACTCTGTATTATGTCTCTTCAGCTCTCAAAAGAGCTATTGTTTTGGTGGCATTATACAGCTGCTGAATGGATTCTTTCAACTGTCCCTGTTCCAATATCCCTCCCTGCCTAATCTACACTGACTGAGGTACACTAGAGGTAGCCCTGGCAAGGGCTTTTGTGTTTTGAAGAGGCCTAACACTCTCTCTAGCAGCTGAGCAATCTGTTCCTATGCTTCTCCACTGCTGGCTCTGGATGCAATGCGGGCAAAATGGCGGTGATAGGGCTTAGGCCCCATTCACACACTGCTTTTTTTGCTGCATATTTTTACGCATAAGCTCAAAAAAAGCCAGGAGTGGAACAATCAAAACCGGGAGTGACACACTCAGAGGAAAGGTCGAATAGAAACAAGTGCTCCACTTATATGTTTAATCACCCACTCCAGGCTTGTGATGAGCTTGTTCTTAAAAATACGCAGCAAAAAAAGCAGTGTGTGAATGGGGCCTTAAATAGACCCTATGAGACATCTATGATGCTGGGTGGCCAGCCAATCTCAGTAATGCCACAACCAAGATGTCTGCGTCATTATTGTGATTGGATAAGAAGCCCAGCATGACTAGTGGCTGCAAAAAGAGGCTCCAAAACTTCTGGGCGGGAGATACGAATATTGCGAGGCGAGTACACAAAAACTCATAGAATAACGAATAATGCGAATACCGTACTATTCATGTGAATAGCTAATAGTGATGAACACACTTGCTCATCACTAAGCATTACCACTATACAAGCACTTAAAGGGATCCTGTCACCTCGAAAACGCCTCCTAAGCTAGCAAAACATGTCCCTGCAGCATATTATCACTAATCCCACACTCCTTTTGTCTCAGAAAAGCATCCTGTGAAAATGGATAAAAATTTTATAACTTACTCATTAGTGATGTTAATTAGCAGGGGCTATATTAGTCCCTAGTATGTGCCCTCTACGTCATAAGATCACGCCCTAATAGGCGTAATCTTCTATTCATATTGTATTCAGCGCCTCCCTGCTCTCCACGGCGCTGTGTGGGCTGTAATGACGCGAATCGCGTTATTTCCAGCATTGGGTGACATAAGTACACTCATGTGCAATGCTGTACTTGAAGCCTACAGGGCGGCGTGGGTGTACTGACGTCACCCGATGCCGCAAATGACGTGATTCGCGTCATTACAGCCCACACAGCGCCGTGGAGAGCAGGGAGGCGCTGAATACAATATGAATAGAAGATCACGCCTATTAGGGCGTGATCTTATGACGAAGAGGGCACCCCCTAAGGACTAAAGAATATAGCCCCTGCTAATTAACATCACTAATGAATGAGTAAGTTATAAAACGTTTTTATCCACTTTAACAGGATGCTTTTTGAGACAAAAGGAGTGTGGGATTAGTGATAATATGCTACAGGGACATGTTTTGCTAGCTTAGGAGGCGTTTTGGAGGTGACAGGATCCCTTTAATAAATATAACCAATAATGCTAGTAACCAGATTGGAAATTGTTTGACATAAAAATACTTTGCACATTATTAATGTAAACCATAGACATGTATGAGAGCAAAAAGCTGTCATAAATGGTTTATGTGAGACATTATGTTGAGATACAGTATATTGTACTTCATGAGATAATTGAACTCATATGTTGTGTGACTGTAAAACACATGTGTTTTGAAATGGATTGAACAGCCAGTGTGACTTGGATTTTCAAAGTAAGAGCTCCAACTTCATTGGGACTACAAGGTATATTTTATACAATATAGTCAGTTTTTAGTGAGAAATCGTGACAAATCCTTATTTATACATGGTAAAGAATGTTTGTTAGCCAGTAGATAGGAAAATATTAGGATCTGAGGGTCCTCAGTTGTTCATACCTTTTAGTGGCTAAGGCTGGTTTCACATTTTTCGTTTTCGAAATGCAGCGTATGTTGCGCATGCGCATACGCATGCCAAAACGCATGCATACGCATGCAAACGCAGTGTTTTTTTAACGCATTGTCATCCGCAAACATTACTGAAATGCTGCGTAAGCATGGGTTTCCTTTGCGTTTTGCATGCGCACACGTTTTTTCAGCGCATGCGTTCAATAATTCTTCTGCGGCATCTGCACTGTTTTGGTAGGTTTTTTGACAGATCCCGCCCATAGGGAGTGACTTAAGGGGAATGTATAAGTAGACCCTTAACAGTTTACCATGAGAAGGCCAGAAACTCTCTTTATACAGCTTGTTTAGTGGGCTGGGATATGGGCAAGTGATGGAATCTCTTTGTGGGCATGCACATTGGTTTATACGCATGCGTATCAAACGCAGGCATCTGCAAGGCCTTGCGTATGTATCCATAGAGAATAATGCTTTGTGTATGTGCATCCGTACGCATGCGGAAGCTTGCGCTTTTTTGAACACCCAAAATGCAACATGTTGCGTCTCCCGGCCGCGGAAATTTGATGCACCAGTTTGCATACGCATGCCAAAAAATGTCTCTGTGCACGAATGCGCACTCCATGTTAAATATAGGTGCGCATTACACTTGCGTTTTTGAGAAATCTTATCCGCAGCCCCCACAGCGCTTGCAAACACAAGAGTGAAACCACCCTAACTGAAAAGATGGTTAGCATAGTAAGCTTTCGGTTCACAGCCTGATAAAGGGGCCAATTGTCCCAAAAGCTTGCTATGTTTACCATCTTTTCAGTTAGCCATTAAAAGGTGTCACCACTGAAGACCCTCAGATCCTAATATTTTTCTATTTATATATGGAAAATTTGCATTTTGATTGCATTTTTTTAATTGTAGACACTAAAAATAATGTTGTGAATACACGTTAAAGATTATAAGAAATGTTAAATGGGTATTCCCAAAGTATGAATGTGCACACATATAATAATTTGTGCCCAAATAACTCTTTTTTAAATCTGCCCCTGTTTGCACATATCACTTCTAAAAGATGCTCCTACAGACTTTATACTATTTGCCTTTAGAACCATCCTGCTATAAATACAGCACCATTGGTGACTCATGTCAGTTTGTTCTCTCCTAGCTGGCTTCATATTATCATATATATAGTCTAGCTATCCCGTCATTATTATTATTTATTTATATAGCACCCTTAATTCTATGGTGCTGTACATGAGAATGGGTTACATACACAATTATAGATATCAAGTCCCTCAAAGAAGAAAAAAGGGCACTCACCCATTGTGCAATCAGTCACCTTTATTCCAAATCCATTTTACAGGTGGCAGGGAGGGGGGTGAAAGACTGTGGACAATGGCGCATTTCGTGCCTATCTGACACTTCAACTGGTCCTATCATAGTTTACAGTAAAAAAATTAATAATGACAAATTGGTATAGAGGGGAGAGAGGACCCCGCCCTTGTGGGCTTACAATCTACGGGATAATGAGGAGTTTACAGTAGATCAGGGGTGCAGTAGATACGGTGGTGGTGTGTTGGCATCTCTGGTGGTAATATGCAAGAAAAAGACATGGCATATGGAAAAACTGGGAGCACACAAATATATTAAAGATCTATACAATAAATGGTTTATTTAACACATATGCGGACATTACCATTTAAAAACAATTAAAACAACATCGTCAGTGGTTCCTGGACCATTTAATAAAAACTAAATAGTTATATGTGGTAACACACACCTCAGGTACACTGTGTGGGTGGAATCATATCCAAGCTGCGTTCATTTTAACCCGTACAACAAACAGTATATTTACAGAACAGAATTTGTTCACAAGAGTCATAGACTGCAGTCTTTTTGTAATAGCCAAAACAGAAGATCAACACCATGAACCGAGGGTCTGCTGGCAATCATGCAGACACATTGTGTAAGGTGCCCTTTGTATTCAAGAATACATGGAGCCATCATCATAGTAAATGAAGGAGCCAATGAAGAGTTTTGCAGGGGGGAGAAATGAAGGAGTAGTTAGGAGAGAAGTGGATTAGTCGGGCAGCAGAATTGAGGACAGGCTGGATAGGTGCAAGAGTGTTAGCAAGGTTGCCAAAGAGGAGGATATTGCCGTAATTAAGGCAGGAGATAATGAGGGCATGTACAAGAGTTTTAATAGATTGAGGGCTGGGGAAAGGACGGATTCTGGAAATATTTTTGAGCTGGAGGCGACAGTAGGTGGCGACACTGGATATGTGGTTTGAAGGACAGGGCAGAGTTGAGAGTTATTCCGAGGCAGCGGCTTTCAGGTGCGAGAGAGTGTGATGCTGTTTACCATAATAGAAAGATCAGGTAGGGAAGATACATCAGATGGAGGAAAGATCATTAGTTCGGTTTTGTCTAAAATGGATTTTAGGAAGCGAGAGGTGACAAAGGAAGATATGGCTGACAGACACTCCTATCATCTATCTATTCTATCTATCCTTCTTTTTATATGCAAAAAATGTTGCAGCACTCAAGTCCTTCAGTGTCAAAAGGGCTCCTTTATTTACAGCATAGGCACAGCGACGTTTCGGGTACACACACCCTTCATCCAGCCTAAAATAAGGGTGTGTGTACCCGAAACATTGCTGCGCCCATGCTGTAAATAAAGGAGCACTTTTGACCCGAGGCTTCAATGAGGGAAGCTTAGTTGCGGGCACCAAATTTATTAAGAAATGTGCTGCTCTGTTTTCATAATATATCCATCTATTTATCTATGTGCACTATCTATCTTTTCTTTACTTTTTACAGCATAAAAAAACCATGCTAAAATGCCATCTGAGTGCTGTGCATGTGCTGTGTGTTGTTTTCATTGCACCCATACACTTGCATTGGGGGAATCTCGACAAGATCCACAGACATACGCAGCTTGCTGCAGATTACTTCTCAACCCATTTCTCGCTGGGGAAAAACACAAATGGGCATTTCACTATAGTTTAACATCATTTTGAGTGCAATCCAATGTTTTATCGGATTCCACTTGTTGAGTTTTTCTGCAGATGTGAGCATACCCTTATGTACAGATCTGTTAAATATGGTGCAGGCATTCTGTGATGTGACTTGTATAATTCTTTTCTTTCTTATCACTGTACATTTTAGAATGCATTGATCTTTCTGATACATATGTTTTTATTTGCATGGTATTTCATTTTTCTCCTGTTTATTCACCTTTTCGTATCCCTATGTGCAATTAGCTGTGCACTCTGATCTCCTATCCCTACATTGCAGAAAAATAAATTAATGCTATTATGCAGCCTCCATCTTTTATTTGCCTCTGAAACCCCTGGAATTGGCTGTGCCATAGCCATGCAATTGCAAAGCTGCAAGTAGGACCAATTTGAGGGGGCACTGGGTAATTGCTCGGGTTCACCATACTGGTAGTTGTGCATAATTAGTGTACTTTTCACTGTTGAGATTGAATATTGAGCTTTGGTGACATCATTATCATGTCATGGGTACATTGTGTATGTGTATGTATGAGGTGGACTGGTAGTTGTGATCCTTCCTGAAGACAACAACGCACTGTTGTAGTGTAAATGCAACATTGTATGCAGTGCTTTTTTTGTAAAAAATTTTCCTGGTACGCTTCTCGGCGCAGGGGGGGGGGGGGGGGCCTAGGGGCGGGGTTGGAGGCGGGCTGCCGTCAGGGGCCGGGCAAGATTAATATATTTAATATATTAACATGTTTGCTACCGAACGTTGCACCCGGTCTTATTTTCAGGGGGGAGGCATACACACACAGGGGCGTACACACACAGGGGCATACACTCACAGGGGCATACACTCACAGTATGGTGGCTCAGTGGTTAGCACTGTATATGGTGGGCAGGCGGTTAGACCAGGATGAAGGCTGAGGGGGTGAGCTCAGGGGACGGAGGCTGGAGGGGTGATGAGCGCAGGATGACAGAGGCTGGTGGGGTGGCAGAGCAGGGCAGGAGGGTGGACAGAGGACTGGAGGTGGTGTGAGGGCAGGAGGACGGACGAGGTGGGCGGAGACGGGTGAGGGAGTGAGGCAGGT
This sequence comes from Allobates femoralis, assembly GCA_033576535.1. NCBI lineage: Eukaryota > Metazoa > Chordata > Amphibia > Anura > Aromobatidae > Allobates > Allobates femoralis. The sequence continues at coordinate 458,793,168 of JARQOC010000005.1, read as the reverse complement.
GACGGAGGCTGGAGGGGTGAGGTCAGGAGGACAGAGGCTGGAGGGGTGAGCGCAGGATGACGGAGGCTGGAGGGGTGAGGGCAGGAGGACAGAGGCTGGGGGGGGCTGAGGCAGGAGGCAGGAGGCTGGAGGGGTGAGGGCAGGATGGACGAGGCTGGAGGGGTGAGGGCAGGAGGACAGAGGCTGGAGGGGTGAGGGGCAGTGGGAGGACTGAGGCTGAGGCAGAGGAAGGGTGTGCAGGAGGCGGCTGGAGGGGTGGGGCAGAAGAGGCTGGAGGCCCCCGTCACAAGCACAGTGCAGCCAACTTTATCTTTATTTACATTACATTTATTTTACACTCACTGTGATCCTCCCGGCTGCTCTGTCTCTGCACACACAGCCACACACATTGCACACACATTGCACACAAAGCCACACACATTGCACACACATTGTACACAAAGCCACACACATTGCACACACATTGCACACAAAGCCACACACATTGCACACACATTGCACACACACTGCACACAAAGCCACACACATTGCACACACACTGCACACACACACATTGCACACACAGCCACACAGAACCTGGCTGCACAGCATACTGCACCTTCTTTCCTCCGGGCCACTCACCACCTGCTCTCTTCTGCTGCCCTCTCTTCATCTCCTCTGCCGTCTGTTCACCTGACAGTGCTGTGCCGCCGGCTCCCGCCCACTCCTCCGGAGTTCGCTCTCAGCACTGAGTCTGACTCCTCACTCAGCCGGCAGACAGTGCTGGTACTGGCCCTGGCCGGCAGAAACCGCACCGCTGCCATCAGCGGTGTTCGCCAGGCCGAATGTGCGCGGTGGAGACACACAGACAGCGGCCAGGTCCTGGCTGGCTGCTGCTATCTCCATGGCGCATTTCTCCCACAGAGGAGAGGGATTACTGGGCTGCACACATGGGGGGGCGGCGGCAGGCATCAGATATTCCGGTACGCCATACCGGATCGCACCGAGTTTTCCCGCATTTTCCGGTACGGCGTACCGGCCCGTTCCAGTACAAAAAAAGCCCTGATTGTATGTACTATATTATATGAACTGTAATGTGATGTTTCATATATAGTGATATGTAATAGGATATAATTTATACTGTGTAATGATAGGGATAAGGTATTATAATATGTAACAGATAGTAATGTAAAGTATTGTATGCAATTTCTTTAGCAGTGTTATATAGTAGTGTATAAATCATAAGAATGTAATGTAATATTCTGTTATAGGATGTTTTGGTGAGTTAGCACGCTTTGAAACTGACTGTAAGGCAAATAGTAGTTAACTGCTTAGCCCACATGGGGAAGAGTTAGCTTCCGGGACAAGATAGTTTTCCTGTAGAACATTAAATAGGGATCCACTAATGACTATGTCTCAACCCCAGGTAGGGGGTACTCGGAGCTCGGGCGTTGGTTACGGGGGATGTCACTGGTGGCCAGTGCCCGAGACCGTGCCTTACGGTCACTTTTGAAAAAGGGGAATTATATACAGGAATTTTGATTGAAGATGTCATAACACCACCTACGGTGTTTGGTGAAGGCACCAGCGCTGCGGCAGACCTCCGGGGGTGATGAATGGGCAGCTGAGTGTTGTGGCTCCCCGTAGGTGGAACTGGGTCCACGGGGCAGTGATGAGGGAGTGGAGCGGTTTTTACAGGGAGGTGACTCTGCAGGCGGCATCCTCTATAGTCTCTATGTGGAACCAGCTCAGGCAGTAAGGACTGACACACACACTGGTAGTTGTTTTCCATACCTTTACTGATGTTAAACCAGCACTGTTCAGGGTACACTCCAGGTGGTGCTGGAAGAACTTTGGGATTTCCACAGGGAGTGCGTTATAAGGCCTCCTTGTTCCTGCTCCACTTGTCTTGAAGCCCTGACCTGGCCTCCTGTATGTCTTTTTCTCTTCTATTGGGTGGGTGAGAACCTTCTCTAGACTGCCGCTACCTCTGGGGATTTCTGCGGGTCCTGACTGTCGGGTTGGTTGCTGTTACAGGGGTCCGGGAGACTGGAGTCTCTTCAGGAAGCTGGTGTTTTCTGCTGGGCTAGCTGCTCCTTAGCAGACTCAGACTCCGGTGTCCGGGTTGCTTCTTGGGTGAAGCGGTATGGCTTCTCTGCCCCCAATCTGCTCTTGACTTAGTTACTTCCTCACCTTGCCTTCGACCCTCACTCTCGGGTTCCTGACAGTAGCTAGGCGGTACTCTGGCTTAGGCCTAGCGTGGCTCCAACACCAGACGTTCTTCACAGTACTGCTCCGTACTGCACAGACTGACTAAACTCTGCCCCCAGCACTGGTATTTATAGGGGATCTTGCCTAATGGCAGCAAGTGGAGCTCCCCCTACAGGCCTGGGGTGGTAGGTGTTGTGTTTGCTGTTTACCTGTTGTGGAGATCCTTCCATGCATTAGGTGTTCTGTGGCCACCTGTTAGAGCAGGGCGCCACAACTAGTATGGATGTAAGAGTCTAACAGGTCATTAAGTCCGCATGTAGAGGGTGACTTGTGACAGTCACAATATTGATGCTGTAGTGAGATAGCATGATTCTCGGGTATTGACTACACCATCAGACACAAACAGCAGGAAAGCTAAAGACCTACATTGGGATGAGCAGTTCTGTACTGAAGGAGCCAGTGTATTGACAAGTGGCCAGACCCTTTAGCCATCACTGTATGGGATTAACATCACTGGCATGTGATGAAGTGTGACTTTCCCAGGTGGGACCCATTCTGGTGACTGCGGGACTAAGGCTCTTTGCCAGCACTGATCCCCTGACCAGCTCTCCTACAAGGAGAAGAGACCTTCACCTAGAAGCATCTTGGAGTTTGCTGCTCCACTCCTGCCTTTGTGTCTCGACCCCTGAAGCCCTTGCCTTGTGAGGGAAGGGGACATGGTTCCGCAGGATAGGACTATTACAGATTTGGCTATTGTGTTTAGCTGGATTGTGCTGCATCTCACAGGTCCTGAAACATTGGGAACAACCCTTCAGGGCATTGAACTTAGAATGATGCTGTGCAGTAAAATCCAAAATGTGTTTAAGATATGTGCCTTCTATCTCAAGTACAAAGTTGTACTTGGCTGTCCTGCACAGGTTCACCCGTCCGGTGCAATCCGGCAAAACTTAACATGAGGGTCTATGGCGCCAGATTGCGCTGGATTCAATTCCAAAACCAGAACGGTTCCCGGATTGCAAATTGCAGACTGCAGCTGTGCGCTGAGGAATGTGACCAGGCCCCCCTCCCTCCCGACACCACTTTGGGCAAACTCTGTGATCCACAGCAGGAGCCATTTGCCTGCAGTGTTGTCAGCTGCCCTGCATCAGCCAATAGGGTGAGTGCATATTGTGAACTGTCCTCCAATAATTATATGCTGATGATTGCAGTTGTTTGCATCATCTCGACAATTTAACAATACAGCATGCATGGCCATGTGCATGGAGTGCTTGCAGCATGCACAGGCGTGTAAGTTACCATGCACGCTCCTGTACAACAATCAATAGCTGCATGCACTTGAATGCAATGGCACCCTCATGGGCATGTGCTGGGTGTATACTTAGTATGTGTTGGCGTGTCTTGATATATTATTGTGTGTGTGCGGAAAATGTGTTCTTGAAAAGGGCAAGGTTTGTGCCACAGCATGTGTGTTTCTGTGTGTTTGCTTGTCTCCTGAGATTGTTGCCCAGCTCATGAAATGTGTTTGTGTGTTTGCCCCCTAATGGTTGTCTGCCAAACATGTTTCTGGCCGAATTGTAGGTCATAGACGGAATTCTTTGTCGTTTATGTTTTGTGTTTTTTGTTTCTCCAGACTGTTTTTTGTTTGGGCATCGTCAGCCATGTCTCGTCGGCATGTTGGCCTCGTGGAGGTGGGTGTTTAGGAGTAGATTTGTTTTGTACAGCGGGTTTTTTGTTTTAGTTGAAGGTTTTTTATTTGTTGTATTTTTCTCTTTTAAAGTACGGCTCTGATTCTGAATGGGAGCTTGAAGGAAAAGATGTTGGGGTTGGCGGAGAGGAGCATGTGAGTACACATCCAGACTTCGATCAATTTTGTTAACACTCATAATTGTATGTCCTTGTGTTGTGACAATGCTACTTTCTTTATGCAGGGGTCAGAGTCATCTATAGAAGAGGCTGGGGGTCCATCCCATGGTTGTCGCGCCAAAGCCAAAGGTGGTCGGACCCATGTAAGTAATGTTCCCATCATGTTTTATTTCACCAACCTGGCTAGTGCAAATGTTGACTTTCTCTTGGCAATGTGTGGCCCATCTTGAGGAAAATATATGGTCTACATCTGGGTCTCAAACTCGGCTGGGTGGGTGGGCCACACATAGAAAAAAATTTATAGCGGGTGGCAGCATCCCTTAAGATACCTTTACACGCCGCAACTATCACTGGCAATCGGTAGCAACTGTACGTGCGCATGCACGTTTTTAACGGTTGCTAACGATCGCCGATGCCGCATGTACACACCGCAATTGCGCCCTCAACCTAAGGGAACATGGTTCCCCAGAAGTTCCAACAGATCCTGCGGGAAACATCCGGTTGAATCCCGTCGCCGCCTCACACGCCGCAATCAGTAGGGGAATGAGGGCGTACATGTTTAGCAGCGCTGAAACATAGGCGTGACAGACTCATGTATTCCGTGACGCTAACACGCTGATTGGACAACACAATAGCGTCATGATTGGCCAGCCTGCGCAGGAAGACTGGCTAATACATGACGCCATTCCAATTGTGGAGTGTGAATGGTTAGCTCTTTAAATATGGCGCCCTGTGCTGGGACAGCCAATGATAACACACTAGCCCCCACCAATCATTGCTGATGAGGCGCGGACAACATCACGCTGTGTTACGCCCCTTGGAAATCAATAGGAGACGCAGATTCCATCCATATCGCCCGTTTACACGCCACTACCAGGGCAATTCACCCTTTGGGTTGCCTCGGATTTTAGAACACGGCTCAGAAACCGCTACCCGGGGCAACTGCGAACAACCCAATCACTTTCCCCAATTGCACGCGCTACTTCGTATCAATTTTAAGGCAACCGTGACAAAAATCCCGATTGCCAGGCAGTTGCTACACCTCAGTGGCGGCGTGTAAAGGTACCTTTATAGGACTAAGTGTTATTTTTAGTAATACCTGAATTATGTGATCAATGTAGTAAAGTACAAATCCTGATACCCTTCATGCAGTAATGTCCCCATCGTGTAGTAATATCCTTTTCTAATGATGTCCCCATCCCGATGCCCTTTTCTAGGGATGTTCCCCATCCTGATCCCTTTTTCTAGTCATGTCCTCCATCCTAATCCCTTTTTCTAGTGAAGTCCCCATCCTGATCCCCTTTT